>CM057453.1:655295000-655895000 GCA_016271365.2 Neoceratodus forsteri
GTTAGAACATACTGGATGTGGTAAGTAAAATTATGTACTAGACAGGAAAAATCATGACAGCTGATTGGTCCACAGCATTCCATGCCCACATTTATATTCCTTCATAAAGGAATAGGTACAACAAGAGCCCTGAGCAGACACTGTTTATATACAGCAATATCCCTATGCCCTGTCAAAACCCTTTACAAAAAACACTCACCTTCTGATGGATCAGCTTTCTGAGGTGACTTTCAACTTTCTTGATTGAAAATCTTTTGAGGACTGTCCAATTCAACATTTATAAAGCCTAACTTACCATTATCGACTTGCTGCATTACAAAATGTTCATTTAACATTAAAAAAAGCCTAGTTTCTAATACTTAATGATGTTACACTAAATTGACTGCCTGTAATGTGTTATTTATGAAATATTTATTGTAACCAGTTAAAAGTTACTAGTTACCCTGATTAATGATTCTAGCATTGTGTTATCTTATGTACTAATGTACTTCCACAGTTTAAAAACAGTATAAAACATTGTCTGACCAGTGTTTGTGTCTTTTTTTATTTTACTGAGATGGTCCAATGTATAATCACAAAAATACACCCCAGAACATGCTTTGTCATAGGTAATCAGCACTTCAGCTGTGTAAGGCACTCAGCTTCAATTCATGCCTCATAACACATTCTGAGTCATGCTGATATCCTATGATAAAACATGCCCTGTCATGTGTCATTGCTTAATTGTGAATAAAGAGGTTATTTCCTTGGGAAAAGTTTGATTGTATATTATTTCAGGACACCTAGATGGATGCATATGCCAATTTTAACTTGGATGGTTATGTGGGATCTGGCAGTCATGCAACATGTCACTCAAAATATGGACAAAAAAGTGGTGGGATATAAACTTTATAATACATTTTATATTAACAATACAACAAATAAAATATGATGGTCGAGGGGGCTTACAGTAGCAGCCACAGGCACTGCCAGATATTTCCCCAAATTTCTGTGATATTTCCAGAAATATCTCCTGCTTTCTGCATTTCCACAGTAGGGGCATCAGACAGAAACTCTTCAGAAATTTTGTGAAATATCTGGAAATAGCTGCCAATGTCTCTGGCTACTACTGTATGTAAAAGCTAGAAGAACACTTGTATGAAAGTATAACTCTAATCTTGAAATATTTTCAACTATATAAGGCAAACCTTAGGGAATGCTGTTAGAAAAATTAGTTTGATTACCCAGAGACAATCTTTATAATATGAGAGGCAGGGACACAAACGTGATTTGGAATGTCGCTAGCAACAGAATCAAAGATAAAATAATAACTGGCTATTTTTTAGGTCCCAATTGGAAATCCATGGACAAAGTAACCAATGTAAGAGTGCAAAAACCTTTTGATATGATGACCGCATTGAGTTTCTTTAATTTAAACAGACGATCATGCTCAAACCAGGATCTCGATTGTACTCATTTTGCTGACAAGTATAAAACTGAAACTGTAATAAACTATTTTTGGATATATA
Source organism: Neoceratodus forsteri (assembly GCA_016271365.2). Lineage (NCBI taxonomy): Eukaryota > Metazoa > Chordata > Ceratodontiformes > Ceratodontidae > Neoceratodus > Neoceratodus forsteri. The sequence continues at coordinate 655,296,509 of CM057453.1, forward strand.
TTGCATAGCTTCCTGATGTGCATGCCCAAGTCACAGTTTCATTTTTCAAAGCTATTGTTTTACGTGTTTCTATGCTCATTTTTCAATATGCAAATTTTGAAAATGTATTATGTTCAGGACAAATCCTACTCTCAGGCCATATGTTTATCTCAGAGAGCTTAACATGTACATAACTTGTACATGCACAAGTTCCTCTTAGTTTGGGGGCAGCTTGCTAAGACACAGAAACACAGACAATGATGGCAGAAAAATACCAAGGGTCTGTCTAGTCTGCCAGTAGAATATTAGGCTGCATTGTTCAGGAATTTGACCCAGGCCTCTGTGGGGCAGATGAGAATTCTACTACTGAACCATTAATGCACGTCACGAGTTCTCTTGTCCTCAGGAACACACTGAGGCATTGGGCAGGGAGAACATCAGATGAGCTACGAGGTAAGTTCAAGCCATGTAAAATCTAATTTTGATTGAAAAATAGCAATAAACATATGAATAAAGGAAAACAAGCAGCATAACTACAGTCAGCAAGCATGTAGTCTTTGACAGGCACACTGATTCCAAGGGATCAAAAATATATACTAAAAACTCACAGTGCCTGTGACAGAATGAATGTGTATCACATTCATTTCACCCATAAACCCCTTCTCAATCCTGCAACACAGGAAGCACAAGTTTTGACAGGGGCTGTGGTGGTATTTGTAGAAAACCCGTCTTGCTTTAAATTTGTCACTTTAAGACCTCACTGCACTGCACACTTTACTTGTTGACTATCTGTCAGAGGGAGGGTTAACAAGCAACACCTGAGCCTAATCAAGGAGGAGGGTAAACAAGCGGAAGAAGGATGTTTCATTTTTTGTTATGGAGAGACAACCAGAAACTGATCTGCAAGAACCTTTCTTTTAAAACTGAATACAAGCCCTTTGTTTTTTGCATGCTATCAAAAGTAAGGCAGTTTTCATTTCATATAAACCAGTACTCAAAGTGTTCTCTTTGTATGTGTTCCCCAAAAAGTTGCCCAGTTCACTACCCTGTTACAGTGCCCTCAGAGCAGCAGAACCAAAATCACAAGACAGACCGCTTTATAGCAGGAGTTAGGTGTTACATAGAAAAACCTCGCAGCTTGCATTTCCAAGCCTTGTGACTGGACAAGGACTTCAAAGACAAAAGGAGGAACAAGAGGGACAGTGGCCAGAATTATGAGGAGATTTGGTATTTTGAAGCTGTGATAGGTGGAGGAGAGATGCTCCTCCAAGAGCCCTCCCACAGTTCATAAAGAAGCCAATATGTTTGCATGCTTTGCAAGCAACCATAAAAAAAGGGGGCCATAAAAACCCAGCAAACTATAGACCAATTAGCCTTATAGAAACAAGGCAAATTTTATTTTTCATGCACCCAATCCCAGAGGCTCTGGGTGTCGTACAATAAAAATGCACTATCAATACAATGATTTAAATTAATATTAAATAAAACAGTAATAATAGCAGCATAAATAAGTATGATTAGTAAACATATATATTAAAAACTGGTGCTCAAAAGGAAAGGAGCAGGGCTCCCAGGGAGGACTAATACATAAGGTCTGGGAAGGCCTGATTAAATAGGAAGGCCTTGAGACAGGTCTTAAAAACCTCAACTGAAGGGGCCTTCCAAATAGGTGGAGGAAGCAAATTCCACAGGATGGGGCCAGTGACACTAAGTGCTCTGTCACCAGCAGTTTTATGCCTCATCCTGGGAATCGCCAGGAGGCCCCTAGAGGAGGACTGGAGGGAGTGGACTGAGACAGCAGGTATAAGAAGGTCCAACAGATAGCCTGGGCCCAGTCTGTGTAGGACCTTAAAGGTGAGCAAGCTCACCTTAAAGAGGATCCTCCGCTTCACTGGCAGCTAATGCAGATCACGCAGAACTGGGGTGATGTGACAGAATTTAGACTGCCCAGTCAGCAGCCTAGTGGCCACATTCTGCACTAGTTGCAGCCAGCAAAGGTTACCCCCTGAGACCCCAAGTTAGAGTACATTACAGTTACTAAGTCTGGATACCATGAAGGCATGCACTAAGGTGGGGAGCTCCATAGACAGAACTAGGGGCTTAACCCTGGCAATATTTGTAAGATGGTAAAAGCTGGTCTGGACAGCTGATGACACCTGAGAATTAAATGTTGGTCCGGACAATGGATAACACCTGAGAATCAAATGACAATCCACTGTCGAAGGTCATGCCAAGATTTCACACCCTGAAGGAGACCTTCAATGGCAAAGATTCCAGAAATAAACTGGTTTTGGTGCCAGAGGCCATCCTGTTCCACCTTCTGTTCGACTCCATCACCAGTAATGGGGTTCAGTTGCAACCAGCTAGAGGCCATCCAGTCATTGATGTCTACAAGACTGCTATTTAGTACTTCCACTGCACTAGAGGCTCCTGGGACAAAGGAAAAATACAGCTGGGTATCAGTGGCATAGCAATGAAAACCCAGACCATACTTCCTAATGAGCTCACCCAGGGGCAGCATGTACATGGCAAACAACATTGGTGACAAGACCGACCCCTGAAGTACTTCACACGACAGGAGGCTGCAGGAGGAGGAGAAATTCCCCATTAATACTTGTTGCCTCCTGTTCATGAGGTAGGACTCAAACTAGCAGATGACAGAACCAGTGAGCTCACAAAATTCCCTCAGGCAATCAAGCAACACACAATGGTCTACCATGTCAAAGGCTGAAGAGAGATAGAGAAGGATGAGAATTTTCCCCTTCCCCTGATCTCTAGTCCTGAGGAGGTGATTATGCACCCAAAAAGTAATGCAGTTTCTGTACTGTGCCTCGCGCAGAAACCTGACTGGAACGGCTCATGGAGATTGAAGGCCATGAGGTGGTCCTCAAGTTGCTGCACCACTGGCAAAAGTCTTTGGGCATTATATATTAGCGAGATTGATACTTTGAGTAAAGGAGCATATTATTGGTAGAAAAATTAGCAGGTTTTAGATCTGGACATAGTACTATCAATAACTGGCTTGACTTTGCTTAATTTTTGGATAAATACTGTATGTTAGTATTAAGGAAGCAAGTCTATTCTTTGCTTGCTTTGATTTTTTTAGTCATTTATGATGGGATAAATAGAGATATACTGCACTATAAACTAAATAAGGAGTATTAAAATACTTGGGCTAGAGTAAAGGTAGGCATGAAGGGATAGTTAACAGCAGAAAACTATTCCAATACAGGGGTTTGCCAAGGTTGAACACTCACAATTATTTTATATAGTATTTTTCTGAATACGTTATCCCTTGATTTGGATAGAGAGCAATATAATTTTCCACAGCTTGAGGACAGGAGGGTTCCCCTGTTACTCTACATGTATAATATTATTATTATTCTAATTCTAAGCAAGTTCTCTAGGCTACGGGAATTAAAAGACCCCTGGGGGCTGAAGATAAATGGCTCCAAATTCAAGACACTGGCCACTGGTAATAACAAAGGTAATTTTGTCAATCATAATTTTATTCAGTTTTCTGCAGATTACACAAGTACATTCAATTCCACATGTAGCAAAAACATGTAAACAGTTCTAACAATACTTGGTGACATATACATTATAACTCTGTTGCCTTCATTCTGTATGTACAATTTTGTTATTATAGATAATTATGTCATACTTTCATCAAATTAACTTTGTATTGACAGCAAAAATCCATACTGTAATCTGTCTGGTGTTTACTCTTTGAGGCAGGGAGGAGTACTTTCTAGGTCCCTTCTTTTACCTTTTTGGTTCCTTCTTTTACCATCAGCTTGCTCTTCCCTCTTGTGTGAGGTAGGTGCCCCATTTTACCCACCTAGTTGACATGTTGATATTTATTTATTTAGTTAAAAAGTTTAACCAAGAAAGGCATACTGAGCTGAGAACAGCTCTTTTCCAGGTGCTTCCTGGGGGAGAGGGGAGTAGGGGACAGCTAACAGTAAACTGTGAAAAATAAGAAATCAGATTCAATAAAACAAAACTACAAGTAGCATAATTATAAATATAGATGCAAATCAATAAATGAATGCAAGTAGAAATAAAAACACACTCATAAATATATAGAGAAAGGGAATGAGAAAAGGGGAGGTTCATAGGCAGTTGCAGGTAACAAAAATAATAAAAAAGAGTCTTAAGTGAGGAAAGAGAAGATGCAGATTACATAGCAAGAGGAAGGGAGGACCAAAGTTTAGGAAAGTGGTAAGTAAAAGCAGGTTGTCCAACAGCAGATTTTCTTGAAGGAATAGAGAGGGATGGAGAAATATTCTTGTGCAGAGAGCAGGAGGAAGAAGGAGGAGAGGATAGAAGGAATTTAAAAATGGGAGGGAAGAGAGCTGAATCAGAATTTGGATATAAAAGAAGCACAATGGGAAATGTACCTAGCATCAAGAGAGGGATGAGAGAGGGCTGAGTAAAGACAGAAGTGTTGAGTATGAGGAGGGCAATCTAAAGCAAAATGATAAAAACCAAAAAATGAAAAAGGTGGTCCAGAGTAGCAAGGGAAGATTTAGGGGCACCACTGTAGACTAAGTCACCGTCGTCAAAAATTGGGAGGATCATTTTTACTAAAATTCCTTGGTGGCAGGAAGCAGAATACTTATTTATTTATTTATTTATTTATTTGAATTTTGGTAAATGGGTAGGACCACTGAGACAATTACAGTCCCTTTTTCAGGGTTGACCAGAGTAAGACAACACAAGTAAAGAGTATTTACATTGGATTCAGGAAGAGTCAGATTATAGGAGAAGTATAATGTATATAAAAGTTAGGTTATGATAAAGAATAAAAAGAACAACTATTTATTTACACGATATACCTTGCATAGCTATACACTTATATTGTACTATCAGCACACAATGATAGCAGGTATAAAAGTGCAAATCAATATACAGCAGAGAGATAATTACACAATAGATCATAAACAATACTTAAACCATGTTTAAGTCTGGGCACCGTAAGCAATCTCAACCAGCAAATGAGTGAGGTAGGTAAGTGGGGGAGTCAGATGACAACAAAGGGGAGCAGAGGCAGGGTGGAGGGACTGTTGAAGGGATTTAGAGGGATGGAGGAGAAAAAAGGAGGGGTAATGGCTAACCAAGATATAAGGAGGAGTTACAACCGCAGACTAAGAAGTGAGCAGTAAACAGTCTACAGTCACAAGGGTGAACAGTCAGCAATGGAAGCAAATGCAATCTGCAAAGGAGGCAAGAAATGCCAGTAGATTGGACCAGAACCTGGGAAGTGAGGTGCAGGACAGGACAGTAAAGGGGAGTGAGTTCCAGATGGTAACAGCAGCAAAGGAGAAGGCCGTGCACATGATAGCCAGTCTCAGATAAGGTCTTTGCAGAAAAGGGAGGGAGATTGATCTGAGTGCTTGAGGGGGATGTCTCTGATGGATAAGCTTACTGAGGCAAGGGGGGTGCATGTGTGGATAAGTTTGTGCATGAAACTCAAGGTGGAGAACCTCAGCTTTGATTCATAAGGCAGCCACCCCAATGATGAGAGGACATTACAGTGGTGAAATCTGGAGCTGACCCCTAAGGCAAATCTTCTCACCCTATGGTAAGCCTGCATGAGAAAAGACACATTAGTTGTATTGGTGGAGAGCAATAAGGGAGCCCCATAGGTAAGGAGTGAAAAAAGTGAAGAGAAAGCTATCTTGAGGCAAGAGGTAGAGGTGAGAAAAGGGTGAATACAGTAGAGAAGATCCAACTTCTGATTAAGAGTCTTGATTAGGGTGGAGACATGGGTGGTGAGGGAGAGAGGGAGAGATCCAGGGTAATATCCAGATATTTGAAGGAATTGGCTGCCTTAAGTGCATCGCCATTAAGGGAGGTAATACAGAGAGGGGAGAGAGAGAGAGAGCAGGAGGTGGGAAGTAAATAAGAGAAGAGCATACTTTTTGACTTGTTTGCATTTAGGACAAGCTGGTTGTGCATGAACCAGCCCTTCAGGTCCACAAAGTCACATGCCAGTTCCCTGTTAATCTGAGTAACATCAGGAGAACAGTGGTAGATGATAGCATCATCTGCATAGAGATGCACAGTAGCCCCTCCACAGTTGTTGGGTAATTGGTTAATAAAAAGTGAGAACAATAAAGGATGCAATATGGAACCCTGTGGGACCCCATGAGATATAGGCCTAAATTCTTCGGAAGCGCCAGCCTACTTAACTCTTTGAGAGCGGGAAGAGAGATAGCTATGGACCCACTGAAGGGCACTGGAGTCGAGACCAATATCCCAAGCTGCTGGAGAAGGAGACTGTGGTTCCCCAGGTTGAATGCTTTCATAAGATTGATGAAGATGGCACCAGTGGTGGAGCCATAGTCCATGGCTTGGTATGTGTCAGAGGTGACCTAGAGTAGGGCCGTGAGAGTACTATGGTTCTTTTTGAAACCATGCTGGAAAAGTGAGAACAGATTATGGACATCCAGATAATCCCGAAGGTGATTGTAAATAATACGCTCCTGTATTTTGGCCAGGGAGCAAAGGATTGAGATCAGTCTAAAACTCTTAACAACAGAGCCAGATCCACTTTTGTCCACTGGTACAACAATGGTTACCTTCCATTTGTCAGAAACAGTGCCAGACAAAAAGGAACGGTTAAATAAGTCTCGAACAGGGTGAGCAAGGTCAGGAGCTCCCATGAATACTTGCTTTATTCCTGTACAATGCTCCTAGCTTAGGGTGTAGTTTATGCTGAATTGCATCAATATGCACAGAGAAATTGAGATGCTGGTCAAGGCAGACCCCGTGGTACTTATAGGAGGAAACATCTTCAATCCCAGCACCATCAAGGGTGTTCAATAATAGGAGAGAGGTAAGTCTGGCAAGCTTCTGCCGGGTGCCAAAAGTCAAGAAGACTGTTTTTTTTTTGTTTTGTTTTGTTTTTTTGGCATTGAGGAATACTTGATTAGCCACAAACCAGCACTGAATGTCATAATCCAGCTGCAGCCAGGAGGTAAGGTCATGGGGAGAAGAGCCAGAAGCAAAAAAAATGTGTTATCAGCATACACATGAATGGACACAGAGGAACAAACAGTGGGGAAGTCATTTAGGAATATGGAAAAGAGAACAGAACCCAGGACAGACCCTTGAGGGACACCTGAGCTGATAGTAAGTGGAGATTAAATGGATTTACCAGTTTCAGACAGCTTGAGATCTAAATTCAATGTAAGAACAAAATCAATTGATTGAAGAGTCAGATAAACCTGCTGCTTTAAGTTTGTCCAGCAGGAGGGGATATGTCACAGTGTCAAGTGCTTTAGCAAGATCAACAAAAATGGCAGAAGTAATCAGTCTCTGATCCATACCTGTGAGTATGGAGTCAGTGAGCCAAAGAAGGGCAGTAGAAGTGAAGTGGGAATTCCTAAAACCAGAATGGAAAGGTATGAAGAATGTGGAGTTGTCAAGAAAGGAAGTGAGCTAAGATAGAACAATGTTTTTTTGTAACTTGGCCTAGGTGGGAAGGAGAGAATAAGGACGGGAGTTACCGTGAAGGGTGGGATCACCACCTTTGTGTAGAGGGATGACAATAGCATGTTTCCAAACATCATTGACAGTAGCAGAATAAAAGGAAAGATTAAGGAGAAGAGTGATGGGTACAGTAATGGCAGAAGCACAGAAAAGGACATGCTTAGGGTTAAGACCAAAAGGACTACCTACCTTCAAATGATTAAGAGCAAGCAGAGCCTTTAGGGAGACTGAGGCAATGACAGGAGAGAATGAAAGAAAGAGAGGAGCAAGGCAAAGATAGGGAGGGAGGGAAGGGGTTGGGCAGGAGGGGATAATAGAAAGTGCACAGGTAGTAAAGCAGGTATTAAAAGGCTTGGCAACAGCAGAAAGATCAGAGATAAGGCAGTCACCAACCTTGAGAATAGGAGAGGAGAGGGAGACTGGTCAGAGGCTTGAAAAGAGAATGGATAATCTTCCAGAACTTGGAAGGGTTATTAATGTTGTTTTGGAGATATTATTTCTACCATACTTGAAATGAATTCAGCTATATAATTCCTCCATTACTGGGCAGTCAATAACAATAATCTGCTTTAACTGGTTTTTTTTTCAGAAACTGAAGGTGGGTCAAGTTGGAGTATGTGGGAGATGTATAGGAATGTTGAGATGACATTCATCCTGATAATTTCTATTCTGGCACCTAATGACAGCTGTGGCTTACTCCATCTTTTAGAGTCTCTTAGGACATCTGATAGCATCACCTTATGTTTTTTTCTCAAAGACGTGGTTTAGATTTTTTCTAATGTTTGTATCCAGGTACCAGAAACCTCTTTTAACCCATTAGAATGGAAAGGGTTCTGTTGTTGGTGGGTTATAAGTTCCACTGTGGAGCAGTGCCTTGGTCTTGTCAAAATTGATTGTGAAGTCTGAGAAATAACTAAAAGTATTACTTATTTCCAATAGAGTGAGTTCTTGGGATCACTGAAGAATATTAATGTATTGTCAGCGTATAGGACAATTTTGTGGTTGGCTGCACCCATTTGTATACCTTGTATTCAGTCTTCCATTTGAATTTTGATTGTTAAGGGTTCCATCTCCAGTACGAACAGCAGCAGGAACATCGGGTAGCCCTGTCTTGTGCCCCTATTTAGGACAAATGGATGACAGTGTACTCTATTCAACCTTCTCTGACTTTTGAGCCCCTGTAGTGCACCGTTAGGGTGTCTGGGAAATGGGAACCAAATCCAAATGCTATTAGTACCTCTCTCAGTCATTGCCAATTTAACCTGACAAATGCTTTTTCCACACCACAGTTATTACCAGTGTTGTGGTGTTACCCTTTTTGGTTACATTGATTATAACTGTTGCACACTGTTAAATGAGTTCTTGCTGTAATAAAGCCCATTTGGTCTAAATGGACCAGTTTGGACAACAGATATTGTATTCTGATGGTCAATATTTCTGTATAAATCTTGTGTCAATTTTTATCATGGATGTGAAGCAATATGAGGCACACTCTTCAGGGTTCTTTTTAGGTTTTGGGGTCATTGTTATAAGAGCTGATTTCCATTTGTTTGGGAAGTGTTGTTCCTGAATGCTTCATGAGATGACTTTTTGCAGAGATTTGTCTATAGTGTCCAAATACTACTTGTAGAACTCAGCAGGGTGCTTATCCTCCCCCGGTGATTTATTGTTGTGGAAGGATTTCATCACTTGTATGATCTCCTCTGTGGAAATTAGAGTCCCTAGAGCCTCTTTACCTTTGTCCGTTAGTTTGGGAATGTGTGACACACTTTAAAATTGCTGGATTCTCCCCATGTCCTTGATTGGGTCTTCTGGTATAGAGTGTTCGGTAGAAATTACTGAATTCTTCCGCTATTTTCGGTGGTAAAGTTATTGACCCCCTCCCCCCATCTCCGGCCTTAATTTTGCATACTACTCAAGATGGTCTGTCATTTCACAACTGTAATATCAGAAGGTGTCCTGCTCTGCTTCCTTGTGAACAGTAACTAAAACTAGAGTATCTAATATTTTTTTTAGCTTCTTCACTCATTATCTTTAATAGTTTTAGTTTGGTATCTGTTATCTGGGCTAGATGTTTTTGACCCTCTTCTTATTTATATTTTTCTTCCCTTTCCACGAGCAATTTCTCTAGCTCCAGCCATTTTTTTATCTTTTCTTTTTTCTGGTGCACTAGGAATGTAATGATTTTTCCTTGTATTATAGCCTTCATTGCATTCCACACTGTCATCGTATCTACTGTATCCACTGCATTTTGGTGGGAGTTCTCATCTAGGACTTACTTTACCATTTCCTGAAATGGTTATCAGCCTAGTACTCTCACATTTAAATACCACATCCCTTGCTCTTCTGGTTCCCCAGTTCCTCCTGCAGTGTGACAGGCGCATGGTCAGAGAGACTAATGTTGTGTACTGTGGACTGTTTGATTCTATACAGATGTTTTGCAGGCACATACCACCTATCTACTGCAAGTTTTGTAAGGGCTGGAATAAAAGCTGTAGTCCATTTCTTTTGGGTGTTGCCACCACCACACATCCTGTATACCTGTCTCTTTTACCAGGGTGGACAGTGTCTTGATTGCTGATGTCTTTTTAGGCACATCACTCTGCACTCTGAAGGAATCTAGCGAAGGGTTTCCCAAACAGTTGAAACTGTCACCCAGGATACATAGGTCATGAGCTCGCTCCTATTCTGAAAACTTTCTCAAACAAGTTGTGAGATGTTAAATTTGGTGCATAGATATTTAGGATTGATAACAGGGTGTTCTGGTAAGAGCCATTAACTAGCAACCATCTCCCTTCTGGGTCCTCCCAGAGTTGGTCTACCAGCTGCATAGAGCAACTTCATTAAGGTAACAACCCCTTTTATCTTTCCTCTGGGAAGCAAGGCTGCATATACCTCCCCCACCCATTGCCTTTTCAGTTTTCTACGATCCTATGAAGTCAGGTGGAATTTCTGAATGAGTGCTATTTCTGAATCTATAAACTATTCTAGGGGTATCAGGGATCTCAGTATATGTTCCTTGACCCCTGTTGCATTAAGAAATGCTGCATCTGTAGGTACCTAAAGAATTCACTGCCACCTAGCCCAATACTCTGTTTGGAGTTGCAGAAAAGATTAAAGGGTGAGGCAAGCCCACCCACGAGGAGGGACGAGCATCATGGCTGCCACAGGCATGATGTGAATGCTAATGCTGCAGGAGCTCACCCACTACCGCCCCATCCATGAGTAGCTAAAAGGAGGAATGAGCACATTACCAGAATCCTTAACATCTGAAGAGGAACAAGCTAAAAAGAATTGGACATTTTTGCACAATTTTGGAATTATGGCCCCAAGAAAAAATGCTAAACCCAGTGTGACTGGAGCCAAACCTAAAACTGTTAAAATGCTTTCAATGGCTACCAGGAAGATGGCACCCCTTCCAACAAAAATTAAACCAGCAAAGACCCTACAAGGAAACAGTGAAGGCAAGCAAGATGAAATGACAACCTTATTTTCCCTCTTTTTGTCTGCAGAGAAAGAAAATGTTAAAAAACTACAACCTGAATTATACCCGATTGCTGAACCAGGGGCCCAGCTTGAGGCACCAGATGAGTGTTCTGGAATGCCCCAGGGGAAAAATTCAGAGATGTAGCCTGCAGATGACACCGAGCAGAGTGACCACAGAGAGAGAGATGTGCCAGTGGGAGATGAATTGCACAATTCAGATTTAAGCCCCATGATGTCTTCGATAACAGCAGAGGATTCTCCAGCTTCCCAAGGTGCAGAAATGGCAGAACCTCACTCTCTAGATAATCTGTTACAGGGCATGGGACAGGGCTAGCTGAAAGTAACACTAAACTGGCAAGGAACTCACCATCCATTCTTAATGTATCTCATGGAAATCTAAGAGGGGCAGACACTGAATAAAAAAAAAAAAGATTTTTTATTGTTCAAATAAAAGGGGACAGGCAAGAAGCTGACTCCAGGACTGACATAAGTTCAGTCAATGAGAAAGAGAAACCTCCTAAATGGGCTAAGACTTTATTTTCTCAAATGCTGCTTATCTCTCAGCAAATGGAGAAAATGCTGAATCAACAAGAAAAGTTAGACCAATACTTTAACGTGACACAGACATTGATTAATGAAAGTGGGAAACTAAAAAAAGAAATGGCCCAAATGAAAACAATGCTTTCAGTATTGCAGGAAACATTCACTCCAGTAAATAAAATTGTTAAAAACTTAGAAGATACCAATGTGGAACTTAAAAATAAATAAATAGATTTTGAAGAAGATCATGAAGGAAAATATATGTTTGATAGGAGTATCAGAAGCATGGGATGACTCCCAGCCATTGCATGAAACATTTAATCAAACAGCAGCTGCTTTTTTAGACACTGACACCAGCAATATCAAATTTAAAATAGACTGAATTTAGAGAGGACTCTGGCGTAGACAAGAAAACATAGCCCCACAAAGACCCATAATTCTTAAATTTCTCAAATCTAAAGATAAGAAAACCTTTATAAGTGCAGTCTACAAAAAAAAGAGAAAGTGACAATACAGGGGCTACTATTTTGGTACATAATGATCTTCCACCTGAACTGGCTCAAATAAAACATTTTGATTGGATAAGAAACAAGGTTTGGGCTCGAGGCTATAAAAACTATATGCAATATCCTGCAAGGCTGAAAGTGCATATAAAAGAATCAACCTATATATACCATACAGTGGAAAATGCTTTAAAAGAAAAAAAAAATGAAAATACCTAAAGTTTTCTCTTAATGACAATGAATCTGAAAGATAGGCTTGAGGTGATGGGGGTGGGGGAGAGCTGCACCAGCTAACAAGAACAGAGACTACTCGCCCTTCTAGGAGTGAACAAGATTACCAAGAGAAAACATGTTGAACATGTGAATACTATGCTTATTCGATATGTTAAATGCATATGTGTTTATTTATGTTTAAGTGACTGTCTTTTCATGTGTGTAGTGTCTGTAGCATTTTGTTTGTGAATATTGTCTCTTTGTAAGTCAAGGTTTTATATGTAATTGAGTTATTATTTGAAATTGCTTACGATCTTGTAAATTAACTTGTTCGAAGGGGTAGGGGAAAAATAAAGTAGTGGCTTTCCTTTTTTAACACAGAATTATGTCATAGAAAATCTTCATTGAAAATTACATCATTATTCATTTCACAGTTCTCTAGGTACAAAAGTGATCAAGACCGCACACAACATGGCTAAGTCACAAGTGATTAAAATGATCTCATTAAATGTTAATGAGATTAATTCTCCAATTAAGCAGAATAAATTATTAACCTATTTTAAGAAGACTATGACACAAGTATTGTGTGTACAAGAAACCCACTTATTGGAGAAGGAAATTTTAAAACGTAAAAGGAAATGGTGGTAGACCATGTTTATTATAGTATTGGAACAAAAAAAGTAGGGGTGTCACCATTATCATAAAAAAAGGTTCCCGTATTAAAGTTTTAGACAATTTTATAGACTAGGAGGGTCAAATTGTATTAATCAAAATAGAAACTGATGGCTTAAATTTAATAATAGGCTCAGTTTATGCACCCTGTGATAAATATAACATATTTTTGGCTAGGGTCACTGAAGATCTGTAAACCTTACAGGCTGATAAAGTTATACTGGCAGGAGACATTAATGCACTAATTAGCCCCTACCAGGATAAAAGCACTACACCAGCTAAAGGCAATATACAAATATCCAATAATTTTTTTTTTAGATACAGAGTCTTTAGTTGGTATTTGGAGACATTTTAATCCACTAGCCCAAAATTTCACACATTTTGATAAAAAGTAAAAGTCTTCACAAAGATAGATTACTTTTTAACATCAAAAAATCTAGTCAATTAAATAACTAAATTGGATATAGAATCAATATGTTTTTCAGACCATGCACTAGTATCAATGGAAATCTATATAGAAAATACAAATAGAAAACAAACCCCTACAAGGTTCTTTAACAATGATTTTCTAAAAGATAAAAAATAGGGATATGATTACTAGCACTATAACAGAATATTAGTTTTATAACTATACAAACATACAAAACTTCTCAGCATAAACAGGACTTACGGTCTATCAAGTCTGCTCGTATGTGCAGCTAGCACCCCTGTATTGCAGCTGCCCCACTCCCCACTCCCCCATCCTGGGACTGGTCATTGTCCTTCTATGTCCTGCCCTATGCCCTTTTGAAATTCCCCACCATCTTGCATGCCACCAGCCACTGTGGCAGAGCATTCCATTTCAACACAACCATCTCTGTGAAATAATGCCTTCTCATCTCCCTCATGAACCTGCCTCCCTCCAATCTCAGCCCACTCCCCCTTGTGTCCCTTCCCTTCCTTTGCTGAAACAGTCCTTCTGCACCAGATTTGTTGATCCCCATCACATATTTAAAAGTTTCATTCATGTCCCTCCATCCTTTCTCTCCTCCAGAGTAAACAAACTCAAGTGGCTCAGTCTTTCCTTGTAGGTTATGCCCTCCACCCCCTGTATCATTTTTGTTGCCCTGCATTGCACTACCTCAAGAAGCTTGATATCCTTCCGTAGGTAAGGATGCCAGTATTGCACACCGTACTCCAAATGTGACCTGGCAAGGACCTGTACAGAGACAGGATCACCTCTTAGTGCCTGGATGAGAATTCCTACGTGATGCACGCCAGCATCCTATTGGCCTTGGCTGCCACCCTCCTGCATTGAGCAGAGTTATTCATGTTCCCAGTTATCATGACCCACAAGTTCTTCTTTCTCCTCAGTGACCCCTAACCACACCCTACCCAGCCAATATTCCCTCCTCTAGTTCCTTGCACCTAAGTACATCATTTTGCACTTCTTTGCATTAAATCCTAGTTGCCACCTCACTAACCACTCCTCAAGCTGGTGAGGTCATTCTGTAGCCTCTGCCATCCCTCTATGTCATCCACTACAGCTCCCATGTTGGTGTCATCTGAAAACAGACTGATCCTGCTCTCTAACCCATGTGCTATATCCAATATGAACAGTTCAATCAACACCGGCCCCAGCACAGAACCCTGTGCCACATCACTTGTCACTGACTTGGGAGATAAGAGTTCTCCCCCCAACCACCCATTGCAGTCTAACCCCAAGCCAATTACCAATCCAGCCAGCCATCTTCCCCCATGTGTTCCAGCTTTGCCCAAAGTCACCCATGAGGGACAGAGTCAAAGGCTTTACTGCAATCCAAATACAGGACATCCACTGCATGGTCCTTGTCCAGTTCCCTTGTCAGCCAGTCATAGTATTCTATCAGGTTGGTTTGGCAAGGTCTCCCTGAGACAAATCCATGCTGCTGCCCATCCTGGAGATCACTGGCCTCCAGGAAGGTTACCAGTCCCTCTTTTAAGATCCATTCCATTAGCTTACATGCTATGGAAGTGAGACTGACAGGTCTGTAGTTGCCCGGCTCATCCTTTAGGCCACTCTTGTGGACAGGCACCACATAAGTCAGCCTCCAGTCCTGAGGTATACATCCCATGTCCAGGGAGGTGTTGAACAGATCAGTCAGTGGCCCAGCCAACACCGCTGCCATCTCCCTCAACACCCTGGGGTGAATGCTATCAGGACCTGGTGCCTTATCCACCCTAAGTGCCTTCAAGCCTTCCAATTCTCTGCTTTCTTAAATCATTTCATCCGTCACCTCCTTCCCACTCATCCCCTTCCCTCCAGTTCATAGAGGAAGTGGTCCTCCTACCTCCCTTGTGAACACAGAGCAGACGTATTCATTCAGTACCTTTGCGTGTTCCCCCTCCTTCTCCATCCATTCCCCACCCATCCTAATCCACATTGTCTGGTCCTTACAGTTCCTTTTTTCCCTCACATACTTAAAGAATTCTTTCTCTCCTTCCCTTATGCCCTGAGCCAGCCTCAGGTCCTTGGCTGCCTTGGTCTCCCTTACTAACTTGGTTGCCTCCCTGGCCCTCTTTACATACAACTCCATGTCCTCCCCCCTCCTTGTTCTCTTCATTTACCTAAACATGGCTCTCTTGGCTCTCACCCCCTCCAGCACCCTCCTGGACATCCAGCATGGCACCTTGCCCTGGATTTCTTGCTCAAAGTCCTGATGCACTCTTTAGCAGCCTCTCTCTGTCAAGACTTTATGATCTTCCACTTCTGGTGTGCATCCATCTCTGACCTAATTCCATTAAGGCTCTCCCTCAGTATTTCTCTTATCCTTCCAAAGTCCACCTGTCTGAAATCCACTACCTTTGTTGCTGTCCCCACTGCCTCCTTGCTTAGCCTGAACCACACCGGCAGGTAGTCACTCTCGGATAATGGATCCTCCACCCATAGTTTCTTCACCATCTCCCCATTTGTTAGTACTAGATTCAATATGTTGCCCAGTCTGTTTGGTTCACCAACCATCTGCTCCAGATGGCTGTCCTGGAACACATCCAGAAGCACCTGTTCCCTGGCACTGGAGGTGGCATGGGTTTTCCAGTCCACCCCAGGTAGATTGAGGTCCCCAACAATGAACACATTCCCCTTGCTACACACCCATCATATTTGATCCACCATCTCCTCACACTGTGCCGGTGGGCTATACACCACCCATAGTCTTAGTTCCCTATCTTCAGGTCCAGGAACTGCATCCATAGTGTCTCCATCCTCCCCATCTCCCCCTCTTCCCTTGTGCAGTTGATCTCATCCTTTGCATAAATTGCCACATCTCCTTCCTTTCCTATTCCCCTGTCTTTTCTATACACTCTGTACCCAGGAATCATCAGATCCCAATCCTGGTGTTGGTTGGCCCACGCCTCATTGATGGCTGTGACATCCACCTTCCCTATGCTTAAGACAGCTTGCAGCTCAGCTACTTTATTACTCAGGCTCCTTGCATTTAGAGAGACTACTCTCCACCCAGCTCCCACTTTCTCCTTGCTCCACACCCCCTCTGTCTGATTACCCACCCAGCACCCCTTTCTTACAAACCCTACTGTCTTGGGGGTTAGCTCATACCACTCCCCTACATGATGATCCTGCATACTAGATGCACACTCACCTCCCCCTCTTTCTAGTTTAAAATCCACCTTGGAACAAATGTATTCTGTTTCTGTTTCAAGACCCCCTGTCCAGCCCTACTCAAGTGCAATCTGTCTGCTGCATATAGGTCACCATTTTCCCACTTGTTCCCCCAGTCCCCCACTAGTCCATACCCTTGTGAGTGACACCACTCAGTCAGCTAAGAATTGAACTCCACAATCCTATCCTTCCTTGTTCTGCACACCCTGGGTACTGGAAGCACCTCTGAGAAGGCTACTGAGCACCCAGCCTCCTTGCACAACTTCCCTAGTTCCTCAAATCACTCTCTAACCCCCTCCGCCAGACTCTCCACTAGGTCATTTGCACAAATGTGCACCACCATATGCAGTTTTTCCCTTCCCCTCCTGACACATCTCAGCATGGCCTGCCCCACCCTTCTTGCTGTTAAGCCCAGTATGGAGTCCACCCATATCCGACTGTGTCATTTGCCCCTCCCCACACCTGATTCACTTTAGAGTGTCCTAGCACCAGTACTCTGTCCCCTCCTCCCCTCTTTAGCCTGTATCTGTTTACAACCCCTTTCCACCCCTGAGCATGTGTCCTTCCCTGATCAGAAGCACTCAGTCTCTACCCTACAGTACCCCACTCCCCTTCCAGCTTACTCCCCTTGCCTACTGCCCCTCTCCCCTTGGCTGATGCACCCTTCACCCCCTCCCCAAGTCCAATGCACCATCTATGATCCCCAAGTGCCTCTCCAGCTCTCTTTTTGCTTCCTGTCCCACTGTTCCCCTGCCATTTCTTCCCCTCCTCTCCCTCTATCTTCTGATCCCACTCCCTTCTCTCTGTCAGGACTCCTGACCCCAGTATTCTTCCTGCCCTGACTTTGGCCTGCCTCATTTCTGTTAGTACCATCCTCTCCTTCTGCTACTGACATCAGAACCTCGTACCTGTTGCTTAACCATATCCTTCTCCTGCCTGCACTATCATTTCTGCCACTCTGGAATGGCTTGAAACCCACCTTATGCCCCTTGCTCCATTCCACCCCCTATCCACCCTCAGTTGCCTCAAACTCTGAACCCCTGTACAGCCGAGGTGGTGCCCCTCTTGCCCTAGTTCCACCCATCCCCTCTTTTAACTTTCTTTTCTCCCCTGACAACCAGCTGACCTCTGCCTACAGTGCCATCAGTATGCAGCAAATGGGACATTCCCGCATCCTCTACAATGTAACCATCCATATGGCTTCCCCACAACCATTGCTTCCCACCACCCTGCCTCCCCTGGACTCCCTATTGATCTTCTGTCTCTGACACCAGCCTCCACTCCCTTGATACCAATCCCCACTCCCATGCCACCCCTCCCAGTGAAACCCTCCCTGATTCACCATACTCCCTAAATGTTCCATCATCCCCATTGTCCCCACTCCCCTCCCCATCCCTATCCTGCCTTTGGCACTCCCATTCTCATCAGTGTACTCTTAGACTTTACCCCCCAAAAGAGTAGCCACAACAGAAAGTTACCTTCAACCCTTATCCCCATTGGGAGAACTCCCAATGACGAGAGATTACCCTAACCCTAACCCCCTCAAGGAGTACCTTGAACCCCCCTCTGTTCTTCTGTGTGACTTAGACCTGTCTACTAGTTAATCATATGTAAAAGATAAGGGTGTTGCTCCTCTCAATAAAGCATGAGTAGCATGGGAGGGTGGGATGGGGATGGAGGTTGGGTCTATCCCTGTCTCTCTCTCTCTCTATCTCAAGACAATCAGCCCCTCTCCTCTATACAAACCTCAACTGGCCTACTCTTCTTCAAGTTCAGAGTATTGCCACTTATTTAACAGTAGTGTACCCTGTAGACAAAACTGTTGCAAGGCTTCTTGTTCAAGTCCCTCAATGCCTGGATCCCAGCCGCTTTACAAAGTAATGCATGAGAGGTCAAACATAAGCTTGCTTGGTACTGTTAATACAGCAATTCATTTTGGCTAAATACCTACAGAAAACTGCTACTTCAGATTTGCTCAGCACCAGTAATCAGTGTACAAAGGTTTTAATATAATTTCATAAGTACCTCACTGGGATGTGCAAAAGTGCAGACAAAAATCATGGCTAGTGCAACCCGATCTGGTTTCGCCCAAAAGGCTTCTCAATTACCATCAAAAAAGCAGACAAGGAGATTGCAATTGTTGTCCAGGACACAGATGAAACAATAGACAAGACCCCTAGAATTCTGCAGCCGCAGAATTTCGCACGGAACTTGCAATCTACCGCAGAACTTCTGCGGTGCCGCAGAATTCACTCTTCTTGGTGATTTTTTATTAATATTTCTGTTTATCAATAGAATCTGGGTCCCTTCCCCTCTTTTTATATCCAAAATCCGCCTATATGCTCAGAATGTGTTGTTATAATTGCTATAACATCATACTTTAGCTAATGAAATGGCTGTCACTTGTCTACCACAGCTCCCACTGCCAGAGATGGTGACATAGCACATCAGGCATGGTGATATTTGCTCAACCTGCACTACAGCCTAATACAATTTTCAGTCTTATATTATTGCACTAGGGCCAACTTAAACAAAACCTTGTCAATAGCACAGACCTGTTAAGTCCATACCTCATTTTGTGCAAACTTATTTGTGCCTTTAAGGTATAGAGATGCCATCTGATATGAATAACTGGTAAAATGAATTTAACTGTAATTTTTAAGAAAAATAAAATAATTATGCCCAGAAAAGTGGAATATAATAATGTGTAGACCCTGTTGAAAGAATAGACCTGTTAAATAATTGCACTATACACATTTTTGCCAGGGTTATTGATTACATATTGTCATTGGTTGATAGAATCACCTAATGGTTATGGAGAAATGTTGTATGCTGGGACAGCTGTTGGGCCAGAGGGTAGCATGCTGTGTTTCTGTGCTGGCAACTCAGGTTCAGAGATTAGCTTTGGGAGCTGGCTGGGCTGCACAAGGATTGGTGGAACACATCACTGCCCGGAGTCTGGGAAGGTATGGTACAGTGTTCTGTTACATGGTGGACACATTGCGATGGGCTGCAGAGCTCTATCTCACAATCAGTTCACAATGCATGTCATGGCCTGATGATGTTATGTAGTGTGTCAGGGGAAGCAGGTTGACATGAAAAATTAGTTTTACAATAACTCCTCTATTCAGTTTATGCCATTTCCAATGTGACATGTATGAATGAGGATGCAATTTCATGGAAATTAAAAAAAAATATATATATATATATATATATATATATATATATATATATACACATATATATATATATATATATATATATAATATATGTATTATGTATATACACACACACACACACATACAGTATCTCTGTCTCACTACACACACACACACACACACACATTTGTATATGTTACAGACTGCATACAAATATATAATGATACACAGTGGAGAACCTCATGAATGGTGTAGAAAGCACATACAAGTATATAAGTGATAGACAGTAAAGACCTCATTAGTGGGATAGATAATGTGCATATAGAAATACCTTATTTATCACATAAGGTCCCCTCTGCATATGTCATTTATGCAATAGGCTAGGACCTTAAGGGAGAGACATTTGTTTTGCTTTTTTAGGCATAAAATTATTTCTATAAGTCTGTTAATTTTTGAACTAGTGTTACTGTGCTTTCCACCATCCTGATTGCTCTAACTACTGCCATGAAAGTGAAGTCAGGATGACAAGCTGATGCTCTGATGTAGCAGTTTGTTAGGGCCGCAGAACTTCCGCAGAAATTACAAACCACCGGCGCAGAAGTTCTGCAGCAAATGGTAGCCATGCCGCAGAACTTGGTCCCACTGTGCCGCAGAAAAGTAGGGGCCCTGACAATAGATGAATGTATGAGGCAGTTGGGCAATCAAGAACACTATCTGTTGTTAAAATCTGATCTTACAGGTGTATTTAAACATAAAGTTGATACACTGTTAGTGCATTTGAAAGCAGTGTTATTAATCAGGGTACATTCAACTTCATTACCATTTCTAGCCCAATCAAGGCATGCTTTTACACTCTCTCGAAGGTGCATAAGAATTTGAATGTACCTCCGGGGAGACCAATAGTGCCCGGAATCGGTAGCCTGTTGGAGCCACTTTTACAATTTATTGATGTCCGTATTAGAGATCTGGTCTCTAAATTACCATCTCGTTTAAAGGACACAACCCAGATCCTTTGTCTTTTGAAGGAGTTACAGTTAGAAAAAGAGTGGTATTTATTGTCATTAGACATTGAGGCACTATATACTAATATTTACCATTCTGAGGGCATACATGCCATGCACTTCTGGTTGGAATCATACACAGACTTTGAGCAGGTCCTTAGAGATTTCCTATGTGTTGGTGCCAATCTAGTTCTTGAATGCAACACCTTTATGTTCCAGGATGCGCATTATCTGCAGATCAAAGGTACTACTATAGGGGCTACTTTTGCCCCAAGTATGCTAATTTGTACCTGTGGTACTGGGAGAAAACAAAAGTCTGTTGACCTGAGACTAATCCTTTTTACCATAGGATAGATCTCTGGAGGTGTTTTATTGACAATATTGTTTTGGTGTGGAAAGGGGACTTGGCAGACTGGAGGCATTCTCAGGTTGGATGGAATCTACTAACCAGAATCTGAGGTTCACGACACATGCTAGTATTAATAATGTGTATTTCCTGGATTTGGTAATAATCAAGCAGGATGATGGCACCATTAAAACTGACCCCTATATAAAAGAAAGCAATAGGAATACTATACTCCATGCTAAGAGTTGCCACAACCAACACATTAGAAAAAATATTCCTAAATCTCAGTACATGCAACTTAAGACGAACTGCAGCTCTGAAGCAGACTTCCAAGACAGGAAGGGTGAAATGCTTACTAGGTTCCAGCTGACGGGATATGATCTGGGGATCTTGGACCTGGCAGAGAGGGAAGTGGAGAATATGACCAGAAAGGTAGCCCATAACATGGGCGTTGGCAATTGAGTGCTTGCAATAATGGCCAATCAATGTCCATAGGGCTACTGCGGAGGAAGGGTAACCAGATGAGGAGGTGGGTGCATATAGCAACAGGACGTCACTGTGTGCATATGTGCATGGGGGGAGTGAGTGTGATGGAAGGGAGAGAGTGTTGGTCT
Source organism: Neoceratodus forsteri (assembly GCA_016271365.2). Classification (NCBI taxonomy): domain Eukaryota; kingdom Metazoa; phylum Chordata; order Ceratodontiformes; family Ceratodontidae; genus Neoceratodus; species Neoceratodus forsteri. The sequence continues at coordinate 655,318,158 of CM057453.1, forward strand.
GGCGTGGTTAGCATGGGATTGCTGAGCTGGCCCCATATTGTGGTGGGTGGGTGGCAGCCTAAAGCTGCGAGGGTCTGGGTTTGGGCATCGGTGTTCCTACATTTTTGTGCGTCCAGCCTGAAATTCTCTTTTTTCTGGATTTTGCACCCCCCCAACATGCGCCGCCCTGGCATTAGGAACCCTTTAGTTGGGAGGTGCGGGGGAAAAGCCCCCATGGAGGGGGCAGGCCTCCTTCATGACCAATTAAAATCTAAGTTCCTGGCACTGTTTTCTTGTGCACCAGGGGTGTACATCATCAAAATTGATTTTCAGTGATGTACACTCACCCTGCCAACTATCGCAATTGGGCATTCACCCTAATCACATAAATCCAATCACTAGTTATCTTTTGGTACAGAAAGAAACTGTTATAACCCCTGAGTCAAAATGTAATTTTGCTTCCATGTACACTATGCCATCAGCAGGTATAAGGGAAACAATAGCAAAAAAATCAGGGGATTATTCATTCTAACCATGTACTTAGGAATTATCATCATCCATCCCCACCCAGATTCAGTTATAGGAGATCACAAACTCTAGGTGACTTTCTCACCCACTGTTACCAGAAAAGTAATGATTTAGGACCTAGGACATGGTTAGCAGCATTACCCCAGGGTACCTTTAAATGTAGCTGGTGCAAATATTGTGAGATAACTGAGAAAACTATTCTCTTTAGAACATACAACACTACCAGGGACTTTGCCATATGTAACTTTATCAATTGTGATTCAGTCAATGTGGTGTACCTGGCCAGATGTAAATGCTTAGCATTCTTTGTGAGTAAAACAATGAGGTCTCTTATGGTGAGGGTCTGTGAGCATATGAGAGCCATCGACCATGTACCAAAAGATAACTTCTGGTTGTACTTATGATGCGATTAGGGCAAAAGCCCAATCACAATCTGTGGTAGGGCAAACGTACTTCTCCACTTGTGCTGCCACCCTCCTGTCTTCCCTGTCCAACCCTACATCTCTCGCACTGCCTACAGACATAAATACCCAGACTAGACCTCACTCCTTTTCCTTCAAAGACATCTCTGCAACTGAGGCCCTAAATGCATTACTTTTTCTCAACCCTTCAAAAGGCAAATTCCTGGATGGATTAGACCCCAAACTTCTATACCTCTCCGCCCCCACTATAGCAACTCCACTTGACAAACTCTGAAACCAATCCTTTGCTGCCACATCCATCCCCCATGCATGGAAGCATGCCATTGTCATCCCTCTGTCAAAAGGAGGTGTCCCTACCTTCCCCTCTAACTACCACCCTATCTCCTTCGTCCCAGCCCTAGCAAAACTACAAGAACACCTTGTGCTCACCCAACTTACCTCCTTCCTCACTGACTCCAAATTCTTCACACCATTCCAGTCTGGCTTTAAGTAGGGACACTCCACCACCTCCTCCTCCCTGATAAGGCTTACAGAGACTATCCTGACAGACATGGACAGTGGACTGATCACCTCAGCCGTTTTTATTGATCTTGTAAAAGCCTTTGACACCATCTCCCATCCCATATTCCTCTCGAGACTCGCTGAATCAGACTTCTCTGTCGCAGCCACAAACTGGTTCAGATCATACCTCTCCAATAGAACTCAGTCTGTTAGAGTCTCAAATGCGATCTCCGCCCCCCCTTCCCTTAACTACTGGTGTCCCACAGGGGTCAGTTCTTGGTCCTGTTCTGTTCTCTATATTCCTAAATGACCTGACACTCATCTGCTATACTTCCTCAAGCCACATGTATGTAGACGATACTGTACTCTACTACTCAGGCTGTGCCCCTGATGTGGTACAATCAAACCTCCAAGCTGACTTCAATAAGGTACAGCAATGGTTTAGCTCACACTAGCTCTCCCTAAATGCAAATAAAACTGTCACTATGACCTTCGGCACATGACATCACCTGGCCAGACTCCCCTCCCTTCCCTACATTGCCATCCTGGATGGCCAAAAACTTAAAGATGTCTCCTCGTTCCGTTACTTGGGGGTCTGGCTCAACAACCATCTCTCCTTCTCTGACCACATCAATGCTATCTCAAAAAAACTATGCCCCATGCTCAGTGCACTGTATGGGAACTGCAGCAGCCTCTCTCCCTGAGTCCAAAGTGAACTGGTCCTAAAGATAATACTGCCCTCCATTGACTGCTGCAACATTGTATACAGTGCAGCCCCTAAGTCCACCCTATCTAAACTGGACACACTTTATAATGCCTTCTGACACTTTGCTCTCGATGCTTCTCCCCTCACCAACCACTGTGACCTCTACTGAGCCTTGGCACTACCATCCCTTGAAAACTGCAGCATCTCTTACTGTGCTAAATTTTTCTCCAACCTATGGCTCGGGTCCATCCCCTCCTACCTTGGCACCATGCTCACAGTTACCCCACCCCCCATCATCTTAGATCCAGTGACTCCCACCAACTTTCAGTATCTAGGCAGAAGACCTCTGCCAGTCAAGCTGCCTTCTCACACCAGCTTCCCAAGCTCTGGAATACCCTCCCACCACAAATTCGGCACTCCTCCTCTTCCTACTCTCTGTCTACTGCCCCAGAAAACTTGCTTACTACAAATTGCTCCTGTCCCTGAACCTGCCATGCCCCACTATCTCCTCCCCAATGCCTGACCAGTGGCCTTAGCCTTGCTACAGAAGCTGGAATATAACCCCAACCTTGCACTTATGTCCTGAGCCTATTTTGCCCTATGTCCTGTATATAACTGTATAACTGTGATATACATCATCTGTTGTTCACAACTGTTACTACTGTGCTAATTTACCTTGTCTGCTGCTTCTTGTTACAAAAATGGTTTTTTTGATACTATAATATCCTCAGCATTCAATGTGCGCTGCTTGTATATTCATGCAATCGTGTATCCTTATGCTGCTTTTTATTTGCTTCTTTTAACTGTTCACTTGATAACCTGTGTGTTATCATATCCATGTGTACCCCCCAGGTCACACCAGGAGATGAGCATCTTGTTGCTCAGTGTGCCTTTCCGGGTGAAACAATTGCAATAAATAAATAATAAACAAATGGGGATACTAGGAATGCCCTAGTAATACACATGGTAGAGGCTAATAATAAAGATGAACATGACTTTACTTTCTGTGGGATAGAGAGAATCGCCCTAGGAAAAAGAGGTGGGGACTTAAAAACCTTTATTCTGGAAAAGGAAGCTCTAAGGATCTTCCAGTTAGGTGGGCATATGGCCCCTGGTCTAAATGGTAGACTGGAGGTTATGATCATCATTAATAGAAGAAGGAGGACTAGACCACGTTATTGCCTTTTAGGATAGGATTTTATAGTGGATTTGACAACAAATGAAATGTGTGTTTCCAGTTCTGTATGTTCACCTCTAGTTCTCCATTATTGGTGTTATATCTCTTTCTTCATAGGTCTGACTGTTTACTGAGAAAGATGTATACTTAACTCTATGCACTGCAAGTTGTAAGGGCAGAAAGAAATTAACTGTCCAGAAGGGGCAACATCTTCCTTACTAATGCATTTACAAGTATTTCATCAATTAATATTTAACTTTTTTGTAGTTTGATCCTGTCTCCATATCTGGCATTCCATTTTCAAAATTTATTGTGATGTACCTTCTATTTATTTTTGTGACTTTAGATTTATCAAATTGGGCCTAATGAACTTGGATTCCATTATTCTATAGCTAGGATATTTATTATTTATGTTTTAATATCTAGCATTTTCAATTAATTAAAGTATGGATTGAATAATTGGCCAAAACAATTCAGATTGATAATGAAATTTCATAGAACTACAGTAGGTTTTAGATGTCAGTATGCTTCTGTGTTACAATAAATTATTAGCTGTCACTGTGGTACAGGGAGCATTTTTACAATTGCACTTTAATTTGAAGATGTTCAGAATGTGTATCATGTGACCTGCTTGATATACTATTTAAGCATACCTGGATGTTTTGTTTCCTTGTCCTTTGAGAAAGTCTTTTATGCAAAACCAGGTTGGGTTGCATTAGCCATGATTTTTGTCTGCACTTTTGCACAGCCTAGTAAGGTAGTTATGAAATTTGTTGTTTGCTTGTTTTTTTGTTTGTATTTTGCAATTGTTTAACCAGGAGTGGCACACTAAGCTGAAAGTTTGTTTACAGGTGCAACCTGGGAGCACAGGAAAGTTAAGTGACTTGCTCAGGGTCACACAGTATGCAAGTGGAGGCCGTGGGATTCAAACCCAGGTCTCCAGATTTGCAGTGCAGATCCTTTAACCACTGCACTATACTGCCTCCCTATTATTAAGTTAGTACACTGATCACTGGTGCAGTGCATCTTTTATTTGATATGTGAATTTTTATGCATGGCACAATTTTGCAGCGCAGTGGCTTCCCCTTGGTTGCTTACTTCAGATTTGCTAAATACACTGAGAACAAAACAAAGCAATAATATGTAAAATACCACACTGCCAGAAAATGTCATTCACTTTCACTGCTCCACTGCTTCCCTGGTGCTTCCCCATCCTCAGCTGTTCCTTCCAACCAGTCTGCAGGGATTGTCATTGGAAAAGCCAGCTGCACACTCCAGCATGTCTCCCACTGTAGTCACCCCCTTGTTCAATGGGGCCTGTTGTCACCCTTCAACAAATGCAGTCCAGCTCCCCTAACCACCCTAAACAGGTATCTCCAAAATGTCCACTGTTTCTGCCCCTAGGGGGCATCTCTCTTTACCCCCTCTCTCTGTCACAGCTCAGCATCCAACTATACTGGACAGTCAAAAATATTGGAGTTATGGGATGCATTTAAAGCAACCCTTAAAGCAGCCATAATTTCATATCAAATAAAATATAACAGAAATAAAAAAAAATAATTCAGGAAATAGAAGAAAAGTTAGGAAAATTAGACCAGGATGTATTAAAAGATTATGAACAACATAAAGAAGAATGGTTTAAGTACAACGTTAAGAAATTAGACTGGCTACAACAGGAAAATAAAATAATTGCCCAATCTATAAAATAGATAAAATATTTCAATATGGATAAATCAGGCAAATTCTTGGCCAATTTATTAAGGAAAGGAAAAAATATATTAACATTAAAAGATAAACATGGAATAACAAAATATGCAGATGAAGAAATGGCTGAAATCATAATAGAGCATTATAAAACAATCTACCATAACAACTTCATTCCCAATTTTCAACACATAACAGAATTTTTTAGTAAAGTCGGATTCAAACTAAGTAATTTACATTTCAAAATACATCAAAAAAAGAAATATTAGAAACCATTAAGACCCTTCCCAATGAATGAATTTTATCAGGTATTTGCAGATGACATAGTTCCATGGTTCAAGAGAATTATTGCAGAATTATTGGATGAAAAAACTACTCTTCCTGTATCAATGAACCTGGTCAAAATTGTATTAATTTCAAAAGAAGGTAAACCAGCAGATAACCCAGATAGCTACAGACCGATAGCTACAGTATTTTAAATACAGACTACAAATTAATAGCAAAAAACATCAATAACCAAATTCAACCCTGCAGTATAGTCCTGACATGATGTATTTTAATTAATATGGTTTTGTAAAAGGGCATAACGACTCTCAGGCCAATGGGAAGATACAGGCAATATTTCAGCTACTTAATGCAAAGGAGAATTATAAATATGATACCTATTACACTATTGTAATGGATGCCAGTAAAGCTTTTGACACAATAAATAGGTTCTATATGTTTCAAGCCCTACAACAGTGGACAGTACCCAACTACTCAATACAATTAATTAAACAGCTATATAAAAAACTAGTGTTAAATTTCAAATTAATAAATACCTTACAAAAGAACTAGATATGTTAAATGGAGTGAGACAGGGTTGCTCATTGTCCCCTACCCTGTTCATTTTGAGCCTTGAACCATCACTAAACAATATAAGGAAAAACCCTAACATACAAGGTGTAAAACTTTAGAAGGAAACCCTCAAGGTGAATGTATTTGCAGATGATATTCTGCTTATAATGACGAATGTTAAAACATCATTAGACATGTTTTCAACAGAAATAAAACTATATTTAGCATATAAATTAAACAAAAACAAATCAATAATAATGAGAATATCTAAAAATGCATCCCAGAATTTGGGAAGTAACTCACAAAAATTTTTTTATACAAGGCTCAATTAAGTATTTGGGGATAATTTTAACACCTAACTAGCAGACAACCATTCAAATAAATTATAATAAAACAAAAAATTAAATCTAGAACTTATTTAATAATTGGGGAAAACTCTCATTATCAATATGGGGATGTGTAGATACCCTAAAAATGATGGCATTACCTCATTTTATTTACACATTACAGAATATTTTAGGAGCCCCAACTTTAAAATGGTTTGAAGAACTAAAAAGAATGCTTTCAAAATTTCTGTGGCAAGGTGGGATGCCTCATATAGCTTGGAATGCCATGATAATACCTAGAGGATTGTGTGGTTTTGGATGTGCAGACCCAAAGACATATTTGGAAGCTGTTTTGTCCATGTTACATAAGTAGCCTTTCTCTTTTGACTAAGATAATGATTTATACCAGGAATTACTTAATATATAAACTAAGAAATTTGTGAAAATATATGATCTTTTTTTAGATGTAACATTATTAAGCAGCCATAATAATTCATTTTACTCCTGGCTATCAACTGTAAATAAAATATTAAAACATTTAATTAAGCTGGACATCCCTTGGCCCCATTTATATATTTGGTCTAATATAAGTATTTAGGCTAATTCAGACTGCAATATGTAAACAATTTAAAGAACAACACTTAACTATCTGGAGAGACTTCCTAATCAATGATAAATTTCCATCATACCAACAATTGAAGAGAAATTAAATATCTCAAACTGGAATAGATGGAACACTGAGGCTACTTTGAATTTATCCTGCCAACACTGGAAATTTTTAAGAGTACAAAATAATACACTTTACATTTCAGCTAAAAAAAATCTATGCAAAAACAATTCTGGATAAAGCATATATTACACCCGTACATATTTCTAAAATAAATCCACAATATTCTGAAATATGCTGGCATGGATGTGGGCAAAGAGGGACTCTACTACATTGTCTATGGTCATGTCCACAAATAAATAATTGGTGGAAAATATGTAAACAAATATTAGAAAACATGTTGAATATACTGCACATATTCCTTTAAACCCTGATGTTTTCTTGTTTAACAATACCCAGATACTAGCAAAGGATGAACAAAAAATGAAAGTATTATCTTTATTAACAATGGCTCTAAAGATAATTATTCTAAGTATCTGGAAAACCCCAAGGCTACCTCCTTTTGAAACTCATCTGTGGTGGTATACTTTTAGAGAATCACCGTCACTGGAAAAAATGATGTATGAATTGGATGATACCTTAGATAACAATATAGGTACACATTGGAAAGAAATAGAAGAAAATATGCTGCCTTTACTAAACTTATTTTGAAAAGAGTTATTAGGGAATTAATGTCTATAAAAAGAACTTTCTTCTTATTAATGTAATATTGGGAAACACTCTGTAACCCTATATGAAATAAAATAATGGAGAGCAGGAGAGAGGGGAAGTACTGTATATATGTATTGCATTAATGTCATATGTTGTACAATTGTAAATACATAACTGTTTTTGAAAAGAAAAAAGAAAAGGTTAAAGGGTAACCATATCAGGGCTGAGTAGATGTTTTAGGGATGTTCTTCCTTTCAATTCCCATCTCCTAACCCCCAAATCTGAGAAGAGAAGGGCACCCTTCTGTGTGTTCATCAGGCCAATAAAGGGACTGACAATGTTTGCATCCCCAGGGGATGTTGCAGCACCTCTCATATTTTTAGTGTATGTTTTATCCAGGGGTTGCCAAGAGACTGAAAGAGCGCTGGTGCTTGGTGTGAAAGGGGCAGTGATGCTTGCCATCCATGAGGGAGATCCAAGGCCTCAAGTTCTAGCCAGCCTGTCTCTCTTTGCCTAGTTATGCACTATAATGTAAAAGTGGACAGTGCAGCCCAATACTAATACTAGTAATATGGCAACCTTATTTATCCACTATCTTTATGTTGTTTCAGCAGGGCCAGTTTCACTCTTGGGCAGCAAGCTCCCCATATAAATTTGTGGGTGGATTTTTCAATTGTTTCCAGACATTCGGGGGTATCAGTACTGGGAGCATACAAAAAACAATACAGCAACCTGGGTAGTATGTTCATTTGAACTGTCTGTATGCTCCCCCCAATGGACAAGCAGAGTGATGACCATCTAAAGAGGTCTGTATAAATCTCTCTCAGTAAGGGCTCATAATTTGCCTTGTATAGGTCTGATGCATCCTTCCAAAATATGAATGCTCAAATATTTAAATCCATTTCTAGTCCATTGAAAGAGTATAGTATGTTTGATATGGACTGATACTGCCCCATTCAATTTAAAGGCTTTCAATTTGTCTTGGTTGATGTTGAAACCTGAGACTTTACCATATTGCTGTAATGTGGTTAAGAGATGGGGCATAAAGTGTTCTGTATCACTGGCAAAGAGAAGTGTGTCATCTGAATACAGTAAAATGTTTTGGCCCTACAGGTCACAGGAGGCTCCTTGTATATCTGGGTTGGTTCTGATGGCTGTAGCCCATGGCTCGATCCCCAGAGGGGAAAAAGGAGTGAGAACAGGAACCCTTAATGGGTGTCACAGTGCAGTTCAATGAAAGGGGAAAGGATGCCACTCACCCTTACCTTTGCTCCCAGTTTTGTGTATATTGCATCTATCCAGGAGAGAAATTTGGGTCTGAAGTAGTATTTATGTAAGGTGAATAGACGATATGGCTAACTGAGGCAGTCAACTACCTTTGCAGCATCAAGTGAAATGCCAAATTGATTGTATTAGAATATTTGACCACGTGGAGAACATTCAAAATTCCAGACATTATCAAAGGACTGGTGCTACAGAATAAAATCAATCAGGTTCCAGTCTATCAGTTTATGTCTAAGTTTTTGCAGTCTAGTGGCCAGTATGGCAGGCATAACTTTCTGGTCCACATCAATAAGTGATATTGGTCTGAAGGACCTGCACTGTAGGGGATTCTTACCCAGTTTCAGGAGGATAGTTATGATTGCATCTTTCCATTAATCTGGGAAAGTGGTATTCTCCATACCCCAACAAATGACCCAAGTGAGGATGATGGTGATTAGTTCCTTACACATTTATAAAATTCACTGGGGAAGCCATCAGAACCCAGTGATTTCCCATTTTTTAAGCTGACAGTCACAGTTGTTACCTCTTCTTCAGAGACTGGTACATCAGACATTGTTTGGTCATGCTCTGTCATCTATAAAAGATGTAGAGGGGCCAAAAAAGAGCGTAGTCCCTGTGTAGTGCAGTGGGGATTAGGGTCCATGAAAGAAGAATAGTAGAAATTAGCAAATTGTTTTGCTGCATCCTGTGTGCCTCTGTGGGGAGTGTGGGGTTGGGCCAGAAAGGGCTGCCACATGCCTATCATTCTGTTGTTTTCACAACTGCAGCACAAAAGGATGCCCAGCTCTATTTCCCTGTGCATAATATTTCTGCCTAGTGTATCTGAGCATGACTTCCACCTTCTTACAGTAGTTGAGCATCATTTGGGTTACTTTTACGTGTGTTTTCAAAGTCCCCTATTTCTTTTTCTGTAACCAAACAATCTGCTGTGTCTCTCTTTCATTGGATAATAGCTATAGATATGAGAGTACCTCATAACACAACCTTTAGGGCATTTCACTGTGTCATTTTGGAAGTTTCTTCACCCTGATTAAATGCCAGGTATGTGTGGAGTTCTTGTTTGAACCTATTAATATTAGTTTCATTAGCAAGAGCATCAACATTCATATACCATTGTTTATGCATGCCCACCAGCCAAATTTCAACTTGAAAAGATAAAGAGGCATGGTCAGAGTGGGTAATACTATATATCTGACAATCTGTAATTACAGACAGCCAGTTTTTAGGGTGGAAGCAGAAATCAATGTGAGAATATGTTTTTTGGGAGTGAATGTAAAAAGTAAAATCCTTTTCTGCTGACTGAAAGAATCTTCAAACATCCTTCATGCCCATTTGATCTGCCATATGCTCTTATACTTTGGCTATGTGTAACGGGGGGCTATAGGTGGGAGGAGACTTATATAACTTCGGACAGAGAACACAGTTGAAGACCCCTAGTAAAATATGTATGTTTTCTGCCTTATCAGAGATCAATTTGTGGAGACCTATGACAAAGGCTGGACAGTCCAAGCTCAGAGTATAAACATTCAAAAAAGTCATGAGAGGTGGGTTCCACAATACCACATTAACCAAAATAAACTATCCTTCTGGATCAAGGTAATGTGAGATGACATAAAAGTAGTTCAAGACCATGCTAAGGTACTCCACAGGAAATAAAATAACCTTCTCTGTTGTTAAAATATACTGGCGTCGTAGCGCCAGTATAGTTAAGGTGAAATGTAACTCCTGTGTTAAACCCGAATGTTTAAAACTTAATAGCTTTGGAACTGTTTGATGAATTTGCATAAAAGTAGACCAGCATAGTCTCTAAGGGTTGATCTCTTGATGTACCAAATTTTGTGTGAATCTGTTTGTGGCTTCTGAGATACAAAGTGTTGAAAAAAAAACACCTGGATCTCAGAAACGGCTTTAGGTTGTGGTCTGAAATATTCAGGGTAGAAAGCCTTAGCAAAACAGATGTGCCTTTTGAAGATATAGTGAAAAAATATTTATCCATTCAAAAGTTATAAAATTTTACATATTCTGATTATTTCCTATGAGAAAATGTACACGTCAGGCATGAAAGAGTCTATTTTTCGCACAAAATAATACTTTGCACAAAATACAGTTCCTTTTTCAAAAGAAGGGAGGTACTTTGTGCAAAGTGTCTGTTTTGAACGCAGGGGCTCTCTAGCATCCTCCATGTTGTTTTCCTCTTTGAGAGGACCAACAAGTGTAGAAAGTATGTGAAAAGTAATGTTATTAAAAAACACAGCAGAACTTAGATAATGGGGACCTGCTGAGCTACATTCTGATGTTTTCCTTTTTTTTCACTGAAAGTGCCCCAAAACAGTTTTTATTGAGCACCTGAAATCTCAGGTGTTAGGTTAGCGAGAGGACCACTTGTGTCCCATCCTCTGCATGAGAGCAGCGGTATTTTCTTGACTTCTGCAGTCGCAGCTGGAACTCATGCTGTCGGTTGCACAGTTAAGGTTTAGTTGCCCTAACGCTCACCCCATTATCGTATACTGTACCCGTCTGAGCTTATTTCCTTATGGAATGGGGTGAGCGTTAGGGTCCATGACCCCAAGTCACCCCACCAATGCCTGTTGGTGTCTACTGGGTGGGGGTGGGGTGTTAGGGTTGGAAACTCTAACACCTCTTTTCCCTGCTATTGTCACTATAGTACTCATCCTAACTGATGCATTAACAACATTTTTTTGCAATGAATATTTATTATAACATATATACAACACTCCACACTATTCAGCTGAATGTTTTTGAGCCTCACACTCTTTATCAAGGCATACATATTACAAACACTCAATTCTTTTTATCCAGTACCCTCCCCTGTAGCAGAGCATAGTCTGCATGCAGAAATGTTAATCGGGTACCAATTAGTACAAACCATCCACATCACATGGTGTATTAAACATTAAATCACTAAAACATTAAATGGAAAAATAACAGATTAATTAGCATCACTGAAGGTTATCATGATAACCTATTATAACCTATTATTCCCAATGAAAGGCATGTTATCCTACCTGGACTTACATCAGTATTGGGATAGTTTATAATATTCCCACCCAAGGTACATCATGATATAATGTTTCACCCAAAGCATAGTACTTAGGCATTTTGAGGATCACAAATAAAAGTTAATAGTAAAGGCAGTATTGTCTTGGGGGGGGGGGGAGTGTAATGCAAACCTGCCCCACTATTTCAACCAAAACTGTATTTGATCCATTTGGCAAAAAGGTCATAACAGCATCTTAAGGCACTCTGTGTCCCCATCTAAGACTGCCCCCTGTTGTGTGTCCTCAAATTTAGTTCTGCACAAACCTCCCTGTAACATATTGTAAATCATCCCAAAAGTGGGAAAAGTTTAAATCTATCATTAAGTCCTGTACCATTCAGGACTCCCAATGCATATTGTCTGAAATATTTATGCTGTAAAAGCATCTGGTCAAAGTCTCCCCCTTGTATTGGCAGTTGGACTTTCTCCAGCCCCTGGAAAGTGAATTGATGTCCAGGGCCACTATTTTATACATGTATTGCCAATGCATTTCTGTCATCCACATGTTGAATGGTCCTTAGTTGCTCACCAGTTTTAAACTTTAATTTCCATTTGATTTTATCTATATAAAACAATCACAATTGCACAATGCTCTGTAGATTACTTGTTCCATCTGGTAATTGATGAAAGCATTCAAATGATATTCTTTATTGTTCCTTTGGTCCCTAAAGATGCCCCCCCCCTCACATATACACAAAAAGAACATGACCCACGTTTAAAATTCCCTAAAGGGAGCAGTCTTCACTCAGGGATCACAGATTTCATAAAATGGCTCCTAGTAACCCTATCAGCAATGTTTCTTCCCCTTTTGTGTATAAGGGGGAATCTCCCTGACCCATTCCTGTTATTTGGGTTCAGCCTTTAAGACATGCCTGTGTTTACTTAAAATGTCTTTATATCTAAAACTCTGAGGGGTAAAAGTCTTAATAAAATTACTTTGCTTAATATCCATACTATTAGCCCTGTTACGTGTAGTGAGTAGCTCCATTCTCTGCATTTGTTGCACCCTTACATCGGCTTTAGAAATGCAGTCATTATGATAACCTCCAGAGCAGGATTTTTGATGGGTGGCACAGGGCTTGCATCCGGCCCTTCACCACCGCACGTAGGTTCCGGCTGTGTGCCAAACCCTGTGCGACAACTGCCACCCGATTTTACAATCTCGGGCACAGTTGTGACAGTTTCCACCATATACAGCAGCTTGCACCAAATATCTAGCACGGTCTCTGTACAAATGGCCCCCAGGTTTGCCGAATGTTAGACCAGAAAAAGGTGGTCTAACTTATGGTGGTTGCAGCATGGGATGGAAATTCCAGTTAGATTGCCACAAACCCCATGCGCCATATCATCACAGCACTGGGGTTTGTGGCAATCTAACAGTTTTGAAAATCCTCCCCTTGACCATGGTCCCCATCCCTTCCAGATAGGCGTATTCCTGTGTACATTTCTTTTTTAACCTAATCAGTTGTCCCAAAGGGATATCCTCAGTTGAGTGTCTGGGGTGACAACTACTGAAATATGACGTAGAGTCTTGATCTACAGCTTTTCTAAATAGACCTGTATAGACCCCATGTTCCTCTGTACCATCCTTGGCTATATGTAGATCTAAAAAATCTAATTCTGTTTTACTTATATTTGCAGAAAAAGTTAAATTGCTATTGGCAGACTCAAGATACTTCACAAAATCATATGATTCACTTTCTGCCCCTTTCCAGATGATCAGGAGATCATCAATAAATCTCTGCTACAGATACAAATAATGCCTAAAAGGGTTTCTATCTGCATACATATGTTTCTGTTCCCATTATGCAAGGTACACATTCACATACGTGGGTGCAAAAAGCTGCACCCATCGCCATTTTTCTTCTTACAGCACAGTACAATGCAATACAGAAAACTCGCAAACAGAATACAGCATGTCAGACTTGATAGGATAATACAAACATAAAACAGTTAAACATCAACAGTATAGAACTGCCCAGCAGGGTAGCCCTTGAATGGTTGTAGCTTATTTATTTATTTAGTCTTGGATTACAATACCTATGAGCACATGGCGGCTCTTTTACAAAGGTTCCACATCACTGGGGAAGGAAGGCAAAAATACAGAGTTTCTAACAAAAATGATCAAGCAATAATGAAATGCTTTGTATCTAAAAGTAAAACTATAGATTGGAAGATGAACAAAGTGTAGCATAGAGAGCAAGGTAATCAAGAAAACCCAGAAGATGGAGGAGGCAGCCAAAAGGCCTTGTCAAACCTGTATAGATAGAGGTAGTGTGAGTGGGGTGCTGGCAGTATAGATCGACAAGGGGTGCTGGGGGGAGAGAGGGGTAGCAGGTGCAGAGGAAAGAGGAGATGGGGATAGGTGGGGGATAGAGGGCTGAGCAAGGAATGTGAAATATCCTTCAATTGTAGTGAGGAAGTGAGAGCACAAAGGTAGGTCGTACCCATAGGTGGTGGAATCTTAGGTGTAGCAGTCACATGAACTGTTAGCCATGAGATGCTGATGGAGCATATGTTTGAATGGACCTAATTTCTCTGTGAAGTGCATTAAACCAAAGAGGTGCTCTGTAGGCAAATGAGCATTGTCCTTGTGTTGTCCATATCTTGGAACATGGAGAAGTTGGTTGGCTGAGCTTCCAATATGCTGAGAACTTCAGCGTGGGCTTAGAAGGTTTTCAGTACCAGGGGCAAGAGGCCGAGAAGTGCTTTTTATGGCTGTGGGAGGAGCCTACAGACATTTTGCTTCATCTGCTCCTAAAACATCCGATCGTGGCACGCTTCTGTTGGACTTTTGGAAGTATCCTTCCGAAAGTCCAACAGAGCTTGAAGCGTACCACCATGATCAACTGCTACAGAATTACAGCCGAAACAGCCACACTATTTAACCTGTTACTTCCGCATTCCGGGACAGCAGCTGTGCATGCGCACCTCGTGCACATGCACAGTTCCATCAGTGCCACCATCTTGAGAATGGCAGAATGCCATTCATTGCAACTACGCATGCGCGAGTGTCACGCATGCATAGTTGCACCACCATTGCCATCTTGGAGGTGGCACTCAGCGGCACTCAACGCAGCTGTACCAACTTTTTTTGTTGGTATCCCTTTGACTTCCTTTGAGAGGAACAGACCAAAGAAAAAGTAATGATGTAATTCAGGGGATTTTTTAGTCTGTTCTGCATATTGTTTAAAATCCTGAAGGAACAGGGTTATGAAACCCTTGAGTAGCCCTGGTGAAAATTCAGTGTCTGTTCCATCTGTATAAGAGGAGCAACCTGAAAGAAAATAAAGATGTTACATTTTCTTACCTTGGGGCTCCGCTAGCTAGGTAATGTGCGTCATACGCACTTAAGGGATCAACACATACTCAAGCAGTCAGTGCACTATGGGAAGTCTGAAGTAATGAATGTATAACTATTATACGCAAATAGTTTTTCCATCCCCTTGGTTGCATGCTCATAGGTAAAGCGGTATTTTGCAATCAAATGAATGGAGCAGCTCCTGTGAGGTGGCCCTGTGAGGCTGCAATCAGTGGCACTCCTTCGCAAACTTCAGAAGCTTGCCATAGCCATATCAGCCCTGGTTAGAGTTTGTTTGGCTAGCAGACAGGTTTGATATTGTATCCTACCGCTTAAGTGAAGCCAACCTGCCTGAGCATATAGATTACATGTGTGGGTGAGGCGTGCTGCACAAGTGAGAAGTCTGCATGCCTCATTTAGTGCCACGGATATCCTATGGAGAGATGAAGTAGAGGCTGCACCATAGATTACCAGGCCGTAGTCGACAATAGATATGACAGAACTACAGAAACATAGAAACAGAATTTGATGGCAGATAAGGATGACTTGGCCCACCTAGTCTGCCCATTTCCCTACCTAATGGATAAGCTGCAGATCCTAGTTAACCAACAGCCTACTTCCTCCTACCCCCCCACTAGAATTGCCTTATGTCTCTCTCATGCATTTTTGAATCCCCCCACTGTTTTTGACTCCACAGCCTCCTCAGGATGGCTGTTCCATGAATCCACAACCTTCTCCATGAAAAAATACTGCCTCACATTACCTCTAAGCTGTCCCCCCTCTACCTTCAAATTGTGTCCCCTTGTTCTTGTGCACCTCTTTTTCTGAGTGATGCTACCTTCTTGGAATTTGTTGATTCCCTTGAGGTACTTGAAATTGATGTATTGCAAGTCTAAGGGCTTCAGGCATCAGGCAGTACTTGTGTCTGTGGAGTAATCCAGTTGTGATATTGACAGCCCTGGCAACATTATCAATGTGCTGAGTGTAAGACAGGGAGCTGTCCAAGGTTACCCCCAAATATTTGAAGTGTTGGTTTGGGTTTTGTTCAAGTGGGACTGACAGGCAGTTTCTGATGGCTAGGGCTTGGGATTTGTTCTTGCTGAGAGTACTGCTGAACATCATGACTTTTCTTTTTTAGTAATTCATGACCAATTTATGTTTATTGACCCAATCCTCCACTTCCTCAAAGCTATGATGTAGGTGGTATTTCAGTGTCATTCACATAAAGGAGGATCCATTGGTGGCAGAAATGAGGGAGGTTGTTGAGAAAGATGCTAAAAAGAAGAGGTGCTGCCTGGCCCGGTGGTGCTGAGGGTTGAGGGACTGGACGTCACACCTTGTGCCATGCCGGTGACCCGGGTTTGGTAATGAGTCTGGGATGTCAGGGGTCAGTAGAGGAGGGAGAGGATTGAGAATCCAAGGACAGCTCTCTTCTCCCAGGAGGGAAAGGGGATACAAGCTTGGTGCCTGACTGGCCTCTGGCACAAGCCAGAAGCATAGCAGCCCCATGAGCGCACAGAGGGGTTGGGAAGTTGTGGACATCAGTGGAGACACCTTGATGTTGGTGCATGGGCCACCCCCAGAACATCAGAAAAATACCCGCGGCACTCCCGGGTAGACAGAGCACCAGGCCCCGATCCCCAATACCCCTATCTGCCCTGATGACAGGTGTCCTGATCTGATTCAGAAATTCAGGGTGCTTGCCCCCACACAACATTCTCACCTGGGGGTTAGCTAAGGCTACTTGGAGGATGGACTGCTCGGGATACAGGTAGGAGGTGGGGACTACAATGGCCATAAGTATCTCCTGAAGGGAGTGGAGTGCCGCGGGAAGGGAGGAGTACAAACAGAAAGTAAAAAAAAAAAAAAGAAGAAGAGGTCCCAATGTAGAGCCCTGTGGCACTCCAGAATGGGCAAACCACTGGGCAGAGATGACATTGGCTATTTTCACTTGTTGGGAGCAGTGTTCCAAACAGCTCTTGAACCAGTGCATCATGTCAGTGGATAGATCAATGGAAGTCAGTTGCCAAAGAAGTAGTGTGTGTTGAACAGTATCAAAAGCCTTTGTTAGGACTATGAAAGCTGCACCTACTAATTTACATTGGTCCAGTGACTGATGAATGGATCCTCAAGCTTACTAAGTCCCAGCATTTTGGAATACTCCACCGGGAGCTACCCTCTGCTATTCCATACCTGTGGCAGAGCCCTAGTGTATAATGCACAGGCCCCATTAGGGTCAGTACAGGGGAAAGTAAAACAAAAGAGCAGAGCAGCACACATTGATCTCCTCCTTTAGTAGTGGCTCCGTATTTGTCTTTATCACAAGGAAAGGGGGGAGTATTTCCTTGTAAGATACCTAGGTAGACACCAAAGTGAGGGAGAAGGGAGAGATGAAATCTTGTTCCCCTCAGGTGAGCCTTCTACATGGGGAGACAAGTGTCTTACAGGAATACATAACTTATCCCTGTTAAACTAGTCAGCCATCCACTATTAAACCAGAGAATTGTGGTACAAATGCATGTCTGAAAGGGGGGTCCTGCTGCCCATCCTGAAATTATTGATTCCAGAGTTCCATTCTTGGCCTCTTTGAGGTCACCCTTCTCTGTAGATGGAATGGGCCTCCACTTAAACAGATCCCTGACTGGGGGTGCGGATGTCAAAAATGTACAGAACCATCAGGCAACATACAGTTAAGCTTCACAATAAACTGTCTATGGAGGGGGAGAAAACTAGGCCCTCAGAGGGTTACTAGGAACCATAAAATCCATGAAAGTTTCTATGTATCACCTGCACTGCCCCCAGAACAAAAAGAATCCCTTCAAAAAATGATCAGGATGGGAGGAAGATAGAGTAACAAGCAAGAGACAACCATCAACAGTTACATAGCTGCTCCCCCAAATAAAAAATAATTCAGGGAAAATATGACTGCTTTATATGATTGCTATGCAAAACAGTAATAAAACCAATGAATAACATCATACATAAGTCTACTAATTGAGTCTCTAGTCCATAGTGTGGAATTATTCTAGTGTCCACATGCCAGAAAGCAGTATTAGAGACAGTCAGGAAAGCACAATCTGCAAAATAAAAAGGCAGAGTTAATGTACCAGTAATGGCCAGAATGTGCCATTTGTAAGGAGAGTCCTTGTTTGTCACAATTCAAAAGCCCTTTAAGGTGGACATCTGTTGCTTCTTCTTAGACAAGGTATGCTTCCTAAGGATAAAGAACCTCAGTGCGCAAACACTGAGGTAAGGGTTGCCCCAAAGGGCATTTGGCTGGGAAACCAAGTTTCAAGAAAATACAAAATCACACATGCCCACACAATGCAAAGCATCATGGGCTGCATACGCAAATCACTACAGAATGTTATGCTGGTTCAACTTTAAGCAGAATTGCATGGTGCCAAAAGGCCTCTCACACAGTTTGCAAAGAATGCTAACAGATGACATAGACACATGTTTCGTCCTACCAGGACTCATCAGTATGCCTCATCTGTTTGACACCCCAGTGGAATGAACCAGCTACCCTAAGACAGTGAGTCTTGGTTATGTTGTGGTGAACCCATTAAAATAAAAAACTATTTAAAAGACAAAGAACTTCAGTATGCAAACACTGAGGCAAGGATGTTCCTCTAGTCCAAGTCCAACTTGGTCATGGTGAAGTCCTGCTGGGAAGTGCTGTCCTGTTTGCCACTTGCTGCTGAAATCCAGCCTGCCTGTTGTAATGCTTTCTGTAGGATTTCAACATCATTCTGAGGCATTGAGATGCCAAGTTTCTTTAAGGTAGGGGCTGCTCCAGCAGGGAAGTGAAAGTTTGAAGTTTTTTCCTCTTGGTAGATAGTTTATTGGGGAACGCTGGCCTGCTTTTAATCTGCTTTTCCTTCAGTTGTTTTCAAACTGCAATGATTTGTTTCTGTTTTGATTGCAGCTCTGTACAATAGACCAGCTAAAAAAATAAGGGCTGTGCCTTATACTTCACCTCCTTAGCTACCAATGCTGCAGATAGGACAAGCTCTTTAGTTGGAAACATGAAGAATCTGATAAGAATGGATCTCAATCTGGCATCAGGTGTGGAGGTTTTTTTTTGCTAGGGCTCTGTGAGCCCAATCCATTTCTAACGCTTAATTTGCAGGAGGTTGTAGTACTTCTCATAGTAATTCTTGTCAAAAGGGATCAGGGGCCTCTCTCTCTCTCTGAATTCTCTAGCAGGCCATGGATCTTGATATTCAGCCACCAATCTCTATTTTTGGCATCTTCTTGCCTCTGGTGTAATTGCTGCTGTCTTCTGTAAAGGGATAGCTGGGCCCTGCTGTGGAGGTCTGTATGTTCAGCTTTCTGCTTGGCCTGATTCCGGCTCGGCGCTGCAATGCTCTATATCCCTTAAGTCCGGAATGAAATCATTTATGCTGCAGCTGAGCTTCTCTACTGAGTTTAATGTGTTCAACTCAGTCCAGATACATCACAGGTTGACATGCTCTTCCCATCATGACTTGAAGTGGGTGAGGAAGAATGAGAGGGCCATGAATCTGAGTGGTTCCATGATCATTGGCCCGCTTGCCGAGATGAGGTCTGCTGCCTGGTCACTGCTTGTCGCTGGGGGTTCCCTGGCATCTTCGCTACAGGTCAATGCTGCTTTTAGTTATAAAAATTGATTTTCTGGTGCTAGATGACTGTGGATTGTAGTGCTGCCTTGCTGGTCATCCACATTTAGGCTGCTGCCATATCTGAGCCAGAACCAGAAATCAAAGAGAGTAGAAATAATATTTCTTGTACACTGTACCTGACTGTACCAACTGCATACACTGACAAGAACCAGGAACTTCCAGGTGCATCTGTCTGGGCTTCCACTCCATATCGCTCTCCTAGAACCACTCATGGTGAGAAGATCCAAGACTTCTGTACCTGTAAATGCATAAAACCAGAGCAGAGTTGTAAAAGCTTTTACATAACAATAAACATCTTGCAAACCAGTAAACCATGTGACTTCCATTTGTGTGTGGTCATAGAGTCTTGGCTCCAAACTATTGGGCTGATATATAACTACCTAAGGGGGGTACCTGCTTGTATTGGGGTGTCCTTGATGCTTTCTGCAACTGCAGATGTCAGCGGCGTCAGTCCCCATACACTGGCTGCAGTGTTTTCACAACTCACATTGTGTCTCTCTCTCTTTCCACTGTGATTGCATGTCTGTTTGTATGGGGGCATCTTATGCACATATATAGGTCTAGGCTGGATATTAATCTGTGATCAGCAGTCATTCTTATGTATCTGTGCCTAGGCACACTATCCTAAACAAGGAGTGTTGCTCTCTTGATAGGTTTTGATGTCCCATCCTTTGTTCCCCCCTTTGTTGTTAGCATTCACCATTTATTGTTCAAGAGTTCAGTCCATTTTCTGGGTGTCACAGGAGCACAGGCCAAGAGCTGGGACAGAGGCAGAGACCCCCCTCAAAACAATTATGCATTCTGCTTTCTGTGGGAGACCTTGACCCTAAGTTGTCCACCATCACCATCACTTGCTTCTGTCCCATCCCATGCCCCGAACTGTGCTGGCCAAGTGTCTGACACACCCTAATCCAGTTAAGGGTGTTGCCTGCTCTGCTCAGTAGTGCTCCTGCCAGTCCCGTCAGGCTCTCTGAAACAGCTGGACTGATTATTCTGCCCCCTGAGCTAGAGTCTGACTAGCTGAACAGCTAGGAACATTTGTGGTAGCAAATGCTGCAGTCCCCACCTCGAGCCCTGATCTTCAGTCTAATTGTTGGAAGTTGTGCATGCCCCACATCCTCTGCACCACCCTAGATCAGTGCTTGCTTCATGAAAGTGTCATGGATATGCTCAGATTGAAAGGAATTAGCACTTCTCACATGTTTTCAATAGTTCATTTGGTACCATGCCTCTGTGAAATTATTGTCTTTCTGTCTCCAGTAGTACAGGGCATGCAGGGTGATGGGGTAAGTCCACTGGCTGTCCATGTAATAGGCATTAGTGCATAGTCCATCCAGACAAATAACCTGTATCCAACTACTCTGTATTTTCTCTTAATTCTGGGATAAGCATACATGCACTCACTTTGTTATTACATTTCTCTGTACTGGGCATGTCAGGTATAGTCCTCCCAGTTCATGCAATTGCCAAGGCTGTGTGTGGGTGCTGATGTGTGATATGGCCACCATTACACATTCAGTCACTTCACTACCAGTCTAGCACTGCTCGTAAAGTGCTTTGGGATACATTGTGTATGAAAAGCGCTATATAAATGCTGATTCTTCTTCTTCTCCTCCTCCAGCATGCTCTGCACATTATAGTCCCCTATGTACTCCCCCATCACCTGCCACTCTGTCAATTTGAGTTAGTTAAATAGAGAAAAGTTTTATTGATAAATTGGGCAGAAAGATTCATCCCTTTCTTCAAATGCACCCTGACCCCATATGGGCAGCCACTACCCCAAGTCTATTACTTATATCTCTAGGGAGGTCTTCTTGAGTTTAATCTTGTGCCCATTGTACTGCATGCTGGGAGAGGCCCCATCCCAGCTGCTTGTCTCTGCCCTACGTATATTGCCAGTGCCCCCCCAAGCTCTCCCTCAGTCTTTAATACTGAGGCTCAGTCTCATCACTGTGTTTTCTTTTTCAGTTGCAGACAGAGCTTTCAACCATGTGAATTATAGGATGGCTTGTCCGTCTCTCATTTCCTGCCCTAGCTGACTCAGCTTAGAGACCTCTAGGCCCTGCTTTTGTATAGCTCATGCTGCCTCCTTGGGAGTTTTGAAGGTTTTCTGTCCATCAGGGTGAAGGACACTCAGCTTTGATGGACGGGGTATGTGGGACTTTATTTTGCACTGGTGCAGGAATTTCAATAAAGGAGAATTTTTTTTTCATCTGGGCAACACTGACAGGGAATATTCATTGTTGAAGTACATTCTCTTTGACTTCCCTGTCTCCTGCTTGACATTAAAATTAAGGAATTTCAAAAACACTGATCTCAATCTTGAGTCTCTTCTGATTGGTTTTGGCATGAGCTCACAGTGTGCCCACTCAATATCTAGGGGCAAGGTTGGGTATCAAGTCAAAGAGTCTTTTAGGAAGTGGGTTAGAAAGCCGATTATGTCTCGACCCACCTCGCCCTCTGGAATTCCATATAGTCACATGTTGTTGTGGCATGAGCAGTTTTGTAAGTCCTCGCACTTCTCATGGTGGCATGTTATCTTTCATTAGAGAGACTGCTATCTATTCCAATCTGTTTGTACAGGATTGTGTTTCTGAGATCTGGGCTTCCAGTTCTTTAACTTTTCTTTCAAGAACTGTCACGCTGTCCTTCAGCTCCTTGTGCAGTGTTCTGACCTCTGCTCTAAAGTCCTTGAGCTCTTCCAATGCTGCCATATTGATGATTTGGGCCCCCCAGGTGCTCCCTCCATCATCTTTTACGTCACAATGTTTTACTATACAGGATGTTGTGATTCAGTGGAATCCTTCTGCTGTTCCTGCTGCTTTGACTTCTTAGGGTCATCCATCAGTTGCTTGGACTCCACTAGTTCCAGTTTCTCTGTTTTGGAGGAACTTGCCTATTTGCAGAGTTTATTTGTGGCTCAAGATGGATCAGTCTAACTACCCATCCATTCAGGTGGGGAACATCACCAGAAGTAACAAAATTAATTTTAGGTCTAGATTACTCATCATTGTTTGATGTATAAAAATCTTTGGAACTTCGAAGACAAGAAATCTGGGTAAACTCAGCATATGAAACTTATAAGCTTGGTTCCAATGTTGGTTTAACTGAAAAATTAATTAGCCCTTTGCATCAATTTAATTTAAGGAGAAAAGGGGCCAGAGACCTGGTAGTTCCTAAAACAAATAATAAATTTGGAATGATGGCCTGCCCGGTGGTACTGAGGGTTGAGGCACTGGATGCCACACCTTGTGTCACCCCGATGACCCGGGTTCGGGAACAAGCCCAGGCCACCGTGGATAGGCAGGGGAGAGAGAGGATCGAGCATCCATAGGACTGCTCTCTTCTCTCGGGGAGGGATCCAGGGGAAGCCCAGCACAGCAGTGGTCCCTGGTGGAGACTGGTGGTGCTGCAATGTTCAGGGGCTCATGAGCGTGGGGTAGACATTGGCAGCTGCCTTCCAGACATGAGTGGAAGCACTCACATCATGGGCTGGGTGGCATTGCACGTCCAATGTTGAGGGCGTAAATCCAGAAAGTACACTCCGCCTCGGATAGGCGATGGCCCTGTCAGTGCCACCGCCACACACACCTAATGCTGGTTCTCTGTCACTGCCACTACAGTTCCCCTGGGTTGCTGCCTCCTGTCCTGGGGAAAACCATGATGAAATTGAAGATGTAGGGGAACACAGTGGGCGGTAGAGTGAATAGGCGAGTACAGTGACCGAGAGAGTTCTGAGACGGAAGGGCCAGAAAAATAGTTAAAAAAAAATAAATTGGAATGATGACTTTTCAATATAAAGCTTCTATAATGTGGAATGATCTTCCAATTGTTGTTAAAACCCAATACATGACTGTAAGAAAGTTTAAAACAGCAATGAAACAGGAATTAAGTTTCTGTTGCACATGTAATAGATGAATCATTACTGTATTTTGGGCTGCTTTCAGAAACGTTGTACATTTTATGTATTTATGTTTGTTGTTTTTATTTCTTATGAATTTGTATTGTTATATGTGAAACTATTGTTATTATTACCATCAGACAGGTGCACCTTGCAAAGAGGGCTTTTGTAGCCCTAATGGTGTTGCGAGGTTGTACTTTCATTTGTCCCGTAATAATACGTCTTTTACTACTACTACTGCTATCAATTGGCTCATTATGAGTGATACAATTTGAAAAGGTCAGGGATAATAACTGCTTAGGGCTTATAATCTCAGACAATTGAAAATGGAATAGAAATATTCAAAACAGGACTAGATAATGTTAGCAAAAGTATCATTAGTTTTATCAGAAAATAAGGAAACTGTCCTAAAGTTCTGCTAATTACATATAAAGCAAAGATAGATAGATAAAAGATAAAAACTTTTTTTATACGGTATACAGGAATTCATGCCATTAGGGTTGTACAACTCTGTTTTCAAGACGGATATATAGAAACCATAGACAATGACAACAGAAAAATGCCTGTCAGCCCACCCAGTCTGCTCAACAGGAACTCAGAATAAAGCCCTCACAAGTTGAAGAGGGCTGCTGCAAAACTCGGTCAGGATAAATGCATACATCTCTCCTCTTTGTTTCTGCCTCCTCTTTTCTACCTAACCCCTTATGCCTGTCCCATGCCTGCTTGAAGCTGTTTACTGACTTGACCAGTACCACTTCCTCTGGCAGCGTGTTCCACTTGTCCCTCACTCTTTCTGTGAAAAAGTGCTTATGAATGTTCCTTCTGAAACTCCCCTCTGCAAGTTCTAGTAAGTTCCCTCTCTTCCCTGTATTTGACCTCAAGAAGAAAAGCTCTTTCGTGCTCACCCTATTTATCCTATGCAGGTACTTCTGTCTTTAATCATGTCGCCCCTTTCCCGCCTTTTCTCGAGGGTGTATATGTTCAAGTCATACAGCCTTTTCTCATACATCTTGCCCCTTAGTCCATGGACCATCTTGGTTGTCCTATACTGTGCTGCTTTCACTTTGTCACAGTCTCTTCTCAGGTGTAGACTCCAGTACCTTGCGTAACATTCCAGGTGGGGTCACACCCATCTTGTACAATAGGAGGATCACCTCCTGACTACTACTACTGCTTATTCCCCTCCCTATGCAAACTAGCATCCTGTTTGACTTGCCTACAGCTCTGTTACAATATGGTAAACAAGGTATTACAATGTGATAAACTCACAAATGCTATATGGAGCCTAGATATGGGGATGGAAGAATTTGTTACCTTCAGAGAAAGTTCAAAGCAAATTCTTAAAAAGTATACTATCATGCATGTTTCAACTACATCAACTTTGAAAGAGCCAAGATTGGAAACCTCTAAATTAGAACAATGGCTAAGGAAGGGGTTATATGAATGGTTCCAGGCTTCCCAACATGTGGCGTAAGGAAGCTCTAAATTAACAGTATGCATGAACACTTTAGTTTTGGCTGGATCAAAGAAATTAGAGAGTCTCGTTACATGATGGGCATTGGCCAAAACTGAGAGAATAAAGAAATGATTATAAATGAGATAGTACTAGAAAGCTATGATGAAAGACTGAGGGACATAGACATGCATGAACATATTGCCGCAATACATGGCATAAAGGTAGGTTTGTTTTATAAAAGATGACAACACTCCTTTCAGTGGGAGTTATAACTAAGGACAGCTTTTACAAAGCAACATTTTGAACAACAAAAAAAAAAAACAACAAGCATTTCTGACAGGAAGATATTCTCAACTCTTGGTAAGCCGAAGAATATGCCCTTGTGGCAAGTAAGAAGGTGAAACAATAAAACACTGTCTACTGATCTGCCATTTTTTTGAGGAGATAAGAGAGACAAATTTATCAGATCTTTGTTATCCAAAGCATTTATCTTGACTACTCAATTCCCTGTGCAATACATCATATGACAAGTACAGATAAGTTAATGTTAGAGACCTTTTAGGGCTTTGTTTATCAAGCTGAGTTAATTAGACATTAAACAAAATAATATCATGTGATGACTGTAAAATGAATTTTGAGCCTACATGTTGTACTCTTACAGTATCTGTGAGTCATAACCTTTTGACTTTGTATAATTTGTGTAAATCTTAGAAACATAAAATGAGTTGGCAGATAAGGTTCACGTGGTCCACCCAGTCTGCCCACTTAACCCTGCCTACAGTATCCCTGCAGACCCTACATGATCTCCAGTTCTTGTAATGCTCCCTTGTTTATTTTCCCCTAAGATTTTCTTATGTCTAGCCCATGCTTTTTTGAATCCTTTCACTGTTTTAGCCCCAAGTACCTTAGTCTGCAACCTGTTCCAGGGATCCACCACTTTTCTTTGAAGAAGAACTTTCTTATATCTCTCCTGAATATACCCCCAACTCTAGATTCACACCATGTCCTCTCATTCTTGAGCATGTCTTCTGAAAAATACTACACTCCTGTACCTTATTCATCCCATTTATGTATTTAAATGTCTTGCTCTTTAAAGCTTATAAATCTGACACTATACATGTACAGGGTTTTTACATTGAAATGTTTATGTTTTATATGCATATGCCTGTGACCAGGGTATAAGCCATGTGCTGCTAATAAAACTGAACTGAACTTATTCTGTATGCACTGCCAAGTTTAGAATTCACATCCCTATATACATTATGGATATGAAGGGAACAGGTATCTTTCAAGGAAAAGAAGAGTTTTTCAAAGACACTGATAGAGAAAGTTTGTTTTTTAAACTAATGTCTCATTACCCAGTGCATACTTACCCCTAAATCAGCTCTTGGCCCCTCGAATTTCCTCCCGTACATCATGTTGAGTTCACACCCTCTCTACATTGGTTTCCTCTCCCTCCTATCCATGTCCCCATCTCCTAAACCCTATGCCTTCAACATCTCCCATCCTCTTCCCACTTCCCGCTCCCCACTCCCTCCTCCTTATTCCCCATTGCTCACCTCTCTCCACATCTTCTCTCTCCCCTCACCCCTCCTCTCCAAGTCCTTCTATCCACCCTGGAGTGCTGTGGTTCCCCTCATTAAACCTTGAATTCTTTCACTGATTCTGCCACTCTAACCTTTTCTCCCTCCGCTCCCCCTCCCCCGCTGTCATAAAGGGCAAAAAAGATTCTCTCTACACCTTCTACTTCTTTTCCTCCTGCTTTTCTCCAGTGACATGGACTCAACCCTTGCTAACCTTCCTTTCTCTCCCCGTCTGCTAACCAAAGGCCTCATCCTCATCCATCTGAATGCCAGGAGCCTCTTTTCCACACTTGATGCATGTGACAAGAGATCCTGCTACTCTTAATGACCAATCTTTTCTTAAATCTGTTGCATCAGTTCATCTGTTTCTTAGCCTAATATATCCTTTACAATTTCTAGTCCATAAGGTTGACTGCCTCTGGGCATCCCCTCTCCTCCCCTTCCCTTTCTTGACTATGCTATAGTGCCCTCTTTAGTTTCCTTTTTCCCTGTCAGGTCCTCATACAGGGAGGTTATTGTGGTGACCTCTGAGCTGATGTAAAACAACAGGCTGTGTTCCTCGTTGTTGGATTTAGCATGCAATAGCACTATGTCATAAAACACTTTGATGTATTTGCCTTATGTATATGAAACCTGTAAATGTTGAAAATACAACAACACTAGGGCCCAGATATTCAAAGGGTTTAAGCCATGTAACAGGGTTCAACAGCATCGCCATAACTCAAAAAATCGCATCATTCTGCAATATTCAGAAGGGGCCAGTTGCGCCACCGAAAAATATGCTGAGCAACAGCGCAATGGAAATGAAGGCATGCGCAATCAAGGCGGGGCGGTCCATGCATAAAGTGCGCAATGCGATATCTCGAACATTTGCTGCGAATGCGCAAGAGTGGCTTAGCCGGAAGTTGCGCAGTACCGGATTTGAGCCAAAATAAAAAGGCTCAAGGAAGCAGTGCAAGAACTCTAGCAGGCCGCAAACTGGGGGAGAGAGACAGAGAGAGAGAGAGAGAGAGAGAGAGAGAGAGACAGGAGCTGGAAGGGCAGAGAGGGACAGTGGGTCCAGGAGGACAGAGAGGCCAGTGGGGGGTGCCCGGTGCAGTGGAAGCAGCAGTGGGAGTGGGGTACACAGGAACAGCAGCCGGGGGCAGAAGCCAGGAGATGGATAGTGTCAGCTTCCACATGGAAGCTGTAATGAGGGTGAGACACCATGCTGCAGGGGGCGTGGCCGCGGAGGGGCCCGTCGGTATACCCCGACAAGCGTATCGTGCCCGCATCAGCTTCGAGCTGTACACAGACGTCGAGATTGTGGCCCGGTACCGCCTGAACAGGGCAATACTGAGACGGCTCTGCTAGCTGTGCAGTGATGTGATGCAGGCACCCTCACGACGGAGTCATGCTCTGTCCATGGAGACCAAGGTGACAGCCTGCATGTGCCTGCTCACCACGGGCACCTTCCAGAGGCCGACAGGGGACACCACAGGCATTACACAGTCGGCCACATCACGCATTCTCACCCAATTCCTCAGCGCACTGCTGCCTCATGCTGCGGAGTACATCCATTTCCCCAGCACCACGGCAGAGCGTACAACAAACTTGCAGGAGTTCCACAGGGTAGCACATATGCCTGGCATGCTAGGGGCCATAGACTACACCCATGTGGCCATTCGCACGCCACCTGGCCCCGACGGCCAGGCTTATCGGAACCGGAAGGGCTTTTCCAGTGTCAACTGCCAGGTGGTGTTGATGCCACTGGGCGATTATCAATGTCTGTGCCACACACCTGGCGGAGCACATGATGCTTCATATGGCACCAGTCTGCACTGTGCCATCGATTCAAGAGTGGGAACATCCCCACGGGTCATCTAGTGGGTGAGTACACATGTATGGAATGCAAACTCTGTGCAAGGGTGGGAATGACACAGGTGCCATGGTAGTGGCACACAAGAATATGGGCAATATGGACCTGACATGACACTGATCTCCATTATCTCCACACAGGTGACTGCGGATACCCACTCCGTCCCTGGCTGCTCACACATATACCGGGCGCCTCACGACCCCAGCGCAGCTAGGTTTCAATGAGGCACATGCCGCAACACGTAACATCATAGAGCGGGTGTTTGGGATGCTCAGGCACGCCAATGCCTGGACACCGGGCGGAGCCTACAGTACAGCCCCAAAAGGCCTGTGGGATATTCCTGGCCTGTTGCATCCTGCACAACATGGCCAAAGACCATGGGATAGCCGCACAGGTCCAAGAGGGGGACAGCGATGGGGACGCCAGTGACGCTGGTGATGTGGGTGATGAGCAGCCCCCCCTAGGACGGAGGGACCCCCGACTGACCCGGCAGGCCCAGCTGCACCGGGACACCATTGCAGAAGAGCACTATGCCCAACACAGGTAAGTCAAGGGGACATGTGCAGGCAACACTGTCCATGCGCAAACCACAGGCACACAGGGGAACACACCGTGCATGAAGGTCAGGGGAGTTGAAGGTTCCAGGCATACCAACACACCATCAGAGAGGGGAGCATTCATATGGACACACACACACCAGGCAGCATACATGGGCAGCAGCACAGCACTGCGGAAATGACATTGCCAACACACAGCACCACCAACCACCCCCACCACCTGGACTGTCCATGTACGTGTGTCAGGACCTGGCACCCTTGCACCTTGGTATACAGTGCAATGCAGGCATCATCATGCACACACACCTGTGGACAGCAGTTGGGAGAGTGTGCAGGTGGTCCGTGTCAGCTTGGTGAGCAGAGCACCCAGCAGTGCACTGCCCACCATGACACACATTGCACAAGGGCAGCACCAGACAGGGCCTGCACTGGGAGACAGTTCAGTCAGGTAGCACTGTCCCACGGCCACCACGGATGCATAGGCGGCCCGCCGTGGCCCAGCAGCACTGGAAGGCTGAGCAGGGGCCACATTGGGTGGTGCTGGCGCACCACCAGGGTCCCACTGTGCGAACGCCGACCTTGCCCACACAGGGTCTGCATCCTGCCAAACAAACTTGCACCAGGGTGCTGGGATGCCCACAGCAGAACCCGGCGTCGACAGGCCTGGTGTGCAGCGCGCCGGAGCGGGAGTGAGAGGCGCACTGTGTGGGGTGTGGTACAGGGGCACCTGACAGTGTGGGCCACGTCGCGACAGAGACCACTGCCTGGGTCAGCTTGTCAATGGCAGCGGTCACATCCGTCCGCGATAAGGACCAGCTCGGCTCGGTCCCGAGCACACTCCCTGCTATGCGCTCCACGGACACAGACAGTGCCTCCACGGACCTTGCAACCCGCCCCTGCAGCTGTACCGAGTCCTGCAGCAGGCAGGTGTGCGCGTCCAATGGGTACTGTGCCCCAATGGCATCGTGACCCCAGGGTGTGGGCCGGTCCTGGTGCACAGCACCCCTTGAGGTGGGCGCTGTTCGCCAGGACCAGGTATGGGCGGATCAAAGGTGGTGGACATGTGCCACTGCTTGACACTGTACCCCAGACCTGGTGTGCAACTGCTGCTGCCGCCTCCAACTGCTGAGCCCCAGGTCCACCTGTTCCACCTCCGTGCTGACAACAGTGCCAGACACCTGCACAGCCACCGGTGCTGCCCCACTGGTGCTGACAGGCACAGCCTGGGACTGTGCCAGCATGCTGGTACACAGGTGTGAACCAGGAAGGCCCAGGGGCACGTGCTGGCCTGCCATGTGTCCGTCATGGGACACACACCTATCACTGCCCATTGCAGGCCTGCTATCATCAATGGTGCAGGTGCATGCCACTGCCATAGGCACAGCATGCTGGCATACCTGCATGCCAGACTGCTGTGACACAGGCTGTGCACCCCTGCACCCGTATCACTGACACCGAGTTGTTGTCCCAGCGTGCATGCTGCTGCAGTGCCTGCAGGCTGGTGGCGGAGGTGATGGTCCCTCCTCCACGTCCAGCAGGTCTGCCTCACTGTCTGGACCCACCACCACCACCGTCTCCTGCAGACGAACAGGATCTGTAACAGAAAGAGAGTACATGTGAGTGCATGTGAACAACAGCCCCCCCCCAACAACATCACCATGTCATACCGTGCAGTGGTGGGCTTCCACCTGTCTGGAATCCTCCGCCTGGTATGCCCGCAATGGCACTCGGCTGCATGGCCGCGACCAGTGTCTCCTCTGTAGGGGTCAGCTGCAACACCACTGGTGGGCCCCCACCAGTGCCAGCACGTGCCACCCTGAAGGTTGCCACCTTCTCCTTCAGCCTCCTGCGGTCAGTCCCCATCTTCTTCCTGCATTCCTGCACGGAGCGCTGGTGGCTTCCGTGCAGGTTTACGGCCCGAGCTACCCCCTCCCATGCAGCTGCACGCTCCTGAGGGGTGCCCCTCCGTCCACTCAATAGTGGCTCATCCTCCAGGTAGGCCTGGAAGAGGGCCTCTGTCTCTGCCGTGGTGAAGTTCGGCCTCCTCCTACGCCCGCCGTCCACACCCTCAGCTTGGCTCTGGTCAGTCATGGTGATCTGTATGGGTGGAAGTGGACACCTGTCACTGTGCAGTCGACAGCATTTCCCCATGAGCATAGCTGCCGGCCTGGGGGTGCAGAGCCCTCCCCGTTTCCTCTCCGCATGGCAGATACTGATAGAAAGGGTGCCCTTTGTCCCTTTCTAAGTGCCCTTTTCATGCTCAGCCCCCTCAGCCTTTATCATCCTCCGCCCATGAGCATTGTCCTGAGCATCACACAGCATGTAGCTCACCTCTCACCTGCAGTAACCAAATCTGGCCAGCACAACCCACAGTCACATTTTTATAGCGCAACACATGCAAATGAGGTGTGGCTCAACTTTAATGACATGCTAATCGCGCCACTGCACCTTTGAATGGCTGATCGGATGATCTGCATATGTCGGCTGAATATCGCGTATTTGCACTTTTTGCGCAATACGGAAGGTCCGGCTGAGCCAATGGCGCAGGTTTGTGGCTGCGTGCCACACCGCATTGTGCATGCCCAGACAGCTTACGCATGCGTCTATCGCACTGCAGACCTGATGAGCGCGATAGGCGATTCAGGCCATGGCCACCATTGTGCCAGTGGCGCTACAGCACTGGGCACTATATGGCGCTGTGGCACTACTGCGCGATAGTCCACTGTGGCACTGGTGCTCAGCTTGGCAGTCGCGCAGGATGCCTATACATCCCATGGCACTGTGCGTAGCCTTGCGTCATTGCCGTGACCTTGTGTATGCCCTCTGACCCCTGGCGCTGTTGGCATGCCATGTGTACGTCCCTATTGCGCTGTCCGGTGACAGCGCCATGTAAAGTGACGGCGCTGTTCGAACAGCGCGATTGGAGCCTGTGGTGGTCTATTGCACAACAACTCCACGTGGGGTTACGGCGCAGCGGGGCGCCATATTGCCTGCTGTAAAGTTGGTGCCATGGCTAGGAGGAGGGCGGTGTCCTGGAGCCAGCTTGAAGTGGCCAACCTGGTGGCCCTGGTGGAGCCCCACTGTGAGGCACTGTATGGTGAGGCCCCCCTCACCATGCCTAAGGACCCACGTGGCAGCAAGTGGCCACTGACCTGGTGGAGGTCACTGGCCGGGCCGTCTGCTGAGCATGCGCCGCACCGGTACAGTGACCCTCCGCCGGAGGAGCCAAGAACTCTTTGACGGCTGTGTTCATGTGCCAGCGGGCGGAGCCTAGGCCAGGTGAGTGTACCATCTATGCACCTATATTCTCTGTAGGGGTGTGTGTGTGCTTGGGTGGCTGTGCATAGGTGTGTCAGTGTGTGCAGCTGTGCGATGGATGGTTATGGCTGTGTGGGCAGGCACTCTCACTGGGGCAGGGGGCACTCTGCTTTTGAGTCACACTGATGTTTGTCTCAACATATGTCTCCCACAGGCCGGATTGTGAGGACACAGGGCCAGGGTGACGTGGGCCATGCCAGGGCCCCGGTGCCGGGGGGTGTTGTGCCCCAACAGCAGCAGCAGCAGCAGCATCAGACCCAGCTGCTGAAGGAGTGTGAGTATCATTACTTCATGGATGCTATTGCATGCTGGGGGGGCAAGACCACCAGCCATGCGGGACACAACCAATGGGGAGGTCATAATTCCACTATACAAAACACTAGTGAGTCCCCACACTGGAGTACAGTGTACAGTTCCGGAGACCATACCTACGTATGGACATGGACTGGGTGGAGAGGGTTCAGAGGAGGGCAACATGGATGGTGCATGGATTGCATCACAAGTCCTATGCAGACAGGTTGACGGAACTGAACATGTACTCCTGGAGGGAGGAGGGTGGGGATATGATGGGGACATACAAGTATCTTACAGGGGAAAAGAGTGCAGGAAAACAATATTTTTAAGCGTAAGGGATGTTCCAGGACTAGAGGGCATGGGATGAAGTTGGAGGGGACGATTCAGAGGAAACATGAGAAAGTATTTCTTCACAGAATGGGTGGTGGACAAGTGGAACACCCTGCCAGAGGAAGTGGTGGGGCTGACTTGGTCACGGATTTATGAATGCATGGGTTGGCCATAAAGGAATTCTGGAGGTCAGGGTAAGGGGAACAGACTTATAGGACAACAGAGTGAACTTACAAGGTCAAATGGACAGACTGGGTGTCCCATAGGCCCTTATCTGCCGACACTGTCTATGTATCCATGTATGTCGGCATGACACAGGTGACCTGCATCACAGTGCAGTATCACGGCACGTCTGTGTATGCATCACTGGTGGTCCAGGCATGCACTGGGCACATAGCTGTGTAACTGGCATTGCACCACGTTGCCACATCACTTGCCAGCCTAGTTTGTACTGTGATTGACGTGGGCAGTGTGTGTGGGCGGTGGTGCGCATAGCTGGTGCCGCCTGTTTGTGATGGCCATGTGCATGTTCACTGTGGGTGGGTGCATGCCATCACAGGTGCGGGACATTGGGCTATATGGCTTGCAGGTTGGGTGGTGTTCAGGGTTGTGGTCAGTCACAGCCATTGACTGTGTTCCCATTTTCCTAGGCCTCGAGGTTCTCCGGGGGATTCGGCAAGACATCTGGGCCTGACACAGGTGGCCATTGAGAACCAGGCCATCCTTCCAGTCAATCAGGCGCCATGGCCTGCGGAGGGGCGTCACCGACAGTGCAGCACCAGGCAGAGGATGACTAGCCAGCTGGGCCTTAGTGACACATCCCTTTCACTTCTCCCATCCCTACCACCCTGCCTTCCTCTCCAGTTGTTCATCCCTACCCTTGAACACCCCTACCTTGTACCCATCCCCCTTGTAAATAGTTGTTGTTTATGGTTTTGGTTATTTAGTATTTGAAACTTTAAATATACCTTTATATTTTGATATGAATACTGTGTTGGTCTCTGATTTGCAGCTGGCTATGGGTGCTCAGTTGCAGTGGTGTGCATGCCATCTGGGGTGGTATGGTCCTGGGTGTGTGTGTGTGTGTGTGTGTGTGTGTGTGTGTGTGTGCATGGGGAGGTATCTCCAGCATGGAATTGACTTTCTGTTGGTCTTGTTGTCTGCTGCTACCCACTGCTGGGTGCACAGGGTGGGTCTGGCCTGTATGCTTCTCTGCAGCACGGGGTTGGCGTGTGCCAGGGGATGCATGGTGTTTCCTGCAGTGCCAGTCACTGCACATGGTGGTGTCTTGGGGTCATGGTGCAGGGTGTGCTGTGCTATGCGGGTGCTGATGTGCACTGTGGTTGTCAACCCCTGTGTGTGGCACTTCTGCCTGCCAGTGGTTGTGCTGGGGTGTCAGGGCTCTGCTATGCTTTGTTGGCTTGTCCCCATGGGCACATGGATCATCCATCCCACCCCAGTGCTGCTGTGCTTGGGTGTGCCGTGTGGTGTGGGTTCTGCAGTGTGTTCCTGTGCCCATGTGTGGCATGGCTGGCGGTGGGCCCCAGCCTGCCTCCCTGGATGTGCAGTTCCATTGCTCTGGGGGCTGTGCTTGCGCTATGGCAGCTCTGGAATGCTCAGCTGAGCTTCCATGGTTGCGCCATAGCGCAACATTTTGGCTCAGCTTCTCCTTCCTGGTTGCGCGATGGAGCAGTATGTGCGATATTCAGACGTTAGTTGCTTGCGCTATTTGCTCTGCTCCATGTTTGAATATCGCACCTGTTGCGCATTTGCGCAACTGGTTTGCGTTTGGTCCTACTGTTGCGCCAGTTTTGAGCGCAGTTTGAATATCCAGGCCTAGGTGTTTTTGATAAAGGTAAAATGTTACTGGGGGATTGCGTTAAATAATTAAGTTACCAGGGTAGAGTTATGTTATTTAAATCCATGTGAATTACAAATTGTTGAAGAGGCCCTTTGGCACCATGCATTCCTACTTTAAGCTGAACAAGCCTAAAATTTCACGGTGATTTGCATATAGATCCCATTGCATTATGGGGGTATGTGTGATGTTGTGATTCTTTGAAACTTGGCTTTATTGCTAGAACCTTTTGGGGTAACCCTTGCTTCAGTGTTTCTGCAGTGAGGTTCTTTGACTTTAGCTGGTTTTTGATTTTTTTCTTTTTTTGAGCTCCCTGTCACTCAACACACAAGACAAACATAGGGATGAAATAATTTTCACTAAAGAGATAGATCAGTAGATGCTGACTAAGTGCAGAAGAAAGACAGGCATAGTCTGTTAGTCTGTTGCTGCAAATTAATATATTGAAGAAGGGATATATCATTGCTTAAGGTTATCCTCTATGTTTTAAATAAACATCACACAGAGATTGTGTGTTGAACCTGAAGTTCTGTGTCTGGTCCATCTGTTATCCCACAACTCCTTTATAGACTTGGTATCAAATGTGGGATAACTTGCTGGAAATGTCTGGGCTGGGCTAGGGTTATTTTTTCCAGTGGCTATCATCCAGATACCCTAGGTGGACCAATGCACCAGGAGTTGTGAGAGGATGACCCAGAGAAGAAAATCCATGGAGTTCTGACCAGAACCATGGCTGACAAACTAGGAGAGAAGCTGCTGCCTGGACTGGACCTGGGAGCTTGGAGGAAGGCCAAGCCTGAAGGTGATGAAGAGATGGAAGAGGATGAGGAAGAATCGAGGGAACTTCCTCCAAATGAAAATGCTGTACCTAAAGACATAGGGGAGTTGTTGAAATGGCTCTGCATAAAACAGGTGCAAATGGAAAGGGAAAGGGAACATTGTTTAAGGGAAAGGAAACATTGCTTAACCAGGAGTAGCACACTAAGACCTGGGAGCACAAGGAAGTTAAGTGACTTGCTCAGGATCACACAGTAAGCATCTAGGTGGCTGTGGGACTCAAACCCAGGTCTCCAGATCTGCAGTTCAGATCCTTTACCCACTGCACTATACTGTCTCCCTTTCGAGGGAAATAGAGATTGAGTGGAGAGGAACAGACACTGAGTGGAGAAGTGAAGATGCCTAATGGCCAGATACCATAAGGGTCTTCCATGCCATCAATGCAGGGCAAACAGATACAGCCACTATCCAAAAAAACATTAAACTGTCTAAACTTTCAGACAGTGATGATATTGAAGCCTACCTCACAATGTTTGAGAGGATCACTTGAACATGTGCATGACTAAGGGAACAGTGGGTTGCTTGACTGGCACTGCACCTGTCAGGCAGTGCCCAGTTGATTAATAGTCACATGGACTCCTGAGTAGCAGAGGACTATGACCATGTGAAGCAGGAGATCCTCAGGTGCTATGACATAAACACTGAAACCTATCACCAGAGGTTAAGGTTTCTTAAAATGCAGTCACTGGATACCCCCCAAGAGGCTTATGCCTGTCTCAAGGAGTTCTGCTACAAATGGTTGCAGCCAGATAACAAGAGCAAGGTTTAACTTCTGGAGGCAGTAATTATTGAACAGTTTATTACAATTTTACCCCATGATGTACAACTTTGGGTTCAGGAGCATAAGCCTGATTCTGCTGATAAAACCTCACATTGGCAGAAGACTTCCTGGCAGCCCGACTATCCAGACCCAGAGGGTTCCAAGGGACATCAGCAGCTGCAACCACCAGCAATCCAGCAAGTATTCCTTTTACTTATAAACTGTCAAATCCAGCCCCAGTGAAACAAAACTAGAGTGGAGAGAGAGGGGCCAAATTCCAGTAGCAGAGATTGTATGTCATAGGTGCCAAAAGAAGGGACATTATGTAAGAAGCTGTCCTATAAAGAAACAGCTCACCTAGCCTTAGTGAACTGGGGTCACTATGGCTACTGTGCAGATTGATTCAGTTAGCCACCAGACTGTTGTGTGAGCAGATCTGGTGACTGGGAATAATAAAGGGCTGGATACAGCAGTCATTGTGTACAGCGATACCCATTGCTACCCTACAGCCGCCACACAAATGACCATTCAAGAAAAGACACATGAGGTAAAAGTGGGGTTGGTACCTCACCTACCCATGCCAGTTGTTATTGGGCATGACACCCAGACTTTGTTTCATTTATACATTGTCATGCTGCCAGGATTGTGCTGTAGTTGTAGTAACCACCAGAGCTCAAGTGAAGCAGGGACATTTATCATCTGTGTTCCCATTTGATGATGATGTTTTTGAAGATACTGGCAAGGGCCATAAATCTAAAGCCAAGAAGAGGAAGCTAAAGAAAGACTGGATTGATATTCATGCTGTTGTACAGCCAGACTTGGAACAAACTTTTAAATGTGATATGCAGCAAAAAGCGGACCCTTCACTTAACCTTTTTTTTTTCCACAGGTAGGGAAGGGAGTGGAAAAAGGTGCCCTTCAGTTTGTTGTAAAACAGAGAATACTGTACAAAGAATACAGTAACCCCAGAACTGGAGAGGTAGTAGACCAGCTATTGGTTCCAGAAGAATTATGCTCCCTAATCATGTATCTGGCACATGACATCCCTTTAGCAGGCCATGCAGGCAGAGCTAGTGCCCTGAATAGGATATGTCCCAAATTATATTGGTCCTGTATCCATGGGAACATAGCAGAGTATTGTAAAGCATGTGCTGAGCGTCAGAAGGTAGCTCAGGCAGGAAAAAGGGATAGAGTGCCACTACAATCCATTACCATTATGACTGCCCCCTTTGACAGGATAGCCATGGATGTAGTGGGCCCCTTGGAAAAAAGCTCCAAGGGTAACAGATTTATGCTGGTCATATGTGACTATGCTACCCACTACCTAGAAGCTGTCCCCATGAGAACTGTCACTGTCCCAAGGATAGTAGAAGAGCTAGCATAGGTATTTACCTGCATGGGAATTCCCAAGAAAATACTTACTGATTAGGGAGTAATTTTAATGCACACCTGCTGAAAGAATTGTACCATCTGCTGGGCGTGGTTGTAGTGTGTACTTCCCCATACCACCCACAGAATGACGGCCTCATAGATAGAGATGTACGAAATTAGAAAATTTAATTCTGTGAAACAGTTCACAAAATTCGTGCATTTCACAAAATATTTTTTGGGTACAAAATTCCATGGACAAAATATGAAATTTCACCCGTAAAATGAGAAATTTTGCTGCATAATGCAAAATTTTGCCTACAAAATGCAAAATTCTGCCTGCAGAATCAAACTTTGTCTGTGAAATGGCAAAATTTGCTGAAATTCGGGCAAATTTGGTACAATTGAGCATTTCACTGCAACATTTCATGTTTTGCACCTGAAATTTTGCAATTTCACACCCGGCAAAATATTTTGTGGCATGGTGGAATTTCACAAAATGTTTTGTGCTGCCAAATTGGCAAATTTACAGCCATTTCACCAATGAAATGTAATTTTGCAACATCTATACTCATAAAGAGGTTTAATCATACATTAAAGAGAATGTTGAGGAAGTATGTAAAAGAAGAGGGTAGCGATTGGGATAGGTACCTCCCCTATTTATTTTTTGCTTACAGAGAATCCCTCAGCATCCACTGGTTTCTCTCCTTTTTTATTATAGTATAGGAAGAATTCAAGGGGGCCACTGGATATGGTTAAAAAACACTGGGAAGACACTGGGAAGAAGGGAAGAAGGTGTGACATCTTAATGTTGTAGAGTACATGAATCAGTTACACAAACACCTGGTGAGGTATATCAACTTGGCACACCAGAGCACAGAACAGAAGCAAGACTTGCAGAAAGAAAGATATGACCAGGGTTTGAAAACTAAAACATTTCAGTCAGGGGACAAAGTGCTGTTACTTCTTCCCTCCACAGAGAACAAATTAGTCATGAAATGACAGGGCCCCTCCACCATTGTGAGGCAAACAGGAGCAGTGAATTATGAGCTTAGTATACCAGGAAAGAGACCAACCAGAAAACCTACCATGTGAACTTCCTTTGGAAATAGTATGAGAAGCCTAACCCCTCCCTTTATATCCATCCTGAAGTTAGGGAGTCAGAGCTGGAGGTTGCCTATAAAAGGCTACAGCAGTCAGGACAGTTGGGGGAGAACCAGATAAACCCTGAATTGAAGCAACAGAAAGATTTGCAGGGGGTATTACAAGAATTTGAGCCCATATTCACAAACATCCTGGGGAGGGGCAAAGGAATTGTGCACACCATAACTGCTATGCAAGACAAGCTCATACACCAAAAGCCCTACAGATTACCGATGAAGGTGAAGGATGAGTTGATTCAGGAAGTCAAACAAATGGAGCCATTAGGCATAATTATCCCCTCAAAGAGTGCATAGCTGGATCAGCCCAGTAGCATGGTGGGTTGAGGCACCTGTAACTTACCTTCTGCCATGTCAGAGACCCATGTTCATGGTGCAAGCGGGCCACTGGGGGTCAGCCGGGGAGGGAGAGGATCAAGTGTCTGGAGGACTGCTCTCCTATCCTGGGGAGGGGTTGGATGGAGTTCACTGCTTGCCTGTCCCCTAATGGTGGTTGGGGAAATGGTGCAACAGACCTGGAAGAAGGGGGATAGATGCCCGGTGTGCCGTGTGCAGAAGCATGCACAGCTCGGCCATTGCCATCATTGATTGCCTCTAGGCCACACTCGGGGAATGGCAGAAAGTGAGAAACATCCTGACCGGTGAGATGATGCTAGCCCCTCGCAGGCGCTGCACCCAGCTAGCTGGCACCACACTACAGATCCAGACATGAGTCCAGTGGATGCCAAGGTGATGGGCTAAGGGGGGGGCTAGTTGAAGGGGGCTGGTCAGGAAGGGTAGAAATATACCAAGGGAAAAAAAGAGTGCATAGTCTGCACCCATGGTCATAGTGGACAAGAAAGAGGGTGGGATACATCTATGTCTACATTTTACAATGCTTAACAGTGCATCACTATTCAATGGCTATCCAGTGCCCTGATTAGATGATGTCATTGACAGGCTAGGCAATGCACAGTATATCTCCACCCCTGACTTTGCTAAGGGACATTGGCAAATCCCC
Source organism: Neoceratodus forsteri (assembly GCA_016271365.2). Taxonomy (NCBI): domain Eukaryota; kingdom Metazoa; phylum Chordata; order Ceratodontiformes; family Ceratodontidae; genus Neoceratodus; species Neoceratodus forsteri. Next base: position 655,358,243 of record CM057453.1, read on the forward strand.
TTGTCACTTGATTCACAAGATAAAACTGCATTTAGCACCCCAGTCAGTTTATACCAGTTTATCACAATGTCATTCAGATGACATGGGGCCCCAGCCACTTTTCAGTGTTTTATGGACCACATACTAAGACCACACACTGACTACTGTGTGGCTTATTTGGACAATGTGGTCATATTCAGCCCTGACTGGGAATCCCATGTTAGACACTTGTCCTAAGTATCGCAAGTAATAAAGGAGGCTGGAGTGACCATTAACTCCACTAAGTGTGCCCTAGCAAAGACAGAAACAAGATACCTATGGTTCATTTTGGGCAATGGACAAGTGAAGCCAGAGGTAGAGAAGGTTATAGCAGTAGCAAACAGCCCAATACCAACTACAGAAAAGCATGTGAGAGCTCTTTTAGGTTTAACTGGTTATTACCAGAGATTTATTCCTAATTTCTCAGCCACTGCCAGTCCTTTGACTGCCCTCACTAAAAAGAGGTGCCCAAATAAGGTTCACTGGACCTCTATTTGTGATGAGGCTTTTAGGAATATCAAGGCCATTCTATCTACAGCTCCTGTGTTGAAAAGCCCTGACTTCAGCCAAGTGTTTGAGGTCCCAACTGATGCATCTGAGAATGGTATTGGGGCAGTCTCATCTCAGAAAATAGATGCGGAAGGACATCCAATCAAGTACATCAGCAGGAAGCTACATGAGAAGGAGAGAAGATATGCTTCCATAGAGAAGGAATGCTTAGTTCTGAAGGGGGCTATTGAACTTCTGAAATATTACTTGTGGGGGCTAAATTTAGGGTTGTAACTGATCATAACCCCTTTTGCTGGGTACACCAAATGAGAGAAAAAAAATCTCTGTATAATGTGGTGGTACATAGCTCTTCAGCCATATCAATTTACTGTGTCCAACAGGGCAGGGACAAAACATGTAAATTCTGATTTCGCTTTTAGGTATGGTGCAGGAATTGATGTCAATGAAATATGATGGACTTTCCCTAAAACGAGATAATGCAGGGAAGGTACCCTTAGACTCTGTTGAGAAATGTGTTAATGCCTCAGGGTAAAGAATGATGATATCCACTATGTTTATGATGGAATGTTTATTGTTAATATTGACCCTGAAATGGAGCTTCTGAAAATGGAAGGGTGGAAGCTCCATCCCTTCCTGGGACATGAAGATGGTAAGCAGTCTAAAATAACTGCTTCCCTTTTAAGGTGGGGGACATGTGACAGAGATATCCTGCCACTCTTAAGGACTGATCTTTTCTTAAATCTGTTGCAACAGTTCTATTTCTTAGCCTAATCTATCCTTTACAATTTCTAGTCCATAAGACAGGCCATCTAGGGGCACCCCCTTCCCTTTCTTGACTATGCTACAGTGTCCTCTTTAATTTTCCTTTCCCTCTCAGGGTCTTGTACAGGGAGGTTATTGTGGTGACCTGCAAGCTGATGTTAAACAACAGGTTTGTTCCTATTTGTTGGATTTAGTATGCAATAGCACTATATCATACAATATCTTGATGTATATGCCTTATGTGTATGAAACCTGTAAATGTTGAAAATACCATGACACTAGGTGTTTTTGATAAAGGTAAAATGTTACATGGGGACTGTATTATAGAATTAAGTTACCGGGGTAGAGATATCAGAAAACCCCATTGTGTTATTTTATTGCATATAAATTACAGATTGTTTGAGAGGCCCTTTGGCACCATGCATTCCTGCTTTAAGCTAAACAAGCCTAAAATGTCATGGTGATTTGCATATAGATCCCATTGCATTATGGGTGTGTGTGTTGTTATGTTTCTTTGAAACTTGGCTTTATTTTCAGTGCCTTTTGGGGTAACCCTGACTTCAGTGCTTCTGCACTGAAATTCTTTGTCTTCAGCTTGTTTTTGAGTTTTTCTTTTTTTGAGCTCCCCATTACCCAAACACACAAGACAAGCATAGGGATGAAATCATTTTCGCTAAAGAGATATCTCAGTGGGTCAGTAGGTGCTGCCTAAGTGCAGAAGAAGGATATGCATAAACTGTTGATGCAAACTGATATATTGAAGAAGGGATATACCATTGCTAAAGGTTATCCCCTGTGTTTTAAATAAACATCACACAGAGATTGTGTGTTGAATCTGAAGTTCTGTGTCTGGTCCATCTATTATCCCGCAACCCCTCCACAATGCACTCAAAAGTCTGGATCACCCAGAATTGCCCTGATGTCCTGTGCATCACCAAAACCTGACTGTCCTCCAAGGTCCCTGACCCTGGCCTCGCTCTCCCCAATTCCCACCTCTTCCTCCAAGACAGAGGCAAATGCAGTGAGGGAGTAATACTGTACATGACAATCCCTTTCCTGCTCTCTTCGTGAAATTCTCCCATCCTCTCACAAACTCATTATTGCTAAATTAATACTCCTGTCCACTCTTCCAGTTTTTGTCAGAGCATTATATGCTTCCCCTAAGCTCTATCCCACTTACCTGGTTACCTGCATCACTTCAATTGCCACCCATGCCAGTTTCGCTGAGCTCATCCTCCTCAGAGACTTCAACTTCAATTGGCTGTCTCCTACATTCAAGCCTACCTTACACAAAATCAAACCACTAAATCTTACCCAGTTACTAACCGAACCCACCCAACTCAACCCACACTACCTAATCCACTCCCTTCTGGACTGGATGGAGTCCTCCCACCCCCACCATATCATTATTGCAGGCACCATCCAGGATGCTTTCAGTGAACTTTGTCTGACCTACTGCATCAGGAAGGTGCGTCACCCCCATTCAGCCCCTCAAAACATCTGGTAGCGATCTCTCAGGGCACTTGGTAGACATGCCCTGCTACAAAACCTCACTGACTGACTGATCCCCTGTCTTCTTGGCCCCTGAAATTGATTCAGCCATTGGCCTTTTCACAAGCACTCTCATATCAGGTATTGACAAATCCCATAGCATGAAATTCTGGGCTACAAGTTTTGATAGCCAGACAAGCAGTTTTGCAGCACTATAAATCAGGCAGAAACATTTCTCCTGGCCCCTATAGAGCTGCCTGGAAGCTTTTTGTAATGCACTTGTTTCCTTTCTCTTTCCTTCACTTGAGTCTCACCTGGGTCAGAGAGATGGACCCATTAGCGAGACATGGTTCACCAGTAACCTTACTTAGGATACTTCAGTACCAAGCTATCTACTGTTCAGAAGAGAATGAGGTGGAAAAAGGGGGGAGTGGATCTTTATGGCAATGAAAATATCAAAGCTACAGAACTTCAGAATACACATAAGGAGCCAGAAGAACTGTGTGTCACCCTGGAAACAGGAAATGGGACAGTCATATGAACTGGGGTTGTCTATAGACCTCCAGACCAGGGAGAGGACATAGGCACATTACCATCTGAAGAGATACAAAACATGACAGCTAACGGAGAGGGTCTGATAATGGGAGACTTCAACATGCCAGATACAGATTGGTCAATACCAGTAGGAACGTCTGCCAGAACTAGACACATAGTGGATTCCCTGTAGGGGGGAGGGCCTCAAACAATTAGTACAACAACCCACAAGAGACAGGGATATCCTAGATCTAGTACTGACTAATGAGGAAAGGATCACAGATCTCCAGGTAGAAGGTCGCCTGGGGGCTAGTGACCATCACATGGTATGGTTCAATTTGGCCACTAGAACTAAATCATCCCATTCCAAGGCAAAAATATGGGACTTCAGAGAAGCTGACTTTGATAAGATGGCCAATAGAGTTAAGCTAACCCTGGCAAGAAGAAATACAGGTGAGGGGGTACAGGCAAAGTGCACAAGCATCAATGATGCAATACTTGAAGCAACATCCCATTGTGTTAGGGAGAAAAGCAAGCGCAAAAGAAGGAGGAGACCACTTTAGTTCTCAAAAAGAGTAGCAGAAAAGGTCAGAGCCAAAAGTTTGGCCTTCAGGAAATATAAGGGAAGGCAGCGGGATGAAGATAGGGAGGCAAACCAAACTTCAGTAAAGGAAGCAGGGAAGGCAGTAAGGTAGGCAAAGGCCCAAACTGAGGAAACACTAGTATGAACAGTAAAAGAAGGGGACAAGACTTCCTATAGATACACTAGTGAAAGGAGAAAGTTGAGAGGGGGTATTGTTAAAATCAAAGGGGATAAGGGGGAATGTGTGTAGGAGCACCAAGGAAAAGCATGTAACCTAAATAGATACTTCTGCTCAGTATTGACTGAGGAGAAGGTAGGGCAGGGCCCACAGCTCAGCACCATGGACACAGTGGGGAGGGAGGTGTGCACAAGTCCCTTCACAAAAGAAAGGATTCTACAAGAGCTCACTAAGCTCAAGGTGAACAAGGCAATGGGACCTAATGAAATACCTCCCAGGGTAGTAAAGGAGCTATGGGTGGAACTAGCAGAGCCAGTGTTCACCACCCCAAAAGGCACCCCTCTTGACCTGGTACCCATCTTCAAATACCATGGGGGGTGTTGGCTGGATAACGATCTTGACTTCTGAGTCCATATTTATGCCATCCCCTCCAAACTTCACCCTAAACTAGGGGCATTGTATCAAAACAATGACTGCCTCTTGCTAAGGGGTAAACCTTAACATTCATTTACTAGCCCAGGTACTAGTGCAGAGTGCTGTGGGCTAGTGCAGAATCTGTGTTACTTGCCTGGCTGGACCACTGCAATTCCTCCTGTGGAAAGCTGCAGTTCCATTCTCAACCTGGTTATCAAATAAATAAACAAATAAATACATAAATATAACTGTTATGAAATTTAAAGCCAGATTCTTTTCATGGAGGTTTAACTATGTACTGCCTTAGCACTAGTGAAAGGAATCAAAACAAATGTCTGTGTATAGTGCATTTACAAACTGTTTCATTTTACACTACTGCTTTTATTTTTTGCTGGTAAAAATCCTTTCTCCTTTTCCTTTCTTTGTTTTTAGCTCAGTACACGTGGCAGGCAGATTTGTGACTGTGTTCAAGAGCAGCACAATTCTAGGGTTGCCACCTGTCCAGCTGTAGACTGGATAATCCAATTTTCAGGGCATTTATCTGGTCATCATGTTTTGATTAAATGTAGTCCAGTTTTTGGGCCATTTTGAGTGCTCAAATAGTATTAAAACTGATTGTATCAAATCATTCATGGTGGTGTGCATATCCAGGTTGCAAAAAAATTCTGATGTCACTAGTCACAGGCCTTTGTAAAACCGGTCTGTCTAGGAGGTGTAAAGTATGGCCATTAAGACCATTAACAATAAATCAACCTAACCTTTACAACTCTGAATTTTAAGTATGGTCATTTACTACCATGACCTTTGTATGCTGAAATGGATTCCATTTTGTTTTTCCTATATTCTCATATGTTTTAGACCCACTTTTTCAAATTATTTTTCACATTTTTATTGCCTTTGTCACCGTGTTGACTATTTCTCCCTTAAGTCCTCAGCAGCTGCTGCTCTTATTTTTTATACTACCAACCTGGACATTCCATGATATTAGCTAAACCTCTACAGGCCATTGGAATAACTAGTATGGAATGGTGTGTCTGAAATTGTAGAATGTGATGTCTTAGACATTTGAAAAGAAACAGCAGTACCTGATGAGGAAAAATGAACACAATGCAGTATTGCGGATACCACAAGTACTGATAGTTCAAGTATCAAAAAGGGTGGACCAAGCATATCAGAAAACATGGTTGTCATGGAAAGGAAAACTGGAGAGTGTTTAATAGAGAGAGCAACAGGTTGTGAATGGACTTTGTACATCCAGCAGATCTGGGTTTAAATTCCCGCAGCCTCCACTTGCATACTGTGAGACCCTAAGCAAATCACTTAACCTCCCTGTGTTCCTGGGCCACCCCTGAAGTTGGGTCTTGTGCCCAGTGGGAGTTACCTGGTTGCCAAAGAATAAAAATAAATAAATAACAGTATGGGTTGATGCTGTTGAATTTATCCATACCTTTTTTTTGGTGAACATTTTTTAAAAGAACTGGGACAATCATGCATTTCTGGGATCTGTGGCCAGGGTGGAAAAGGGAAGAAAAAGACACACACACTTTTCATGACTCGACTTTATTAACTACAGATCTGAAAATTTGGGAATACATTAAAGAAGTCAGTAACCCAGCTGATATTAATAGAAAACATCCTGATGAAGACAAACCAATAAAAGATCACGTGTACGATAAGTCAAAGTGAAGCCATCGGTTCCAGCAATATTGACTAGAAAAACATGACTCATTGGGGTATGATGACGTAGAAGATCTGATGATCTGCCATTTGTTGGTCAAACATGAAATACAGTTGGGTAAGGCAGGCAACAAAAATAATTTTCATTTCAGTACAGATAACTGCTGGCTTGACTCTGTCTCATCCCATAATATCAGTGAATCTCATGCTGGGGCAAAGGAAAAGGAAAATGCCAACACTGCTACTCCAGGGACAAATAATGCAAAGGAAATGCTGAAGAACATGAATGAAGCAACGCTTAATCATCTGGATAAACTATTTCACACATGCCATGCAAGTGCTAAGATAGGACATCCTTTCACAGACTTTGTGTGGATGTGCAACCTTGATGGTACGAAAGGGCTGGATATCGGTTCAGCAACTTTATCCACTATGTAGCTGAGGTTGAACACATGACACTATGAGAAAAAAATTATGGAAACAAAGTTCATTTCAGTCATCACTGACAGAACCACTGACTCTTCGGTCACAGAAGCTGAGATAGTATATGTGCAGTTTGCAGTTAAAGGCATAGTGTAAAATCAGTTGGTAGGTGTCCAGACTGTTGGCAGGACAAATACAATGATATTTGCCTTTCATTTAACAAATCACTGTTAACCATATTGACTCCAGGCTACTGCAAACTTCTGCATGCTAATGCAATCTCTGGTTCACTAGCCCGACTGGCTAGTGCAAAAAAAAGTTAAGGTTGAGCCCTGCTCTTGCTCCCTGTTTGCCATGAGTTGGTAACCAAAACTATCCTCCCTGTGTTTGACTACATGGAGATAGTCTATGGCACTGCTCCTGCCTCATTCCTTGCCAGACTGAACACCCTTTTAAATGTGTTCTATTGTTTTACTACTAACTATCCATCTTTCAGATGAGACGTTAAACCGAGGTCCCATCTGCCTGTTCTGGTGGAAGTTCAGGTGGATGTTAAAGATCCCATGGCATTTCTCGAAAAGAGCAGGGGAATTTCCCCGATGCAATGGCTAAATTCCTCCATTCATGAAAAATACCACCAACAGCTTAATCTGGTTCAAGGTCAGTTGGCATTCATCTGTATCCCCTTCCCTGGGTTGTGCCTGAAAATAGGCAGGATTTGTCTAGTGTACTTACCCGGTCAACAAAAACTAAATAAATAAAATAATAAAAAAAATTCCCTTTTTGCATACATCATTGCTGTCTTTATTCTTTTTTGTCTATCACACACCTACCCCACCATCGACAGGCCCACTGCTTAGTCTTCATCACTAAGTACTGATTTGGGACCCTTCCTTCGGGGACCACTCAGTTCAGCACTTTTTATTGTAGTGCCAGTCGTCTGAGCACCACTGATTTCAGTGCCTTTCATTTCAGTGTGAAAGTCAGTGACAGCAGTCTCAATACAGTGCCTGTCATTTCCACGGTAGATCGTTGAAAGCTGTCTCAGTTCTATGCTTGCCATTGAGTTAGCCAGAAAATATAAAAGTTATTCAGCAGCAAATATTTTGACTAATAGCCAGACCGTTTCTTTGTAACTTGTTCCTCCACACCACCATGAAGCACATATTAAGTTAATTAGAAACTGAGATTTATTTTGAAATGACAGTACATGTCAAGGATGAAATCCTGGAGAGTTGCTTAACCTGCAGAGTTCTATACAGCATCTGAACTCTCATCCCCAGCTTGTTAAACAGATAGAGAAACACAAGCAGCAGCTTCTGAAAACTGTTTAGAACTCTTTATGACTACAGGCACTGAAATATAATGGTTTACCGCTTTGAGTGCCAGAATGGCAGGTGCTGTAATAAGATGGCACTCTGTTGTGTGATGCTAGAGTGGCAGCACTGTACTGCACGACACTTAAATGACAAGTGCTTAACTGGGCTACACGCCTTACATCATACCTCTTCTTTCTCCTATCCCTTGCCATCCCTACCTCCTACCCACTGTGCTTCAGGGAATCTGGCTTCTTCACCCTTCACCATCACCACATACAGTAGTAGCCACAGACATTGACAGCTATTTCCAGATATTTCACAACATTTCTGAAGAGTTTCTCTCTGCTGCCCCTACTGTGGAAATGCAGAAAGCAGGATATATGTCTGGAAATATCACAGAAATTTCATGAAATAGCTGGCAGTGTCAGTGGCTACTACTGTAACTGCTGGTCAATCTGCCTTCTCCTATGCCTCACCTCACTCTGGAATCAACTCCCATATACTACCTATCTAATCCCCTCACTCCTTGACCTTAAGTGCCTGCTCAGACTCACACCTGTTGTTCCTTGCTGCTGTTCCTCAACCTCCTAAGCCTTCTTGACTCTTAATGGTCTTGAAAACTCTGTTAAAGCCTGTATTGCCCATGTGTAACTTTGTTTTTCATGTATACCGTACTTGATTATTGTCACAAAGTAATTTCTTTTTGTATGCTTTTGTTTTTCCTTTCCCAGGGTCACAACTGGAAATGAGCCTAAGCTCAGTATGCCTTTTCCAGTTACCAAACTTTAAATAAATAAATAAATGGGCTTAGACTTTGATGAGGAGGAAACACAGATGATTGAATACAACCCAGTGCATACAAACTAAAAAAAATCCAGTCTGTGTAGCCTAACATTGATTTTTCTGGGTATTTCTATAATTCTTATGTAGATGCATGAATTACTACTAGCTATACAATGCATTAACAGGTTTTGTTAACTTGGTTTCTAATAAAAATGTCTTTCAAAATAATTTTTCTGTAGATGGAAGACTAAGCTTGGAACACTTTCACTTTAAAGCTATGTGTTATAATATTTAGAACCATAGGCAAAATACTGTATAATTGTAATTTACTTTAGTTTCCCCCAAAATAAAAAAAAATACTTTTGTGTGCCTTATTTAGAGCAAAATATGGCTAGGGGTTTAGGACAAGATCTAATGTTAGCTGGGGATCCATATACATTGGCAAGGGTCTTTGTGTTGAGGAAAAATCCATTTTCTATAGTGTAAGTCAGAGTTGAATATTCTAAAAGTCAGGATTTGTCTGAGAGTTGATGAGACTGATATTTTTGGAGATGGCTAGGAGCACAAGGTCATCCGCAGAGAAAGCACCACGGGGTGGATGACCAGAGGAGATGCTTAACAAAGGAATGACTAAGGATGGATTCTTGAGGGACACCAAGCCTGATAGAAGCAAGACAAGACAGGGTTCTGTTGAATTTGACCATTTGTTGTCCACTTTGAAAACAGTCAGCAATTCATGCCACTACATATGATGCAAGTGCCAGAACCTGAAGTTCAGAGCAGAGCAGTTTGAGGCCAACCAGCCCAAGGGCTTTAGATAGAGCCACAAAGACCCCCCCCCCATTAGATTACATTGATCCATGGTAGCATCAGAAACAAGGGTTCCAGCCACATCATAGACAGGCCAAGACTATTCAACTGATAATGACTCATCCAGGCTATGATTTCAGTCAGGTTAACTAGAAGGCTATGTATATTCAGGTGGGCAATATAAAGCCATTACACTTTAGACAAGGTGGGAGGGGCTGAAAAGGGAAAAGATGCAGACCCTTAATTTAGCTTAACATCCACAGTGAGGGAATGATGCAGAGATATAAGCCATAATGGACAGGCCATAGTAAACTACATACAGCCAGGTATTGGCCTGGGTGCAAGAAATAAGTTATACCTAAGAAGCCACATGGTGCGCAGTGCCTAGTATAGGTAATAATTATAATACTGGAGAATGGGAAGTCTGAGTGGAGGTCTAGGGGGTGACTGGGTGCTCAGCCTTGTACAGATTCTTTTCAGTAGTAAATCAGCAAAAGAGACAATGAACAAGTAGCATATTTGGTAATAAACTTGTTTATTACACAAAAGTAATCGGTTGCCCTAAAACAGGTCTTACCAATAGACACTGGGAGCTGAAAGTTCCCCAGTACTCCTAGGACTGAAGATGGTCTTAGTGGGAATATGTAATACAGCAGGTTATATACCAGTGATAATTACTATGGTAACTAAAAGACTAGATACATAAAATAGGTCTTACTGGCTGAAAGTTATGAGCTCCACAGTGTTATCTAAAGATATACAGTATTCAAAAAGTCAGCTAAAAATAAGAACAAAGGACTCATACAAGATACAGGATATAGTACCATGATACATAAATCTGCATGATGGCAGTGTAGGTTATACAATAACTTCTCAGAAGGATAACAGAGAGCACATAAGTGTATCTTGGTACAGTACTTTCAATTGGGTTTATTAGTAATGTTACATATAATCATGCAGTGTCCCTGGTTACTTACACTTATACAGTAAGTACCAATGCCCTAAATATTAGTAATAATTAGATATTTGCATAGCATATAACATGACATAGGTTGTCCGTAGTATTGGATATTCTATCAGAGTATGGGGACCAAGCATAACATTCTTCCCCTTGTTGCCTTACTGAAAAGGCAACAACACAATGGGAAAGTAGTGGGAGCAAACTTCATCATTTACAGATCCAACGCACAAGGCTTGTAAATGAATTTGAGTTGTTTACAGTGTTGTTTGGGCATGTGCCATAGATAGCAAAGTGTTAGTATCAAAAAGATAATCAAAAACAGTTGTATAATAACAAAACCTTTAAAAGTTAATTTGAACCAGACATCAGAAAGTGCAGCACTCAAATCACCATCGTGGATAAGGGTGTTAAGGCCATCTCCAGCTTTGGAGATATTATTGCTGATGTAGATGATATAGGTATTCCTTTTATCTAGAAGTGTTTTCAAAGTGAGTGTCAAAGGGTCTATATGGATGTTAAAAACAGGCAGATACTGAGACAGAGCAAGCTAATATTCAGGGTCACTTTCAATAACATCTGGTTCTGCGATGGGAACAGGAGTAATCATGGTATGACCAATAATGGTAGCTTGATGAGGAATAAAACAAAAGTTAGGAAACTTGACTTCACAGGATTTAAGACCATATGAAAATGATTTATGATTGGTAACTATGCAAAACTGACCATCAGAGTTATATGATATTTTAACAGTAGGAAATTTCCATTTCTGCAGTTGAACTTGGCAGGTGAAAGATCGCTTGGTGAGTCTTATAGTCAGGCAATGAACCTCTTCTGCGTAATTCTGACAAAGATGTCTGGTGTTGCCCACTGGTGAAGATGCTGTTGATGGTGCCCCTAGGTTATCAATTTCTTTGGAATTCATGTCCAAGTCCTCAGTAAAAGACCAGTCAATGCTGTCTGATGAATAACCATACCCCTTCTTGATGACATTGAAAACATCAAAGTGACACAAGTAGTGATATCCTTTTTTGGCACAACGGTCTGTATGAGGTGCCACCTATGTTTCTAAGGTGGCGTGGAAGACCAGAAGAGGTGGTAGATTGATGCATTCTCTGTAGATGTCCTCATCAAGGTGCCCAATGGAATGTATGGAGGCCAATTGATCAAAAATAGCAGTCTCTGGATCAAAGCATGGTAAAGACACAGTGAAAGTGATAAACATGGTATCTCTGATGGTGTAGTGACTGGCATTATAACAAGGGCCCCTGTTGGGGTGACATGTAACATAACCCAAATTTCTAGCAGTAGACAGTGATATAGACATAGATCTGGACATGCACATTGTAATGCAAGTTGTGGACCTGCCTAGCGGACAGTACCATTTAGCAAGTTTTCTACCATGAGTAGTATCTGAAATACATCCGGATTCCAGATCACAGATTAGATTGTTGACAGTGGATATGATGTAAGAGCCATTAGCAGAGCACAAAAGTTCCCTGACAATATATTGCTTGTCTGTCCCTTATTATTTTGTGCAACAAGTTCATTAATGTTATTCCTAGTGTCATTAAAACTCCTGGCAATATTGTACATGTTATATATGGTAAAGCATTTTTCCTGACTAAGCCCATCTACACCATACAATAAGGGTGGTAGTGTATTATTCTTCATGCCATCCTGGAATTTGGCCATTTGACTTTTAATAGAGATGATATCTACTCTGTTCCAAATGGACATACTGTATCCAAAGTGTCCGGATATAGTGCCAGTGGCACTAGTGACATCAGCAGTGGCACTCCTCCTGCATGAGGAGGAAAGTTTGGGATTCATCTAGGTATTAGGGTTAGGTCAAGGCCTGAATAAACCTAGATGTTCAATAGTATGCACACTAGCTACTGGATCATGTGTGTGTCTGGTATACAGCAAGACTATCTAGTAACATAGTACTGAAAAACTTAGAGGTATTTCAATTATGACACATACCAAACGCAACCATGTTCAAATAAGTATGATTAAAAACAACTGGGACGTGCTTAAATTGCACATTGTTAACAAGTGTGCCTGGAAGGGAGGTTGCAGTAGGACCACTAAGTGGACCAGGTTCCTATGGGAGACATTCAGTAAGTTCTGCTTCAGTAGGGGTACTACAGACAAAAACATAGCTGCTGTAGCCATGTAGTTGTGAATACAAAAGTCTCTTGCAGAGTCTTCTGGAAATTTCTCATGAAAGCAGGGTCAATCAAAGCAGTGAGACTATATAAACCAGAATGTCTGTGATTAGCCTGGTGAATGGACAGAGTACCATTTGGGGCAATTTTGGTATTGGGCCAACCTTGGAAGGTGCCTTTGGAGATGCAGGCAATGGGGAGCGTCTGTCCATCATTGTCAGTTTGCCATTCAATTTGGAGGGTTGATCGATCAGGATCCACAGCTGTAGCAGTAAGGTAGGTGTTCTTGCCTTCCTGAACAGTGATTATTTGTTGGGAACATCCATGCTGACTCCTTCAGCGATAGTGGTAGGTTTATTTTGTGGGGTCATATATCTTCCCTGAGGAAGATCAAGAAGTGGAAGGCATTGCCTAAGATGTTGATTATGTCTGGATATAGTTTTCATATCCACACCATGGACAAAGGGAAGTGCTCCTAGAAGAAAGGACCAGTTGCAAGATAGCTATCTTGCAGGAATACCTGTAAGGAAAAAGAAAAGGTCAGTAGGTACCATTCCACCCAATGGGGTTAGGAAAAGTAATTATTCTCCTTTATACAACTTAAGCTGGTTAGCATGCAACCACTTTTCAGTAAGTTTCTTCTGCTGAAGGAGTCTAACTTGGTAGACATTGGGACTGAGTTTGTTAACAGAGGGTTGGGTCCATCCCATTTATTGGAGAAGGGGTGTGTATGGTGAGCAAATATGAGAAACATTACCTGATCTCTGACCTGCCAGTCCACCTCTTGTGCATGTTTGTCAAAGTGAATTTTGGATTATTGTTATTGGGCCTTGCCCATATGATGTGCAGCATACAAGTGGCTTTTGATAATATTATCTCTGAGTTTTGAAACATATGTGTCTATAGACACTCTGTCTGCAGTGGGTGTGTTTAGGTCAATCAACAGGTGTTCAGGTGATCTCATGGTTCTACCAGTCATCACCTCAAAGGGTGTGCACTGGGTGATGGTTGAAGGAGTACCCTTAATTGCCATAAGAAGTAAAGGCAAAAGGGAATCCCAATCCTTGGGATTATCCTCAATGAATTTGGAAAACATTTGCTTAATCCAACTGTTGGCTTTTTCTACCTAATCTGAGGACTGAGGTTGGTAAAGAATGTGGAACTTCTGCTGTACACCAAGAAGCTCAAGTGTTTCTTGCATCAACTCACCTGTAAAACTGGTTCATTGATCTGAGTCTACCTTAAGAGGAAGGCCCCACCTGGAGAACAATTGTTCTACCAGGACTTTTACAGTTGCCTTCGCTGTATATTTCTGAGTGGAGAAACCCTCAACCCACTTGGAGAATAGGTCAGTAACCACAAGTGCATACTTGTTGTTCCTGCTGGTATTTGTCAGAGGACCAATAAAATCAATTTGTATCGCATACCAAAGGCCAGAGTGTCACTGGGGAAGTAGTCTGGCATTTTGCTTGGTTGGGGCCGGATTGTTTTCAGCACAAACCAGGCAGTTCTCAATATAGTGCTTGGCATCCTTGGTGATGCCAGGCCACCGACCAACAGATTTTAATCTCTGGAATGTGTTCTCTACCCTCCTGGTGTCCAGCAGTTGGGGTGTCGTGGACATGATGAATAAACTCAGATCTCAAAACTTCAGGAACTACCAACAACTTGTAGTTTGAATCATCAGGTTGATATCATATCAGTTTGTTGTCTTGTGACAAATGCAGTTGGTTTGCATGTCTTTTATAACGGCTGTGGGTAGGCAATTGTTGTTCAGTTCCTTTGTCCAAGAATCTGAACACATCTGTCAGCTGGGGACAGATTCTTGTGCTGTGTAGAAGTCCAGTGGCACAAAAGGTTCAGGTCTCTTTGTGGCAGCTATTTGTACAGCTACTACAGCCACAGGCTGAGCCATCTCATATGTCTCCTCCCCTCCTTGAGCACCTTCTTTTGCAAGAGTGTCTGCTCAATCATTGAAAGAATGGTATGGTTCAGATTTTGAATGTGCGTTCACCTTGTGGATGAACAGTTTGTGTTTAAACTGTTGAGTTAGACTGTGAATATATACAAAGTGTGCTTTGTGCTTCACAGGAGTGCCATCAGAAGATGCAAAGAAGTTCTTCTCTCAGAATGGTAAAAATTTCAGTTAGGGAACAACAGACCCAATGATATACAGGAAATGCTTGACAGACCAGTAGGTGGCCAGAAGGTTTCTTTCATAAAGACTGTACTTCTGTTCCACTGGGGACAGCATCTGGGATGCACAGACAGTTGGTCTCAAGATACCATTCACTTTTTGAGCAAGCACTGCAGACATGACTGTCTGAAGTAGCTGATTCCAGATGGAAAGGTAGAGCTGGATTGGGGTTAACTAATGCTGGAGCAAAGTCCAGATCCTGTTTCAGAAGTATCACAGCATTAGTGTGAATGGGACCCAAGTCCAGGGGACATCTTTCTTCAAAAGTTCTTACAGAGAAGTGGCTTTTTGGGCAAACTCACAAATAAAATCCCTGAAATAGTTGACCATTCTCAGGAAACATCTGAGGGTTGCCTCACTGGTGGGGAGTGACAAGTCTTGTTGGCCATGAATCTTTTTTCAAGCCTGGCTCCTGCCATGTTCTGTGATGCACAGGTCAAGAAAGATCACTTCCTTCTTGCATAGTTGTGCTTTTGCAGGATTGCACTTGAGGCCTGCCCTCTGTAAGAGGGATAGTAGTTCATCAAGGAGGTCAAGATGTTGCTCCTTGCTGGCAGTTGCTAACAGTAAATCATCCACATACTGCAGAAGGCATTGTGGGACAGAGAAACCCTGCAGGGTGTCCATCATGTGTAGATGTAAAAAAGAAGGTCTGTTGTGGAATCCCTGGGGTAGGCAGGTCCAAGTGTACTCTCGACCCTCAAAGGTAAAGGCAAACTTGTATTGACTTTCCTGAGCTAGGGACAGTGACCAAAAGCCATTGGAGATATCCAGAGTGCTCAACCACCTATGATCTGATGTTAGCAGTTTGAGTACATCTGGTGCTGATGTTACAGTAGAACAGCTAAGAGTGACTTGATAAAGCCTCCTGTAATCAATAGTGAGTCTCCAAGATGCACTGGAATTTTTCACAGGCCAAATGGGTGAGTTGGCGGGTGAGACACAAGGCCTGATTACTCCTTGCCTGAGGAGTGACTGAATGATTTCTCTGAGTGATGGTAAGGTCTCAGCAGGAAAAGGGTTCTGCCTTTGCCTGTCATGTGCTGGGTCTGGGATTTTGATGACAGTCTGCATTCTCCAACAGTCATGCTTGTGTGTTGCAAAAGCATCCATGCACTTCTGCAGAATGGGTAGAAGTTCTCTGAAAAACTCATGCATCTGTAATAGAGCTATGATGGACGTCATATTCCTTATCATTGGTCGCAATGGTGGCAACCACATGGGAATCATGAACCATGACCACATGGTATTGTCCTTTGATTTGGATCAAAAGCATATTGGCCAAATCCATCACACAGCCATGTAGTGCTAGCAAATCAGTTCCCAGGATGCAGGGGTGATTATGTAATACCATAAGATCAAAAGTGTGATTCGTACTGAGGCTACCTATTACAATGGAAAATACAATAGAGTAGTAGGTGGATAGTTTAGTGCCATCCACACCCTGTGCACTGGCCCTCCATCTGGTGGAACAAGAGGAATTCACTGGATCCTCATCATGAAGTACAGACACAGCTGCACCTGTATCTAGGAAGACAAACAGTTAATGGCTCCCGACCGTGGCCTTTTTTGCAAGGCCTTCCATTTGTGTCAATGGTATGCTTGTTCACAATATGGACTAGGGCCTGTAATTTTTAATCTGAATTACTGCTGCAGTCCTCAGGCTGTTCCTGGAAACATAGGCTGGCTGGGACTCACCTGGCCTCTTCCAGGTCCTCAACAGGATACAAGAGGGTTGACTACTGGTGGTTGCTGCAATGGACAAGGTCTCAGGATTTAGGCCTAGTGCAGCCTGATCTGGGGAGGCTTCAGTGTCTCCTTGGCCTAGTGAGACCTGGGCTGCCAGAGCTAATGCTGCACTGGCTCACTTTGGGATAGATTCCACTACTGATTGGACCTTTCTGAGAAGAGTGCAGAGGTTGTTGTTCTCCTGCACTATATCACGGTAGGAAGGGCCTTGTCAATAGTTTTGATTGCCCCGATTGTCATTCTGTTTGGAATTAGGGTTGTTCCAATTCTGCTTATTCCTATTTCGATTGTGGTCCCCCCCCCCCGACCTGTAATTCTGTTTCTCATCCGAGGGTGTAGCCTTTTTGTCTTGGGCCTTGCCCTCCACTGTGTAATAGATTGTAGGCATGCTAGGAGATTGTACCGTGGCCACCTTGACTTTTGAGATAGAATTCAGATCGTGGAAGTAGAGCTGATAAACACGTTCAGTTTTCCTGAGAATTTCTGTAAATTTGTCCATTCTGGGGAAAAACGCAGGCTTGACCTTACCACAGCAAGCCAGAATCATGTTCTGAATAAACAAGGTCTTACGCTCAATTTGGCCAGTATCTGCATCTTCCTGTGAAAGTGCTTTGCCAGTATGGCAGGCCGGCCATAGCTTTTAGTGGTATGATGCTGGACTGTTTTTGGCTGTTTGCTTCATGGAATAGGCCAGCATAACACCAATCACGCCTGGGGTGTGCAGCAATAAGTTCTGCAGTGACATTGTCAAAGGTTGCATCCCTGGCTTGGCAAACTGCCTCTGGGAGTTTTGACCAGAGGTCGGAGTTGACAGTCCACGGAAGGATCTTTACCTGGTAGTCTGTTGGTAGACTGAGCATCTCACATTTGGAACAAACCTTTTCAAATGTCAGCTGAGATTGTTGCTAGGGCTCATGCAGCCTATACTGTCAGCTATCTGCTGTACAGAGTGGGCCATCTGAAGGATATTATTCTGAATCATCTGACACATATCAGAGAATTGGTTTTGGTTTTGTGCACCATGAAGGGCAGCCTCCACTGCAGCATTGGCCACAGTGCGGACAAGCGATGGCTGGGCAGTGGTTTCCTTTAACATAGCATCTAGGTGCTTCCTGAAGACCTGCCTTTGTTCTTCAGTCATCTCTGTCTGAGCAAAGGCAGCCTTGATCATTTGATCAATGTCCTGTTTGTCCCCTTTATTCAGGGCGGCAACTGGAGGGGCTCTTCAGCCTCAACCTCCCCCCCATCATCTAGGTCACCATCTTGGTGTCGGACATGATAGTCATCATTATGCTGATGATGTAGGGTCAAGCTGTTATAGCATGGCGATCTGCCATCTTGTGGGTGGTGAGAGGGCACTGGGCCAAATTGAGGGTCTGGCTGGGTGCCATCTTGGCAATTGTCATCACCAGAATCATCATCACAGATGACATAATGTTAATGGATGTGTAATGTAACCTGCTCATTGCTTTGACATGACCAGCCAACACTTCTCACTGATGGAGCAGTTTCAACATTTGAAGTCTACAACCTTTGTGACTAACTTTTGCAATGTTCTGCTCAACACTTTTCACAGCCTCTTTCTGTAACACTATACATGGATCTTAATTGGTAATTGTCAATAAGCTCACTATCCAACTCATTACTTATCTGTTTCAGGTCCTCTCTCATCTCCTCAAGCTCCTCATGCAATATCTCATTCGTATCACTCAACAACTCACTCATCTGTAACACCTGTTTCTTATCCTGCTTCAATCTATCACATTCCTCTCTCAACATGCATGACTCTTGATTATTACTCTGTACAGAACAGTGCAAAAGAGTTTTGCTCTTACTGTGCAATGACTGAAGTTCTGCTTCAAGCCACTGCTTGATTTTCAAATTTCAGATGCCTGCAATCCCATCTGTTTCTTAAGAGATGAGAGTTGTAGTTTGAGAGGGTGAAACCTCGATTCAGAGGCTTCCAGAGCGTCATAGAGGCTGCAACCAACAGCCCTTTAGCATCACACCTTTTGGCTGTTTGTCTCACCTCAGAGTACTGGATTGAGATCTCCAGTATGAGGTTATTGGATCGATTTGCATCCTGCGCAAAATCATTCCAGCCTCCATGGGAGACGTCAAGTCTCAGGTCTGCGCAAACATTAGACATAATGGTACCAAAAACAAATTTTGGAACACATAGAATGGACCCATCAGTGGTTACACTGCTGTATATAGAGCCACAGTGGTTGAACCAACAGACGGTCAGGCATCTGAACTTTCGTAATCCTACAATTCAAAACTGCCATTGAGCAAGGTAAGATGGCATCAACCTTGCCCAGTAAGCAGCCAGACTTTACAAGATGTTACAGAGTGAAAAGTATGGGCTAGGTAATACGGTTGTGTACACCTGCTTACTACCCGCAAGGGAAGGGTAAGCCAACAAGTCATGAAACTGATAATTTAGACCACCTGCACACAGTCACCAATAATGTTGGGGTGCTCAGCCCTGTATAGATACTTTTCGATATTAAATCAGTAAAAGAAACAACAAACAAGTGGCACATTTGGTAATAAACTTGTTTATTACACAAAAGTAATCAGATGCCCTAAAACAGGTCTCACCAATAGACACTGGGGGTCAAAACTTCCCCAATACCCTAGGAGTGAAGATGGCCTCAGTGGGAATATATAATACAGTAGGTTGTATACCCCCGATAACTAAAAGACTAGTTACATAAAATAGGCCTTATTGGCTAAATGTTATGTGGCTGCACAATGTTATCTAAAGATATACAGTATTCATAAAGTCAGCTAAAAATGAAAACAAAGGACTCATACCAAATACAGGCTACAGTGCGGTGTTACATAAATCTGCATGAAATTTTTTGCATGTGCAGTCTTGTATGGTAACTCTCTTGACATTCCAAGTTTTATTCTGGTTGGATGTGTGAATTCCGAGATCCAGAGAGTGAAAAAAAGGGAATTATTCGGGGGGGAGTTGCTGTTTTTTTTCCCAAAGAACTCTAGTGACTGGACAGTTTGATATTTTGGTCTGAAATGTTCAGGGTAGAAAGGATCTGGCCCATAGAAGTATCTGTTGCTGGTTTGGTGAAAAAATATTAATTCATTCCAAAGTTATAACATTTTGAAATTTTGGGTTCTAAGCACGCTTAGTAAGCACTTCAAAATAACTGTATGAAACTAAAACAGAATCCTTTTTGTGTTTGCTTGCACACATGTGCAAGAAACACATTGCGTCAGTTTCCTTCACAAGTGGGTTGTGGAGGTGTGGCAGTGTTGTTGTGAATGGCAGCAGTCCGTTTTGGGGCTGGTATCTGCCCCAGTGAATAGAGGAGCATGCTGTCAATGACGGCAGTTAATGAGCATGTCACTATGATCAAAGAAATTGACTACTGAAATCAGAGAACTCCACTTCACTACACAATCAGCTGTATTTGCTGGGCAGCCCTGACTGCAGCAATCAATTACAGTTGTATTGTGTGGTGTCTCCTTTCAATAAATATGACAACAGCTTCTCTGTTGGCCTCTCACAGTCCCTGGTGAAGTTGACGAGGGTGCCCAATCCCCCTGTCAGCATGCCCCCTCCCCAGTTCATTTGCCGATGGGGTAGCCCAATCCCTGTCAGCATGATGTGCCCCTTCCCATTTGTTGTGTGCTGAGGGGGTGCCCAATCCTCCTCAGCTGATGCACTCTTCCCCCAAGCACACCGTATAGCCAATGGGTGTGCCCAATCCCCATCGGCTCCAGCCCCCCCCACAGGCACCCAGGTAGCAGGCTGGGAGCCTACCCCAGCATGCTTATGTACTCCTCCACACTGTAAGGCGATGGGGTGCCCAATCCCCATCGGCTCCACTTCAAACAATCTTCCCGTGGCACACTGGGAGATCACCCAGCATGCCAAAGTTCTACGCCATCTTTTGTTAAAACAAAAAAAAAACATTAAAAAAGAAAACTGTCCCTTGTTGAGTCTCTTGTCCCCTTCCCAACCAGCGCCCATCCTCTGCATACCCCACCTCCCCACACACACCCCTTTCACCCCATACTTGTCTCCAAAGTCCAGCGTGATAATCTTCGGTAAACCAGGAACACGTCTGCACTCTTCAAAGCCGACTGCGAACTGAAGAAATGCCGGTAAGCTGTATAATGGCATGAATGTTTTTTTTTTTTCCAATTTATGTGGATATCTCAGCCATTTTTAGATTTTTGGCACCAAATTTTCAACATGGGGTTCTTGGGACTCCTCCTCTTCAATTTAGTCACTGTCATGGCGTTATGTGGTCCCGAAAGGTGATTTTGCAGTCACTGTATGAAATCGCCTTTTGGGACCAATTAACAAAATGGCAGTATCACTGTTCATGAGATGGGCTCTCAAAAAGCTTATGTTGCAAATTTGGTGAAAAATTCCAAAAAATGACTGTGTTACAAGAGTGCATTGCGTAGTTTCCACGCACACATGTAACTTCGTGAATTTGTAGTATTTTCACTCCAGATTTTCCACATTGCCACTTTTTCACACCTTCTTATGAACAGTACAGCTGTCATTTTTCACATCTTGACCAAAATGTGTTTTCGCATGTCCAGCACAGAATAGCGTGGTTGCTGTGGGAAATCAGTGTTCAGAATAGATTTATACAGTCACAGTGACACTGTTCATGAGCAGAGGTCCTAAAATGCCTATGTTGAAAATTTGGTGAAAAAATTCCAAAAAATTACAATGTTATGGGTGTGCATTGCTCATTTTCTATGCACGCTCGTAACTTCACCACTTTTTCATATTTTCACTCCAGATTTTCAACTTTGCCATATTTAACACCTCTTTATGAACATTACAGCTGCAATTTTTCACATCCTGCCCAAAACGTGTTTTTGCACTTGTGGTGCAGAATGGCGTGGTTGCTGAGCGAAATCAACTTTCAGGATGGATTAAAAAATCACAATGCCACTCTTCATGAGGGGAGGTCCCATAAAACCCAAGTTAAACATTTGGTGCAAAAAGTTCCACAAAATGACCACATTACAGGCTTGCATTGTGCAGTTTTTACATACACTCATAACTTCGTAAATTTTTCATATTTTCACTCCAGATTTTCAACATTGCCATTTTTTCCACACCTCCTCATGAATAGTATAGCTATCATTTTTCACATCCTGCCCAAAACGTGTTTCCACACCTGTGGCACCAAATGACATAGTTGCTGTGCGAAATCATCTTTCAGGGCTGAGTAATGAAGTGATAATGCCACTGTTCATGAGGTGGGGTCCCAAAAAAGACCATTTTGAAAATTTGGAGTGAAAATACCAACAAACGCCCAGGGCCTTAAGGTTTCCAACCATAATGCCCACCCTGTAAAGTCTGACTGACATCAGCAGTGTGACTTGGATTTGTCAGCTGTAATGCTCACGGCATTCTACCCCCACCTTACAGCCACTGACAAGCATCAAGGTGTGCCATGGGGTCTTTGGTCCTAAAGTTCACCCCATTCTCTTACATTGCACCCATCTCAGCTTATTTCCTTATGAAATGGGTTGAGCATAAGGGCCAAAGACCCCAAATCACACCCGCAACACCTGTCAGTGCCTGCAGGGTGGTGTGAGGTGGAATGGCATAAGTGTTATGGCCAACACCCAAAGACACATCCCCAACACCTTTCAGTCTCTGCATGGTGGGTGTGGGGGTTGGCATTAGTTCAATACTGCCATTCCTATTATGAATCTCTCTAACTTCTGCACTAGCAATGCCAGCAAGCAAACATTCAGCATTGACAAATGCTTGTTTCATGTGTGGGCAATCCTTTTTCATAACGGAAAAAAAATCATTTTTCATTTTCTGCCATCTTATTTTCTGTTTTTTTGTAAAATGAAAATAAAAATAAAACCCCACAAAAATGACATCCTGTAGAGAGACCAACACATGTATCTTGCTCATCGGGACTCATAGCTGGATTCTGCACTTAACTGTTCGAGAAATGAGCCCGAAATATTGTGTTTTTTTTTTACTTTTAAATTCTTTTTTCTGACTCACTTCTGTTTTTTTTTACCTGACCAGAGCCTTTAATGTGGGGGACCATAAGATGTTGTTATCAAAAATGGACATTTATGGAATATCAGGGGGTCAGTTTGCAATGGTTCAGAAGTTACCTGAGTGCATGGATACAAAGGATAAGGGCAGGTGACTCTCTGTCAGAATCATTGAAAGTAAGAACAAGGGTTCCCCAGGGATCAGTACTAGAGATACAGTGAAATAACATTTTGCCGGCAAAATTGCAGTTAACTCAGCAATTTCACCAGATGAAATGTTTTGCAAAATTGCAGCAACATTTAACAATTTTGCCTGCAATTTTGCCCATTGCTGCCAGCCACTACATGTCCATTTGAACTCCCACATGCACACAAGTTACCCTGCACCCCCTATTTGTTTTATTAAAAAAAAAATTCACCTTCCACTCCCTGGTGTCTAGTGTCCCCCCCCCCCCGGCTGTCACTGGCCATAATAATATTAAATAAGCACTCCCTCCCAAGTTACCTTGCCACTTCCATCTGTTTTATTAAAAAAACAAAACACACCCTCCACTTCCTGGAGTCTAGTGGACCTCCCACCCTCCCACCCCTTCAATAGATAGCAACACCCACCCAGATCCTCCCTCCAGTAACCTCGATTGGGTCATCACAGCCCTCCACTCAACTCCACGACCGTCAGCCCAGAGTGCCACTGAGCACTTGAATCAATGAATGAATGAACACAGTATGCGCTCATTCATTCTCATTCATTCAAGTGCTCAGTGGCACTCAGTCGGGCTGCCTGCCATGGAGGTGAGTGGAGGGCTGTGCCAGTGGCCCGACCAGGTTACTGGGAGGGGAGCTGCATGAGTACTGCCATCTATTGATGAGGTGGGAGCAGGGGGTCCACTAGACACCAGAAAGTGGAGGGTGAATTTTGTTTTATAAAATAAACCAGGAGGCGGTAGGGTAACTTTGGGGGTGTGCTTATTTAACATTATTACTGCCAGTGATGGCCATGGGGGACCACTGGACACCAGAAAGAACTTTGCCTATTGTCCATATTTCACTGCAGGAGGTGAAATTACTCTTGTAGGTGGCAAAATGTCACCATGGGTGGTAAAATCTCACCCATGTGTGCAAAATTTTGCCCTCGAACAAAATTTTGCTGACTTGAGGTGAAATTTTGCATCCAACGGAGGGCAAAATTTTGCATTTCACCCAGCAAAATATTTTGCAAAATGCACTAAGTACGTGAAACATTTTGCTGGGACTCCTACTGTTCTCTAGTTTTGTGAATGATTAGCCTAAAGAGTTTATGAATACAGAATGTATTTTATATGCTAATGACATGGTCTTCTTCAGCTATGGCCCCTCTGTATGTGCAATACAAGGACTACTCCGAGATGATTATACAAAACTGACCAAGTGGCTATTTCAGAACAAGCTGCAACTGAATGAGAAAAAAAGCAAAGGTAATGTTGTTTGGAACAACACAGAAGTTGGCCCGAGAGGAAGAAGACCTGTGCATTTTTGGGTAGCAATGGAGAAGAGATTTCTGGGGTGTCATCATTTAAATATTTGAGTGTCCATCTGGACTCCACTTTGAATTTACTTGGACATTTACATAAGATTAGCAAGAAAATAAACCAGAAGTTAGATTTTCTATATAGCAACATCAATACCCTAACAGATGAGGCCCAAATGGTTACTAAACAAATACTCCGATTTTAGACTATGGAGCAGTTTTATTTATAAATCAAGGTAGTACATTTATTTCAAAGTATGAAATAATTTTGAACAACATGTGTAGATTTGGATTGAGGGTTCATGTGAGGATCCATCACTGTTTCTTGTATAAAGAAATGAAAATGTTGCCTCATTTGCAGAAAATAGAATACCATGCTGCTATTTTTGCACAAAATATCTATCAATGTACATTACCACATTGTTTATTTAAGACATTTTTTTTTAAATCAGGGACTCTATTCAACAAGGAATAATACAGGCACTTTATTTTATCCCAGTTCCTTAAAACTGGCTATAAGCAAGCGTTCTTTTATTTGGTATGGTCCCACCTTATTAAATGGTTTAATAGCAATAATTAAAATTGCAAATAATTCAAAATACTTTAAGAGACTATCGAGAGCATACTATGACAAATCTAATTCCTGTACTTGTAATGTTGACTAATTGTATTCTTGTCCATTGTTTGTGATGTTTACTGTCGTATTTTAAATGCCAGGCATGACTGAAAAATGGCTGTGCCCAGTTCAACTCCTGGTTAAAAATTAAAAAAATGAAAAATGAAATTAAATTTTTCACATGGTCAAATGAAAAACAAATTTGGCCATACAAAAAAAGATCTCTTAATTAAACCAAAAGGCCATCCACATAATGGTTTTTGTCTTTCCCTTGTGTCCAGTGGCACCCCACCCTCCAATCGCTGTTCCTATGACATCTATCTGTTTCCCTGGTGTCTTGTGGACCCCACTCCAATCACCATGACTGTAATGTATTGTTTTCTTTCCCTGGTGTCTAGTGGACCCGCCCCCTCACACCTACAATTACCATGCCTGTAATTGTTTTTGTCTTCCTTGGTGTCTAATGGGGTTTTCAATTATGATGCATAACGTTGCCATTTTTGCATATTTTAACACCATATTTTCAACATGGCCTTTTTGGGACCCCACTTTATGAACAATGTGGGTGGAATTATGCAAATCCAACCAGAAAGGCAATTTTGCAGTAGCTTGGAGAAATCACCTTTCAGGCAGGATCTGAACATTTTTACCTCCATAGTTCATGAAGTAGTATCATAATAAGGTTATGTTGAAAATGTGGGATCAAAATATGTAAAAATGGCAAGGTTATGTGCATCCATTGAAATTTTGCTACACTCGCTCGTAACATTGGTAATTTTGAATATTTTGACCCCAAACTGTCAAGGTACTGATTTTTTTGTACCACCTCATGAATGTGACAGCTGTAATTTTTCAAATCCTGCCAAACTGACTTTTTGCACATGTGACGTGGAATGAGATTGCGGTGGCACAGAATCATGTTTTAGCAGGGATCTGAAAATTTACAGTACCGGGTACATGAGATGGGGTAATGAGAAGGCTATGCTGACCATTTGGTTGCTGTTGTCCTAGAGAGAGCCCTGTACTTCTGCAGCAACATACATACTGTATATGCATCTATGGAGGGATGGGAGTGCAGGGTCCATAGCAATATAGCTCTTAAGTGAAAATAGTTCAGATTCAGGGCTAAAATGCAGATCTGAGCTACACAAATTACTAAATAACTAATAGCTCAGTTGAGACTAAGTAAGGTAACAACTTACTGATGTAGGAGGGAGATGAGTAGGCATTTTGTCAAGGAGAGAGTGGTGACTAAATGGAACACTCTTCACAAAGAGGTAGTATCCTGTAAGACAGTGGACTGTTTTAAAAGGGGATGGGACAGGGTAAGAGGGAGTGTAACTGTGAGGGGTGCAGATGAGGGTGGGGTAGCTGCAATGTAAGGATGTTAGCTGCACATTCAAGCAGACTTGATAGACCATGAGGCCTGTTTCTGCTGACAAATTTGTATGCTCATATGTGATACCAAGAAGCAAGTTGTGCCATAGCCTCAACTCGCCTGGCAGACTTGCCTTTCATGCCACTCAGTGCTGGTCCATTTGTGGTGGGATACTCAGAGAGTGCACTTCTAGTAATTAAGGAGTGAAGCTCCTGGCTTCCCTGCCACCTGGTTGACTAAAAGGTGGAAGTCATAAAGTCACAAAGTTCAAAGCAAATGTGTCCCAAGCTGGTTCTGGAGTGCCAGTGTGTGTGTGTGTGTGTGTGTGTGTGTGTGTGTGTGTGTGTGTGTGTGTGTGTGTGTGAGAGGTATCTGCTGTGCTCATGGACCACAGGAAACGTTACCACCAGGTGGTTAGTGGGCCAGGAATGCCAGAAGTGGTGCCAGAGGAAAGTGGATGGTGCTGCACACTAGCCACCACTACTAGTTTGCCTGGCTAGTGAGCAGGGGAGCAAGGCACAAGTAAATTGCAGCTGTTGATCATTTTCCCCATGGCCTGATTGGCAGTGAGTGGGGAAGGCATGAAGTTCAAAATGAATTTGTTCTAAGCTGTTCCTGGAGTGCTAGAATTTGTAGAAAACTCTGCTTCCCCTATGGACCCCAGGAGAAGTTGCTGCAGGGTAGCTGCTCATGGACATGGGTGCTGGGGATGGGTACAGGAGGTGGGTGCCTCCATGCACAGATGACAGCTCTTTGACTGGCTAGCGAGCAGGGGAGCAAGACACAACAAAGCTGCAGTCACTGACTGTCTTCACCATGACCACATATGCTGGAAGCATGAAATATATCTTAAATGTGCTATGAAAAAACTTCTTGCTTGCATTCAGGTAAATGGTTAGTGGAAAACAAGCTGGAAGCAATGAACTAAAAAAGGAATATGCAGTTCTGAAAAAAAAGCACTTTTACTTTTACACGTGATAAGTCACAAGCACACACCAAGTCAGGTAAAATATATTTTAATTGTGCTATGAAAAAATAAATTTCTGCTTGCACAAAGTTAACTGGCTTAGATTACAAACTAGAGGCTACAGAACTGACAGAGGTATACATCCCTTCTGAAAAAAAGGCTTATCCTTTGACACTTTTTTTTTTAATTCTTTGGTAACCAAGGAAGACCAACTGGGCGCAAGTGCCTGTTTTCAGGGTGACCTGAGAGCACTAGGCAGGTTAAGTGACTTGCTCAGAGTCACACAGCATGCAAGTGGAGGTGGTGGAACTAAAACCCAGGGCTGATGGATGTACTAAGCTCATTCACAGTTTGTTACTCTAACCTCTAGGCTATACTGACAGCCCAAGTGACTTAACAAGTCACAAGTCAACAATAAATTTGGTGAAATATATTTTGTGCTATAAATAAAAATACATGCTTGCATCCAGGTAAATGACTGATGGACTACAAGCTAGGGGCTTCCAAACTGACAGAGGGGTACACCCATTAGAAAAAGGCCTATCCATTAATAAATGTAAAGTCATAAGCCTATGCTAAGTCTGGTGAAATTGTGAGTGTGCTACGAAAAAAACATTCTTTCTTGCTTGCAGATAAATAGTAGTGTATTACAAACTAGTAGTGTATTACAAACTAGGGGCTGCTGAAGTAACAGAGTAATACACCATTATGAAAACAAACTCTGGCCAGAGTTGATAGGGCTGCAGCTGAGGAATTTGAGGTACAAATACTGTAAATTATTTTCTTAATATTTTTACACCAAATTTTGAACATAGCCTTGTTATGAACCTGTCTTGTGAAGATGGGCAGAGAGACTGTTCAACACCTGGCTTAAAGATAATTTTGCACAGGGACTGTAAAATCAGCTCTCAGGATTCAAAAACATATTTTGGGTAGGAGTTGAAAAATGACAGCTGTCACATTCATGAGGTGCTGTAAATAAATGTCTATGTTGAAAATTTGGGGTTAAAATATTGACTATTACCAAACGTACAAGCCTGCATTTGCAAAAATTCATTGTAGGCTCATAACTTTGTTGAGTTTTAATTTTTTTTACACCAAATGTTCAATATAGCCTTCTTATGACCCCACATCATAAACAAGGGCAGAGAAAATTTTCAACTTCTGCCCAAAAGGTGATTTTTTTCACAGGGACCCTGAAATCAGCTTTCGGGATGTAAAAAGCATTTTGGCCAGGATTTGAAAAATGACAGCTGCCATATTTATGAGGAGCTGGAAAGATATGGCAATGTTGTAAATTTGGGGTAAAATACTTGCTTTCACATAGACCATCCACCGGAGGTCTCTATGTCATGTTACAATTGCTCAGCATTGCTTCTGGTGATTTATATAGCCTTCAGTACAAAATGACATTGCTTTGTACAGATGGCCTGATCTCATATATGTACAACAACAGCATCCTTATTTAACGTAGCAGTTCATGTTAGCCCAGCAATTTTTTGTCTTTACCATTTTAGCTGTGAATTCCTGACATACTTGGAGTATCTACTGAAATATGGTTTGTTCAATCAACTGTAGACCACAAGCCACTTTTTTACTAGTTAGCACCCCACAACCATTACAATCTGGAACACTGGTACCCACATACCGGCATACCATTTACTTGACAAAACATCAGTACCATCTTTGGTGTTAGGATATATACCTGACTTATTTTTTAGGGGAAGAAAGGGGGTAGAGGTAAAAGAACAAAACAACGTGAACCTTGTGTAAAAATTACAACCCAGGTCCTGGGTGGAGGCTGCTATGCATATACTAGATCTAAACTGCTGAGGGGGCCCCAGTAAATTCATACAACCAGAAGCAATAATCAGAATGTCCAGAACAGTTACTGGGATTATGCAGTATGGCTTTATTCGACAGATATAAATATAAAGCAGAAGTGGACCCCCAAGGGTTGGTCTAGGCAGGATAAGTACCTTTCACAAACTCTCCTTGCATGCAGTATGGTTCATGAACACACAACAAGAACATTTTCTTCCCAATTTCCCAGTGGGACATTTAGTAGACACCTGGCCACATACCTAAACATTTTCCTCCCATGAGTGTAATTATGTGAAACTCAGCCACACACTCAAAACTCTTCAGTGGCTCAGAGGTAATTTAAGGAAGTATTTTTTCACAGAGAGGGTTGTGGATGCATGGAACGGCCTTCTGGAGGAGGTTGTGGAGTCAAAATCAGTGGTGGAATTCAAGCATGCATGGGACAGTCATAAGGCAATTCTAGGGGGTGGGGATAAGAAGAAGTAGGCTGCTGGTTAACTAGGATCTGCAGCTTATCCAGTAGGTAGGGAAATGGGCAGACTGGGTGGGCTAAGCGGTCCTTATCTGCCATCAAATTCTATGTTTCTATGTTTCAAATTCTATGTTTCTTCAAACATAGGTGCACTTAAATGAAACTCAGCCACACACCTTAACCTACAGCTTGGCCCTTGCTCAGGTATAACTTGTGCCCTTCATGAACCAGGAAGCCCTGCCTTGTAAGCTTTAAGATGACATTCCTCCCACCCTTTGCCCCAACTGTCAGTCTCTGCCATTCTTCAGGGTTACATCATTGAAACCCCCATTTCCCACTGAAATGCTAAGGTCTCACACTTTAAATTCATCACTCACTGGAGTGACCAAAAAATACGCTGCACTCTCTTGGCTGAACAGCTTAACAGTACATTCACTCTCCTGGGTGAACTAGGGACACTGACAAGTGTGAATCAGCCTTATCTATGGGCACAACCCCGACTATGCTTCCCCTAAAATATGTGGAGAGCTTGTCTCCTAGAACAGTACTCACAACCGGTTGTCCTGTCCACTGGGCATGGAACAAAAAAAGACGTTTCTCCTTAGTAGCAAATTAAACAGTCTCTCACAGTTCTTTTACAAGGTAGCTGAAATACACACAGAACCTTCAAGAGATTGCCTCTTGAGTCCACAGAGAACAAACAGTTCCTTCCACTTCCCTTGGAGCAGAAATCAGAAAATCCTGCTGTAGACTGATCTCCACCACTTCACTGGAAGCTGAAAATGACACTCCACTAGGGTGAGAAATGCTGGACCCTCACCTCAGAGCCCACTGGCAGTCCTACCACTCTCATCTCCTCACCCATGCTCTGGCTGTCACAAACTGAACTTTCTAAGCTCCCTAGAGCAGCTGTCCACATAGTGTGGCTTCTGCTGCTGCGAGAGTTCCAAATGACCTAATCATTCTTCCCTCAGGCTAGCCGAGTAAATAATGATGTAATTATGTAAGAAGCCCCTCATGAGCCCCCTACCAGCTGCCTGCTACCTTCCTAAAATAATACTGATAGGATTCTAGTAACCTCAGGGGACTGGGTGGTTACACAACCATTTTTCAACTAGAATTTTTTTTTAAACCTTTAACATTGGCTCTTTAAATAGACACATAGAAGCATAGACTTTGTTAGCAGAAAAGGGCCCTTAGGCCCCACTCAGTCTGCCACTTGTCCCTGCCTATTCTGTCACTACTGACCCTAGTTGGTCATAGGTGTCACTCCCTGCCCTGTTCCTCTACTTAATATGTCACTGTGCCTATCCCACACATGCTTGAAATTCCACACAGTCTTTGCCCCTACTGCTTCCTCTAGCAGGCTGTTCCAGTCACCCACCACCCTTTCTGTGAAGAAGTATTTCTGCACATCTCTCTTAAACATCTGCCTTAGCTTCATTGCATGCCCCCTTTTTCTGGTGTCTTCCCTTTTCTGAAACAGACCCACTACTTGCACCTTGTCCACTCCTGTGAGGTACTAGTAGGTTACAGTCATGTCCCCTCTTGCTCTCAGCTCTTCCAGGGAGTACATGTTGAGTTCCTGCAGCCTTTCATTGTATGGTTTCTCATGCAACCCCTTCACCATTTTGGTTGCCTCCTCTGTACTGCTTCCACTCTTAACGTCCTTGTGGAGGTGCAGCTTCCAGACTTGGACACAGTAGTCCAGGAGAGACCTCACCAGTGAATGATACAATGGCAGCACCACCTCCCTCCTCCTGCTAGAAATCCCTTTCCCAAAGCACTCCAGAATCCTGCTAGCCTTTCTGACTGATTTGACATACTGCTCAGCTACCCTGAGGTAATCAGATATGATGAACCCTAAGTCTCTTTCTTGTTTGATGGCTGTAAGCTCCATTCCTCCATCTTATATACATCCCCTGGATTCCACAGCCCTAAGTGTGTAATCTTCTACTTTTTGGTATTGAAATCCAGCTGCCATCCCCAGTCCATTCCTCTAGTTACCACAGATCCCTTTGCATTCTCACCACCGCTTCCAGAGTGTCAACTGTGTTGCAGATTTTTGTATCATCTGCAAAGAGACACACTTTACCCTCAAGCTTTTCTACAAGTTGCTTACTAAGACATTGAATAGGATAAGTCCCAGTACTGAACCCTGTGGCACCCCACTAGTTACTGTCCTATCGCCTGAGTGGCTACCATTTACTACCACTCTTTGCCTCATATCTCTTAACTGGTTTGATACTTAGCTTTTCTCCTTCTTCCTCACCCCCAGGCTACTTGGTTTCTTAACTAGCCTCCTGTGCAGCACAGTGTTGAAAGCCTCACTGAAGTCCAGATAGGCCATGTCCACTGCTCTCTCTTGATCTGCCTCCTTGGTAACCCAGCAAAAGAAATCTATGAGATAACAGTAGTTTGACATGACCTCACTCCTGTAAACCCATGCGGTCAGTGGTACCAAAGCCTTTACCTCCAGGTGCTCTGTGAGCCTCTCCAGTCATGTCTCCATTAGCTTCCCCACTACTGATGTGAGACTGACTGGTCTGTAGTTGCTAGAATCCTCCCTACTGCCAGTTTCATGAAAAGGGACCACATCAGCCACCTCCAGTACTCTGGAGTTTCCCCCCATCTCCAATGACATGCCAAAAATTGCTGCCAGAGGGGCGGCCAGCACCATGATCAGTTCCTTTAAGACCCTTGGATAAATCTCATCTGGCCCACAGCCTTATTCTCCTTTTAGGCTTCCAATCTCTTCTAGACCCTCTCTACCAAGAAGAGACTTGTGTCCACCCCCCCTCCCTGTTCCTTACTGCAGCATGCTGGTATGTTCCCCCCACCATCTACCATGAAGACTGAGCAGAAGTAATCATTCAATATTTCTGTTTTCTCCTGATCTTCCTCTGTGTAGTCCTCCTTCCCACCCTCTGGATTCTCATCATCCCTCCCCTTGTCTTCCTCCTTTCCCCCACATACCTGAAGAAGGATTTGCCCCCTTTTTTCACCTCTTATCTATCCTCTCTATTAGTTCTTTAGCTGCCCTTGCCCTCCTTCCTGCCTCCCTTTGCCAGATATACCTCCCAGTCTTCATCCTTCTGGATCCTTTTGTATTTTCTAAATACTGTTTTTCTTCTCCTTCACTGGCTTATGTTTACATCCATAAGGCATATAAAAATAAAACAATCAGATATTATATACCCATGAGAGAACACTCAAATATTTTCACAAGTTCTTATTCATACTTGGGCATAGACATATATTACTGTATAAACAGAAACCAGTCAAACTCCTTTACTGGGGGGGGCAGGTAAAGTTAATTACCAGTTTTGGCACTATAAAGCTACCCCCACTAGCGAATGGGGTGAGTGTGCATGGGGCCACATGCAGAGATGTGCACAGACACAACTGCATCAGAGTGTGTCTGTTGTGTCCACTGGGAATGACAGGGACACAGGTAGCGACTAGTGACACCCTACCCTGGGTAATGTGTAGTTTTCCTTCTCTTTTACACTGTGCCATCTCTGTGTAGAATTGCTCATATGAAGCAAACACATTCTTAGCTAGAGAAGAGGAAAATAAGTAGATCTGTAATCTGGTTTATTTAATTAACTGCATAAAATGGACATTTACACAGTTTTATTTTTGCTTTGAGCACAAGTGAAGTGACAATGACATGTATCATCTGTAATAATTTTAGTCTGAAATCAGACGCAGGTTTTGAGAGACCCAAGTATTATCAATGTAAGTAAATTCAAGCCGTTAGGGGAAAAAATCTGGAATTAGAACAGGAAATTAAACAGCTTACAACTAAATGTTGCCCTAAGAAACATGATAAGGGTTTACAGAATCACAATAAGACATGTGGGAAGTATGATCAATAACCCTAGTGAAGCATCACTAAAAAAAAACAGAGAAAAAGACAGTGGGGATGACTCAGACTGGACACCTGTCCACTCCAGAAGTAAACAAAAGAAAGGTCATAGGGCCATGGAGCTTATGATCTCACTCCATAACAATTTTGACCCCCTCTCTGTTATTGGAACAAGAAGATAGCACAGTGCCTGCTTTATCAACAGGCCCTAGTGGAACATTGCCAAATGAGAATAGTGAAACCCTGCATAGGGAGGGCAGTCTTAATGAAAAAAAAGAGGATGCTATATCTGATACTATAACTAACATGGTCTCTGTGGATGGCACCACAAATGTAGACATGTCTCTACAGGACACTGAGGTTGATAAGGGAAAAATGAGTGAAAATGCTCATAGACCAGTCCTGGTTTTGGAGGACTCAATCCTGAAATATACTAATAGGCATATACAATATGTAACCAAGATAAGGAAAACCGCATCTGCTCTAGTTTTAGAGGAGCCAGACTTAGGGACATTGAACATATGGCTCACGATATCCTAAAGAATGCAGGCGATAAGCCATTCGTTGTGATCCATGCGGGCACTAACAACATTAGTAAATCAAGCACAGAAGAGATTCAGAAATACTTCATCTCCATTGTCTCTACACTACAGAAGAAGGGCTGTGAAGTTTGCTTATTGGAAATATTGCCTGTACCCAGAGAAAGCAAGACTAAACAGGCCAAGATAAAAACAACCAACGAGGGGTTAAGAAAATGGTCCCTGAAGAAATCTATTGGCTGCCTTACCCACTAGGAAAGGTTTATTGGTAACTATAGCCTGTTTAGCTGGGATGGACTACACCTAAGAAGAAGAGGTAGTGCCACACTTGGGAGAACTATTGCTGCATGTGTAAATAACCATTTAAACAACTGGGACAGAGTAGTTGGGTTCCTTAAATTGCAATCACACCCCAATAAATACAAAAGGTTACAAAATATTGGCTACTAATTCTGGAAGCCTTAATATAGTTATGTGAGCTGACAGTAATCTTAAACCAACAGCAAATAGACATAGCAGCAACAAGAGAAACATGGTGGGATGAAGCATCAGACTGGATTAATAAAATTCCTGGACATTGCCTGTACTACAAAAATATGAACAACAGGAAAGGTGGTGGAGTATTTCTCTATGTTAGAAACATAATAGAATCTTCAGAGTTACAATTTGATGCTAACACTGAACCTCAATTAGAAGGCATATGCATTCAGATAAAATCACAAAAGGGGAAAAAATTACTACTAGGGAACTTCTGACGACCCCCTTCTTCACAGCCGGAATACAGTCAATATTTAATCAGTAAATTGACAGAACTGGCTGGTTTATCTGATATACAGTAGTGGTAGGAGATTTTAACCTTCTGGATATACAATGGGATAGACTAACGGCAAGATATGCAGTTAGTAATGGAATCTACTAGAGGCAGAAACATCATAGATTTAGTTTTAACTAATATGGCCTCAGAAATCACTGAACTCTTGGTTCTTGCCCCATTGGCCAACATAGAAAACTAATGGCAGAAGGGGACCCTATGATCCATCTAGTCTCCCCATTTCAAAGTAACTACCCCCTCCCCTTTTTAATGCCAAGTGCTATAATGCTATAATGCCTTTGTATTTATCCTATGCATGTTTAAAACATCCGACCATGACCATAACTCTGTAACTTTTAATATTGCTAGACATAAAACTCACCTAGGTAAGACATGTTATCATCACAACTATAACAAAGGCAATTATACAAGTATTAAATCTACCCTTCAGTCCTATGATTGGGAAGCACGTATGTCCAAGTTGACAACAAATGAATGCTGGGAACTGTTGACATCTGTTATCCAAGTACTGGAACCATGTATGTCCCCCTAAAGCAAATGCAGAATAGTAGGGGTAGGATCCCACCCTGGATTATGTCTAAAATCAAGAAATAATTTAAAAGGAAAGAAAAAACAATTAGAAAATAAAAAAAAAAGTATGTCCTACATCAGTACACAAAGCAGAACAAAAAAACTAATTAGAGAGAAAAGAAGAAAATTAGTATTTAGACTAGCTGTCTCAAAAGACAACCAAAAATCATTATTTGCTTACATAAATCACAACCAAAAAGAGAAAAGATAGCCTAGGTCCAATTATGGAAAATGGGATTGAACTGAGGGAAAATAAGGAAGATGCAGACACTTTTTATAGATATTTTGGATCGGTATTCACTAACAATTTTCACCCCCCCCCACCCCTTCCCCCAACTCTTAATTATATGCCCTGATTAATCTGATTGACAGAGCTAAAACACAGGGTATAGTAAGAGGTGTGAAGTAGGAGGGGCATAAGGGGGAAGAAGACCACCCTCAGCACGACAAGTGTTTTGACTCATTTATTTATTTATTGGTTTCTTTTTCCTTAAAAAAATATATATCTGAGGATCAGTTACAGGATTTTTAATACTGTAAATAAATAAAAAGAGAACTAAGAGAGCTTCAGTAGCAGATAAGTAGTGGAATTGCAGTATAATGTGGGGATGGTGCAATGTAGTGGCTGGGGCAGCTGCATATTCAGGCAGACCTTCTGGACACTGGAGGTGCTGCCCTCATCTGCATGCATCTCTCAGGACTGAGGGATGAGGTAGCCAGACTCAGAGCGGAAGTAAACTGGGTCAGGAGTACCATCACCCCTGTCCAGGAACCACCCAGTCCAATGCAGCTGCCTCAAAGGATGCTGAGAACGAGGAGCACTTGGATGACAGTGGGCTCAGGGAGGGTTAGAGTAGTCAGGCAGAAGGCACATCCCAGATCCTATTCCTCTCAAGAACTCATATGCCACACTGGCAAATGAGGACAACCAAATAGAGGTACCCAGGGAAGTGGAAGGAAAGGATGTGGAGGTTAGGGCAGAGGTGACCTCAGTGGGGAAAGCAGTGGACCCCAGAGGAGGAGGAAGCGAATCCTGGTGGGGGACTCCATCATAAGAGGGATCCAGCTAGGAACACAGGAGGGGGAGGACAGGGAGGTGAGGTGCCTACCAGGTGCCACGGCATGGAGGGATGGAAGGAAGATACTGGGGATCACTGGGAGGCAAGACAGGAGGGTGAGCTGGATGTCATTATCCACCTAGGTACTAATGACTTGGCAAATGGGGAGCCAAAGGAAGTTCAGGAAGAGTTTAGGAAACTGGGGAGGGGTCTCAAGCAAGTAGCTACTTCTGTCACTTTCTCAGAAGTACTACCTGTGAGAGGCAAGGAGAGCATAGGAGTGCATGCACCAGGAACTTTAACTCATGGTTGAAGAACTGGTGCTGTGAGGAAGGGTTTGGATTCATTGGTGACTGGGGACCCATCTGGAGGGATGGAGGTTTGTTCAAGCCTGATGGCCTGCATCCATCCTGGAGGGAATCCAAGCACTCAATGATAAGTTTAAATGCTACGATTGACAAGCATTTAAACTAGCAAAGGTGGCAGGCCAGCAAGGATGGTACCTCTTGCTCACCCCCCAGCTAGTAATGGAACCAGTGAACCAGAGGAGTGGCTATCTCTGCAAAGCAGTGTGCAAAAGTTGGAGATTAGTGTCCAAAAGGTGGATAAGCAGAAAAGGGGCAAAATTCAGCAGAAGGGCAGACAGCAAGGAGAACCAGGGATAAATGACAACCAAGGAAGGGGCTGGAGTAGAACAGTGAAGCAGTCTAGGGAGGTCAAATCATGGAAAGCGTTGTGTGCAAATGCCAGGAGCCTTAGCAACAAGATGGAAGATCTGGAGGCTGTCATGGTACAGTCAGACCTGGACATTGTGGCCATCACTGAAACCTGGTGTAATGATAACCATGACTGGGAGATGGCCATACCTGGCTACAACATATTCAGAAGAGACAGAGCAGGCAGGAAGGGAGGAGGTGGCACTGTATGTGAAAAATGACATAAGGGCCACACAGATCCAGGAGGAACAAAATGGGGAGAGATACTGTGGGTTAAGCTGGAAAGGAAAATGGGGCCAGCCATCCGCACAGGTGTGGTCTATAGACCACCAGCCCAGGAGGAAGAAACAGATAGGAGTTGATGCTAGCCATCCAAGGATGGCAGACAAGAGTGAGTAGTACTGGTTGGAGACTTCAATATACCAGATGTGGACTGGAGCATCCCAGCAGCAGCATCAACTAGGAACAAATTATCCTGGACTCCCTTCAGGGTGCCTTCCTCAAGCAACTGGTCATGGAACCAACTTGGCAGAAGGCAATACTGGACCTTGTGCTCACAAACAGGGACAGTGTGATGGGGGTAACAGTGGGGGAGCACCTGGGTAACAGTGACCACCAGTCATTGTGGTTTGAAATCACAGAAAGAGCAGAACCAAACCACACAAAAACACGTATCCTGGATTTTAGGAGGGCAGACTTTGGGAAAATGGGGAGATGCTTGAAAGAGGCATTAAGGGAATGGGACAGGAATCAGGGATTGAGGAACAGTGGGCAGTATTTAAAATGGGGATTATAAGAACAACAGAATTATGCATTAAGCAGGTTAGCAAGAGGAAAAGAAAGAGAGACCATTATGGTTTTCCAAGAGGTAGCAAAGAAAGTGAAAGCCAAAAAGACTGCATTCAGGCAATACAAAAGACACAGGCAGAAGGGATAGGAGAAGTACCAGGAGAAACAAAGGGAGGCAGGAAGTCAGTAAGGGAAGCCAAAGCTCAGACAGAAGAACACATTGCAAAATCAGTGGTTAAAGGGGACAAAACCTTTACAGGTACATAAGTGAAAAAGAAGGACAAAGAGAGGATAGTTAGACTGAAGGGGAGGATGGGAGCAGCGTGGAGGATGACAACAGTAAAGCTGACATATTGAACAGGTATTTCTGCTCAGTCTTTACTAAGGAAGAGGGGTAATGGGTCTGAAGGGAGTACAAGGGGTGAGAATGGTGCAGAAATGGACACAAGTCCTTTACGAAAAGGGTCCTGAAGGAACTGGAGTAATAAGAGTTGACAAAGCAATGGGGCCAGATGGGGTGCACCCAGGTCCTTAAAGAACCAAGAGAGGTGGTGGCTGAACCTCTGGCTATCCTGTTCATCCAATCACTGGAAACAGGGAGGTACCCAAAGACTGGAGGACAGCAGATGTAGTCCCCTTATACAAAGTGGGAACAAAGAGGAAGCAGGAACTACAGACCAGTCAGCCTCACCTCGGTAGTGGGAAAGATCATGGAAGCACTACTGAAGGAGAGATTGGTGGAACATCTGGTTGTCAATGGACTACAGGACCCAAGGCAGCATGGTTTCACCAGGGGAGGTCATGTCAGACCAACCTCATTGAATTTTTGACTGGGTGACTAGGGAGGTGGATCAGGGGAGGCAGTGGACATGGCCTATCTGGACTTCAGCAAGGCCTTTGACACTGTGCCACATAGAAGACTATTACACAAACTGGGGAATATGGGTGTGGGCAGGACAGTAGTGTGGTGGGTAGGTAACTGGCTGGGTGGCAGGACACAGAGGGTGGTGGTAAATGGCTGTCACTCCACAGAGGGAAGAGTGACCAGTGGGGTACCACAGGGATCAGTGCTGGGACCGGTCCTATTCAACATCTTCATCAGTGACATTGCACAGGATATAGAAGGCAGAATTTCACTGTTCGCTGATGACACAAAGCTCTGTAACAGAGTAGACACACCAGAGGGTGTAGACAGAATGAGAAGGACCTGCAGAAACTTGAAGAATGGTCAAGGGTTTGGCAGTTGAAATTCAATGCAAAGAAGTGCAAGATAATGCATATGGGGCACAAAAACCCTGGCACAATATATCAGTTGGGGGGTGAGGATATAGCATGCACCAAGCAGGAAAGGGATCTTGGGGTTGTCATCTCTGATGACCTCAAGGTAGGGAAACAGTGTGACAAGGCATCAGGTAAAGCAAATAGGATGCTGGGATGTATAGGCAGGGGCAACACCAGCAGGAAAAGGGAGGTCATAATTCCGCTATACAAGACACTAGTGAGGCCCCACCTGGAGTACAGTGTACAGTTCTGGAGACCATACCTACGTAAGGACATAGACAGGGTAGAGAAGGTTCAGAGGAGGGCAACAAAGATGGTGCATGGGTTGCATCACAAATCCTATGAAGACAGGTTGAAGGAACTGAACATGTACTCCCTGGAGGAGAGGAGGAGAGAGGGATATGATAGAGACATACAAGTATCTTACAGGGAGGAACAGGTGCAGGAAAACACTATTTTTAAGCGAAAAGATGTTTCAGGACTAGAGGGCATGGGATGAAGTTGGAGGGAGGGCGATTCAGAGGAAACATGAGAAGAATTTCTTCACAGAAAGGTGGTGGACAAGTGGAACACCCTGCCAGAGGAAGTGGTGGGGGCTGAAACAATCACGGGATTTAAGAATGCATGGGATAGACATAAAGGAATTCTAGAGGTCAGGGGTAAGGGGAAATAGACTTCTAGGAAAACAAACTGAACTTACAAGCTCAAATGGGCAGACTAGGTGGGCCATAGGCCCTTATCTGCCGACACTGTCTATGTATCTATGTATCTATGTAAAACTGGTACACTTGCCATGGACCTGTTACACATCGAGAGCTGGGCCCCTTAGAATAAAATGGCATTTAACATCGAAAAGTGTTCCATTATACATTTGGGGGGGGGACACTGAATAACTATGTGTTGAATGGTGCTATGATAAAATCAGTTAACATGGAGACAGATCTTGGTAAAATTATCAATAAGGATCTGACTTCAGGGAAACACAGTAGAAAGATCCCATTAACTGTTAACAAATTAATCAGCTCTATTAGGAAGGCCTTTATAACCAGAAGAGAATCATGTATGATACTCTTGTACAAGGCATATATACATCCACATTTGGATTATACTACATAATTCTGTACCCCATTTTATTTATTTATTTAAATTTTGTTTACTGGGTAGACCTACTGAGACTAAGAAGTCTCTTTTTCAGGTGTGTTCCAGGGTTAATTACATACAAAATTAATTTAAAGAGTATGTATGTTTACACGGGAAGGATAGACGGATAAAACAGAGGTACTTGTCTACAAATACACATAAAAAGCAGAAAGCAAAATGTTACAATACAAAGAAGCAAAGTTGTGAGTTACAAACATTTAAGAATCACATGGCAGTTAATGTATTTAGTAGATAAGTGCCAGGAGGATTCGTAAGTAAGGTTCAGGAGGAAAAATTATTCACTCAGCAGTTACAGTTGCAGATACTTAGTAAAATATATTGATTTATTGGATAATATCCAGAGTAGGGCAACAAAACTAGTCCCATGAGTGAGACATATCCCATATTCTGACAGACTCCAAGAGTTTAATCTGTATGACCTACAATTACGTAGAGATAGAGGAGACATATTAATGTTATTTAACATCTTGCAGGATCAAGACTTAATTAATGAATGCATTCTGAGTATGGCTACAAAACCAGAAAACTTTAGATGCCATAGTAAACAGCTCTGCATCCCTTGGGCATCTAATAATGAAAGGAAAAAATATTTCACAATAAGGACATGTAAACTGTGGAGTATCTTAGCCCAGCACATAGTAGATATTATAGATTTTAGCAAGTTTAAAAATGCATTGGATAAGTATTTATATATTAGGGATGGCTAATCTACCCAACACTGTGTGGGGAAGGCAGCCCAGATGGGCCTAGTGCCTACTTCTGCCTTTAAACACCGAATAATACCGAGTAAGAGAACAACTGTGATTTACTATTGACAGCAATTTCCATATATCAGTCCATTTGTCTTGGTGTACTATATCCTTGTTTTGCTGGAACAAGAAAATAAAGAAACATGAAATCACCATGAAAAAAAATATTATTATAAGTCCATTAAATGTCCATCTTCTCTTGGGAAGCATGTATAGCCATCTCAGAATCGGTTGGAGTACAAGTGATATCTTGATTGGATGTGGTTGAATAAAGTTCCCTGAGATAAGACACAAACTGATCCACCTCAAATAAGATGTTTGTTTTGCCCTCTTACATCACTTTCACCTTTGCTGGAGGCAGTAATGAAAATTATGCAGCTTACTCTAGAACTTCCTGTCTATGTAAGAACTTTCTCTTTTTTTGCTGCATTTGGTATGTGTAATCAGGAAACAAGCAGAATCCATAATTTTTGTATTCTAAATAATCTTTTATTTTCACTAGCTTGAATATCCACTGGAGGACAACAATTCAATTAATTTTCTGCTATTGGTAACTGTCACTGTCCACCTCTTCTCACAGTTAGCTTACCTCTGTCACTGCCACTTATCTTCTCTTTACTATTGATTAGTATACCCAGTTCTATTCTTGCTCCATCCATACAATATGTCTACCCTTCCTTTATCAGTTCCCCTCCTTCTAATTCTTCTAGCAATTTTATCTACCTCAGCTCCACACTTTCCTCAATCCAGTAAACATTTCTCACCTTTCCCCTCTGCTCACCTATCCCCTACCTCTATCCTTCCCATGATGTTGATGCCCCCTTAAATACTCTGGTCTCACTTCCCTCACCTCCCCCTTGCTACTCTATTCGCAGCACCTAGCCATATAGCATTCCTTCACTGTCTTATTTTCATCTCATCTAGACCCCACACCTCTAAATACTTCCAAAATCCTCAGCCTGTCACAAATGCCCTAAACTCCATTCACTCATAGTAGCATTCCTTTTACTTGCATCAGGAAATGTTCATCCCAATCCTGGTCCCACTACATACATCCTAGACAGTTGCAATCCTTCCACTAATGTACCAACATCCCCCTTCCCCTCTGCCCTCCCCAAGGGCCTGAAAATCCTTCACTTAAACATCTGCAGTCTTTTATCAAAAATTGACCATTTACATCCTATGGTAATCTCTTTCACACCTAATATACTACTTATAAAGGAAACTTGGCTAAACAGTAAAATATTTGAAGTCACCATTAATATCCCAGGATATTTCATAATCAGGTAAGACAGGGCTGGCAGGGGTGGCAGAGTAGCCATGTATATCCTGTCCTCACTTCAGTTCTCAACCATTCTATCATCCTCATTACTCTCTGCCTATGAAGCACTTGTAGTAAACATTACCTTGTCTTTTTCCTCCCCATCTTCATTTATTTATTTAGCTTTTGTTAACCGGGTAGGTACACTAGGCAAGTTATATGCCTATTTTCAGGAACGACCCAGGAGAGTACAACAGGTATAACAGATATATCAATACA
This sequence comes from Neoceratodus forsteri, assembly GCA_016271365.2. NCBI lineage: Eukaryota > Metazoa > Chordata > Ceratodontiformes > Ceratodontidae > Neoceratodus > Neoceratodus forsteri. The sequence goes on from CM057453.1 coordinate 655,400,711, forward strand.
GCATAGCAGGTAAACAGTACATATTGTAACATAGTACATTGAGTCAACAGATCAATCAGGCAGGATAGGGATCATATGTAAGACAGGAAATAGCAGAAAACATAGTGAGCAAACATTAAGCAACACTGAACATCTGTAGCATGGGCAAGTGCATAAGGAAGAGCTGGAGCAAAATTAGCAAACCGATATTGATTCAGTTGGTGTTCCAGTAACAGGAGATCGTGGCATTACAGTACCTAGGACGATGCACTAGGGAGGCTTTTGGCACTCGCAGCATGAGGCCAGCTTCAGATGCCCCCACAGGGATATCCGAAGATGTTGATGGGAGAGGGCAGTGCAAACCTACTCAGGAAAGGTGTTCCAGAGCCTAGGAGCACATGCAGTGAAGTCCCTGTCCCCCATAAGGGTGCAGGTTGGAGGTACTTTTAGTATCCCAGGACCCTGGGACCTGAGAGGGTAGGAGGAGCGGTCAGCTGGAGAAAGAAGCTGAGCCAGCCCCGGGGGGGGGACCAGTGCTGATCACTTTGCTCACAAGGCACCCTAGTACAAAATTTAGGTGATTGGCTGGGGAAAGCCAGCCTAGCTTGTCATAGAGTTCGCAGTGATGGGTGAGATGGGGGGCAGCCAGAGCAAAACGACAGATATTATTGTACGTCATGTGCCACCGAGTAAGAAGGGCTTTTGAGGTACATACAAATAGGTGGAGACCATAGCTGAGAGAAGGGAGTAGTACTCCTCTAGCAAGGGCTAGACGAGCAGCAGGGGTTAGGTTGTGTTTGGACCTATAGACCAGACCCAGCTTACAGTTCACGGCTCTGCAGACGTTGAGGATATGAGTCCCACAGTCCAGTTGATGGTCAAGCATCACCCTGAGATATTTGAGAGAGGTCACAGTGTGAAGGGGAGCTCCATCAGTGCAATCAATTCAGAGAGGGACAGAAGAGGCATGCATCTTGGCTGAAGAGCCAAATAGCATGGCCTGTGTTTTTTTCAGGTTGAGGACCAACTTCTGTTGAGTTAGGCAAGCCTGAATGTTCTTAAAGTCCTTAGACAGGTGGAGATTGAGGGTGGCTGTATCCTGGGAGTGGGCCAGCAGGACCAGGTCATCTGCATACAGGATGACCCTACAATTGGTAACCACAGCAGGGAGATGGTTGAAAAAGAGAGAGGAGAGAAGAGAAGGGGTCCCAAGACCGAGCCCAGAGGAATGCCAGAGGTCACGGGTAGGGGATCTGAGAGGACTTTGTTGAATTTGGTTAGCTGTACTCTGCCATGCAGGTAGTCAGTTAACCAATTCAGAGCTGAGGGGGACAAGCCAAGGGACCTCATTTGAGTACAGAGCAGGTCGTGGTCAACAAGGTTGAAGGACAAGTCAATAAACACTGCTCCAGAGAGTTTCCCCTGGTCCATGGCTACTCTGATACTAGAGGAGACAGCAATCAGGGCCGTGGTTGTGCTGTGCCATTTTGAAAGCTGTGCTGGGTGGGGGACAGCAATTCATGGGCTTGGATGTACTCAGAGAGTTGTTCAACTACTACCTTTTCAAGTAGCTTGCTGATGGCTGAAAGAATGGCGATTGGCCGATAGTTGTCGGGGACCTTAGAGTTGCCCTGCTTTAGCACAGGGACAACCCTGGCTACCTTCTAAATATCTGGAATCACCCCATGGCAAGGGACAGGTTAACAATGTGGGCCACCGGGGAGGCGATATGAGGGGCTCCAAGTTTCAGAAACTTAGGCCCCAGGTTGTCTAGGCCAGGACTGGAGTACTGGGAGAGGCCAGAGAGAACAGACAGCACCTCCTTGTCTGACACCACCCTTAGAAGGAAAGGAGGTCTGTAGGGGTCGGACACCTGCCAGTCCGAGGGTGAGGGGCAGTTGGCACTCCTGTCAGTTGAGACATGTGGGGAGAGTGCAGATAGGTCAGTGAAGTGGGAGTTGAGAGCATTAGAAATCGTATGTGGGTTGTTGCAGGAAGCTCCTCTAATGATCATGTCAGTAACTCCCGAGTTAGAGGACCCACTGACCAGAGCTTTTATGTTTCTCCAGAACCTTCTCAGGTCATTTGCAGAGCTAAGAAGGGCAGCCTTGCAGAAATCACCTTTAGCGACCTGATGGCTTTTTTACACTCATTTCTGAGTTTTCTATATTGTTGCAGCAGGGTCTGATTGAGGGAGCATTTGAAGTGGGCCTAGCACTTGTCTCTCACCCGCATGAGGGCAAGGAGGCTCCCGTGCAGCCATTTTGTGGATGTCCCCCTGACCCTCCATCTAATAGTTGGGGCATGCCTGTCTTGCAGGGCCCCGAAGGTATTGAGAAACTGGGTTGCGGCTGTAGAGGAGTCGGTGGCACCATACACCCCTGACCAGTCTGTGAGCCTCAGATCCTCCATAAATGCATCCAGATCGAACCTGGAGAAGTTTCAGATGTGTATGATTTTGTGAGGAACCTTTAGGGAATGGATTTTCCATATGCAGAAGATCGGGGAGTGATCTGAGATGGAGTCAGATAAGGTACCTGCTGAGGAGATCCTCTCAGGGCGGTTTGACAGGATCCAGTCCAGTAGGGAGCTAGAGGCTCCATTTGCTGACCATCGGGTAGGCTCCTGTATAAGTTGTGTCAGGGTTAGGCTGGCAAGTAAAGGCTTGAACTGCTTAGCATTTCCACCAGTCCAATTTAAGTTCACATCATCCAGGATTAGGAGTTTGTTGTCACCAATGCTAGGGCCAACAGTGTCCAGGAGGTGGGTGAGGCCCTGGAGCCCTCCATTTGGGGGGTTATAGATGCATACGACATGTAATTTTTTAGCGTTGCCAAGTAGGAGCACAGTGTGTAGCAGCTCACAGGGGGACAGCAGGGATGTCTGGTGGGTCACCAGAGATACTTCAAGGTGGCTCCTATAGTATATTAGGATGCCTCCTCCCCTCTTGTTGTGAGACCTGTCCTGTCATATGAGCTCATAGCCTAGAAGCGCACAGACTGAGTCAGGAATTGAGGGCTTAAACCAGGTTTCCGTTATACCAAGAATATCAGGCTTGTAGAGTGCGACCCATGCAACAAGCTCATTCAGATTGGGAAGGAGACTACGAATGTTGAGATGAGCCATTTTTAACCCCTTTCCCAGCCGCCAGTCCTGAGGAATTGCAGAGGCCTGGGGGGTGGGGCCAGGATTAAGTTCAATGTCTCTGGCCAAGGCTAGGATCAGTAGGAAAAGTCACAGGAGGTGCCCTCTGGAGGAGGAACTCCTGGTCAAGGGCTTGTGGGCTAGGCGTTGCCTTACCCTGGTACGATACAATATAGGCCTAGGTACCAGACCGCATGTGAGATAGCAGGGTCTCCCAGTGTCTGCCAGGAGATTAGAAAAGGTGAAGTCATCCACCTTGCAGGGGGAAGCCCATTAGTAGTCTTCACCCACAGTATGGGTAGGGGCAGTTACCACTTGGAGGGTAATTAGTCCCAGGAAGAGACCAGTAAGGACAACGGAGCAGGAGGGGGGCAGGAAGATACCCTTAGGGGCCTTGGGAGACTCCATTCTATAGGTGGAACCTTGCCATCCAGTAAGTCATAGTAGTCAGGAGAGGTTGCAAGGGGCAGGTAAAACAGAACCGGACCTTCCAGGTAATTGACAGAGGAGAAGTAGAGACAGAAAGTGCCAGAGTATATAGGCAATATATAAGCTGTAACCTGTGTAGGACTAGGACAATTTATACAGTAGTAAATTACTATACAGCATAACACAGTAGTCAGGAATGGTCACAACAGGCAGGTAATTAAGAACAGGGCAATCCAGGACATTGACAGTGGCTAATATCACAGGTAGAGCAAGACAGTGCAGTCCAGGACATTACCAATAGCTAAAATCGTAGCAGGTTTTCTTTCTTTCTTTTCACTGGTAGCTATAAAGGAGTCTCTTTATAGTTCCATCCCCTGCAATCTGATAGGGCACAGCAAGGTCGGGGGGGCGGGACAAGTGTGATTTAATGGGAGGAGGAGCAGGGTGGGTGGGGAGGGCCTAAAACCCTGTGCCAGCAGGGGCAGCTTGAGTCCAGGGGTCTCAATTTTCACTGAGAGGCCATGAGCTTGTCACAAGCCGGCACCTCTACTGACCCGTCGGCAGCAGATGTGAGTCCGAGGGGGGGACCCGCAAACTCAGGTCTCCCTTGTTTCCCCTCTGGCTAAGTGTGGCAAAGTCCCAGGGTTACATTCTCCTTAAGGCAGGAGGGCTGGTGAGTCACAGAAATTCAAGGGCCAATCGGGATGATGGCGAGAAAATGGCACCAAGTTTGAATCCCCAGCAGCTTTGGAGATCGTGGCAGGGCTCCCACAGAGAGGTAAGAGGAAAAGTCAGGTCCAGGGTCACTTGTGGGTCTCCTGCACCAGCAGGGGCAGCTTGAGTCCAGAGGTCTTGATTTTTTCACTGAAGAGGCCCGCCGGAGCTTGTGTCGCAAGCCGGCACCTCTACTTGGCCATCGGCAGCAGATGTAAGCGTGAGGGGGGAGGCCCACGAACTCAGATCTCCCTCGCTTCCCCTCTGGCTATGTGTAGCTGGCATCTACTATTGACCTGGCTCCAAGGCATCTGATACTTTGGATCACTTTACCTCCATAACCTTCCTCTCACATAAAGGTAAACTATACATCCTGGGTGATGTAAACCAAAACTGGCTATCACCAACAATTGCTAAGACACGTAATGACATCATGACCCTCAGTCTCTCCCAACTCATACTGGAACCCAGCCACCTAAATCATAAAACTCTTAAGCACTTCTTGATAGACTGGGCTCTCACCTCTTGCTCCCACAGAGTCATTAAATCGGGCATCCTCTCTGATGCCCTTGGTGATCATCACCTAATCTTCATAGTCAGGAAAATCCATAGACCTAAACCACCTCACAAAGTTCTGCAACTCCACTCTTTCAGCTCCTTAGACCTTAATCCCCTTCTTAATGAACTGGCTAGCTCTGATTGGTCCCCTATTGCCTTTGCCCCTTCCATTGACCAAGCCCTCGCTTATTTTGAAGATAAATTTCTAACTACATGGAACTCCTACTGTATGTACTATTCAAATGCACTAGAGTTCATGGTAACCATCATCCCTGGGTCTCCCCTGAGTTACTGACCTATCTCAGGGAATGGGACAAAGCTTGGAGGAAACATAAGGCCTCTCAGCTTCCCCTAGACCATGCCAGGTATCTCATGTTAAGAAATGCCTGCACAAAAGCTACCAGACTTGCCAAGTCTGAATATTTTAAATTATCTTTTCTCAATAACATCAATTCCCCCTCCAAATTCTGGAAAGTGGTCCATGCCTATTCTCCCCTTCATATCTGCCTCTTCCTGTGCTTAAAATAAACAACTCCTTGATCGCCAAACCATTTGCAATGGCTCAAGAGTTTGATTCCTATTATACCTCCTGTGCCACTGCACTTCTAAAGTCACTCCTCTCTAACCTCCCCACTCCTCATCCTCCCACACCCAGTACTCAACCCCTACATGTCCATCCTTCCTTCTCATTTTCTGCAATCTTTCTAGAAGAAACTGTAATGGCCCTTCTCTTTCTTAATCCTTCCAAAGGCTCATCGCTGGATGACCCGGACCCTAAACTCCTCTACCTTTAAGCTTCAGCTATAGCTTACCCTCCTTGATCTTAAATCTTTCCTTTTCATCCTTATCTGTCCCTTCATCCTGGAAACATGCAGTGGTCCTCCCTCTCCCAAAGGGTGGTAACCCCTCCTTCCCTAAAAAATTTTCACCCAGTATCCCTACTCCCTGCACTTGCCAAACTCCAAGAACACCTGGTCCTCTCTCAGCTAACCTCCTTCCTCGATGACGCTTCCTTTTTTACCCAGTTCCAATCTGGTTTTTGGAAGAACCACTCCACTACCACGTCACTACTCAGGCTCACTGACTTCATCCTTACTGGGATGGATAATGGCCTCATTACCTCTGACATCTTTGTCAACCTCACCAAGGCTTTAGACAGTCTCCCATGCCCTTATTCTTGACAACCTTATGGCTGCTGGGTTGTCTACTTCTGCCCCAAACTGGTTCAGAGCTTACTGCTCAGGCAGAACACAGTCAAGATCCAGCACACAATCCCCACTCATTTCAACTGGAGTACCACAGGGCTTGGTGCTTGGACCCATTCTCTTCTCTTCTCTTCTCTTCTCTTCTCTTCTCTTCTCTCTTCTTCTCTTCTCTTCTCTTCTCTTCTCTTCTCTTCTCATCTTCCTAAATGACTTGCCCTCAGTATGTTCCCCCTCCACCTCTATCCATATGTATGTTGATGACACTGTCCTGTTCTCATCTAGTAAATGCTCTGCTGATGTTGCAACCACCCTTCAGCTTGACTTCCATCAGGTTCAGTTATGGTTTGCCTCACATCAACTATTCCTAAATGCCAAAAAGACTGTCTCCATGACCTTTGGCACTAGGCAGAGACTCTCTAGGCTCCACCCTTTACCATCTTTCCATACCCTTGATGGGACAATACTAGAGAACACCTCCTCATTCAGATACCTTGGGGTTATGTTGAGCCAACACCTTAACTTCTCTGGCCACATTGACGCCATCCTGAAAAAATTGCACCCCAAGCTTGGTACTTTATTCAGGAATCATACTTGCAACCCTCCTTCAGCATGACGTGAATTAGTCCAGAAGGTGATCCTCCCCATTTCTGACTACTGTGATGTAGTCTATGGTGCTGCTCCCAAATCCTCCCTAACCAGACTGGACACTCTATTTAACCCCTTCTGTCGATTTGCCCTTGATGCTCCATCACGCACTCATCACTGTGACCTCTATCACACCATTTCCCTCCCCCTGCTTGCCAACAGATGCCTCACTTGTTGTGCCAAACTCACTTCTAAATTTTGGTTAGGGGAACTTCCCTCCTACCTCTCATGCTCACTGTCTTCCCCACCTCCCTCCTCCCACTCCCTCAGATCCTCTGACACTTGCACTTTGTTGGTCCCCCGTCATACCACTCTCATCGGTCAGTGAGGTTTTACCCATCTTTTCCTGCAAATCTGAAACTCCTCCCTCCCAAATATGGCACTCCTCCTCCTCCTCTCACTCCCTTGCCTCTGCCTTACATAACTTTCTCTCATCTAACTGCGCCTGTTTCAACCCTTCTTAACTGTCCTCCTATGCCTCTGCTCCTCTCAATGACTTACATCACCTGTTACCCTTCCACCACCCCAGTCTGCATTTCAACACACTCTCCTCTCCCTTCATCGCTATGCACTATGTTCCTCAGATATGCCACTTGTAATTAAATGCATATTTCACAGGTATGATATATTTAATTGTATGTTATGTTATAAATGCGACTGTATGATTATTTTACAATATTGTTTAACTGTATGTCTTGTTACAAATGTAATTTAATGTTTAATTCTTGTATATTGTATATTTTAAATGTTAAACTGTATGTTTAATTCTTCATCCAATTGTACCCTCCCCCCCCCAGGTCACACCGGGAGACGAGCAACTTGATGTTCAGTGTGCTTTCCTGGTGAAACATTTCAATAAATAAAATGTTACAGTTTGATTCAAACACTAACGTGACCATTAGGGATGGGTGGACCCAAAAAGGTCCTGACCCTTATTATCAGGATCAGAATCTGGGCCAAAGTCCTGATAAGTTCTGATTAGTTCTGATTTTAATCCGAACCTTTAGGAAATGAATTATAAACCCCCCAAAAATTACATTTCTGACACTCTATATGTCTGTTCCAACATAACTACCTCAGTCTACCCCGTTCTCCCATATTTGCCCCTCCATAACCCAGTTCTCATATATCTTCCTCCTCCCTGCCCCAGTTCTCACATATCTGCCCCTCCCTGTCCCAGTTATCACATATCTGCCCCTCCCTATCCTAGTTCTCACAGATTTTATTGGTTCACTACCTGCCCTAGATCCTAAGGCCCACAGTTCTCCCCTTTTTGCCCTGCCCTACCCTGCCCCAGTGTTCACATATCTGCCTCCTACCCTGCCCCAATTGTCACATTTCTGCCTCTTCTCTACTGCCCCAGTTCTAACATGTCTACTCCAGTTCATACTATTAGACTCCTTTCATGCCTTAGTTTTCAAAATTGATGCATTTTCCCTACCTGTTAAGTTGCAACAGTCCACTATTACAGTCTGCCAAGTCAACAACACAATTCTGATTATATTTAATTTCAAATCACTTCAATATACCAGCACTATAATTTCCTCAATTAAAAAAAAGAATTACTTTTGGAAAAAAAAAATAAAAGCTCCAGACCATTTCCACTCTGCTGCTGCTAACTTGTTCTGTAAGGTACAGACATATGGGAGTGAGCGGCTCAGACTAACGATTCAATTAACAGGCCAGTGCCCACTTAAAATCCAGACCTATGTAATAAAACCAATAGGACAAGTCCCAAAATAAGTGGCACCCAAACTACACAACTGACCAAATCCACCTATGGTCATATGTTCAAGTCAGTAAAAGTCTTACCTCAACGTGCATATGAAGCTAAGCTAAATGTTTGTTCTGTGACCCAGCATGGGTGAGAAACCGCAGCAGAAAATTGCACAAGAAGCAGCGGTGACAGTACTGCAGCTGAGAATATGTTAAATAAAAGTCAGGCACTTTGTAAAGTGCTCCCAAAGTAAACATAGGCTTGCGACTGGGTGGCTGACTGTGCAGCTAGTGTAGATGTGGGTGTCCTGCTGGTTTCAGTCTCCACTGTCTGCTCCCATGCTCTGCAGCAGTTATGTAGTCGCCAAGTACTGCAAGAACAACCAGCCAGCAAGTGAGCAGGAGCAGTGTGGTGGCAAGGGAAGGGATAAAAAAAGCTGAAATGGAGAGAGATGGTAGTGGGTTCACAATAAACCAGCTAGCAAAAGGAGAAATAGATGGGATAGGAAGAGTGTAGTGGGCAGTAATTAGAGTATAGGTAAGGTGAGAGGGGAGAGGGGAGAGAGAATAAGAGGGAGGTTGAAAGGCTGTTTGTTTAAATGTTGGGATGCTAAATAATAAGATTAGTGGAATACAGGCAATGTTGGCAGATGCCATGTTAGATTTGATAACCATCACAGAGGTGTGGGCCACTTGGAATCATGAATGGTATCTGGCAGTTCCAGGGTATACCTTCTACAGGAGGGACAGGTGCAAGAGTAGAGGGTGAAGTAGCACTTTATATCAGGGAGGGTATGGCGGCTACCGAAGATGGGAACATTAAGAAGGCAGGGGAATGAAGTCACTCTGGGTGTAACTAATTATAGCCGCCAGAAAAAACATTAGGCAGGGTGTGGTCTCTAGGCCACCTGAGCAAATGGAAAAGGTAGAAGGAATTGAGGGAGGAAATCAGGAGGGGGGTAGCAAAAGGGGACCTGGTGATAGTAGGGGATCTGACCCTGCCAGACATAGATTGGGATACCCCAATCGCCATGAGCACCAAGATTCAAGCAATGCATGAGATGCTGCAGGATGATTTCTGGTGCTGCTGGTCAGGGAACCCACATGGTAGGGTACTATACTTGACTTGGTACTTACCAGTTTAAAAGTTGTGGGGATATCGCAGCCAAGGAAACATTGGGGTACAGTGACCACAATTCCATGTGATTTGAACTGGAAATGGGTAACTTTGGTCCCCCTTGAGGGCAGTAGTTCTGGACCTTAAATGGGCAGATTTCTGCAAGATGTAACAAAGGGTCAGGGAAAACCTGGTGGGCGTAGATGGGATCAACTGTGTAGAGGAAAGTGTGAAATTATTAAATAGGCATTGTTGCAGGTGACCAACTCCTGTGCCAGGAAGATCACCAAAAGAAACAAATACAAGAGACCAATCTGGTTCTCATGGGAGGTAAGGGAGGCAGGGAAGGCTAAAAAGGACCTTCACAAGCCACAAAGTGGCCAAAGGGGCGGCTGCATGGAAGGAATATCAGGCTATGCTAAAGGAAATTAGGGCAGTGATCAGGAAGGCAAATGCAGACTCAGAACTGTGGACTGCTAAGGGTGTGAAGGGAGGGAAAAAGACTTCTTTAGGTACATTCAGAAAAAAAGGAAGGCATGGGGGTACTTTTAGGCTAGTTGAGGAGAAAGAGAAGTGGAAGACAATGTGCAGAAGGTCAATGTCCTAAACAATTACCTCTTGTCAGTATTTGCAGTTGAGGATGATAGACCTTTACCAGAGAGCAAGATCAAGGCAGTCAAATGAACCACACTGGGAATGGTGAAGAGGTGATCATAGCTGAATAGGTGAGAAAAGGGCTAGCCCCCCCCAAGGGTGGAGAAAGCACTGGGTCTGGATGTTTTGCATCCAAGGGGACTTAGTGAACTGGCTTCAGAGCTGGCTGAGCCCTTGGCCCAGCTATTTAATGGTTCACTGGAGTCTGGAGTGGTGCTGGGAGATTTGAAGAGCTGCAGAGGTAGTCCCACTCTGTGTGGGGGAACAAAGAGGAACCATGCAATTGCAGGCCAGTCAGTCTGTGGGTAAACAGAGACTATAATGATGGAAAACCTGGTGGCCTACTTAGAAGATAACAGGCTACAAGACACAAATCTGCACAGGTTTGTGTCAGGAAGGTCATGTCAGTCTATCATCCTTGTGTTTTACTACTGGGTCACTAGAGTGGTAGATAGAGGGTAGGAGGTAGATTTGTTCTAGTTTGACTTCAGCAATGCCTTCAATTCAATGTCACACAGGACAGTGCTAAAGAAAATGGAGGACTTAAGTGTGGAGGAGAGTAGGGCTTAGTCAGTTGGGTGGGACACTGGCAAGTGGGAAGGCAGCAGAGGGTGGTATTAAATGGAGCAAAATTTGGGGATGGGGGTCATAAGCAGGGTGCCATATGGATCAGTTTTGGGTCCTGTTCTATTCAATATGTTCAATAGTGACATTGGGGAAGGCATCCTATGCTAAATGTGTCTATTTGCTTACAACACAAAGCTATGTGACAGATGGAAAACAAGGAAGGGGTGAAGGAACTTCAGAAGGATCTAGAAAAAGCTGGATGCTGTCCACATACTGTGAGACTGCCTCATGCGGTGAGACAAGTCTGGGAGTATATTTATTATTTTAATTACTTTCTACTGTGGAAGGACATATTGTTGGGCTGCAGGGGTGTACATACCAGGCAGGAAGTACAGTGGGAGTTGTAGTTCCCACAACCTGAGAGAGTGAACTACAAATCTTGAGCTGTAAAGTTTATTAGGCTTTGATTGCAAACATTTTCCTCTGGGGACATCCAGGACAGCACTAAAGTCCTTTTAAGGGCTGAAACATTGAGTTTTAAGGCTATTTGGGCTAGTTTGAAGTAACGCTCGCTCCGGGCTCTGTCACATGACCTTGGGATACTTCTGAGTTACCAGCTACTTAAACAACTGCTCAAGTGAGCGGGGCAAGCTCATGCAGGGCGTGCGTCTAGTCACTGCACATGGAGACGCACACTGAGACAAGCACATCAGTGCATATCAGAAGTGTCAGAAGGGAAAGAAGGGGAAAAGGCCCAAAATGATAAAGAAGTACAATTTACAACATCTTTCTTGTAAGTAAAGATATATTACTATAAGTAAAATATCCCTGTGGTTACACTTTTCACTAGAAAAAGACACAAGATATAGCAGGAAGGATACAAAGTTTGTTAAATTAGAAGGGGGCCAATTGGTTTTAATGTGTATTATGTGCAAAACAATCAGTACAGAAGTGGCAAACAAGGTTCTAATCTTCACTTGAAAGGTGTGTCTGTTAATAAAGGAATTCAAACACAAACTACTGGAGGCTGAAATAAAACTAATTACAATGCAACAAAATAACTTGCTTCAAAACACTGAGGATGGCTATCAGAAAATGGTCAGTAATTATGAAACTGGAAAGGATGCATGGAAGAGAGAAAGATGCACTAGGAGAAGAGGAATGGACAGTTGAGCAAAGGAAACTGAAAAAAGGTAGAAGAAGAGCATTGGGTTTTAGTCTAGAAACACAAAATAGTTTTAAGCCACTTATAAGGCTGGGTGAAAATAGTGATGAAAAATAATCCAGGGACAACAAATTGTATCCAAGACAGGGAATGTAGTAATATGATAACATATGATGCAACAGTAGTAGGAAACACAACTGACTCAGGAAGTAGTGATCAGGTACAGTACACAAGGAGGTACAGAATACTGCAATATTGGATGCAAATGCATTACAACCCCAAAATGGGCTGGCAAATCCAGGGTGTAAACAGAATAGGATTACATGCCAGACAGTCAAAGAGACTGAAATACATCAATATAGCACAGATATGGAAGGGAATGAGATGGACACCCTAGCCTCCGCCACCGATATGAATACAGATGATGTATCCACAACACAATATAGTAACCAGACAGAAAAAAAAGTAAATGTACTAGGTGTTTCTATTGCAAAATACACAGATTGATACACATCAAGTGGTTCGAAAGAGAATGTGACCACTAGTTATTTTTCAGGTGCAAAAATAAACTATGTTTAGAAAATGTTACAGGATATGGTGAAAGCAAGAGATGGTAATGCCACAGCAATTTTACATTTGGGCATAAACAATATTAGAAGTCACAGCAGAACAGAAATTAAGTAAGAATTTAAAAGAATATGGGAAGAAGCACATAGGCTTAACTGTAGGGTTTACATATCAGAAATCCTACCAGTACCAAGAGAAAGTGAATTTAACAGAAACAAAATCAAGAATATAAATAATTGATTGAGGCAATGGACATCACTGGAGGGGATTGGGTGTATTATGCATTGGGAAGAATTCATAAATGAATCTGCATACTTCTGTCAGGATGGACTACACCTTCGCAAAAAAGAAAGTAGAAAACGGATTAAAATCGAAATGAATTGTGGACAGGTCTTTAAACTAAAGATTAAGAGAGAAGGGAAAACCACACAGGGTAGAAATGACAGTGACGTTATTAATAATAGTAAAAGTAATGATGTAACTTTGAAAAAAAGTTCAAAATTAAGGTTTGGTCATTAAATGCAACATGAACATAAATAAGAAATCTGAACTGGAAGCATTGCTAGTTGCTGAGAATGTGGGCATCTGCATGATATCAGAAACATGGTGGGATGAAGGAGTGAATTAGAATAGGGAAATTTAAGGCTATAAATTAGTTGCTAAGGCTAGAGTAAATAAACAAGGTCGCAGGATTGCAATGTATATTAGCAATTCAATAAACAGCACTGTTTATAATCTAAACAATTCATGCACAGAATCACTATGGGTGGCAGTTCAAGGTAAAAATGACAAGAAACTGTTCATGGGGGTATATTATAGGGCACCAAACACCAACAGAGATATGAATAAAAACATTGAAAATGAGATTGAATATATGGGAGAAAAAGGGGACATAACAGTCACAGGTGACTTCAATCACCCAGAAATAAATTGGAAAGACAATACAAGCCACAGTGTGAGTGCAAACTACTTTTTAGAAATGTTGCATATAGCTAGCTTAACCCAATTAGTTTACAAACCAACCCGAGGTGAAAATGTCTTGGATCTTATTATAACTAATAGAGAAGAAATGGGCAACAAGATAATAAGAAGAGAAAATGTAGGTACCAGTGACCATTATATTATAGAATTTGAGATAAATAAATACCTGATATACACAAAAGGATCTACTATTATAGAAAACTATAAAAAAGCAGATTTTGCAAAAATTAAGCAAAAACTGGCTGAATGGAATTGGGGTAAGGACTTTGAAAGAAAAAAATCTAGGTGAGAGGTGGATTATATTAAAAAATAAATTGAGACAGTTAGAGGATGCATTTATTCCAAATAAAAATAATGTACACTAAGAGGGGGAAAAGACTGGGTTGGTACGCAAATAAAGTACTTAAACTGATACTACAGAAGAAAAGGATGTATGTCAAAATGAACAAAAACTGAGACAGTACTACACAAAAACAATTATAAAAGTGTATTAAAAAGACGGAAAAGTAGGATAAAATCAGGAAGAAGAAAGTTAGAGTTTAATATATATCACATGGAAACTACAATAGTAAAAGTTTGCATGAATACATTAATAAACAAAGCTGGAACAACAATCAAATAGGTCCTATAGTAAAAAACAGAAAAGAAATAACAGATCCAAAGGAAATAGTAAAGAAGTTTAATAGCTACTTTAGTTCGTTGTTTGAAGGGAAAGATCAGAATACAAATTGGAAAGGATCTATAAAATATCCAGACCTAGATTTGACTATAAGTGCTGATAACATTCTAGACATGATAACAAAATTAAAATCTCATAAATCAGCAGGGCCGAATTCTCTAAGTCCTAGATTAATCAAAGACATCAGAGATCACAAAGTAAAACTCCTAGAGAACTTGTTCAATTTATCATTTAGCACAGGAGAAATTCCTGAAGATTGTAAGATAGTGACTGTCATTCCCCTATACAAGAAAGAAGATAGTACTAAAACTTTTAACTACAGACCTGTAAGCCTGACAGCTATATTGTGTAAAATTGTGGAAAGCTTCCTAAAGATGAAAATAGAAGAAAATCTGATACATATAGGATATGAGGTCAGGAAAGAACATGGATTCAAGAAAAATAGGGGTTGTACTACAAAACAGCTCTGCTTTTATGAATATATAAATAAAAAAACAAAATAATAATATTTTAATGGACATCTTATTTTTAGACTTTTCCAAGGCCTTTGATAAGGTTCCTCACAGTAATTTGATTGGGAAAATAGAAGTAATAGTGATTGATAGCTGAATAATGAAATAAACAGGAAACGGTTAAAGGGTAGAAAGCAAAAAGTGTGAATGTTAGGGGAATATTCAGAAAGCATGGACGCGTCAAACAGAGTACCGCATGGTTCTGTGTTGGGGTCAGTAATGTTTGTGCTTTATATAAGTGACCTATACCATAATATAAATAATATGGCTGTTAAGTTTGCAGACAATGTAATACTGGGTGGACCTGTAGGAAATAAAGAACAACAAACGATGAATAAAGATTTGGAGAAAATTGAACAATGGTCAGTTAGAAATAAGATGCACTTCAGCGTAAAAAAATGCACAGTGATGCACTTGGGTAGCCAGCAAGTAACATAGACCTATATAGCTTACATGGAAATGACTTAAAAGTAGCAACACAGGAGAACGACTGTGGCATCATTATTGGCAATAGGCTGTTTTTTAAACAACAAAGAAGCCCCTTAATTAAGAGAGCCAATTATATGATTAGAAATATAAGGAGAAGCTTTATTAACAAATCTATAGGCTGTCTAGTTCCACTTTATAAAATGTAAGGCCACATGTAGATTATGGGTCATCACTATGGCGCCCATATATGGTGGGAGAAAACAACAGAGTGGAAGGAATCCAGAGGAGTATACAAAAATGATAGGTTTGCTAAGGCTGCACAAATACGAGGAACGACTTCAAAGACTGGGACTTTTTTCACTACAACAAAGAAGAGCGAAGGATGATCTTCTAACTGTACAAAATAATGAGAGAAACAGAATTAGACAAGGAGTTGGAATGAGTTACACAGTGTAAACCTCTAGGCTTGAGAGGGCACAAGATGCAGATAAAAATAGAGACCGCCAGAAATAATAGCTGACATTATATTTTTTTGACTAGAACAGGCAAGTTATGGAATGCACTGCCTACTGACGTAATGTGCAGTAATTCCTTAGTAAGCTTCAAGAAAGGTGTCGATATCTGGTTAACAAAAAACAGACACAAATAGTCCCACTAATGTGGGGAACGGTAATAATGGACTGAAGAGGCCTTCTTCCATTCCAAACCCAGTATAAGGTTACCAAAGATACGGCAGTTAAGAACCATTGCCAAAAAGTGCAAAGTGACATACTTTGGGTAAAGGAACCTACATAGGGAGCACTGGGGAGGCTGACCACTATGGCCGAGGAGAGGGATCTGGAAGTCCTCATCAGTGACTCCCACCAGCAAACCAGCCACCTCAATAAGGCCTGCAGCAAGGCATAAAGGATGATGGATTTCATAGGGAGGAGTTTGAAAGAAGGAAAAGGGAAGGGATGCTGCACATTTACATATCACTGGTGAGACTTCACCTGGACTACTGTGCCTAGTTCTGGAGTCCCAAGAAAGGGCATAGGTATCTTGACATCAGTACAGCAAAGGGCCACCAAAATGAAACAGTACTGATATTGTCAAATGTTATTAAGACATACGTGACATTACAAAAAGATGTTTTAAAGAAACCTTTTAATCTTTTTCTGATTTATGGTTCTACTACAGCCTATGTACTGACAATTTACAGCATTTGCTAGTAAACACATTCATATCTAACAGAGTAACACACATCTCAGTATCACTATTGCTCCTCAATACCCCTTCTCTTCCTGTGCTTTTGCAGGCTTCACCTGCCAAAGTGTCAGAAGATAATAAATAAGCCCAGAGAGGCATGGGTGCCATCATCTTGGACCCTTAGCCCCACTGATCTGTGGCAAGCAGCCAGGAATCACACAGCAAACCTTTACTCAGTGGTTATATCAGTTTGGCTTGCTTTCCTTATATGTCTTCATACAGCACAGAAAGCTGCTCCCAAAAGATTTTGGGACATGCAGTTTCTAGCAAAGGTCACCAGTCTACTGACAGTTGGAAGGCAAGAGGACTGAGCTAAGGCCCTCCTATCAGACAATCAGACAATAAGCTATGAGTCTAGAACTGCTGCATACTGCCAGCATGATGGTGATCGAGTATGAGACTTGAAGAGGGTGAAAGCTGTGAAAGAAAGCCCTCTACCTAGGGGCTCTAGCTTTGAACTTTGTTGCATTTGGGATTGCTATCCTGGATTTCCAAGACCCAGAGCAGGTTGCATAGTGGATTGTCTGCGTAAGTTCTATTCAGAGAGTGAGGCTGCCTTGACAAGCTCTGGGTCTGACAGGAATGATGTCAGTTCTCCTAGACCACTGCTGATGGAACTCATCTAGATAAAGGGCCTGCTACATCTGCTGTGAGTATGTGCTTCTCTTTGGAGTCCACTGATCAGGGTCCTGCCGTACACTGGCATTGTAAATAGGTAGCTCAAGGATAGAAAGACATACAGTACTTTGGGCTATGCTGCATGACCTTAAATAAGAGACCCATTGGTTATCCAAGTGCCAGTTTTGTTAGAGACTTTCAGAATGACCCGGTTGCAGTACTGGATTATAATTTGCCTCAGTTAAGACTTTCTGCTTGCCAGTAATTTCACTTCAACCATCAGTGCCACCACAGTTAACTTACAGGAATGCAAAGTACCACCTGGATGTGGATACACAGACTGTGGGAACTCACAGGAGCTGAGGGTGTTAACTGGTGTGCCAGTGGGTGTGTATTGCAGAATAGAGGGTAAGGTTGCGGTTGGTGGTTTGCATGTTCTTGTAACTGACCGTTATAGGTTGGCATGAGCATATTATTTGTAAGCACATTTTGTCTATAAAGATATGTTGCTTATTGCCAGTCTTTAGTCTACATTTGTTTCCCCAGATCCCTGTTCCTGTATGCCTGCCTTTTAATAAAGACTTGTTCATTGTGAATGTCTCATTTACAGTTTCTGTTGTTGTTATTGACTGCATTGCATTTATTGTATGATAGCGATATAAAGTACAGAGCTATTTATTATTTGGAATGTTACTATTGAACGTGTATGGTCCCCTTTACTGGAAAGGTGAGCAAAACATTTTATAGTTTTTGTGGTGGGAAGAACCTGACACCAACCCTGTCAAAAGGATCTATGAGGTGGAGGCACTGCAAAAGGGGTGCTCCCAGCTGCAAGGCACTGAGCAAGAGGATGGTGAAGCACCACCTGTTTTTGACAAAAGAAACTGCTGAACCCAAACTGCTGTTAGAGAAGTGAAACTGATCTTTAAGTTGTCATACAATTACCCTGGTGCTTCCACCTGTATTTATTTGTTTGGTTAGTTTTTGTTAACTAAGTAAGTGCACTAGGCAGTCAGATGCCTACTTTCAAGCACAGCCTGGGAAGTTACACAGAAAATGATAAACAGGGCAATACATACAGTGTGGTAACAATACAATACAGTTAAACAATCAGTGGAAAATTAGATTAACAAAGCACTGCATCATAACAAGAAAAATTGGGAAACAGTCTCAGGGAAGTCATAATAAGCTACTTGACAATGCTATGCAAAGGATTTAGAAGTACCATGATATGAAAGCAAAAATGATCATACCCCCTGTATGTGGTAAAGGAATAGCAGTAGATGTGGCTGAAATTTGTTCCTCATTATGCTGCCCCAGAGTAATATTCAGGAGTTGTGTATGTGCTGCTTAGAGGGATAAAACCCTTTTGGAAATGCATATTGCATTTATTTGTGTAGCCCCAGCACTGTATGTCAGTGGGCTCCCCCTTCCCCCCCCCATCTTGCATGCTGTCCCTGATACCAGGCAAGGGGCCTGGGTCCTGCTACGGTGACAACTGAGGGTTCATTTCCAGAAATATTGATAATAGTGTGGTGCCTCCACCCAGAGTAAGATATTAGTGGACCAGATATCTGTCTGGTACAGCCCCCTGGGATACTATACCTACCCAGCTCCCCAACCAACCACTCTGCACACTATGTCCCCAATAACCTTGTTCCACCATAAACCATATGTTTTTGCAACAGGCAACTGTAATGAACTTCACTAACACAGCAGTTTCAACAAACAAATTCACAGCTTTATTCAGGGGTTGAGAACTAGGAAAGGGATACCGGGACAAAGGGACTACTGTGAAAAGAAAGGAAGACGTTATTGCAGTAAGTCTTACTTCTTTTCCCTCTCACACACACCTTTTCCTTTCAATGGTATATCTCAGACACAACAAACCTATATGATGTATATATGATGCTTATATGATGTATGTTTGATACAAATTATTCTGTTGACTTTGTTCCACTACAAATTACACTGTATCTAAAACAATGCATCTCCCAAAGTTGTATGTATCACTACATTACGTATTGTATATCAATGTATCTGAAACATATTTGTTCCCCGGATCACTACTGGAAAAAGGACTTGGTTGTCTCAGCTAGCCTACCCAGTCATCAAAATTCAAATAAATAAATACAGAAATAAGTTGTTATCCTGTGTACAGACAATGGGTGAGACCCCATCTGGAATAGTGCGTGCAGTTCTGGAGACACCATCAGGAGTAGTGCATGCAGTTCTGGAGACCCCATCTCTGAAAGGACATAGACAGGATGGAAATAGTCCAGAGGAGAGCAACTATAATGGTGCAGGGTATGCACCAGAAACCATACAAAGAGAGACTAAAGGAGCTTAATATGTATACCCTTGAGAAAAGGAGGGAGAGGGGGGACATGATAGAAATGTTCAAGTACCTCAAGGGAATCTACAAAGTCCCAGAGGGTAGCATCTTTCAGAAAAATAGATGTGCAAGAACAAGGGGGTACCATCTGAAGATAGAAGTGGGATGGCTCAGGGGCAATGCAAGGAAGTATTTTGTCATGTGTCACGGAGAGGGTGGTGGACACATGGAACCACCTTCCTGAGGAGGTAGTGGGGTCAAAAACAGTGGGGGAATTCAAGAATGCATGGGACAGACATAAGATAATTATAGTGTGGGGTAGGAGAAAGTAGGCTGTTGGTTAACTAGAATCTGTAGCTTATACAATAGGTAGGGAAATGGGCAGACTGGGTGGGCCAAACAGTCCTTATCTGCCATTAAAGTCTATGTTTCTTTGTTTCTATGATCCTGAAGGACAATCAGAATCTGACAGTATCCACTCCGCAGATTCAGAACCAAGAACCATTGGCTTCCATTCAAACAGTCCAGTACATCCTGCATAGTGCATAGATCCAGCACCATCTGCTTATTCAGGGTGCAGTAGTCCACTCACATTCATATGGCCCTGCTCTTCTTTTTCACCACCACAATTAGTGATGCATAGGGGCTCCTAGATTCTTCAATAATCCCTGCAGCAGCATCTCTTGCAAGTGCCAATGAACATCATCAATATTGGCTGGGGCCAACCACCTTGACCTCTCTCCACAAGGCTTGTCATCCATGAGTTGTATCCAATACTGCTTTCCACTCACACACCCTACATCCCACTCGTGCAGGAAGAAAACACCCATCCAAGCAGCCAGCTTTTCCCTCACTCTCTCTTTTTATTCCTCTGGGATGGGAGAAGTCACTCAGCTCAAACAGTTCTGGATCAATTTCCACGGAGCACTTCTGCTCGCTGCAGCGGTGTGCACTGCCGTGTTTGGCGCAATACATTTAAGCCAGGGTCTGCCCTTTCCGCACCATCACTTCCTTATTCATGACATTCTTCACTTGCACATTCACCTTTTGAGCATAGGTATGTGCTCTGGCTGGCAAAATGCTGGGCTTGACTAACAGTCCCACTGGCAAGCCATGTTCATCTGGAGCATCCAACATCAATATCTGATTCTTGACATTCTTTTCTAACCTCACCACACCAGCAATGTTGCATTCCACATTTAGCGGGAGCACAGTTTTGTCTCCATCCCTTCTCCACACTATTCCCACTGGATTGTCAGACTCCTCAACAGGGAATTGCCCCTTCCTCCAATAAGCATCCTGGACCAGGGGGTGTAATGGGCATTTCTCACCATGTCTTTTGACCACTCGAGCATGACATAACTAGGCCAGACATACAAACGTACGGACATTTATGCCCACTAACACAGGCACTCCATTGAAGATGTTAGTTTCTGGGCAAATCAAAGCTAGGGTCTCTGCTGCTTCACTCACTCCAGCCACTTTAGCAAGGAACGCCATCCATACTTTGACATAGCCAAGATAAGGGTATGCCTTTTCACTGAGGCCCCACACATCCTCAATCAGCTGTATCTCCATGTCTAGTAAATGCTGATCGTACCAGGATTTAAACTTGGAAGCCACTATCCAGAACAGCCCAGGTGGGGACTCCGTTGATGGAGATGTTGGTCTCAGTTGTTGGTCCCACTAACTTTTGCAGGTCTACTAGAGCTGACATGGATGTTCTGCCAAATGAAACTCTTGTGTGAACCATGGGACTGGACCTGTCAGGGGCCTTGTGTGCTCCTCTACTGGGCCCTTCCGTAGTTTCCCTGTTTGCAGGCTGGATTGACAGGTGCCCTATATCTGTTAGATTAATGGTCTAAAGGTACCCTACACCTCCCCTCTGTATATGGCCCTCGCCCCACACCTATAGCAAATGATGGGTTCCTGGGGATGCAGCTGGTCTGTTGGCACCGGATGAGCCCCAGGCATTCCCACTGGAGCACTCTGAGCTGTGTAATTCCATTCTACAACCCATTCATTTCCCTGGGCAGCAACCGGCACCCAATCCTCTTTAACTCAGCTACCCTCCAAACTAATTCCTCCCCTTGAGTCTTGATCCCACGTCAGAGATGGTGTCAGAGAGAGGACCCAGTGCCAAACGTTATCAGGCCTACATTAGGGTCTATACCACTCATTCCAGGAGCCTCAATCGAACCTGAACCCACAGCTAGTTTAGCCAAGGTGACTACATCTTTGTACTCCCTCAACAAAGACCTTAATTTCTGTACCTCACCAGGGGGCACCTTTTGTTCCATTTGTATCACAGCCATGGAGGAGCCTTGCATCCCCCAGTGACCCTGCTCTTCTTTAGCCTCCTGAACCTCCCTTAGCAAAGCCCAATGTGGAGGAGGATTATTCTTTGTCTGCTAAGTGCAACTGTGACACCAACAAAGGGGAATAACAAGAGGCTTTCACTACGTGCTCCATCCTGATCTGATTTAGATCTTGGGCTGCTATCCCCCTTTCCAGAATATCCTCTGCAATGTCTTTTCTATCTGAGTCAGAAAAGCAGATAACGGTTCCCTCTCCCAATGCATAGTGGTTTTAAACTTTCACATGAGGTCCTCCCAGGATTTGGGATTCCCAAATATGCTTTCCAGAGCTGTAAGGTATACCTGGGCTAGAGCTTCAGGATCTGTAGTTTGTAAAGAATGTATAACCTCCAAAGCAGGACTCCATAATCTCTCCACTAATTGTTTCTGCTTCTCAATTTAAGAACACTACCGGTCCTGAACTAACAGGTTGGCCCCGTCCATCCAGGACTCCAACTCGTCCTCACAATTTGGGATAGATTTTACCCCTGAAAATATCCTCAATTTGTGGTACAACTCAAAGGCCACAGGCATGGAACCAGACTGGGTTTTTTCAAACTTTGGCACCCTAGGAACGGACCCCACTTCTCAAACCCCCTTCCCCAGGAAGTCATACTAAAAGAAGTTACTAACGGTAGGAGCCTCAGCCAACCCCTCCACCACCAAAGCCCCAGGACTTCAACTGGACTCTATTGGGTGAGTTATCTCTATCAGCATTGTCAATGAGCCCCTTGCGGAGTCAAAAATGTTTCCTCATACTTTTACCTTTTCCAGTCTCTTTATGATGAATACACACTTTTCAACATCCTCTCTTCCATCTCTGGGGGTAACCCATCAACAGACTTCTGGGGATCCATTGTCATTCTCCCACTCCATTCCACCAGCCTCATCTTATCTTCCTCGGTAGGCTTAAACCTGGGCTGGGGCAGGATGAATTTGGGACTTGAAGACCCATAGGGGTCCCAGCACTCAGATTTTCTAGTGCAAACATGACTGAACAGGAACAAGAGATCCCAGCAGTGCTTCCAAGATGTAGCCCTGGTGCTGTATGCCAGTGTGCTACCCCCCTTTCCTGCTGTTCCTGATACCAGGCAAGGGTCCTGCTACAATGACAATTGGGGGTTCGTTCCAAGAAATATTGATAATAGCACAGTGCCTCCACCCAGAGTAGGATATCAGTGGGCCAAGTATCCACCTGGTACAACCCCCTGAGATACTGTACCTACCCACCTCCCCAACCATCCATTCTGCACACTGTGTCCCTAAAAACTTTGTTCCACCATAAACCAGATATCTTTGCAACAGGCAACTGCAATGAACTTCACTAACACAGCAGTTTCAACAAACAAATTCACAGCTTTATTCAGGGGTTGAGGACTAGGGAAAGGGTACTGGGACAAAGAGATTGCTGTGGAAGAAAGAAGTTAGTGAAGCAAGCAACACTAATACATATTTGGGTCCACAGGCTGAACCCACCCCCACTGGTACCAGTGTCCCCAATCAGTCCCTCTGGGTATCCACTAGGTACAGGCCTGATCTGTGCCATGAGTTGGCTGACTGTTGTGGCCCTGAAACATATTAAAGAAAACTATTTTAAGAAAACCACTCCAATTCCCTTTTTTCTTTCTAGGAACCAGGTCCTGAGTACTCACTGTTTGTTGACCTTAACACCTGGGATATGGAGCTCCTGGTTTAGTGCAGCAAAGCAGACACAGGCCAGCCAGGATCCCTCTGTCAGGATTGAACTTGCTTGAGGATCTTGCAGCTAGTCACCTTGATTGTAGTTCTGGCCGCTTGTCACCTTCCGCCACTTCTGGCCCATTGCAGAGCACAGTGTTGGGATAATACTAGCTCCAGAAGGCCCAGACCCAAGAGTGGCTCCACAGCCAGGCTCCGCCAATGGATCGCAGGTGCCCTAGCACCCCAGCAAGCACTGGTGACCTCCTGAGATAGTGAGCCCCACTTGGGAGGGGTTAACAAGTTTCCTCCCTGCCTCTGGGTAAAGACTTACAAATGGTGGGGGTCATCCTGGAGGCCCTGCACTGAGTTCTGAGCAAGAAAGGTTCACAGGCAGTCAGTCTAATAAGGTCCACTGCCAATTTGAATAAGTGCTATCCTTGATTCCAACAAGCACAGGTGCAATCTAACAGGGGGAATCCAAGAAAAAGCAAACTCCGTGCACACCAATTCACACTTTACAGTTAAGTAGTGTCCACAGCCTTTTCTTTGACTGCAGCTGAACCTAAGCTCTCAGTCACTTTAACCAGTTTGCACAGGACACAGACAGCACCTGGCTAGCACTCTAATGACTGGAGATGCTCTGCTTCTTCAGAATTTCAATTAGAGTACCACACAAGCAAACGTCCTCTCAGCAATAACTGTAGCACTCTGAAAATCTGCACAGTCCTCTCAGCTAGTTCAGCTTCCTAGTGCAGGATTCTTGCAGCATTTAGTTTTTTCCCCAACAGTAGCTAAGCAGCTTCTCAATGCCTGGAGAAAACAGGTTTAAAGGTCAGTCTCTTCCTCTCTGTCCCCTTCTCAAGTCAGTCCTGCAGCAAGTACCTAGAGATGCAGTGAATTTAAAATCCACTGGTGAAGTGAATGCGAAGTGGTCACTTCATGTTGGTGCTTCGCTACGTGGAGTGCCCCATAGGAAAGGCTCACTTTGCCTTGTTGTTATTATTTTGCATTGTCATTTCGCCTTAAAGGCAAAGTAAGGTGGAGTGACAACAATATTGGCAGCATCTCACCCACACAGTCACCAGAATGAATGTGCATCCCCAAAGTGCTACTGTCTTGTGTTCAGAAAACTCCCCAGTGCTGATGAAGTGAAATGAGAGTGTAACAAGAAATGAAGTCTCCCAGAATTAATGGTGCACTCAGTCATGCATGCAGTGGTCACACACAGAGTCACCAGAATTAATGTGCATCCCCAAAATGCTACTGTCTTATGTCCAGAAAATTCCCCAGTGCTGACGAAGTGAAATGAGATCGTAACAAGAAATGCAGTCTCCCAGAATTAATGGTGCACTGCAAATGCACAGACAGATTAAGATTGCGCTGCACACTCAAGAGATGCATACAAAAAGGCATGACAACATCTAACCAATGCTCACAAGTCACAAATCCAAATCTGGAAAGGAATACATTTTGCCAGTTGTGGGATTAGTGCACAGCAGTAACAATCCACTACCAGTGAATATACCACACAGCAGTATAAAAAATTAATGCAGGTGCAGTGGACAGCAGGTTCACACTAGAGATGCGGCAAATTTAAATTCCATTGGCTAAGTATCCACAAAGTGGTCACTTCATGTTGCCACTCCAATGCAAAGCGCTCACTCTGCCTTGTCATTACCACTTCATGTTATGGTGGAAGGAGAATGCAAAGTGAGGCAGAGTTGTTGTTTTCAATAGACTTCGCCCTGCTCTTTAGCCATAGCCAGGCAGGAAAAGGAAGGGTAAGCCATACAGACAGAGAGAGAAGATTGTGTTGTTTTGTCACTGCTGAGACTTGGAGATCAGAGTGAGGAGAAGATTTAAACTTTAATTTATAGACCCAACAGTTTTTTTTATAACTAAGCTACATTTTTTTGTCTTTTCTGTACTCTTTTTTTACTTAATGTGTTCTTTCTGTAAATTTATCTTTTTTAACTTTGTAAGTAATTAGTTGTTTGTCTGTGTGACTGTGTGTGTGTTGTGTGACAGTGTGAGTAGTCATTGCTCAGACTGAGGGAGCGCAGTAGGAGAGATGGACCAGGATGAGGGTCTGAGGGAATGTCTGGGGTGGGGGCAGTTCTGGGAGAGCATGGTACTGGTGGTAGGTGCCGTACCATGCGGATGTGTGGTGAGCATGGCCGCCCATTCCTGTTGGACTGATCAAAAATTCTGAGTGTCCCTCTCCCCCCAGAAGCAAGACCAGCACTGCCTCCTGACTCTGAGGCAGCTGAACCACCACCACCACGTCCAGCACCAGCTCCAGCATCAGGTCCCCTGAAGCAGGATGTGTATGTGCCCCTGGGCCCAGGTATGGATCTCAACCCTGCTGAGCACCATGATCAGTCAGCTGCCAGTTCAAGCTCATCTGGCCCTCCCCAGCCTGTGCCTGTCCTCCCCGAACCTCCATTGTTTGGCAGTTTTTTGACTGTGTTGGAGAGGACAGCAGTGTGGTCAGGTGCCACCTATGTGAGGTGGAGGTGCACTGTGACCCCCGGGGGACTCACCTCGTGACTGGGGGCCAGTGCACCCTGACCCATATGCTCAATCACCACCAGTTGGAGTGGCAGGCTGCCACAGAACGGGCCATGCCTGCACATGCTGACCCTTCTGTGGCAGACAGTGCAGCTGTGCATGGTGGTGTCCCTAAGAAGAGGAGGGCAAGAGCAGCACCTGCTGTTCCACCAGCACCCAAACCACCACCAGCAGGTCAGCCTGTAGAATGTGTGGACCCCAGAGAACTGTGTGTAACGCAGGCTGACTTGGCAGTTCTCTGGAGTGCTGTTGAGGAGAACAATGAGAGGATGAGTGCTGTCGAGCAGCAGTTGGATCACAGAGATGGACATCAGTTGCAAATTATGTCCCTGCTGGAACTGCTGCTGGATCACCATGGGATCCCATATTAGCTTTTTTTGTTCCTCACACCACGATGTGTCCCCCCAACACCTTCCTTCCTGCATTATAAAATGTATTCCTCCACCATCCCCGACCTTTGTATGTAATAATGCCCATTTTTTTTTTGTCTTCCACATGCGTGACACTTTGTATTCTGAGCAGTGCAAGTATACTGTGTGCTAAACTGCATGTGTCCAGTCAGTCTTCTTTCCAGTCTGTGTATGTACTGCAGACACTGTCCAACTCCCTGACTTAAAAACACTTATTAATGAGTACAATGGTGGTGTGGTGAAGCCTGGAGAGATACTACAAAACAGGCTTACAAAAGTTATAATACATCCAAGTAACCAGTAAAAAAAAATAATGTTATTTGTGACGTGATCATAAATCGTGATTTGTGACTGCATTTGTAACGTGATGATGAAGAAAGGCATGCCTATGGCTGTACTTCCCAGGCCCCAAGAGGTGTGGCACAAAACTCCCTGACTTGAAAACACTCATTAATGAGTACAATGGTGGGGTGGTGAAGCATGGAGAGATACTACAAAACAGACTTACAAAAGTTACAATACATCCAAGTAACCAGTAGAAAAAATAATGTTGTGATTTGTGACACAACTGTAAATCATGAATTGTGACTGCATTTGTGACCGTGATGATGAAGAACGTGATTTGTATTACGAGTGAGTGACTCCTGAATATTACAATGGTCCTGACTTAAAAACGCATATTAATAAGTGCAATGTTTTTGCAGAATTATGCACCACGCCAGTCCAGCACTCTGAAGAGAAGCCAAAGAAACAACTGTGACTTAAGTTACAGATGGAGATTGGGCCCTAAAGAGACGCAAATACACAGACAGATTAAGATTGCACTGCACACTGAAGAGATGCAGATACAAAGGCACATCACCCAACCAGTGCTCACCATCAGAAATTCAACTCTGGAAAAGAATACCTTTGCCGGATGGGGCAAGCCGCAGGGGGTGCGGCAGTGTACTGCACTGCTGCAGTAACAGTCACTAGTACTAGTACCAGTAAAGATACCACAAAGAAGTACAAAAATCACACAGCTGTAGTGGATAGCAGGTTCACATTGCTGAAATTACTATGTGACACAACAAAAGGTGTCTGATTTGATGACACACGTCACACACATGCTCATACACACACTAAGTAATTAGTAGCAAATTGAAAACTTCAGTAATATAACCATGTATTTTAAACAAACTAAAATTATGCACTGCTGCTCCACAACAATCAGCAAACAAATGGCAAAAATTGTTGAAACTATTACTGTATGTACATTAACACAGTTATCATACAAGAAAAATATCACCAAAACAGAAAGAATTGTCTTTCTTTCCAAGTTAATCTACCTACACCACAGCCACAGTCAGATACACCCCTTCCCCAAAGCACACTTTCACTGTCTCCTACTACACAGACCCAATGTTGTACATTAACATTCAAAATCCACACACAAACAATAAGTGCTTGATGAAATGAGCACAGAAGGGTTTCCTACAATCGGTGAACTAAGTTTGAGCAAAAAAAAGATTACTCAAAAAGGCTTTTTGAACAGCTTTTAGAAGGTTTGAATCACAGAGATCTCTCATCACACTGTCTCCTACAGCTTCCTACACCCACTACCTTGAACTGAAGCTGTACAGAACAATATAGAGCCCATGTGACCTGAAATCCCATGAATCACTGCAAAATTCACCTTCAGAGCTTAAAAACAAGGTGAAGTAAGGCAAAGTACACTGTTTTCAATGTACTTCGTCTTAAGATTTGACGGAGTAGTGGTTTGGGAAGGCGGAGTAACACAAAGTCGTTGTTCTCGGGGGAACTTTGTGTTACATAGATACATAGATACATAGACAGTGTCGGCAGATAAGAGTCTATGGCCCACCCAGTCTGCCCATTTGAGCTTGTAAGTTCAGTTTATGTTTTCCTAGAAGTCTGTTGCCCCTTAACCCTGACCTCCAGAATTCCATTATGTCTATCCCATGCATTCTTAAATCCCGTGATTGTTTCAGCCCCCACCACTTCCTCTGGCAGGGTGTTCCACTTGTCCACCACCCTTCTGTGAAGAAATTCTTCTCATGTTTCCTCTGAATCGTCCTCCTCCAACTTCATCCCATGCCCTCTAGTCCTGGAACATCTTTTTCGCTTAAAAATAGTGTTTTCCTGCACCCTGTTCCTCCCTGTAAGATACTTGTATGTCTCTATCATATCCCTCCCTCCTCTCCTCCAGGGAGTACATGTTCAGTTCCTTCAACCTGTCTTCATAGGACTTGTGATGCAATCCATGCACCATCTTTGTTGCCCTCCTCTGAACCTTCTACCCTGTCTATGTCCTTACTTAGGTATGGTCTCCAGAACTGTACACTGTACTCAGGTGGGGCCTCACTAGTGTTTTGTATAGCGGAATTATGACCCTCTCTTTTCCTGCTGGTGATACCCCTGCCTATACATCCCAGCATCCTACTTGCTTTACCTGCTGCCTTGTCACACTGTTTCCCTACCTTGAGGTCATCAGAGATGATAACCCCAAGATCCCTTTCCTGCTTGGTGCATGCTATATCCTCACCCCCCAACTGATATATTGTGCCAGGGTTTTTGTGCCCCATATGCATTACCTTGCACTTCTTTGCATTGAATTTCAACTGCCAAACCCCTGACCATTCTTCAAGTTTCTGCAGGTCGCTTCTCATTCTGTCTACACCCCTGGTGTGTCTACTCTGTTACAGAGCTTTGTGTCATCAGCGAACAGTGAAATTCTGCCTTCTAGGTCCTTCACAATGTCACTGATGAAGATGTTGAATAGAACCAGTCCCAGCACTGATCCCTGTGGTACCCCACTGGTCACTCTTCCCTCTGTGGAGTGACAGCCATTTACCACCACCCTCTGTGTCCTGCCACCCAGCCAGTTACCTACCCACCACACTACTGTCCTGCCCACACCCATATTCCTCAGTTTGTGTAACAGTTTTCTATGTGGCACAGTGTCAAAGGCCTTGCTGAAGTCCAGATAGGCCATGTCCACTGCCCTCCCCTGATCCACCTCCCTAGTCACCCAGTCAAAAAATTCAACGAGGTTGGTCTGACATGACCTCCCCCTGGTGAAACCATGCTGCCTTGGGTCCTGTAGTCCATTGACAACCAGATGTTCCACCATCTCTCCTTCAGTAGTGCTTCCATGATCTTCCCACTACCGAGGTGAGGCTGACTGGTCTGTAGTTCCCTGCTTCCTCTTTGTTCCCACTTTGTATAAGGGACTACATCTGCTGTCCTCCAGTCTTGGGTACTCTCTGTTTCCAGTGATCGGCTAAACAGGATAGCCAGAGGTTCAGCCACCACCTCTCTTAGTTCTTTAAGGACCCTAGGTGCACCCCATCTGGCCCCATTGCTTTATCAACTCTATTACTTCCAGTTCCTTCAGGACCCTTTTCGTAAAGGGACTTGTGTCCATTTCTGCACCATTCTCACCCTTGTACTCCCTTCAGATCCATTACCTCCTCTTTTCTCAGTAAAGACTGAGCAGAAATACCTGTTTAATATGTTAGCTTTACTGTTGTCATCCTCCATGTGGCACCCATCCTCCCCCTCGGCTCACTATCCCTCCCTTTGTCTTTTGTTTTCACTTATGTACCTGTAAAAGGTTTTGTCCCTCTACCCACTGATTTTGCAATGTGTTCTTCTGTCTGAGCTTTGGCTTCCCTACTGACCTCCCTGCTCTCCTTTGCTTCTCCTGGTACTTCTCCCTATGCCCTTCTGCCTGTGTCTTTTGTATTGCCTGAATGCAATCTTTTGGCTTTCACTTTCTTTCTACCTCTTTGGAAACCATAATGGTCTCCTCTTCCTTTCCTCTTGCTAACCTGCTTAATGCATAATTCTGTTGTTCTTGTAATCCCATTTTAAATACTGCCCACTGTTCCTCAACCCCTGATTCCTGTCCCATTCCCTAATGCCTCTTTCAAGTATCTCCCATTTTCCCAAAGTCTGCCCCCCTAAAATCCAGGATACCTGTTTTTGTGTGGTTTGGTTCTGCTCTTTCTGTGATTTCAAACCACAATGACTGGTGGTCACTGTTTCCCAGGTGCTCCCCACTGTTACCCCCAACACACTGTCCCTGTTTGTGACACAAGGTCCAGTATTGCCTTCTGCCAAGTTGGTTCCATGACCAGTTGCTTGAGGAAGGCACCCTGAAGGAGTCCAGGATAATCTGCTCCTAGTTGATGCTGCTGCTGGGATGCTCCAGTCCACGCCTGGAATATTGAAGTCTCCAACCAGTACCACTCACTTTTGTCTGCCATCCTTTGATGGCTAGCATCAGCTCCCTATCTGTTTCTTCCTCCTGGGCTGGTGGTCTATAGACCACACCTGTGCAGATGGCTGTCCCCATTTTCCTTTCCAGCTTAACCCACAGTATCTCTCCCCATTTTGTTCCTCCTGGATCTCTGTGGCCCTTATGTCATTTTTCACATACAGTGCCACTCCTCCTCCCTTCCTGCCTGCTCTGTCTCTTTTGAATATGTTGTAGCCAGGTATGGCCATCTCCCAGTCATGGTTATCATTACACCAGGTTTCAGTAATGGCCACAAAGTCCAGGTCTGACTGCACCATGATAGCCTCCAGATCTTCCATCTTGTTGCTAAGGCTTCTGGCATTTGCACACATGGCTTTCCATGATCTGACTTCCCTAGACTGTTTCACTGTTCTACTCCAGCCCCTTCTTTGGTTGTCTTTTATCCCTGGTTCTCCTTGCTGTCTGCCCTTCTGCTGAATGTTGCCCCTTTCCTGTCTATCCACCTCTTGGGCACTAATCTCCATCTTTTGCACACTGCTTTGCAGAGATAGCCACCTCTGGTTCACTGGTTCCACTGCTAGCTGTGGGGGTGAGCAAGTAGCTCTTGCTGGCCTGCCACCCCTTTGCTAGTTTAAATGCTTGTCAATGTAGCATTTAAACTTATCAATGAGTGCTTGGATTCCCCTCCAGGATGGATGCAGGCCATCAGGCTTGAACAAACCTCCATCCCTCCAGGTGGGTCCCCAGTCACCAATGAATCCAAACCCATCCTCACAGCACCAGTTCTTCAACCATGAATTAAAGTTCCGGGTGCATGCACGTCTATGCTCTCCCTTGCCTCTCACAGGAAGTACTTCTGAGAAAGTGACAGAAGTAGCTACTTGCTTGAGACCCCTCCCCAATTTCCTAAACTCTTCCTGAACTTCCTTTGGCTCCCCATTTTCCAGGTCATTAGTACCAAGGTGGATAATGACATCCAGCTCACCCTCCCGTCTTGCTTTCCCAATGATCCCCAGGATCTTCCTTCCATCCCTCCAAGCCGTGGCACCTGGTAGGCACCTCACCTCCCTGTCCCCCCCACCATGTTCCTAGCTGGATCCCTCTTATGATGGAATCCCCCACCACGATTTGCTTCCTCCTCCTCTGGGGTCCACTGCTTTCCCTACTGAGGTCACCTCCTTGGCTAACCCTCCATCCTTTCCTTCCACTTCTCTGGTACCTCTATTTGGTTGTCATCGTTTGCCAGTGGCATATGAGTTCTGGTGGAATAGGATCTGGGATGCCTCTGCCTGACTGCTCTAACCCTCCCTGATCCCACTGTCATCCAAGTGCTCCTCATTCTCGGCATCCTTTGAGGCAGTTGCATTGGACTGGGTGGTCTCTGGATAGGACTGATGGTACTCCTGACCCAGTTTACTTCTGCTCTGAGTCTGGCTACCTCATTCCGCAGTCCAAAGAGATGCATGCAGATAGGGCAGCACCTCAGTGTCCAGAAGGTCTGCCTGAATATGGCTGCCCCACAGCCACTGCATTGCACCACTCCCCACATTATATTGCAATTATACTGCTATTCTACTACTTGTCTGCTACTGAAGCTCTCCTAGTTCCCTTTTTATTAATTTACTGTCCCAAAAATCCTGATACTGATCCTCAGATAATATTCTTTAAAAAAAAAAAAGAAAAGAAACCAATAAATAAATAAATGAGTCAAAACACTTGTCGTGCTGAGGGTGGGCTTCTTCCCCCTTATGCCCCTCCTACTTGACACCCTTACTATACCCTGTGTTTAGTTCCTGTCAATCAGATTTAACAGGATATATAATTAAGAGTTGGGGGAAGGGGAGGGAGGGGGATGAAAATTTGCAGCAATTAAAGACAGCACAGAATTACACCATCACTGTGTTTTAAATTTTCAACAGCCCAAAAACAATTCTAAGTAAAGACAACAAAGAAAGTACAGTGTCACTAAAAGCCCACAATCTAAGTTTAAAAGAAAAATAGCAACTCCGCTTCATGTTGTGGGGGCACTCCACAGATCCGCTTTTGCTTCACAATTCACTTCGCGACGCGAATTAGGGCCACTTCGTCTATCTCTAAAAGTACCGGGGCAATCAGAATCACAGCTGTGTCTCTTTTCCTTCTTTCCCCTTTCCCATCCACTTCTGCAAACCAGAAGATGGCCAAATGGGGCCTGGTTAAGTCCCTGAAATTCAAAGTCCACTCTCACAGGATAGTCCTGACTCATACAGAGCCCAAGAACAGACTGAAGAAATCCCAGAAAGTGCACACAGTTTTAGCCAAAAACCCAGCATCCTGATTGGCTGATGGAGCCTATCAATATTTGATATCCATAGAGATCAATATTTCCTGCTCGTTTATTGGGGCATGATCTAGGTGCCTGATTTAGTCCCCTCCTTTTCCCAGGAGTCCCTTTGTCCAGGTTTTGGGTGACTAGCTCACTGATTGGCTGTAATATGGGGGTCAAATGTCTCAAACATGTCAGTTCCCATTAAGTTCTATAGAGTCAATACAGTTCCTCCAGCTTTATAGGGTAAGTGCAGCTCAACAATTAACCTTAGGTAGTCAAATACCCCAATAGATCGTAGCCCCAACTGCCCCCTGTCAAATAAGCCCACTGATTAAGAACTAGCCCCTCTCATCCCTCTGTCACTGCTCCCACAATTCTATCCCCCAGGCGGCAGGTGGTAACCTCACTACTATTCATGGAGCCGCTCATTAATATTCATGACCCCTGCGTGGCCCCTTCATTTAAACTCTTTATTTATTACAATTATGGGCTTCTGCCTGATCCCCTTCAGGTGTCTAGTCCCCAAGGACATAAGGAGGGGCACGGGGACTGTGGACAAACTCCCCGTTTTTGGACCACAATGGTGGATGCCACATCAAAGCTCTGGGAGCGCATGCACAAGTGGCAGTCAAAATAAGCATGCCAGTAGCTCACAGGCAAGGACTTATGCCCCGGTAAAACACTGTAGGAGGGTAGTGGTACCACTATTTGCACCAGGGCATTGGCCCTTGTTCTGCTTTTTTAATAAAAAATAGGTTTGTATCGTGTTCTAACGTGTGGACATGTGCCTTATTCCACAGCCATTGTTTAGTCTGCTATTTCTTGTTGTTTTGCTGAGGCTGTGCTTGGCTTGTCTCTGGCTTGTTGGTACATCCTAAGCCTCATTTTCTTCTCCTTGTAAAAGACTTACAGTATGCCTAAAAGGGCAGAAAATAACACAGTGGCAGTGAAAGGAACACGGGGGAACCAGGGCATCAGGAAAACTGGGGAAGAAATGGAGAAATGCCAGTTATGCCCCAGAGGGTGGTTACATTGTTTATTGTTTGCAGGATATATAGGAATCAGGTGAATTAAATAGAACAGTTGCTGCTCTTGGTGTTGTCTTTTAGGCCCTCAATTAGGATGCCATTGATTAGGATGGCGAAAGTGTAGCTCCCTCTCCAAAATAGTGGATTTACCTGAAGGACTTTCTGCTAGGAGCTGCTGCTCTTGGCAGACCTGCCATCCAAGTTTTTAAATCTGACCTCAGGGATTGCAGTGTAGGGTGAAGAAGCACACAGAAGCCAGTGCTCCAAATTTTCGTTCCCTGCCAGAAGCAATAGAGGAATTGCATGGCTGCACTTCAGTAGGTCCACCCCTCCAAAACAAAACAAACAAACAAAAAAAGAACCAGGAGCAGCACACTGACACACTTTCAGATGCTCTTTTTCATCCTTCAGTTCCCCAAACAGTCAAACAATACTGGGCAGTTTGGGACCTGAAGGCCAGCAGCAGTGACAAGGCATTGAATGAACTCAAAGTAATACATCAGCCCACGGAGACATGGGCACCACCATCTTGGACCCCCTGGCTTCACTGAGCTGTGACAAGGGGCCAAGAGTTACACAGCAAGCCCACACTTTAGGTGGACCTGTCAGAAATTTGGGAGAGCCTCAAATGTCCCCAGAAGGCACAGGATGCTGCCTCACAGGATTCTGGGAAATGTAATCACCATTCATATAGCATAAAGATAAGATCAATTAGAGGTCAAGACTGTGATATGGCCATCCCGTCAGTCAATCAGACACTGAAACACTTTGTCTAGAACTACTACAGACTGTCAGCATGAGGGAGATTTGGTATGAGACCTGAAAAAGGAGTTCTAGCTTTAAACTTTGCTGCTTTTAGGACTGTTAGCCCGAATTTCCAAGATCAAGAGCAGGGTTGCAGTGTGGATTCTCTTAGTTCCATTTAGAAAACAGTGCTGCCTTGAAAAGCTTTTGGTCTCAGATGAGCTACATTGGTCCTCCTAGACCCCTGCTGCTGGAATTTGTCCTGTTAGAAGGCTTGCTATATCTTGTCCTGAGTGTATGCTTCAGCGCATACACTAAGGACAAGATGTTTTTGGAAATGACATAGGTGGAGTAAGTTGTGGTGAAACTTGGTTGAAGTAGTGCATTTCTTATTGTGTGAAAGGTAAATCTGAGCGTAACCAGAGTAGTCGACTTTTAAGGATCATATTATAATACCTGTGTAGCCAAGTAACTTGGGGGAGGGATACTAATTGTCTGGCCTGGGGCTTCAGCTACTTTATAATTTGAGGTAGGACTGAGTCAGATTTGTGATAGCAGATTGGTTTTTGGCTTGTTATAAGACCAATCTGGTGAGAATCTGTCTACATTTGCAACAGGAGGGACAAAAAAGCCTTGTTTTTTTGGAGACAACATGGGTGGGATAAGTTGTGGTGAAACTTAGTTGAACTAATGCATTTCTTATTGAGTGAATGGTAAATCTGAGAGCAGCCAAAGTAGCCCACATTTAGAGGCCATATTATAGCACCTGTGTTCAGCTCTGTAGTTTGCGGAGGGGTGCAAACTGTCTGGTCTGGGGCCTCAGCTGCTTGATAATAGACCTCCCACAACCAATAGCGCACCACCAGGAAGGGAGCAGGTTCTGCATAAAAACAACCACTACCAACGTGTTCCACCCATTTGTGTCCCAGCAAGTGAGTGGAGCAGTGAAGGAGTGGACCAGGTGACTGATATCAGCAGGTATCATGAGAAGGAAGTGGAGAAGTGGGGGGGGGCTCTATCAGTCGACTAGGGCAAGGTGTCTGTTCATTTCTCAGACTCACAAAGGAAGCTAGAGAGACCATTGAGGATGACAAGGGCAAAGCAGAAATCCTAAACAGATATTTCTGCTCTGTATTCACCGAGGATCAGGCTGGCTGTGAACCCATCACTACAGGAGACAATAAAGGTGGTGACAAAGCATACTCAGGACCCTTTACAAAGGAAGAAATCCTAAAGGAACCGGAGAAGCTCAATATAAACAAACCCATAGGATTAGAAGAAATGCACCCTAGACTACTGATAGAACTAAGAGAAGAACCGGTGGCTCCACTGGCTGATCTTAACTTCTCATTTGAAATGGGTGAGGTCCCACAAGATTGGAAAATGGTCACAGTTATCCCTCTACACAAAAGTGGGAGCAGAGTGAGTGCAGACAACTATAGACAGGTAAGCCTCACATCAATTGTAGGTAAAACAATGGAAACACTTCTCAAGGACAGGATTATATCCTTTCTCAAGGACAACAACAAATTAGACACTAATCAGGATGGCTTTACCACAGGGAAGGCATGTCAAACCAATTTACTTGACTTCTTTAACTGGGTAACAAAAATAGTAGACAGGGAGGTGTGGTAGACGTAGTGTACCTGGATTTCAGCAAAGCCGTTGACTCGGTCCCACATAGAAGGTTGCAAAACAAGTTAGACAGCATGGGAATAGGACATCAGATGGTAAACTGGGTAAGGAGTTGGCTTACTGGAAGGACCCAGAGGGTATTAGTGAATGGTTTACTCTCAGAAGAAAGAGACGTAGTTAATGGAGTACCACAGGGTTCAGTGCTTGGACCAATCCTATTCAATATTTTCTTTTATGACATTTCTGATGGACTGGAGGGCAAGGTGAGTTTGTTTGCAGATGACACAAAGATAGGAAATAGGGTGGACACCCCAGGAGGAGTGGAGAAGATGAAGGATGACCTTGAGTCTCTAGAAAAGTGGTCAAGAATATGGCAACTAAACTTCAATACTAAAAAATGCAAAATCATGCACCTTGGAAGGACTAACCCAGAATTGGATTACTACCTAGGGGGATACAAACTGGAATCCTCTAAACAGGAATGAGATCTGGAAGTAATTATAACAGATGACCCAAAAATGTCCAAGCAATGTGAGAAAGCAGCACTGTGAGTAATTGGTATGTTGGGATGCAAAAGCAGGGGGATTACCAGCAGAAAAAAAGGTAGTCATCCTGCCACTCTATAGATTGCTGGTGAGGCCACACCTGTGGTACAGTGTACAATTCTGAAGAACACACCTTAAAAATGATATTATCAGATTGGAAACAGTGCAGAGGACAGCTATTAAAATAATTCAGGTACTGCACCACAAATCATACGAGGAGCGGCTGCGTGAATTAAACATGTACTCCCTGAGAGCATCGGAGGGAGAGGGAAGACATGATAGAGACTTTCCAATTCCTTAAAGGAATAAATAAGGTGTAGGTCCAGGACCTGTTCCATATCAAAAATCACTCAAGAACCAGAGGGCACGACATGAAGCTAGGGGGGCAGAGTCAGAGGCAACACATGCAAGTTCTTCTTCTCCAAGACAGTGGTTGATCCATGGAACAGCCTTCCAAAGAAGGCAGTGGAGGCAAAAATGGTGAGAACTTTCAAGAAGGCGTGGGATAGATACAAGTGCATCATAAAACTGAAAAGCAGTTAAGGGAAGGGGTAGGATTATGGGTAGACTACATGGGCTGCATGGCCCCCTTCTGCTGTCACTTTCTATGTTTCTATGTGTAGCAATCACTACTGGGAAGGGTGGAAGGCCAAAGGTAGTCTAAAACTGGGAATAGCAGCAGCACCCTATCTAGGGCAGGAGTATATAAAGATTTAAACAAGGCACAGGAGAGCACAAATATAAATAAACAAAAAAGGGGAAACTAGAAACACAGGGACAATAGAGGCTGAGTATGCTGGAGTGATGCAGTGGAGTGACTCTGGGGTAGAAGTTTTCAGCTAGACCTTCTGGAGACTGCAGTGCTGTCCCATTTGCACACGCCCCTCTGGGTTGAGGGAGGGGGTCGCTAGATTCCAGGTCAAGTTACCTAGGATTCGGGGGACCACTCCCCCACCCAGAAGCAACCAAGTCTGTCACCATTACCTCAGAGGATGCCAATGAGGAGAAACAACTGGACTATGGTGGGCTCTGGATGGGTGAGGGTGGTGGGACAGAGGCACATTCTTCAAATGTACCACTACAAAATTCCTGTGCCACTCTGGCAGGGCAGGACTGCCAGGAGGAAACATATGCAGTAGTGACCAAGGGTAATGTGGGGACACTCTGTAATGGAGACCCCAAAGAGGGTGATAGAGGACTCCAAAGGAGGAGGAAGCAACTTCTATTGAAGAGCTAAATTGTGAGGGGGATAGATTTGGGAATAGAAAAAGGGAGAAGAGGCAAACACAGTGCCTATCTGGTGCCATGGCCTGGACGGATGGAAAGCGAATTCTGAGGATCAGTTGGGCAGCAGGATGGGAGGGAGAACTGGATGTCATTGTCCACCTGGGGACTAATGTCCTGGCTATGGATGGGTCTGGGATAGTGCAGGGGGAGTTTAGGGAGCTGGGGAAGGGTCATAGACAGGTAGCTCGCTCAGTGGCTTTTGCTGAGGTGCTGCCTGTCTACTCCAGGGAACTCCACACCAGGATCTTCAACTCATGGCAGAAGGAATGGTGCAGAGAAGGAGCGCTGGGCTACATTGGGGACTGGGGACCCATCTTGGAGGATAAGGGCCTTTACAGAGGTGATAGCCTGCTTCCATCCAGTATGGGAACTGCAATCCTCAGCAGATGATTTAACTGTTACTTTGATGAACATTTTCACTATCCAAGGGGAAGGGAGGGTGACAGAAGGAATCGGGAAGTCAGAAACTGCCTTCTCCCACAGGCTGAAGTAGAGTAGAAAGTAATGAGAACCTGAGGGGAAAGGAATCTCCCAGGGTGAAAATTAATACAGGGAGTAGGGCAGTAGAGACAAAGAGGAAAAGGAAAAGGAGCATTAAAAAAAGAGGTGGGGAGGAGAGAGGACAAAATGGAAAAAAGGGAGGCAACGAGCAGAGTGGAAACAAAATCACATTGAAAACCATGACTGGGACATGGCTATGCCAGGCTATACTCTGTTTAGGAAGGACTGGGTGAGAAGGAAAGGCAGAGGAGTGGTGCTTCATGTAAAGGAAAACATAAATGCCACATAGAGGTACTGCAGGTCACTCTGGAAATGGGAAATGGAGCCACTGTTCATATTGGAGTTTTTTAATTAATTAATTAATTAATTTATTTATTTAGAAAGTTGGATTTACAACCTTTGAATCAGGGACTCATTTACAAAGGCACCTCATCACTGGGAGGGTAGATATGGTTACAGTGTGAGATACAACAGTGGCAACATACAGGTGCAATACAGATAACAAAAAGAACACAATATAACAGTGGTTTACAGGATAAAGTTACATGCAGTAAATAGCAATCGTATAAAAAAAGAAAGGGGGGAAGCAGTTCAATGGTCATTGTCAAGGCTATGGACAAGAAACTGGGAGTGACACCAATATTAGGTTGATTAAGGGCAACTAAAGCTTCGGGTGCCAAAGAGGTGGTTACAGACAGCGACTTTAAAGGGACCAAATTTGGTAGACTTAGTGACAGAGAGCGGGAGGGAGTTGAACCATGTGGGGGCACGGTAGTGGAAGGACCTTTGGGCTAGGGAGGTCTTGGTATGGGGCACCAGAAAGGTGGCCTTAACTGAGCTATGGGTGGCAACAGATGGGGATGCAAACCACAGGGACGCGGTGACCCCTGCGGGGGAAAGTCCTAGCAGGGATATTTTTGCAAGTAAGCAGATTTGGTAGGGCAGGTGCTCCTCCAAGGTGAACAGGTTGGTGGTGGAATAGAGCAGGCAAGTATGGGTGCGGAGGGATGCACCGGTCAGGAGCTTGCAGGACTTGTTTATCAAGGTCTGGATTCTGGTGAGGGTGATATTGTCGACCGCAGCATAGATAGATAGGCTGTAGTTCACTAGGGACAGGATGGAGGAGTTGATGGCCAGTCAGAGAGCAGTTTGGGGAGGCAATCTTTGTGGCGATAGAGAAGGCCAATCTGAGAGTTTATGGCTGAGGACAGGGTATTGATGTGGGTGTGGAATGTAAGAGCCAAGTTGAAGGTGATGTCCAGGTACTTGCAGGATGACACCTGCTTGAGAGGGTGAACATTACTGGGAGAATGTAGAGGGCGGCATTTTTGGCCTTATTCTGGTGATGCGAAAAAAGCATAGATTTGTTCTATTTTTAGGTTAATGACCAGCTGGTGGTCAAGGAACCACTTTTCGGCTTGGTTGAATGTGTGCTGCAGGGATTCCTGTAGAGATGCAGGATCAGGGTGGGAGGCAAGGAGAACTGCATCATTGGCATAGAGTTCCATATTGCCTGAGCAGGAGCTGAAGAGGGTATTGAGAAATAAGCTGAACAGAACAGGGCCCAGGATGGAACCCTGGGGGACCCCTGAGCGAACGGGCAGTGTATTGGGCAGGATGCCATTTACCTTCACGTGCTGTGATCTGGCAGAGAGGTAACTGGTGAACCAAGCCAGTGGGCCAGGGGAGAAGCCAAGTTGGTGGATGGAGTAAAGTAGGAGGGGGTGACAGACAGTGTCAAAGGCCTTGGAGAGGTCAATGAACATGACACCCGCAACATGACCAGAGCTGAGAACAGAGTGGAGATGCAGGGAGAACTCCAAGAGGGCTGTAGTGGTGCTGTGTCCAGAGTGGAATCCATGTTGTTCTGGACACAGCAGGTCATATTTGGCCAGATACTCAGAGAGCTGAATGGCCACTATTTTTTCTAGTGCTTCTGGGGGAGTGGAGATGGGTCTGAAATTGTTAGG
This sequence comes from Neoceratodus forsteri, assembly GCA_016271365.2. Lineage (NCBI taxonomy): Eukaryota > Metazoa > Chordata > Ceratodontiformes > Ceratodontidae > Neoceratodus > Neoceratodus forsteri. Next base: position 655,441,273 of record CM057453.1, read on the forward strand.
GGAGGGTCTATCTCCACTCTTATGGATAGGGGTGATTTCTGCAATTTTCCAGGCACTGGGAAATTGACCAAGACATAGTAACCAGTTTAAAAGGTTGGTGAGAGGGGCTAGTACAGTATCAAGGACTAATCGGTGAATCCTGGAGTCCAGGGGATCACAGCTGGGTTGTTGCTAGCTAAGGCTTTTTGCAGATGAGATCTGACTTCAAGGGATGATATGGCATGCAGATAGAAAGGGGGGGGTGATCCGAGGTAGGGGGATGGAGGCAGGGATAGGGTCAAAAAAGTAGTTGGGGAGGACAGAGCTTAGATCTGAAAAAGCCATATTCAGGCACTCAGCTATGCAGGGAGGATCAGTAGTGATGGTACCATCTATTTAGAGTAGTGATGGAGGGGTGGAGTGGGTCTTTCCATTGAGATCCTTCATACTGTTCCGGAAGGCACAGGGTGAGCCCCAAGTGGATTCAAGGGTGGCTTGATAATATTCAGCCTTAGCCTGCCTTACAGCCCAGGTGCACTTGTTATGTGCTGCATTATAGGCTTGTCTGTCAGCCAATTTGCCTGTCTCGACAGCAATATGCCAGAGATTATCTCTTTGTTTCAGTGTTTGGATAAGGGATGGGGAGATCCATGGGGCGTTGTGTTTCTTGGTACGGATTCTGGTCAGGGGGGCCAAAAGGTCACAGGCCTTGCTGAAGGCACTGGAGAAATAGGATAGGGCAGCGTCAATATCCACTGCGAGTAGGAGTGGGGACCAATCAAGCTAGGCTAGGTGTGTTTTTAGCTTTCGGAGACTACCGGGGTGAAAGCGCCGGTGCAAGGTGACCTGGGACACTGGTTTTGGTGCGGGGGATGACCAGTGGCAAAGGACAAGAGAGTGGTCACTAAGAGACTCTGGTAGTACATTAATATCCCTGATTTTATGGGGGCGGTTAGACAGAATTACATCTAGGAGGGTACTGGAGCCGCCTGACTGGTTAAATCTAGTGGGTGAGGTAATTAGTTGGATCATATCTAGGGCAGCGAAGGAGTCCCTGATATGGAGGGCAGTGGTACTCAGCCAATTGATATTAAGGTCACCTAGGATGAGCTGCCCCACCTTGTGTGGGAGTGTGGTGATTTAATCAATGAGGGAGTGGACAGCTGGTCCCTGGTCCCTCGGGGGTATGTAAGAGACTGTGAGAAAAAGAGGACCCCTGGCTGGGTCAGGGGTAACCTTGAGGGTGAGGGCTTGGGCACTAAAACTGAGCTTGGGGGCAGGAAGAGCATGGCCTAAAAGTATGTCACGCATAAAGAATGCAAACCTGCTGCCACGTTTGCCTATACGGTCTTCCCTGAGTGTAGCCAGGGAGGGAGATAACTGAGTTAGGAGTTTATTCTCGAGAGCCAGGTCTTGAATAGTGCTATAACATCAGGACGGTGTTGTACAGCCCAGCACAGGAGAGCAGCGGATTTTTTTAGGAGGCTGCAAATATTCATGGATGCAGTGGTGAGGCCAGTACTAGAGTGGGGTGTGGGGTGGCTAGTTGACAAGGGCTCAGGTTTGGGGTGTATGTTCCCAGAGAGCAGAAGGAGTAGAGCAATTAATCTGATGAGCTGTCTGTGGTGACCAGGACCCTTAGCCAGGTACCGATGCAAGGTCCTACTAGTAGGGGTACAAGGGATGGGTAGGGTGCGGAGGGTAGGTATGGCAAGGAAGGAGTGGGCCCAGGGTGTCCCGGGGGGGAGAGGGTATTGGTTGGAGGTGGGTGCTGTGGAAAAATAGGGGTGTCCAGGGTGGGGGGATTGGCTGCTGTGGGGTGGTAGAGGGGGCATGGCTCAGGGTGGAGTGTAAGGGGCCAGGATTGTACATGGGCAGAGCAAGAAAGGTAACCATGAGTAGACTGAGTGTGATAGCCGGGGTGCCCATTGCTATTTCTATTGGGGATGTAAGGGGAATAACTGACTTTCAGTGAGTGTGACTGCCGCTGTGGAGTAGTTTTTCTTTTTTCTTCAGAGTACAATATGCTAAAAGTGAGAACAAGGCAGGGGATAACAGTGATTAGAACAGGAAAAGGCAGATGTCTCTAGTAGTAGATCAGTATAAACTGCAAACGGAAAAATGAGCAAAAAAAAAAACAAGCATCTGTCACTGTCGATTGTTGATTGCGTTGGTCTGTTGTGCTTGCTCAATGGCCCTGCCACTGGCTCAGTCTGTTTGTCCCAGTGCTGCAGGCTGCTCTTTTGTACTGGGCTCCTGCCTGTGTTGGTGGCTTTTTCTACCCACAAAGAAATCCACAGCTGTCCCGACAGAGCTCTGTTTTCATTCATTCATTTTTATTAAATTGGTTAGACCATTGAGTAAACCTCATTTAAAATGATGACCCTTGGTTATACAAAACTATAGTAACAATTATGAAAAATACAGAAGAATACAAACATACATTAACATAAAGTAACAATAAATAACTATTTAACTACAACAAACCTTCTTTTGTCCAAAAAGTGATTCCAAATACCAAGTTTTAACAGCTTTTAGTGACGGTATTTTTCGATTATACAGTAGAAATTTTACGGGAATCATATTCCAAAATCTAGGGACTAACCGACTAAAAAAGAAATCAGAAAGTTTAGTTTTTGATCTAGGTATAACCATCTCTCCAAAATTTGCATTCCTTAATGAAGACTTAACTTCCCTAACTTCTAATCTTTCAGCCAAATATTCTGGAATTACCATAGTAATACTTTTAAAGGCCAGAATATATTTATGTAACTGTCTTCTCTCTGATAACGAAGTCCATCCTAATCTATGGTACATTATACAATGATGGGCATCCCTGGGACACTAAGATCAGTCTCACAAGGCGATTATACAGTACATCCAATCTGCACAATCTACCAGACTGAGAATAGTCATGCAGTGTATAATCATAGTCAAAAAGATGAAAAATCTGTGATTCAACAATTTTCTTTATCATATATCCACCCAAACAATTTTTATTTCGATATAATAATCCCACCCTTTTACCCACTCATTTAACTAACTCATCTATATGTGAATTACCAGTAGCCAAGGGGTCCATCCAAAAACCAAAATACTTATAAGTCATCACTTGATCCAATTCTGTCCCCTCAGGATCTAACACTGTCAATTTGGTACAAGTTCTAAGTTTCACATTAGAACCAAATATCATACATTTTGTCTTACATTCATTTTAAGTTTCCGTTGTGTCAAATACCCATATAGTCCCAGATATTCAAACTGCGCCATTTTGTGGTGCAAGCCCCTGCACCACTCAAAATAGTTGTGCAGGGTTGTGGCCAGGGCGATATTCAATGGAGTTCCTTTGAATATCGCCCCCTGCCCAAATCCACTGTGCATAGTGCAGTGGAACTGCACCAGTGGTCAGAATGAAGCATTGAGATGCAATGGCGCAAGTTCCATTGTGCCATGCACAGCACCTGCGATATTCAAAGGGTGACATGCAAATGGGGCCATAATTGATGCAAGACACACGGGGGGGCCATTTGCATCTGATTACGGCCCCATTGGCATGCCATTAGCATGCAGGTGCGCCTGCAGCCCAATCACATTAAGTCCTGTAAGGGACAATGCATGACTCCAATCCCTGGTGGTCCGATTGACCCGGAGTAGCCCGATTGCGGGCCAAACAGTATCCTTCCACCTCCCTGAGTAGCCTGATCATGGGCAAAACAGTATCTCCCCACCCCCCCGAGTAGCCCGATCATAGGCAAAACAGTATCCCCCGAGTAGCCCGATCAGGCATAAGTGTTCCCCTCCCTGAGTAGCGTCAATCGTGGCATAAGCATTCCCCCCCACTAGCAATTAGATCACGGGCATTACCTAACCCACCCCCCATTAGCCTGATTGTGGGCATGAGAACCCCCAAAGTCCAATATCCTGGTGGTCCAGTGGACCAAACGGAGCCTGATTACGGGTGGCATTCCTCACCCCCCAAGTATGACATCCCTGGTGATCTAGTGGACCCCACCCACGCCCGTCTACAGAGGCCCTGCCCCACTCCCCCGTCAGTCGGTGGATGGAAGCACCGCCTACCTGCTGCCCGCCGCCCGTGACAGACAGCTCAGTGGGGCTGCAGCGCCATTAGTTCACAGCATGATCCAATGGGCGTGCAGCCATACCATAAGTCAATCCAGATATGTGAATTCATTCATTCACATATCTGGACTGATTCTACGGTATGGGCTGCATGCCCATTGGCTCATCTCTGAACCAATGGGCATGCAGCCCTACTGAGCTGTCAGTCGGCAGGTGGCAGGCAGGTGGGGTGCTGTGGGCGGTGGGGTGGGGGTCCACTAGATCACCAAGGATGTCATACTTTGGGGGTTCTGATGCCCGCGATCGGCTAATGGTGGGGTGGGTTAGGGTTATGCCCGCAATCAGGCTACTCTCGGGAGGATACTGTTTGCCCGCGATCGGGCTACTCGAGGGTGGGGGGAACACTTTTGCCCATGATAAGACTACTGGAGGGCGAATACAGTTATGCCCATGATCAGGGCATGGGGGGGGGGCGCCGCCAGGTGCAGCAGGAACAAGTCGAGAGCCACCCACAGCTGGTAGCTGCTGTGTTGCACCCTGCAATGTGCAGCTCACCTGTAGGTGGCCCTCAACTTGTTCCTTTTTTTTTCGGTGTAACTTTGTGCAGGTGCAGGTAGGGGTTGTGCCTGCATAACTCTGCACGGCCCAGGCTGAATATCGGGCTGTGCAGTTTATACATGGTTCCTTCCCCCTACAGTTGCACATGCCTTCATTATCATTGCGCTGTTGCTCAGCATGATTTGGAGGGATGCAACTGCCTCCTGCTGAATATCGCAGAATGGCACATTTCGGACTTGCGCAGGCACAACCCTATTGTGCATGGCTCAACTCTTTTGAATATCTGGCCCATAATCTATAGCAACTTAACTGTAAATTTGATTGGATCTCTTCCACAGAAGAAGCAGAAGTGTACATTATAGTATTATCTGCATACAGTTGATAAGCCATATTATTCACATGGCATCCCAGCTGTTTAAGATAAATCAGAAAAAGCAAGGGTCCAAGCACTGACCCCTGAGGGACGCCTCGAACCACTGGCAACGGTGATGATACAATCTTATTAACGACCATTGTCCGTTGAGGTTGCTCTCTCCCCCTGTCTCACTAAGTCAGTCTGGTTCTCCCAGCGCTGCAGGCTGCCCTTTTGTACTGGGCTTCTGCCTCTGTTGGTGCCTTTTTCTGCCCACAGAGAAATCTGCAGCAGTCCTGACAAAGCTGCGTTGAGCTCGCTCACTCACCTTCTCTCATTTGCTCATTCTGTTCTGCCAGCGATGCAGGCTGCCCTTTGCTACTGGGCTTCTGCCTGCGTTGCTGCCTTCTTATGCCCATAAAGAAATTTGCAGCAGTTACAATACAGCTCTGTTGAGCTCACTCACTCATTCTGGTTTTCTTGCCACTGCAGGCTGCCCTTTTGTACTGGGCCCCTGCATGCATTGCTGCCTTTTTCTGGCCACAAACAAATCTGCACCAGCCCCAACAGAGCCCCATTGAGCTCACTGACTCCTCCTCCCTCACTTGCTCGGTCTGTATCTCCTGGCGCTGCAGGTTGCCCTTTTGTACTGGGCTCCTGCCTGCATTGGTGGCTTTTTCTAGCCAGAAATAAATCTGAAGTAGTCCGGACACAGCTCCACTGAGCTCGCTCATTCCCCCTTTATCACGCTCGCATTCCATTTTTGCCGGCGCTGCAAGCTGGCCTTTTGTACTGGGCTCCTGCCTGCATTGCCGCATTTTCTGCCCACAAAGAAGTCTGCAGCAGTCACACTAGAGCTCTGTTGAGCTTGCTCAGTAACTCTCTGTCACTCTTTCATTCTGTTTCTCTTGGTGCAGCAGACTGTGCTTTAGTATGGGGCTCCTGGCTGCATTGACACCTTTGTCTGTCCACAAAGAAATCCGCAGCTGTCCCGACAGAGCTCTGTTGAGGTCGCTCAGTCTCCCTCTCTCATCGCTCATTCTGTTTGTCCAGGCACTGCAAGCTGCCCTTTTGTACAGGGCTTCTGCATTGGTGCCTTTTTCTGCCCACAAAGAAATCCCAGCAGTGCTGATAGAGCTCCGTTGAGCTCAATAAGTCCCCTTGTCTCACTCGCTCATACTGTTTATCTCACCGCTGCAGGCTGGCCTTTTGTACTGGGCCCCTGCCTGTATTGATGCCTTTTTCTGCCCACAAAGAAATCCACAGCAGTCCTGACAGCGCTTCAGTGAGTTCGCTCACTCCCCCTCCCTCACTCGCTGTCTTGATCTGTTTCTCCCAGTGCTGCAGGCTGCCCTTTTGTAGTGGGCTCTTGTGTTGGGGCCTTTGTCTGCCCACAAACAAATCCGCAGCATCAACAGAGCTCAGTTGAGCTTGGTCACTCCCCCCTCTCACTCGGTCTGTCTTAATCTGTCCCAAACACTGATTTCCCAGAGTCACAGTGCTATTGTCTGGCAGGAGTGCAAAAACATATTTTAGCCAGGATGTGAAAAATTACAGCTGTTTTGTTCGTAAGGAGTTGTAAAAAATGCTGCTGTTGAAAATGTGGTGTGAAAGTATTACAAATTTGTGAAGTTACAAGGGTGCGTGGAAACAGTTCAACGCATGCTTCTAACACAGTCATGTTATGGAGTTTCATCACCAAATTTTCAGCATAGGGATTTTAGGACCTCTGCTCATGAACAGTGTCACTGTCATTTTTTTATTCTGTCCGGAACACTGACTTCCCACAGTGACCATGTTATTCTGCGCTGGAACTGTGAAAACACATTTCGGTCAGGATGTGAAAAATGACAGCTGTACTGCTTATAAGTAGGTGTGAAAAAATGACACTGTTGAAAATCTGGTGTGACAATATTACACATCTGCAAAGTTACAAGGGTACGTGGAAAGTGCGCAACAGACACTTGTAACACAGTCAACTGATGGGCTATCATCCCCAAATTTTCCACATAGACATTTTAGGACCTCTGCTCATGAACAGTATGACTGTCATTTTCTTAATCTATCCCAGACAGTGATTTCCCACAGCGACCATTCTATTCTGCGCCATTAAGTGCGAAAACACATTTCGGCCAGGATGGGAAAAATGACAGCTGCACTGTTCATAAGTAGGTCTGGGAAAATGGCAATGTTTAATTTCTGGAGTGAAAATATTATAAATTTGCGAAGTTATGAGCTTGTGTGCCAACTGCACAACGCACGCTCATAACACAGTCATTTTATGGAGTATCATTACCAAATTTTCAACATAGGCATTTTAGAACCTCTACTCATGAACAGTGTCACTGTCATTTTCTTAGTCTGTTCTGAACACTGATTTTCTGCAGATACCGCACTATTCTGCACTGGAACTGCGAAAACACATTTCGGGCAGGATGTGAACAATGACAGCTGTACTACTCACAAGGAGGTGTGAGAAAATGCCAATGCTGAAAATCTGGCATGAAAATATTGTAAATTCATGGAGATCACAGTACATAGCAACTTGCACTAAGACTACAGAAATGTCATTTTTTATTTTTCCCACCAAATTTGCAACATAGGCTTTTTGAGAGCCCACCTCATGAACACTGGCACTGTCATTTCTTTAATCAGCCCCAAAGGGTGATTCTGCACAGTGACCGCAAAACCACCTTTCGGGGCCAGTTAACGCAATTACAGTTCAAGAATTCATGAGTAGGGGTCCCAAAAACCCCATGTTGAAAATTTGTTGAAAAAAGTCCCAAAAATGCCTGAGATATGCACTAAAGTTAAAAAAAAAAACTATTTATTACATTATACAGCTTACCGGCATTTCCACAGTTCGCGGTCAGCTTTGAAGAGTGCAGATGTGTTCCTGGTACACCGAAGATCGTTGCACCAGACTCTGAAGGTAAGTATGAGGTGAGGGTGGTGTGGGGAGGCAGGGTGCTCAGTGGGTGGGTGCGGGTTGTGGGAGGGGAGCCTGGGAGAGCTCCGAGGGATCGGTTTTTTTTCCACAGGGTGAAAAAAAAAATTAAGACAGTGGGGGACCGTTTTCCTCTTTAACAGGTGTGTTTGGCATGCTGGGGTGGGCTCCTAGCATGCCAACTGTGTGGGTGGGTGCATTAGCCGACGGGGGATTGGGCACCCTAATCGGCAGACAAGGAAAGGGGGAAGGGAGCTGCAGGAGCCGAGGGGGATTGGGCACTCCCTCGGCTACAGAAATGGAAGGGGGTATCATTATGCCGACGGGGATTGGGTACCCCGTCAGCAGAAACAACGGGGGGGGGGCTTACAGAATACTGATGGAGAGTGGGCTCCCCCATTAGCAAGTAAACATGGTGCTGGGGTTATATTATTTGTGAACATGGTGGCAACCCACCGCCTTGTTCAAAACAATATCAGAGGTTTCACATCCCGCCCTGCAATGACGGGTCGCTCCCTCATTGCAGCAGAGGCTGATGCTGCAATGACGAGGCAGCCCCTGATTGCAGTGGCTACTTTTTTAGAAGGTTGTGGCACGCTGGCTGAACTAGTGTCAGCATCAGCATGCCATGGCATTGGGGATGGGGGACAAGCCTTTACAGGCTTTGGGGGCATTGGGCACAATAGTGCCACACCTCCACAACCTGCTTGTGGAGAAAGCTGGCACATGTTTCTTGAGCATACGAGCAATCAACATAAAAAAGGGGGTTGAAGTTCCCTACACTAACAATTCAAATTCAGCAGTGAGCACAAAGAAACATCACAGATTTAGTTGCAGAGGTTAGGAAAAAATAAATTTAAGCAGCAGGCAGATGAGCACCAGGAGACTGTGCCAAGCAGTTCAAATCTTCAGGAGCTGAAGCCAGTCAGGGAGAGACGGAGTGCTGAATCTGCCTATAATTTCAGGCACCATCCACCAGCTGGGTTCATGGCTAGCAAGGTGAACTGGAGCTGCTTTCTTGAAGTGTACCTGGAGTGATCAACAGACCTCCGGCACAGAGGGAGGCATTAGATAAGGTACTGGTGGAAGCCACTGGCAAGATGGCAGAAAAAAGGGAGGTGCTGCAGGTGGGGGACTTCAACCTGCCAGATGTGGATTGGAGCCTTCCAGCAGCAGCTTCAGCTAGAAGCAGAGACTTTCTGGGCTCTCTGCAGGGACCATTACTCAGGCAACTAGTCAGTGAACCCACTCATGATGGGGCAATACTGGACCTGGTACTCACTAACAGGGACAGTGTTGCAGACATCAAGATGAAAGGCCACCTATGAACCTGTGTTGTCACCATACAGTGTGGTTCAGCATAAGGATGGCTGCAGAATCAAACCACACAAGGGTGAGAGCCCTATACTTCAGGAGGGCAGATTTTAAAAAGATGGGTGAATGCCTTAGGGATGAACTAGCAGGGGTGAGTAACCTATGTGAGGTAGAGGAACAGTGGGTGAAGATAAAAGGGAACACAGTAAAGTGAACAAAGCTCTGTGTCAAACAAGTGAGCAAAAGCAAGAGGAAAGATGGCTATGATTCTCAAAAGAGGTGACCAAAAAGGTGTACCGTTGCAACACCTTTTCGGCTCTGTATTTTCAGGTGTACTCCCCTTTCCCTTCCCCCAGAACACATCTGGAAACAAGCTCTTGTTAGTTCAGTACGTCTTTCCTGGTGAGACCTTTAAATAAATAAATAAAAGGGTAGCATTCAGAAAGTATAAGGAGAGGGAGGAGGATAGGGAGGTGTATCTGGGTAACAGAGAGAAGCAGGGAAAGCAGTAAAGAGCGCCAAGACAAAAACTAAAGAGAGAATAGCCCAGGAGGTAACAAAGGGGACAAAGCATTTTTATGTTTGCTTGCATTCATGTGCAAGAAACATAGTGCCACCATATGAGTTTTCGTAGGTGTGCCTCCCACACTTCCAAAGTCCTGCTCCCTTTTGAAGGTGTGGCTGCACCATGCCAATGAATGTCCAAGCTGTCTATGACAGTCATTTAGATGCAGTGTCCCATAAGGCCAGGTCCCTCCACCCTTCTACTTTAATTTTCTGGCCCCTATCTTCTCACTTCCTCCTTTCTTCTCTCTGCTCTCTTACTCTTTGACTACCAGGTTTTATACTCTCATCTTCTTACTTTGCCTTATACTCTACACAATAGTGGTGTTAGGGACACAAGAAACATGTGGTCACTTGGGGTGCGAGCTCAGCCTGTGCACAAGAGCTGGTGGTTCCCCTGTCCTCTGAATGTGTGTGTTAATTTTTCCCTCATGGACGTAAGTCAGAATTGCCCCTTCCTCTGCCCCCTGCCAGCATCTGGTCCCCATCCAGTCCCAAAACTGACAGCTTTCACATGATTGGTTGGGACTGGGATAGTTCCAACCAATTTTGTGAAAGCTTCCTTTTTTTTTTACTTTGAAGAGCATGGTGTTGTTCAAGCGTTCCCATGGGTGAGTTGGTTACTGGGGGATTGAAGCCTTGGCATGAGGGCACATAACACCCCCTCTGATGAGCTTCAAACTGTGAGTAGATGCTCATCACTCACCCCTACCAAGTCCGCACTCAAAAACCCCGCCCGCTGCCATCAGCAAATCTATCATGCTCTGGGACTGGGACCTGAAAATGCGCACTGCTGGCCTCACCACCACCTTCTCCATGACTGCAGATTCTCAGCCAGCAGTAGAGAGATGTGATAAAGAAGGCAGCATTGAGCAGTGGCTATGGGTCCAATGGCAGCAAAGTGAATTCAGGATCTTTCTCACCTTCATTGTCCTTCTCCTCCTCCACGTTGGGCAGGACTATTTCTAGGAAGGCAGCTGTAGGGAGATAGCATCAGGGGTCGAGCAGCCCAGTGGCAGACTCAAGTAGGGGTCTGTAGCAAGAAGCCTCTCCTCAGCAGGCGGGAGTCAAGCTGGGAAAGCTTCAACCGGTCCTGGGGGAGAGGATGAGAGCAGCAGCTGGAGGGGACACCAAGCAAATGCACCAACCTAATCCCGGGCTGGCAGAGCTGGGAATGAAGCAACATTGTGCCAAAAACAGAGAATGTTTCAAAACATGTTCTTTGAAAAAAGGGAACAGAAGTGACACCCTGAAGCTGTCAAAGAAATGTCTCACAGGTTTGTAACTGACGCATACACTGACCTAGACCAGGACATGCAAGCTAGGAAATAAGAAATATTTTATTCCCCCTGGTTCATATTTCATCTGTGCCTTGCTGCTGATAACTATGTCCTAGCCTGCAGTGTGTTACTGTTTAGCCTTTCATTGCTGTCAGAACAATAAAATATTAACTTTTCCGCTGCCTTCTACGACACAGCATTCTGCAGCCTGCAGACACTTGATCCCCTAGCTGCTGTATTATAATTGCTGGTTAGGGCATGCTTGTGCACTGTCTCACATTATGATCGACAACCCCTATTTTAACCTAGATTTTTATGTTTGCTTGCACGCATGTGCAAGAAACACAGTACCACCATACGAGTTTTCGTAGGTGTGCCTCCCCCAGTCCCAGTGCCCTGCTCCCTTTTGCAGGCACGACTGCACCACACCAATGAATGTTCATGCTTTCTTTGACTGTCATTCAGATGCAGTTTTGTACAGTTGAAAGCAGAAAATTGCTGCAATCAGCAGTTGTAACATGTAGACAATTTGCATACTGCCATTGGTAGGTAATTTACATACTGCTGTCAGCAGTATGCAAAGTGCCTTCACTCAGCACTGCATCCTGAATGCAGCTGTCATAGACAGCTCCCTTCAAGGTCCCCCCTTCCCAAACAGTCAAGTAGCACGCTGAGAGCCCACCCCAGCGTGCTCATGTGCCCCCCCACCACTCACAGTATGGCTGACGGCAGTGTCCAATCCCCTATCAGCTTAGCGCCCCCCACAGACTTCTAGATGCCACGATGGGACCCCACCCCAGTGTGGCAAAAGTCAGAATGGTGACAGGGGTGCCCAACCCTCCACTGGCTCCACTCAACACCCCACCCCCCCAAAAAAATAGATTTCAGTTGACACGCTGGGAGCCCACCCCAGCGTGGCAAATGTCTGTATGGCCAATGGGGATACCCAATCCTCGTCGGCTCCACTGAACTCCCCAAAAAAACTTTCACCTGCCATGCTGGGAGCCCACCCCAGCATGGCACAAGTCCTGTGTCATCTTCCTAAAAAGAAAAAACACACCTGAAAACAAAAAAATGGTCCCTCGTTGATTGTCTTGGACCCCTCCCCCAACCCACACCCACTCTCTGCGCAGCCACCTCGCCACCCCCCAACCCCATAATTACCTCCAGAGTCCAGCACGATGGTCTTCGGTGGGCCAGGAACACTTCTGCACTCTTCAAAGCTGACCGTGAACTGAAGAAATGCCGATAAGCTGTATAATGGCATAAATGGGTTTTTTTCAACTTTGGTGCATACCTCGGCCATTTTGGGGAATTTTTTCACCAAGTTTTCAACATGGGGTTTTTAGGGCCTCACCTCATTAACTCAGTCACTGTCATTTTGTTATTCGGTCCCAAAAGGTGATTTCACGGTCACTGCACTGAACCACCTTTCGGGACCCAGTAACAAAACGACATGAGGTAGGCCCCCCAAAACCCTATGTTGAAAATTTGGTGAAACTAATTCCCAAAAATGACTGTTTTATGAGCGTGCATTGTGCAGTCCCTACGCATGCTTGTAACTTTTCAAAATTTTACTATTTTCACTCCAGATTTTCAACATTGTCATTTTACCATACCTCCTTATGAGCAATACAGCTGTCATTTTTCATATCTTGCCCAAAATGTGTTTTTACGCATGTAGCACCCAATGGCACAGTCGGTGTACGAAATCAATGTTAGGGACAGATTAAGAAAATCACAGTGACACTGTTCATGAGCAGAGGCCTTAAAATGGCTATGTTGAAAATTTGGTGACAGAAGTCCATAAAATGACTCTGTTACGAGTGTGCATTGTGCAGTTGCCACACACCCTCATAAGTTCACGAATTTGTACTATTTGCAGTCCAGATTTTCAACACTGGCATTTTTTCCACACTTCCTTATGAAAAGTACAGCTGTAATTTTTCACACCCTGGACAAAATGTGGTTTTGCACTTCCGGCGCACAAATGCATGGTCGCTGTGGGAAATCATTGTTCGGGACAGATTAAGAAAATCACAGTGACACTGTTCATGAGTGGAGGTGCCAAAATGCCTGCGTTGACAATCTGCTGTAAAATATCCCCAAACTAATTACATTATGCATGTGCATTACGCAGTTTCTACGCACCCTTGTGATGTCACTTTTTTATATATTCAATCCAGATTTTCACCATTGTCATTTTTTACTCCTCCTTATTAATAGTAAAGCTGTCATTTTTCACATCCTGTTTGGAATGTTTTTGCACCTGTGGTGACAAATGCCATGGTCACTGTGCAAAAGCAGCTTTTGGCTAACAAACTGATATTGCCACTGTGCATGAGGTGGGGGTCACAAAAAAACCCATGTTGAAAATTTGGAGTGAAAATACCAAAAAACGCCTGGGGCATTAGGGTTTACGACCATAACACCCCACCCTGTAGAGGCTGACAGGCATCAGGAGTGTGGCTTGGGATTGCCACCTGTAATGCTCATGCCATTCCACCCACATCCACACCCTGCAGCCAGTGACAGGCATTCAGGTGTGCCTTGCACTGTTCGGCCCCAAAGTTCACCCCATTCTCCTATACTGCACCCATCTTACCATATTTCCTTATGGAATGGGGTGAGCATGCGGCCCAAAGACCCCAAGGCACACCATGACACTTGTCAGAGTCTGCAGGGTAGGGTGTGGTGAAATGGCATGGCTGTTATACCTGATGACCCAAAGGCACACCCCTGTGCCTGTCAGTCTCTGCAGGGTGGTGGTGGGGTTGGCTTCAGTTCAATACTTTACTGTCATTCCTATTATGCAGCTCTGTAACTCCTACACTACCAATGCCAATGCCAGCAAGCAAACATTCTGCATTGACAAGTGCTTGTTTAGATATGTAAGTGAAAAGAGGAAGACCAGGGGTGGGATTGTAAGGTTAGAAAGGGAAGTTTGGGGACTGTACAGAGGGGGACCAGGAAAAGGCAGACATCCTGAACAAATACTCTATTGTTCAGTGTTTATAGAGGAAGGAAAAGGGGAGGGGCCACAAAAAAGTAACAACAGCTTTGTAGGTAGAGAGGTAGACATTAGTAATTTTTTGGAGGCAAGAGTCCCGAAGGGATTAGCTAATCTGAAGGCAGACTTTGCAATTGGACCAGATGTTGTGCATCCAAGAGTATTGAAGGAGCTCAGGGAGGTACTGGCTGCACCTCTGACAGTTCTATTTAACAGTGGAAAACAAAATACCCCTATCTCAATGCTCAGTGAATACAATCAGACAATATACATTCTCATTAGTACTTATATTTTCATTGTCTTCCAGACTTTGGAATTCTTTGCTGCTGAGCTCCAGTAAATCTCTAGCAACATTTCAGAACAACAAGTTCCTTCATGAGACTTTGGAGCAATTTTCTATGAAAAACATTTTTATTTTATTTAGCTTTTTGTTGACCGGATAAGTGCACTAGACAAATCCTGCCTATTTTCAGGCACAACCTGGGGGAGGTGGATACAGATGAATGCCAACTGACCTTGAACCAGATTAAGTTGTTGCTGGTATTTTTAGTGAATGAGGGAAATTTGGCCAGGACACTGGGGAAATTCCCCTGCTGTTTGCCAGTAGGGGGACCCCTTTGGCCATCGTAGGATGGCTTAGTCAGTTGCTGTGCTGCTGCTGGAGGGGATGGATGTGCAGCTGGGAGAAGAGCTTGGCTCCCCTGCAGTTTTGCCGCTGTTACCACTGGACGTTTCTGCTGCAGCTGATGTGCCTACCGAACCTATTGTGCCTCTAGGTTTTGTTGAGGCTGCCTGCTCGTCTGCATTGCCTTTTTTGGATCGCTCCTATCGGTCTGCATCGCCTAAAGTGGATTCCAGTTTGCCTCCTATGGAATCTTCTAAAGAGGAATTGAATAAGTTACTATTGGAAGAAGAGCAACTGTATTTGCAAAGGAAGAAAGACATTTTGCACCGTTTTGGACCGACTAGTTTGCCAACTATGTTTGCGGCTTCTGGTCTTCTTGTTGACACTTCACTGCCGGTTGCTATGGTTATGGAACGTCCAGGGGTTCTGTCTGAGCCGGGCGTTGTTTTTCACCGCTCCGGCCAAGATCAGGCAGCTGCCACAGTGTTTTCATTTACCACAGAGTCAGAGAAACCTCGCAAGGAATGAGTTACTTTGAAAGGCTGTCCTGGCACTCTTCGCTGGGCAGATGCCCCTGTTGAGAATGGTGGACCTTGGACTGTGGAGGACTCACTGCGTGCAGCAGTCTGGGTACGCTCACCTGATACTGGCTCATGGATTTCCGTCTTTTTTCCAATTTCGATTCCAGGAGTCCAGTCTTCTAAATCTCCTGGTGCTTTTGTAATGACTGTGAGTACTGACTCTGTCACACTGGCTGCTGACTCTGTCACACTGGCTGCTGAATTGCCTAGGGGGGTTTCTCCTTCGGATTCACTTAAGCCTGCTCCTGTGTTGGATCCCTTTCTGATTTTTGAAGCTTCTCCATGTTCTCCTCTTCACCTGCCCTCTGACTTGGAATTCTCTCAGACCCTGGTTTTTCAGCCACTTTTTACTACATGGGCTGATTCTCCACACCATGAGGTGGAGACCACTGCACTTAGTGATGTTTCTGACTTTTCGAATATACCGAAACATGTTCCTGCTCACATTAGAAACTTTCCACAGGGCTCTCCTGGTGGAAGAGTGCAGCCCCCGCCCCCCTTCTGCTCCCCTACCACTTCTTGACCTTTTTCATCTCTTTTCATCATTTAGCCACTTCAGCGAAACACCATAATGCAGTTCATATCCTGTATAAGGGGGGTTTGGAAGTTTTTCCTGACAGGGTTTATGTGGGTCGTACTTTATTGAAAAACAGTCTAAATTTTCAAGTCTCTGAACTGTATGCTTTGATTCATGTGTCTGGAGAAAATGTTTTTGATGTAAGCTTTAAACTAGGAGGAGGCCTTGACAAATTTTGGGCACGTTATCACCAGGTGAAGGCCTCTCCATTGTGGGCCCCTTTTGAGGTTATTCCTCTTAGTAGGCCGGCTCACAAAACTATTACTGTTCTCTTCCGTAATGAAGGGGTCAGTGTTACAGACTTGTTATTTTGGCTGAAACAACGTTGCATGGTTATGGGTCATCCCGAGGCTATCCTTGACTCTGAGGGTATTTGGACTGGAGGCTGGAAAATTAGGGTCCTTTTACATTCTGAAGGTGGGGGTCCTTGCCATCTCCCTAACAGTTTTTTTTGGGCCGGGATAGGGGTGTTCTGTTTTATCCAGGGCAACCTAGGACTTGTTATAAATGTAGGCTTTTAGGGCATATTAGTAGTGCTTTTGATCAGCTGAAATGTTCCCTTTGTCACAAAACTGGTCATCTTAGTGGTCAATGCTCCAACCTGGTTTCTTGTAACCTTTGTGGGGAAGAAGGTCATGTCTACATGTCTTGTCCTAAAGCTGCTCATACAACCTCCTTGTCTGCTGATGGGGAAGAGCAGCGTCTCTTGATTTCCTTAACCCACAGGAAATTTTTCAAGGTTTCTACCATGGCTGAGGTTATTCCTTCTCCCACCATGCCTGCCCCCACTGCTCCAGGCTCTCCCCCCTCCCAAGGTAGCAGTTGCTTGTCTAGTGGCTGTTTTACAGGAGACTCTTCCTCCTCTGATTGTGGCTGCCCCAGCACACTCCCTTGTTACACAAACAGCCATTGTGTCCACCAGTGTTTCTCACATTATTCGTAGCTCAATGCCCCCCCCCCCCGGAAGCTAAGGGCCCTCCGGAACGATGGATGTCAACCAGAAAGCGGTCTACTGGCACCCTGCCTACCCCTAAAATGCCTAAGACTTCCCTTCATGATTCCTCTAATTGGTTTTCTGTTTTTTGGATGCTGATCATTAAGATACTGATTCAGTCTGTTCTTCAGCGGATTCTGTTCTTCCCAGAGATGCTGCTGATTTACTGATGACTGATGAAAGTGGCACTCCTTCCCAACCCTCATCAAGGAAAGGGAAACCTAGGAAGAAAAAAACATTGCTTTTGCCTCCCGCTCTCTCATTACACTATGCTTTTTTCCCCTCCTTTCTCAATTTTGACATCTAATGTCAATAGCATTAAGAATGCTATTAAGAGATGTGAGGTGTTTTCCTTTTTTACAGTCTTTACCTCCTGAGATCTTTCTTCTGCAGGATACTAGACTTCACACTACTTTTGAACTTGCTTTGGCTACTAAAGCATGGCTCTCGGGGATTACTTTCTGGGCAATTGGCCCGGAAAGATGTATGGGGGTTGGAATCCTTTTTCACCACATTCAACCTATTGTGCTAAGGGTGTTGGACCTCATCCCTGGTAGAGTTCTGTTGCTTGATTTACTTTTGGACACTTTTTTTTTCATGTTATTAGTACTTATGCTCCCCAAACTAAAGCAGAGCACACACTTCTTTTTCAACAAATTAGTCCCTTTTTTCATATTGCTCATTATGTAATTTGGGGAGGTGATTTCAATTGTGGCTTAAATAAGTGGGATAGGGGTTCTGCTACCACCACAGGGAAAATATTTGGTGATATGGCTGCCCTCAATAAGGCTGTCTGTGACGCTCGTCTTAAGGGTGCATTTTTTTCACACACTGGAGTGCGAGAGCATACTTTTTTCAAGGGGACATTATCCACCTGTATTAATTTTTTGTTCCTGTCTCTCTCATTGATACTTCAGACTGTCTCTGTAGAACCTACTCCTTATTCTGACCATAAGCTCTTGAATGCTACCTTGGGTCCAGCAGTGGCTCCTAGGGGTCCTGGATACTGGAGGTTTAATTCTGAGCTTTTATTGCAAGAGGTCTTTCTACGACTGATCTCTACTTTTTTGGCCTGAAGGAAATCCTTATTTGCTTTATATGATGATCCTGTGGGTTGGTGAACAGAAACAAAATCGGATCTCCATTTCTTACTTATTTCAAACAGTAGATGATTTCGGCAGGGTTCCAATTTTTTGTACTTAAAGGATAAGACGCAGCTACAGCATTTGTATTCCCTGTCACAGCTTACTCGACATTATTATTCGGCCCAGATTACTCATTTTCAGAAGAAGATGATGCAATATCATTTATCTTTATCTACAGATCTTCAGTTCCAACAACATCATAATATGAAGGGTCTGTTTTTTACTACTTGTCCCCTGCTCAATCATCAAGAAAGGGTACAGACTAAATCAGTTTAAGCTCTATATGACCAACAGGGGGTGGTCCAGGATGACCAGAAAAGTGTTTTACGTATTACTTCTGACTACGCTGCTTATTTTCTGCTCACCCAGGGCAGGATTTAGATTTTAGTTCTTTTTTTTAGTAAACTACAGGTTCCACAGGCTCCGCAGGACCAATTTTTAGGCTTACTGACTCCTTTTACAGCTCGGGAAGTTGCTACTGCCATTAAGTCTTTATCTAAGGGTAAGGCACCTGGTTTAGTTGGCCTCACTTCAGACATTTACCATCTTTTGCATGGTGAACTTTTGGAGGAACTAACTTCAGTTTATAAAGCTATTTTACGGTCTCAGTCTGTCCCTTTTGACATGTCTACGGGAATTCTTATTTTTCTTTTTAAGAATAAGGGTGATAAATTGGATCTCTCTAATTGGCGGCCTATTAGCCTCTTGAATACTGATTTTAAAATTCTTTCCAAACTTTTGAACACGAGGTTATTATCAGTGGCAAAGTTCTTGATTTCTCCGGCCCAGTCTAGTACCGTGCCTGGGAACTCGATAACAGATCAACTGCTTCTCTTGAGAGATATATTTTTTATGATTCTGTTTCACTGCTGAAGGGATATGTGCTTTCTCTAGACCAGAGGCAAGCCTATGATAATGTGGCGCATGTCTTTCTATGGAAAGTATTAAGTCATTATGGTATTCTGGCTACTTTTATTGCCTGGATCTAAGCCCTTTATCGTACTGCTACAGTCCATCCCTGTATTAATGGCTTTTTAGGCCCTCATGTTCCTATCAAAAAGGATGTTCATCAAGGGTGTCCGATCAGTCCCCTTTTATATGTCTTTAGTATAGACCCATTATTGAGGCTTCTCAATTCTATGCCTGGTATTGTCCATATACAAATATCTAATTTTATTGTTCCTTATACTGCCTTGGCTTATGCGGATGATGTAGTCCTTTTAGTAGGGACTACCCAGTCTGCTGAACTGGCACTGGCGGTTTGTACCACTTATGGTGCATTTTCCGGAACCAGTTTGAACTTACTGAAGAGTACTGGGAAGCCTCTGGGTGGTTAGTTGCTTCCCGTGGATCGCATTGCTGGTCTCTCCTGTACTTTAGATCCTTTAAATATCTTAGGCATTGAGTATGGGTCTTCCCAAATGGATATTGCTAACTGGGACAAGAAATTATTATTAGGTTCACAAATGGTACAGAATTGGAATAAGACAAGAATGAGTTATTGTAAATGTGTTTATTTGATACGAACTTATTTAGTACCTCTTTTTTTATTTCTTAGTTCAGTTTTTTCCTGTTCCCAAGTCAAGGGAGGCTACTTTATATAGTTTATTTTTTCAGTCCTTTTAGGGTAGCCGTCTGAATCCCATCAAAAGAAATATTTTATATTTCACTCTCAATCTAGCTGGTCAATGGATGCTTAACTCTGTCTTGTTTTTTTTCTGTCAGTTTTTGTATGCTAATTTGAAACCTTTGTTTACTACTCCTGACAAATACTGGTGTGTTTTTTTTATTCATAGCATATCTCCCTGGTTTACGGCTTGGGATTTTGGTCAATTACAACATCTTAAACATGAAACCGCATTACCATTATGTTTGCGAGAAGTCTTTGTTAAACTTTGGTCATGGGGGATCTCTAGTAGACTTGTGATCTCCAAATCAAAAAAGCAATTATATGCTATTGTTTTGGAAAACCATTTTAGTGAACCGGAGGTCTTTCCGAAATGTCCGGTGCCACATAGAGATGCTTTGTTACTTTCTCTGAATGAGAAGAGAATACCGCTAAAATTTAAAGATCATCACTGGCTTAATTGTCATGAATGTTAAGGCTAATCAGAAACATAACTGGTGGAGGAACGTATTTGTTCTAGACCTGGGTGCATTACTCAACCTGAAACCCTTCTGCACTTATGTTTTACTTGTACTTATACTGTTGATTTTTGGAAATTCTTATATGATAAATCTGGTTTGCCCTTTTTTTCACAGCTTACATATTCTTCACTTATGTATGGTAGTTATCCTAGCAGTTGGGATATTTGGGACAAGAGTACTTTAACTGTCATTTTTACTGTTATCAAATTGTTTATTTGGCATTCTAGATGTTTGTTCACTCTTCAACAGCAAACCTTTTCTTATTAAGATCTCTATGGTAATATTTTCAAATCTTTACAGGACGTATATTTTTCGGAAACTAAATGTCCCAATATGATACATGTACAGGCTCTTTGGTGGAATTTACCCTGGATTACTGATAATGATTTTCCAATTACTTGAAAACTCTGGTCTAGGCTTGTTTATTTTTTTTTCTTTTCAGTTTATGTTGTTGAGTTTTTCTGGGAATTGACTGTGATTCTGTTGATATGTATGATTATTTTCTGTTTTGTATTGTATGATTTCTTTAATAAAGTCTTCCCCTACTCTTTTCAATAAGTGCCATGGGATCTTTAACATTCACCTGAACTACCACCAGTCCAGGCAGATTGGACCCCGGTTTAACGTCTCATCTCAAAGATGGATAAACATCAATTTTAGAATGTATCATTTACAAAGTTATTTTTTGTATTAAAATATTAATTTTCAAGCTCATTTAATTCAAACAGGTGGAACTAACCTGTACAATCAATAAAAATCACCTAAGTGTGTCTGCCATGGGGGTTGGGGTATTCCCAGTTGAGTAGCATAGACTTTCTATGTCTATTAAAAAAGGAAAATGAAAACTTTAATAAATATGAGTCAGTTTAACCATATTTCACCAATATTTTTACAAAAAAGAGGGCAAATGCTATTAGTAAAGTTAAAATTGATAAAGCGCAAGATAATATATGCACCTTTATAAGTGCTTTCATAAGATTACATCAGTTTTGGTCCTCCGCTTCAGCTCTCATGTTGAAATGCATTATGTAATAGAAGAAAACAGGGACCAACGCAAAGAGCGAACTTTACAGGAAAAACCTTCCTTTCTTCTGTTTCTTTTTATAAGCAGAAACCGAGTTAAACTCATTCATGCTCTAAAAATACAAATTTCAGCAGAGGAGCATCCTCTTACCATGCCAGACACACTTAGGTGATTTTGATTGATTGTACAGGTCAGTTCCATCTGTTTGAATTAAATGAGTTTTAAAATTAATATTTTAATACAAAAAATAACTTTTTAAATGATACATTCTAAAATTGATGTCTGTGTTTTGTATAGAAAATTGCTCCACAGTCTGATGAAGGAACTTGTTGTTCTATAACGTTACTAGCAAAGAATTTGAAAGTCTGGAAGACAATAAAAATATAAGGACTAATGAGAATGTATATTGTCTGATTGTTTTCATTGAGGGTTGAGCTAGGGGTATTTTGTTTTGCATTTCTGAGTTTATCCGTTTTACCCATCTCCCTACCTTTTTTCTAAAAATACTGAAAAACATAAAGGAACCTTGGGAGACCCTTTTTTGGACCTAGTTCTATTTAACAGCTCACTGGAAACAGGAATGGTTCTGGAGGTCTGAAGGAGGGTGGATGTAGTCCCACAACAGAAAAGTGGTAGCAGGGAGTAGGCTGGCAACTATAAGCCAGTCAGTCTGACACTGGGGGTGGGAAAGTTCATGGAATCACGATTGAAGGAAAGGATTATGGAATATCTTGAATCCAGTAGGTTACAAGATCTAAGGGCAACATGGTTTCACAGGGGGGAGGTCATGTCAAATGAATCTGATAGAGTTCTTTGACTGGGTGACCAAGGAACTAGACCAGAGTGGAGCAGTGTATGTGGCTGACTTAGATTTATAGAAGGGATATTGGCACCGTTCCACATAGGAGACTAGTGAGCAAGCTGGGTAACTTAGGAGTGGGTCCAAAGGTGATAAACTGGATAAGAAATTGGTTAGGAGATAGATGACACAGGGTGGTGGTAAAGGAGTTCACTCCAAGGAAAGGAGGGTGAACAGCAGGTTACCTAAGGGATCAGTGATAGGACTGGTCCTCTTTATTGTCTTTATAAATGACATTGCAGAGGAGCTGGAAGAGAATATCTGCCTCTTCGCAGATGGCACCAAAATCTGCATTAGCGTGGACACTGCCGGTGGGTGGAAAGGATGAGCAGAGACCTCAGAAAACTAGAGGAGTGGTCAGGAATATGGTAGATGGGTTCAGTACAAAAAGTGCAAAATAGTGCAGTTAGGGCACAGAAAACCCAGGTTGGAGTACAAAATGGGTGGAGTGGTATTGATGACCACCAAGCAGGAAAGAGACCTGGAGGGTAATCATATTGGATGACCTAAAGGTTGCCAGGCAGTGCGACAAGGCAGTAAGGAGTGTGAGTGGGATGCTGGGGCACACAGGGAAGGGTATCACAGGCAGAAAGAGGGACATATGTTGCCTTTGTATAGCTCACTGGTAAGACTTCACCTAGAGTACTATGTCCAGTTCTGGAGACCACATCTCTGGAAGGACGTAGACAAGTGCAGTCAGTCCAGAGGAGGGCAACTAAAATGGTGCAAGGTCTGCATCAAAATCCCAATGAGGAGAGACTGAAGAACTTCAATATGTTCACCCTGGAACAGAGGAGGGAGAAGGGAGATATGATAAAGACCTTTAAATGCCATTGCAGTGGTAAATGAGATACGGGGGGGGGGATATTTTTCAGACAAGAAGGTGCTCAAGAACAAGGGAACATGCTATGAAGCTGGAGGGGGTTGATTCTGGAGAGATGCGAGGAAGTACTTCTTCACAGAAAGAGTGGTGGATTCTTGGAGCAGCCTTCCAGTGAATGTGGTGTGGGTTAAAACAGTGGTGGGGTTCAAGAGTGCATGGGATAAGCACAAAGCAATCATAGTGGAAAGAAGGAAGGAGGGAGATCGAGCATGGTCTGATGTATTAGTGTAGATGGGAAGAAATAGGCAGACTGGACTGGCCAAGTGGTCCTTATCCTTATTCTATGTTCGTTGTTTCTATGTAATGCATACTGGGTGCACTCGCGAAGAAAAAGTAATCCTAAATGGAGAATACAAGTGAAATAAAACTTTAATGGATTGCAGTGGATGAACTAGTAGAAAGGAATACACTTGTGAGAAGCAAACACCCTGGCACTTTACCTCTCTCTGAGACTTCATTAGTGCATGCTCCCCTTCAGGGGAGTGAAGAAAAGTCACCCCTTGTGGTGAAGATGCAGGAAAGAGACCAACCAGAGAGTTGATCTGCTTCAGCTTGTGTCCAGCTGACAAGTGAGAACACCATGGATGTCAACTTGGGGGCTGTCCCTCAACCTGAACCTTGCCTAAGACTGCTGTTATACATGGATTCCTTGAGCTCTGACTGGAACCCTGCACTGCACCAGTGTTGTAAATAGTTATTTTAGGTACAATTAGATGCATGCCCCTCCCCCATGGGGTGGGCTTACTACCTTTTGTTTTTCTCTCCCTCCTTGTCCCTTTAGTTAGCTTAGGGGGGCAATTCCCTGTTCTGCTGAGTAGGTGGCTGAGTTCACCTGTATTTAAGCTTTGGGTTTTGGAAGGAGAGTTGGAGATTTGGTGGGCTGTGTAGGACCAGTGCGGCCAGGGGGACTAAAACTCCCTGGCCCAAAGATGTTGGCTAGCAGCATCGGTGCAACAGGTGGGAGTTTTTTGAGGGAAGGTGGCAAGAGTTGTCAGCAGTTTGGGGCCACAGACACTGCAGCTGGGTTTTCAGGAGGAGAGAAGGAGGTGGAGAGACAGCAGGACCATCTGGAGGTTGGGGATCCCGGTTATGTAAAGTATGGAGTGGAATCAAGGCAGTGGGGCTGCCATGGTGGTGACAGGACCACAGCAGGGCTTTCTGAAGGCGGCAGATTCAGGGATCCATTTTCCCATGTGGCACGCTGTTGGAGGTAAGATGGGTGGGCTACATCCTGGGATTCCCCTTTAGAGGCTGCTGTGCCCATGTCTGGGGCAGGACCAGTTAGACCAATTAAGGGATGCGGTTTCAGGAAACAGTAATGTGGAAGGAGAAGACAGTCTTTATGCTCTCAGGCAGGGATTTGGCACCTGGTTTGGGCTCTGTTCGGGAAGCAAGGTTTGGGAGCAGCCACAGGAGGCATTTAGGCTGTGTCATGCTCCAGTTCAACAAGGTTCTGTGGCAGGGATGAGTAAGGCACTCCCCCAAAGGAAAAAGAACACGTGCAAATGGTATGGAAGAGAGGGTTGTGCTAAATCTGGGCTCATATTTTGGGAAGGTATGGAGCCAGTTTGGTCTATTCTCTAGGCCGGAAAATCAAACGGCTGTGGTTGGTGGAAGTGCCTTAGACTGTCATTTCTGTTAATCTGTCAGCCCCACGGAGCTGCTCCATTCATTTATTTATCTTTTTTTGATCATTAGTGAACACAATTAAATGTTTTATTTTCACTTTTACATACTGGTGCTGAGTTTTATTAATGACTTAATTCACACATTTCCTCTGTAGAAGATTTCCACCCCTCTTGTATTGAAGCCAGCAGAAGCTGTGGTGCTGGGATTCTCTCCACCCTGTCAAGAGGAGGCCTTTACAAAAACATTTCATCAGCCAAGTAAGGCCCATGTTTTGTTCCTATTTCTGCAAAAATGTGCCAGGAGGTGTCAGGCTCTGTGCCCCCCCTACCCGTTATAACATCGGGACCCCAAGACAGAAACTGAGGGTAAGTGGGGTCACATGGACATAGTTTGGGCTTCTCTTTGTGACCTTTAATAACAGCCCCATCAATTATCCAAGTACCAGTTCTGTTACGGAGACTTTGTGAATCACCTAGTAGCAGCAGTGAATTACAGTTTGCCTCAGTCAGGACTTCCTGCTTACCTGTGACATCACCTCAATAACCAGTGCTGCCTCAGCTAACTTACAAGCCTACAATGTGACACTTATATGTGAACACACAGACTGTGGGAGCACCCAAAGGGTCTGAGAGTCTTAACTGGTGTAACAGTGGATGGAGTATTGTAGTAGGTAGGGGGAGGTTAGGGTTACCAGGTGGCAGGACCTGAGCATCACAATTGAGAGTGAAAATACCATTTGTAAGCATATTATTAATGAGCATATTATTTGTCCAAAGTAATCGTGTTTATTGTCAAATGTTACTTTAGCTCTCCCCAGATCCCTGCTCCTGTATTCCTGCCCTTTAAAACACTGCTACTTGTCTATTCCACATTTACAGTTTCTGCTCTGATATTTGCATGCATTGCATTGCATTTCTGTTATTGAGCACAGGGCTATGTGTTATTTGCAGGGGGAGGTTACCATCAAATACGTGTGGTCCTCCATGCCGGATGTGGGTGGGTAATACAGCTTATAGCATTCCTGGTGGAAAGCACCCTGTCACCAACCTTATTAGAAGGATCAGGTGGAAGAAGCACATGACTTGCAAGACCTCCAGTCTTAATTAATCAATTACTCAATTATTCAATTAATTTTGATAACTGGGTGAGGTCACTGGGACAGAGTCCGTCTTATAGAAGCAACCCAGGCATAAAGGCAACATACAACAGAGAAGGCACAACAACAATACAGAGAGTAGAGAAGGTGCTGCACAGTGTCAGTTGCTGATAATGGATATATATACATAGTCCTTCAGATTGAATTTTATGGCAAAGTGAGATGTCATAGTGCAGATGTGAGGAGGCAAGGAGTTTCAATTTTAGCGGCCCTTGAGTCAAAGGCTTTTTGACCCACATAAGTCTTCATGAGGGGTACGTGCAACAGATTAGGGTTGCAGGAATGCAGAATCCAATCTTTAGTGAAGCTAACCAGCTGTGAGGAAAGTTGAACCAGGTATCCAGTCAGTACTGCCTTGTGAGCCAGAGACCTGACATTGAGGATATCCTTATAGTTTGGTGATAGCCAGTTTAGGAGAAGCAGCAAAGTCCAGGCATCAGTCAAGCTTCCAAAAGATACATATATTTATTGCCACATAAAAGTGATAGCCAGTTTAGCCTGGAGTACAGTTAGAAGTGGTGCATGTACTGGTTAACTGGGGGAGGAAACTTGGCAATAAGCTTGTATAACGAAGTTTACTTAAAAGCTCAAAGGGTGGGACCTGGTTACAGAAAAGTGACCCACATTTGATTAAAGGTAGGAACACCTGTTGTGCAATGCTGAGTTTAGCTTCAGGAGACAGACAGGACTAACTCGGTGAAGTATGTAAAGTTTCTAGTGGGCAATATCTGTTGTGATCCTGAATTGCTCTGCGTAGGGCAGGAATGCATGATGGAGTCAACGTATACACCATGATAGTCAAAGCATACCTAAACCCATTAATATAACCTATTAAATTTAAATTTTAAGGTTAATTAATATTAATGAGCTAGTTATGCTCCCTGATTAATTTCTGGATCTATCATAAATAGTCATTTAATGACTAATCCAGTTGTGACAGTGTCATGAGCGGACGCCTCAAATAACTGCGGTGTATTACGCTGCACTGTTGGGACCACACACAGAGAAAGATTTGCCTGTCAGGTCAAGTTAGTCGTAAATGCTTTGCATGATAATATTGTATTTTGTCTGCTTCAAGTTCACCATATGGGGAAAGCAGATCACCGGTTTCACTCGAGCAGCTATACCACTGCATTTCACTTCTTCTAATAAACATCTGCATGCATTTTTTTTTACTTTTTAGAAAAAGTGAAATGCAGTGGTATGGTTGGCTGAGTGTGACCAACAATCTGCTTTCCCCATGCAGCAAACTGAAGGAAGACAAAATACAGTCAGTAAAATTCAGCTGATTTCTCTCCTACAGTAAAAGAGAAAAACAAAAGATAACAGATGCAAACATTCATCACAGGAGTCGAGATACAGTGGTATGGTTGACTGAGTGTAACTGTCAATATCTCAATCTCCTGACACCGTGATGCCACACTACTTCACACCAGCTCGACGGACATGCACAGATGTCATCAAGATGTGCCTAATGACACGCATCCTATGTAGGACATTAGAAAGGCTGCATGCCTGCTCTACCAGCTCTGTAAAACAAAAAAAAACAAAACAAGAAAGTAAGTAAAATTGAAAGATGTGATTGAATTAGCCTTAGAATAGCAACAAGCATTTGTCAATGCTGAATGCTGCTTGCTTGTATGTGCTGTTTAGGTATTTGGAAGTGATAGTTCCATGCCTTCCTCCCAAGACATCCACTGTGTCTTTCCGTTCAGTATTCACAGAAGAGTGGGAAGGGCAAGGGCCACAGCAGTACAGCAGTTGCCAAGGGGGTGAAGAGGTGGACAATAGCCCATTCAAAGTCAAAAGAGCCCTGCAGGAGCTCACTAAATTGAAGGTGGACTGGAACCAGATGACATACGCCCAAGGATATTAAGAGAACTGCGAAGGGAGATAGCAGTACCTCTGGCAGCCATGTTCACTGAGTCATTCAACATGAGTGAATTGGAGGAGGGCACATGTGGTTCTCTACACAAGTCTGGCAGCAGGGAGGAGGCAGGAAACAACAGGCCATTCAGCCTCACCTCAGTAGTGGGGAAGATCATGGAGACATTGCTTAAAGAAAGGATAGTGGGGCACCTAGAAGCCATCGGAGCCCACGACCATAGACAACATGGATTCACAGTGGGGACATCATGTCAAACAAATCTGGTTGATTTCTTTGACTGGGTGACAAAGGAAGTGAATCAGGGTGGGGCAGTGGACATTTACCTTGATTTCAGCAAAGCCTTTGACACCATCACCTATAGGAGGCTGATAAACTAGCTGGATAGGCTGGGCATGGGGGAAAGGGTGGTAAACTGGGTTAGAAACTGGCTAACAGACAGGAGGCAGAGAGTGGTGGTAAATGGTGTGCAATCTAGGGAGAGGGGGTCACCAGTGGGGTGCTGCAGGGATCGGTCCTGGGACCAGTCCTGTTCAGTGTCTTCATTAGTACCATTGCAGAATGTCTGAAGGGAATTTTTTCACCAAATTTTCAACATAGCCATTTTAAGACCTCTGCTCATGAACAGTGTCACTGTGATTTTCTTAATCTGTCCCAAACATTGACTGCGCACACCAAATGCGCCATTGTGCACTACATGCATGGAAACACATTTTGGGCAACATGTGAAAAATGACAGCTGTACTGCTCATAAGGAGGTGTGGTAAAATGGTAATGTTGAAATTCTGGAGTGAAAATATTGAAAATTCGCAGACTTATGAGTGTGCATAGGATCAGCGCAACAAATGCTAATAAAACAGTCATTTATAGGAATTTTTTCACCAAATTTTCAAACTGCCCATTTTAGGACCTTTGCTCATAAACAGTGTCACTGTGATTTTCTTAATGTGTCCCGTACAATGATTTCACACACCGACTACGCCATTGTGCTCTACATGGGTGGAAACATGTTTTGGGCAAGATGTGAAAAATAACAGCTGTACAGCTCATAAGGAGGTGTGGTAAAATGGTAATGTTGAAAATCTGGAGTGAAAATATTGAAAATTCGCGGACTTATGAGTGTGCATAGGATCAGCGCAACAAATGCTCATAAAACAGTCACTTTTGGGAATTATTTCACCCAGTTTTCAACATAGCTATTTTAAGACCTCTGCTCATGAACAGTGTCACTGTGATTTTCTTACTCTGTCCCAAACATTGATTGCGCACACCGACTGCGCCATTGTGCGCTACATGCATGCAAACACATTTTGGGTGACATGTGAAAAATGACAGCTGTACTGCTCATAAGGAGGTGTGGTAAAATGGCAATGTTGAAAATCTGGACTGAAAATATTGAAAATTAGTGAACTTTGAAAAGTGAAGGAACTGTACAACGCATGCTCAGAAACAGTCATTTTAGAATTTTTTCACCAAATTTTCAACATAGCCATTTTAAGACTACTGCTCATGAACAGTGTCACTGTGATTTTTTTAATGTGTCCTATACATTGATTTCGCACACTTACTGCACCGTTGTGCGCTACATGCGCGGAAACATATTTTGGGCACGATGTGAATAATGACAGCTGTACTGCTCATAAGAAGGTGTGGTAAAATGACAATATTGAAAATCTGGAGTGCAAATATTACAAATTTGTGAACTTATGAGCATCTGCGTGGGAACTGCATAGCGCACACTTCGAAAAAAATTAATTTTAGAATTTTTTGGATAAATCTGCTAACATAGGCTTTTTGAGAGCTCACCTTATAAACACTGGCACTGTCATTTTGTTAATCAGTCCTGAAAGGTGATTTTGCACATGACCACAAAATCACCCTTCAGGCCCGATTCACACCATGACAGTGACAGAATTCATGAGGAGGGGTCCCAAAAATCCCATGTTGAAAATTTGGTGCCAAAATTCCCAAAACTGCCTGAGATATGCAGCAAAGTTGAAAAAAAACCTCTCTATCCCATTATACAGCTTACCAGCATTTCCGCAGTTTGCGTCGGCTTTGAAGAATGCAGATGTGTTCCGGTCCACTGAAGATTGTCGTGTTGAGGTCCGGAGGTAAGTATGGGGTGTGGGGGTGGGGAGGCAGGTACAGTGGGTGGGTGGGGTTGTGGGAGGGGCAGGGAGAAGTGCTGATGGACAGTTTTGCATATACAGGTTGTTTTTTTTTTTAACAAGATGACAAGGGACGTTGGCCACACTGGGGTTGGCTCCCAGTGTGGCAGCTGGATGCTTTGGGGGGGCGTGAAGCTAACAGGGAATTGGGCACCCCATTGGCCATAACACATTTTGCCACACTGGGGTGGGCTCCCAGCGTGGCACCTGGATGCTTTGGGAGATGGAACTGACAGGACTGAGCACCCCTGTCAGCCACTGTAAATTTTGCCCACGCTGGGGTGGGCTCCCAGCGCCAGCACCTCAAGCTCTGGGGGGCATGGAGCCCGGCGGAGATTGGGCACCCCGTTGGCCATGGCGGTGTGCATGAGGGAGGGGAAGGACATGAGCACACAGTATGGCAAGGTGTGTGTGGAGCTCTGCTCACTGAAGTGGAGCCTCTCTCAACTGTATGACCACTGCATTTTCAACTGCTGTCATAGACAGCTGCAGCAGTGTTTGGGGAATTGGGGCCTGCAAACACACTGACTGAATTGGAAGACGGGTGCCACACCTCCGAAAACTCGGATGATGGCACTATGTTTCTTGTACATGCATGCAAGCAACATAATAATTACCTCGCTGGCAGTCATTTGCTGGGGATTATACAATGGCAAGAAAGAATGCTGGTCCCTGATTGGTCAGGCTGGGACTGGAACTGGGATGTTATCCCATCATAACATCCTAACTCTACTCCCAGTACACAGAAGACCGCGTCACATTTGAAAAAAACAAACTGCCACAGAAAGCAGCTTCTCTAAACTGAAAACATTGTGGCTACACATCTTCCACTCCCTGACTAATGAGGAAACCAGCGCAGCCCCACTGCCAAATACCTTCCCTCCCAGTACTACCCACACACACAACACTCATCAGTGCCTTATCTGCCTCTGACACAATTTCCAACAATATTTAATATTTCAAACAAATGTGAAAAAAAGCAGTTACTGAAATCAGCTTTCTCCCTTTGAGCACAAGCAAACGTGATGCACTTGCTCCACTCGCCAATCACCTCAGTGGCCATGACATTAACAATGGCACTGCTCAAGTTTATTACTTTTAAAACAAATGAGACACTGAATTCTTGTAGGGGGCTAGCAAGAGGAAGCAGCATGTAAACAGACACCATTAATGCCCTCAGACACAACAGACACTGACCTGCCACCAGGAAATGAGCAGACGGCAGTTGTCACCATAATCACAATGTGAACACTGACCGGGGTTGGGGGAGAGTATTCTCTCAGCTGGTTTCCTGCTATATAGACATTAAAAACAAACAAACAGAAACACAAGAAGATACCGGAGAACAGAAAAGGAGGGTAGTGAGCAACAAGTGTAGATGATGTAAGGAAGTTGTGAGGGACCAAGCAATAAAGAGTCACACAGTACAGCAGCTCCACCTTCAAGCCCAAGAAAATAATTAGCACAATTTTTTTTAAAGTATCCCTCCCCACTGAAAATATGACAAAACATGTACTTTTAATACACTATTAAATTTTTTTCCATTTTTTTTTTACAAATGAGCCATTGTATAATAGAAATAATGCACTCCAGCATACTTCTCAACCTTTCTTCACCAAAATGTGTGACACGATGTGTGACAAATGAGCAAAATGTGTGACATATCATCTAACCTAGCACTGGAAGCTCAAAACACTATAACTATCAGTACTCTAATGTTCATAATATTTTTGTATAACCAAGCATAATAGTTTATTATGACTTTCTGTTTAAAAGTCTCAGTGAGGAATGTGGAATATCACCTTCCCCATGATGGAAAAAGGGTTTCTGAGAGGTAAAATGAGTGACGTACCTCATAATGTGTGGCAGTTGAGAGGTATGCACTCCAGGGTAGGTGTTATGCTGGGGTAACATCCCTTCTTGGGTGCTGGATGCCCTCCACCTGAGGCAGGATGTTATCCCAGCATAACACCCACCCTATCGTTCATTGTTTCTTTATTAACAACTACCAGTTCAGTCATTATTGCGTAAAAATGGCTTTATGGCATTTAAAAGGAAAGCCTGTTTCCATTAATGCTAAAACTGCATTTATTTAGCAGTGGTAAATACAGCTTTGTAGCATTCAAAAAATGTAAACAACTGCCTTTCCCAATTCAAATTTCCATTCCTGTTTAACCATGAAATTGAGGAGAGCGCAACAGAAGCTGCAGAAGCCATCTAGCAGAAGTGCTGTCATGCAAAATGCTGTTATGTACAATTTGCATAAAATGAATTAAAAATATATTTTTTTTTATTACAGAACCATCTGGAGCCCAGACCATCTCTCCTTATGTATACTGAAGCTAACCTCTGCCAATTGTATTAAAGATTTACCTCTTTCAAAAGTTAACAAAATGTCTCGGACAGTATGACCTATTTTTAGTTACAAATTATGGCATTGTATATTGTATATTTCAACAATAGTAATAACCTTTTTTTATTCAATTCTTTAGTCAATCACAGCATAGTCTTTTCATGTTGTTAATTTCTTCAAAATTTATACTGTCTAAATTATGGCTCTGTTATCATACAATGTATCAATTTATAAACAAGGAGGTCGTGGAGGAGGGGAGAAACTCATATCGGCAGACTGCATGAAGTAATCTAGAACACAGTAATTAGTGGCTGATAACATATAAAGACTGTTACATAAAAATGTCAATGTTCTATTTTCAGATCTATACAGCTAGCATATCTGCTCAATAGCTCAGTTATTAATTTGTTTTGTCTCAATTGCAGTAAATACAGTTTGGATAGAAACTAAGTACCATGGAAACTGGTATCATAAAACAACAGATGACACCAGTATAAACCACTATAAATACACCAGTACTTATGATGTTTTTTCTGTTACCTTTTCTGTTCACAGAAACAGCAACAACATGCGACCAAGCAGTTTGTGAGCACCTGGACAGATTGATTCAGGTACAGAGAGAAACCAATCAGGGCATTCAAACAGTAGCAGAGTTATTGGAAACACAGAAGAAAAATCAAGAAAATATAAGCAATAAATTAACAGATTAAAAAACAAATAATATAAACACTAATCAAATAAAATATCATTGATCTTGAAAATGTTGAATGAGTGTCTCGATTTCCCCACCTTGATTCTTTCACAAGCTACTGTTACTATTGCAGTGCCCAGAATAGTGGCAATCAACAGCAGCCCTTCAAAGCCCTGCTTCAGAAGATCAAATCAGACTGCTTTGCAATATTTTGGTTTGCAATATTTTCCACATGAATATTTTTTAAAGCAAACTAGGACATGGAATGAGAATTGGGAGACTGGAGAAGAGACAAAGAGTAAAATACCCTCAAATTTGGAGTGCGGGGGGTGTTACAAAGTGGTCTGGTGGTGGTGCTATGAATGTTTGTAGAGCTGGGATCTTTAGGGAACATGAGCATAGGACTACTCTTTCCCTTTGCCACTGAACAACCAGTAAAATGTTTGTGAAAGAAACGGAAGGGGGAATATTCAACTTAATGGCACTGAAACTGGTGAAGGTGCAGTACACGGAAGCTGTTTAATTAATTATTCACTGGTAGATGTGGAGAGAAATTTGAATTGGAGAGTACTTTTCTAAGAGAATGAGGGCTGCTGTGAGGATGCAGTGAGTTGTGGAGGAGCGAGCAGTGTGAACATTTATATGCTCAACTGTGTTTTTAAAAGGTATGCCATCATTGCCCAACAGAGTATTGTGATGTTTTTTTTAATTTGTACTTTCTTTGTGCTTTTGTGCTCTCTTGTAGCCCAACCAAATCCACGCTCTCCTGTATGCAGGGTTTGAGAGGTCTGAGAAATTTGAGTGTCGTGTTCAAGTCAGGGATCCAGGATGCAAGAACACATAGAACTGAGGTGGTGAGGAGCCCTTCAGGGAGAACACGAGTAAAGGAACAGCTGAAGACCCAATCAGAGTGCAGATGTGTAGGTGACTCACAGTGGATGGAGTTTGGTCCAGTGAGCGGTGGGCTGTGATGGAACCGAATTTAGCTAGGGTCTCTTGAGGAGGATGTGGAAGGATTGCATGCACAGAGAGCTGGGAGCACTGAGCGGGGACCAAGAACTCAGGCCAGAGTCTTAGCACTGCTCAGTGTTAGGACCAAAATCTATGTCCTTCTAGGTGGACAACATTTTTGATATAGCCAGAATTAGTTTAGCACAACATGTTATATTGATTTAATCTCAGAGTTACTGCTGAGGAGTTTAGGTTTTTATGTCACAGAGCTGATTTCCTCACTAGTATAGTTTGGAAGAATTCATCAGAATTATCGCCTTCTTGGTGTCTTTGCTTATTTTCAGTGTCAGATACCTGTAATTATGTAATGTTGTTGGAGGGACTGGAGGACAGAGGCCCCAAGGACGGCTGGAGATGCCTCTTAGACACCATATGAAGGGGCTGAAGGTTCGACTGGTGTCTGCTGTGGCCGGACCTCCTCCCTGGGGGAACACAGGCACCTAGAGGGTGGCAACTATGGTTCTCTGTATTCTGGGACTTTTAAAATCTGGAGCATTCTCTGGGAAGACATTTGTTGTGAAGAGTGTCAAACCCTGGATATCTTTCTCCTATTGGCTGGTGTGTTTTCCAGCTGTTGATCATCAGAGATTATCAGTGACTATTGGATTGGTGTAACAGCGGCTGGCTTCTGGCTTGTCTGGCAGACTTTGTGTCCATGTAACATTGCACCTTTCCTGGAGCTAGTGAGAAGAGCTCCAGGTCACTAAGGGAGATGCTTTTTTCATGTCAATTGTACAGGTACTCTGCATCCTGCTTGCTCTATTGCAGTACCGTAGGAAGGGTGGGCCAGGTGGTGCACCCACCCCGGGCGCATGCCTCCGAGGGGTACAGATTTCAGGTGAAGCTCACTGCCTGTTTCAGATGCCCAGCTATGCTTAAGCTTTAAATTTTAAGTTTTTTTTTTCTGTAATTACTAATTCAGTCAGCAGGGGTGCATCTGCGGAAGAACCAGCAAGCCGGTGGGGGGGGGGGTGTCACATGGTCATGCCCCTGCACAGACAAAAAAATAATGTGGTGGTAGCTGTCTGTGGGCAGGCCAGTGCCGCCCATACAGTATAAAAGATATGGGTGCCAGCCCTCCCGCCTACCTGCTACCGCTACCCAGCTGTGCAGTGCTTGATATTCTGGCTGCACACTTCTTGAGTGAGACCAGGTAACCAATGACATGTGACTGTTATTATTATTTTAAATAAATATTCCACTTATCATAAAACTGAAAAGAAGAGGGCTAAATTTGGCTCGACTGCAATTGCTGCTAGTGCTTATATGTCTGGGCATCCTGAAATGTAAATGATTCCACTCCACAACGCAATTTGCAGTACTCCTTTCAAGTATCATTCCCCATGCCGCAGGACAGGTTAATCCAACGATTCCTTCATGATGCTCACTCACCGTACTTCATTTCAAACCCGCCCCCAATCTTTAATTGAATGACTACTGGAGCAGAAGAAGAAATATATAAAGAAAAGCGAGTGAATGTCCTCAACTGTTTGAGTGCTGCACTGTTTAAAACGGAACACTGGAATTTCTAAAAACTGACACTTTCCCAACATTCTGTTGCCATCCGTCTTACCCGCTTCTATGAGTTCTCCCCCTGCCTCCCCCACTCCTGGCTGCTGTACCTGTCTCCAGACCTGGTAGACCATATGCTCTTTTGCAGGTTGAAACTACAATACAAAAAATAAAGAAATTGCATCAGCCATCAGACCTTCTCTCTGTGACGGTCATTCCTGTCTCTGAATATGTCAGCTTGCTCAATACCCTGTGGTTTTGTAGCACTGGTGCTCAAAGTAAAAAAAAATACATAAATAAAAGCAAAAAAAACAGAATGCAGACCTTGTTCTTAGTGTGTAGAGACTATCTCCAATGGAGAGGGGCAAATTGTACAAGATCTTTATTGGAGGGGTTGTGCATAAGCTCTGAAAGCTCATAACTCAGGACAGATTAAAAATTACGGCTACAGAGACCATCTAAGGACAAATGCCCAAAGTAAAAAAAAAAAAAAAAATGCATCCAGATGATGAAGGTGGATGAACTATTTTATCTCAAATAACAAGATTTAACTTTTTTATCATTTAAGCTTCATAGTTACAATTCAAACAAAGGTTAAACAGAGAGTGCCATTTTATATGCACAATAAGACACTCCGGGGTGTGAGTTAGACAGTTCTAATACATGGCTAGGGGGCTAGATGCATCTGGCCTGTGGTCTCGTGCCCATCACTATCACAGCCATAGGAAGGCATTTTGGTGCCCTCTGCAAAAGACTAATTTTGCGTCCCCCCAAAAAAAATAAAATAGCTAGGGGTCTGGGGCCACAAGGCCCCCAGAAGCTCTGGGATGTTTACATGCTCTGTGGTGAGTTTTGGGGCTTTTCTTGAAGGAAAAACATACTTTTGTTATATGTTCCCCACCCCTAATTTCAGAGAAAATTTGACTCCCATGGAGTCTAAGGAGTGAGAGTGTGAGACTCTGGTTAAACACTATTTGAACATTTTTTTTATTATAATGACAATAATGCACTCCCAGGGGTTATGTTAATGGACAGTTAATCACCCTATATGGGCATGTAGCACTCAGCTATGCCTTGTGCCACATTACACCCCTAGAGGGTGATTAACAGACCATTAACATAACAAACGCCCTGTCAGCATTGACAGTCTCCCCAAGATCTCATGATTTTAATGGGTCCTCAGGTCTAATGTTACCCTGAATTCAGGCTGTTTCTGCTTTGACCTGACCTGAACTATATTTGCTCCCGCATCTCTCCACAACTCCCATACTAGTTCCCCTCCCCCCACACTCATTAAAATCCTATTAATACACTCACTCATGCTAGAGTGCGTGTCCTAAGGTTGCTCTACAAACTTAACCTATGCCCACTGCTCCCCACCTAAGATCACACTGGGTCACTATATAGTGCAGTACTCTTTTGCTCTTGCTTTTTACATGCACGTCACTATGCCCAAATTGTGCAGATCTCTTGACAGCTCATCACAATGTCGAATTCTGGATGAGCCCTCATGCTGTGACAACCCACAATTTGCTGCCTCCTCCATACCCAGAGACGGGGACAGACCATAGCCGAGGGGCGATTCTCACATCTAGTGGTATTTGTCTGGTAACCTCTTGCTGGGATCCACCCTTTCCAAGTCTGATTGCTTTATATCAAATATGCAAGACCACTAGGGTGCCATCTACTTAAGTCTCTTCTCTATCCCAGTGGCGCTGCTCCACACTAAGGTACCAAACCCCTCATGGGGGGACTCCATCACATTATCCGCCATTCCCTCTTCCCCAGTTTTTACCTGCACTTCATCAGAAAGGGTCCATTCCAGATCACTCTTCTTCTATCAGTAATAGGGACAATTAATGCCATGTAAGCAATCAGACATGACGGGGTGTGCATTAGACAGCTCTAACGCACAGCAAGAGGGCAAAGTGATGGACATGAGACCACAGGCCAGGTGCATCTAGCCCCTAGCCATGTATTAGAACTGTCTAACGCACACTCTGGAGTGTCTTATTGTGCATATAAAATGGCACTCTCTGTTTTACATTTGTTTAAATTATAACTATTAAGCTTAAATAATAAAAAAGTAAAATCTTGTTATTTGAGATAAAATAGTTCATCCACCTTTATCATCTGGATGCATTTTTTTTTTACTTTGGGCATTTGTCCTTAGATAGCCTGTGTAGATGTAATTTTTAATCTGTCCTGAGTTATGAGCTTTCAGAGCTTATGCACAACCCCTCCAATAAAGATCTTGTACCATTTGCCCCTCTCCACTGGAGATAGTCTCCACACACTAAGAACAATGACTGCATTCTGTTTTTTTGCTTTTATTTATTTATTTATTTACTTTGAGCACCAGCGCTAGAAAACCACAGGGTATTGAGTGAGCCAACATATTCAGAGACAGGAATGACCATCACGGAGAGAAGGTCTGCTGGCTGCTGCAATTTCTTTATTTTTTTGTATTGTAGTTTCAGCCTGCAAAAGAGCATATGGTCTACCAGGTCTGGAGACAGGTACAGCAGCCGGGAGTGGGGAGGCAGGGGGAGAACTCATGGAAGTAAGTAAGACGGACGGCGACGGAATGTTGGGAAAGTGTCAGCCTTTAGAATGTCCAGTGTCCCATTTTAAACAGCGCAGCACTCAAACAGTTGGGGACATTCACTCACTTTTCTTTTTTTTTCTTCTTCTGCTCTAGCAGTCATTCAATTAAAGATTGGGGGGGTTTGAAATGAAGTACAGTGAGTGAGCATCATGAAGGAATCATTGGATTAAACCTGTCCTGTGGCGTGGGGAATGATACTTGAAAGAAGTGCTGCAAATTGCATTGTGGAGTGGAATCACTGGCATTTCAGGATACCCAGACCTCTAAGCACTAGCAGCAATTGCAGTTGAGACGAGTTTAGCCCTCTTCTTTTCAGTTTTATGATAAGTGGAATGTTTATTTAAAATAATAATAACACTCACATGTCATTGGTTACCTGGTCTCACTCAAGTAGTGTGCAGCCAGAATATCAAGCACTGCGCAGCTGGGTAGCGGTAGCAGGTAGGCGGGAGGACTGGCACCCATATCTTTTACACTGTATGGGCGGCACTGGCCTGCCCACAGACAGCTACCGCCACATTATTTTTTTGTCTGTGCAGGGGCGTGACCATGTGACCCCCCCCCCCACCGGCTTGCTGTTTCTTCCGTGGATGCACCCCTGCTGACTGAATTAGTAATTACAGAAAAAAAAGCTTAAAATTTAAAGCTTAAGCATAGCTGGCCATCTGAAACAGGCAGTGAGCTTCACCTGAAATCTGCACCCCTCAGTGGCATGCGTCCGGGGCGGGCGCACCACCCGCCCCACCCTTCCTACGGTACTGATCACTATACCATGTTGCCGTGCGTTAGAACTGTCTAATGCACACCCCATCATGTCTGATTGCTTACATGGTGTCAGTTGTCCCCTGTTGCTGACAGAAGAAGAGTGATCTGGAATAGGCCCTTTCTGATGAGGTGCAGGTAAAAACTGGGGAAGAGGGAATGGCAAATAATGTGATGGAGTCCCCCCATGAGGGGTTTGGTACCTCAGTGTGGAGCAGCGCCACTGGGATAGAGAAGAGACTTAAGTAGATGGCACCCTAGTGGTCTTGCAGATTTGATATAAAGCAATCAGACCTGGAAAGAGTGGATCCCAGCAAGAGGTTACCAGACAAATACCACTAGATGTGAGAATCGCCCCTCGACTATGGTCTGTCCCCATCTCTGGGTATGGAGGAGGCAGCAAATGGTGAGTTGTCACAGCATGAGGGCTCATCCAGAATTCAACACTGTGATGAGCTGTCAAGAGATCTGCACAATTTGTGCCTAGTGACGTGCATGTAAAAAGCAAGAGCAAAAGAGTACTGCACTATATAGTGACTCAGTGTGATCTTAGGTGGGTAGCAGTGGGCATAGGTTAAGTTTGTAGAGCAACCTTAGGACATGCACTCTAGCATGAGTAACTGTATTAATAGGATTTTAATGAGTGGGGGGGGGAACTAGTATGGGAGTTGTGGAGAGATGCGGGAGCAAATATAGTTCAGGTTGGGTCAAAGCAGAAACAGCCTGAATTCAGGGTAACATTAGACCTGAGGGCCCATTTAAATCATGAGATCTTGGGGAGACTGTCAATGCTGACAGGGAGTTTGTTATGTTAATGGTCAGTTAATCATCCTCTAAGGGAGTAATGTGGCACAAGGCATAGCTGAGTGCTACATGCCCATAGAGGGTGATTAACTGTCCATTAACATAACCCCCTGGGAGTGCCTTATTGCCATTATAATAAAAATGTTTTTCAAATAGTGTTAAACCAGAGTCTCACACCTCACACCTCAGATTCTATGGGAGTCAAATTTTCCCTGAAATTTAGGGGTGAGGAACATATAACAAAAGTATGTTTTTCCTTCAAGAAAAGCCTCAAAACTCACCACACAGCATATAAACATCCCAGAGCTTCTGGGGACCTTACGGCCCCAGACCCCCGGCTATTTTGTTTTTTTTTGGAGGGGGCGCGCAAAATTAGTCTTTTGCACAGGGTACCAAAATGCCTTCCTACGGCTCTGCTCTATTGACTTTCTGCCCAAAAGGGACTAAGGGCAGTGAGAAGACCTGTGGTCTCCTGATCATCCTGGGCTGGAACTGGTTTTCTCTTTTCTGTATACTGACGGTTTTTCAATTTTAAAAGACAGAAAGCCCTGTCTTGTGGGGCACTATTTTAAATTTTGCAGGCTGCTCTCCTAGAAGGCTGAGAAGCTTGGCTCCTTGTCTGTTTTCTCTCTTTGTGGAGGTGTATTGGGAGGTAGAGTGGGGGGGGGTTACTGGGTATTGGCTTCAGTTGAATGGCTGTGTTGTATGACTGGTTAGGTTTGTGTATATTAGTAGTGTGAATGTTTGT
Source organism: Neoceratodus forsteri (assembly GCA_016271365.2). Taxonomy (NCBI): domain Eukaryota; kingdom Metazoa; phylum Chordata; order Ceratodontiformes; family Ceratodontidae; genus Neoceratodus; species Neoceratodus forsteri. The sequence goes on from CM057453.1 coordinate 655,481,523, forward strand.
ATGACTGATAGTTATTTTATTATTTATTGAGGCTTTCTAGTTGGGATAACATGTGTCTGGGGAAGTCAGGGGGCCTGAGATGGGATAGGATTATGTACGAGGTGTTCTGACTACTCAGTCTGCAGCCCTTTACTGACCTCACAGTTTTCAGCACTACAGCTCGCTGCTGTAGGGAGGTCGGAATCAAGAGGGATCTCACTGATCGACTTTGGTGGGGTGCCTCAGATACTCTGGGAGGTAGTTGGATTGAGGTTATTGTTTGCAGAAGGAGCACTGGATGTCGACGGGCCTTAGAGAGAGGCCAGATGTGTTTGGTCCCTGTCCCTAGGGTCTCCACAGGACCGAGTGGACTAGTATCTAGAAGGATTACACTGCCCACCAGTCCCCTGAAGGCAGTGCTTTGCTATGCCAGATCGATCAGGAACAAGACTGCGATTATAGCAGACTTGGTTTCTGTGGTCAATCTGGCATTCATCACTAAGATCTGGGTGGGCAACGATGCTTGCCCAGTTCTAGATGCCTCCGTTCCCCTCTGGTTAGTCAATGGTGCACTGCCCCAGAGTGAAACTCTGCATTTGACACTGTTGATCATGGTGTGCTACTGGAGTGCCTGTGGTTCTTTTGTGGGCTGTCTGGTACAGTCCTCAAATGGTTCCATTCTTACCTCATGGACAGGTCTCAGAGAGTTGCCACTGGAATTTATTCCTCTGGCGCTCACTCCCTGCCTTGTGGGGTACCATAGGGTTCTATTTTAGCCCCCATGTTGTTTGCTTTGTATATGCTGCCATTGGGAAATATCATCAGGTGATACAGTCTAGGTTTTCACTGCTATGCAGATGATACTCAGCTGTATTTGTCCTTTCTGCCCAGACAAGATGATGCACTCTCCGTGCTAAATAACTGCCTTGCTAAGATCAGACTTTGGATGAGTTCCAGCTATCTGAGACTGAATCTGGATAAGACTGAGGTGCTGGTAGTGGACCCAGGTCATCCGGGCGGGGTTTGGGGCTGGACAACCATCAGACTTATTACTGGGTGGTATGTCGCTCACTACCTCTGATCAGATGCGTATCCTGGGCATTATTTTTGATGATGGTTTCACCCTAAAATCTCAGGTATCAGCTGTCCTCAAATGCTCTTTTTACCATCTGAGGAATATCACCCAGGTGAAACACCTGGTTCCTCCGGGTGATCTTCCAACATTGGTCCATGCCTTTGCCACTACCCTTCTCGATTACTGCAATTCCCTCTACTTAGGGCTACCTGAGGTTGATATCCGCAGCTTGCAGTTGGTGCAGAATGCGGTGGCAAGGCTTTTGACTGGGAATTCTAGAACCAGTCATATTACACCTGTGCTCTGCAAACTGCACTGGCTGCCTTCTTTGGTGACGGATCACCTTTAAGGTTGGTTTACTAACCTTTAAAGCCCTACATGATCAGGGACCCGGTTACCTGAAAGATCTCCTGGTACCTTACTGCCCCCTCCATCCTCTCTGTTCTGCCAATGAGGGGTTGCTGGAGATTCCCAGGGTTCAATTAAAGACATCAGGATCTCTTGCCTTCACTTTTTCAACGCCAACCCTGTAGAATTCTCTACCTCGTTGGTTGAGAGAATGCCCAACTGTCAATAGATTCAAAATGGAGTTAAAGACTTATTTATTTAGTTTAGCTTTTCCTAGCAATGGGTGATTTGTTTTAATGCTTGTTTTAAAATTTTATCTTTATGTATATGGTTTTTATGTACAGCGCCTTGGTTTTGACAGGCGGTATAAAAATAAAGATGATTTGATTTGATTTGAAATGCAAGGATGGAGGAGTGGCCAACTGTTTTAGATCTGAACTTGGCTTCACCATGCACCAAGTGGAAAGACCGGGTTCTTTTGAATGTGCGGCCATACGTAAGGGGTCCAGGCACAGGCTGCAGGATTCTCTTGATTTACCCCCCCCCCCGGGGCAGGGAATTTCCTGCAGGAGGTAGCCGACTTCGTCAGTGGTGAGATGTTGGAGTCCCCCAGATGTTTAGTTCTGGGAGACTTCAATGTCTGGGCCAATGACTAATCCTCTAGGCTAGGTTATAACCTCCTCCAGATGATGTAATCTCTGGGCCTGTTGCAGGAAGTTTCCTCCGTGACCCATCAGGGTGGCCACATGTTGGACCTGATCTACTCTCTCGGGCTTGAGATTAGTAACCTCAAGACTGATTGGGTCATTTGGTCCAATCCTTGCACAGTGGAGTTCTCATTCGGGGCCCCCTGAGAGCCCTCCCCCTGCTGGGATGGTAATCTACCACCCTTTGAGGGGTTTGACCCCGGAGGAAATCCTGGTGGTGGCAGACCTATTCAGGGTGAGTTGTGCATGCATAGGGGGTGCTAGTGAAGCTGTTGCTGCCTATAATAGAGTGAGGTTGGCTGTGCTTGACTGTTTTGCACCAATCCGTGTATGACCCAAATCTTCTCTCTTGAGGTCCTTGTGGTTTGAAGGGGAGCTCAAGGCAATGAAGATTATTGGTTGGAGGTTAGAGCGCTGCAGGCAGAGGTTTGGGCTAGCGGTGGACAGACTGGCTCTGCACTCTCATTATGATGAGTATCAGGGGACAGTCTCCCATAAGAAGGCAGAGTTCCTGTCCAGAGAGATTGCTGTCAGGAAGAATTGACCAACTGGCTCTTTCAGACTTTGGACAGGCTGCTAAACCCAGACTGTCTGCAGTCAAGAAAAGCCTTTTTTGACACTTTATGCGAAGAGTTTGCTTGTTTCTTCTCAGACAAGGTGTCCACTATCCGGCAGGGCATTCCACCAGTGTGCCACATGGTGGCCTACAGTGATCGCCTTTGGTTTTCGGAGAGCACTCCACCTAGTTGGGGTTAGTTTAAACCAGTGGTGGTTGTGGAGGTCATGGATGTTGCCCTTGGACTGACGCACACATACTCTGAACTGGACCCGGTGCAGACATGTTTTCTAATAAGATGTGCCTACTCCATTGGCCGGATATTTGCCGTGATTGTCCAGTGTTCTACCTCAGAGGGGGGTTTTCCAGATGCCTTGAAGGAGGCTCTGTTTAGGCATTTCTGAAGCAATCGTCATTAGACCCTGACATCATGGCGAATTACCATCCAATCTCCAACTTCTCTTTTCCAGGAAAGGTTGTCGAGAAAGTTGTGGTGCAGCAGCTAGAGGAGCACCTCATGACCTTTGAGCTGTATGAACTCTTCTAGTCAGCATTTCGTGCAAGGCATAGCATGGAAACCACATTAGTTTGGGTGCATTATGAACTCATCAGGGCTTGAGATGAGGATAGGGGACAGTTCTCATTCTCCTTGACCACTCTTCAGCATTTGTCACAGTTGACCATTGTGTGTTGCTTGACCACCTGAAGGAATTTTGTGGACTCTCCTCTACTGTCATCCCTTGGTTTGAGTCCTATCTCATGAACAGGAGGCAATGGGTAGTGATGGGAAAATTCTCCTCCTCCCCTAGCCTCCTAACGTGTGGAGTACCTCAAGGTTTGGTCTTGTTACCGATGCTGTTTGCCATGTACATGCTGCCCCTGGGAGAGCTCATTAGGAAATATAGTTTGGGTTTTCATTGCTATGCTGATGATACCCAGATGTATTTTTCCTTTGCCCCTTGGACATCTAATGCAGTGGAAGTGCTAAATAGATGTCTTGCTGAGATCAATGACTGGATGGCCTCCAGCTGGTTGTGACTGAACCCTGATAAGATGGAGATACTAGTGGCAGACTCAAACAGAAGGTGTGAGAGGAGGGCATCTGTTACAGATACTGGGTTATTCCTGTGGTCTGTGCAATTGCAGGACTCCTCTAGGGTGCGTGACCTTGGTGTGACCTTTGACAGCGGGTTGACATTTGAAGCACAGGCATCATTCACTGTCCGGACCAGCTTCCACCATCTTAGGAACATTGCCAGGATCAAGCCCCTAGTTCCGCTGATGGACTTTACCACTTTGGTGCATGCCTTTGTAAGTCTAGGCTTGATTACTGTAATACGCTTTAATTCAGGGTCTCAGGAGGTACCCTCCGCAGGCTGCAGCTAGTGCAGAACTCATCCACCAGGCTTCTGATGGGGTAGCCTAAACACTGCCAGTGATCATCCCAGTGCTGCATGAACTGCACTGGCTGCTGGTCGAGTGGAGGATCCTCTTCAAGGTAGGCTTGCTCACCTTTAAGGCCCTACGTGGGCTGGGCCCTGGATACTTGTCTGACCTTCTGAGACCCTCTGGTCTGCTCTGCTCCCTTCGTCTTCCTCTAGGGGCCTCCTTACAATTCCCAGGATGAGGTGAAAGATCGCAGGCAACAGAGCTTTTAGTAATGCCAGCCCTGTCCTGTGGAATTCACTGCCACCATCTGTAAGGGAGGCCCCTTCAGTGGAAATATTTAAAGCCTGCCTCAAGTCCCATTTATTTAGTCAAGATTTCCTAGACACTGTCTGTTAATATCTTCTTCTGGAATAGTCTTTTATTGACCACTGCATTTTAACTGTTTTAGAAATCTGGTCTATTTTAGTGCTTATTTATGTCTGTGTGGTTGTTTTAAGATTAGGTTGTATTCATTTGTACAGCACCCAGAGCCTCTGGGATTGGGTGCCTTAAAATATAAATGTTACTTTGCCTTGCCTAATTACCCAAAACTGATATTATATGCACTTAGGAGTATACTTTATGATTTCATTATTAATAAAATTATGTATATTTTAAGAAGCGGTTACATTTTGTGCCACTGGGATCACATATGACACTTGGTACAATGACCCTCTCATACAGGTAAGCACTGTTGCACTTGATGAATTCAGTTTGACCTGACCACTGCTATAGTCAGTTTTTCATTGTGGTTTATCTGGCAAAAGTGATTAATTTTCTGCTTCTGTCAATCTAGAATCTTGATAAGTAACCTTGCTGGTAACTCACGCAAGGTTATTTTCTTGTTTTGGTGACTTTGCTTAATTTACATGCACAGTCACAAAGAATCTTTGTGTAACCCCCACCAGTCCCTTATTTAACCAGCAAGCACACCTTCCATAGTCTAGGGGAAAAGAGAGGGGTGGGAGTTACATAGTGCCTCCATAGACAAGGTGGGAAATGCAGATGTAGCAGACATTACAAAACACAAACCAAGTGCAGCTACTAGGCGCACACCTGGTGGGACCAATACCATGGCCACAACCAAGGTCCCAGGGAGAAAACATTTGCTCAGGGCTATGCTAGGTTTGCACTTCTGGACAGAGGTACCCAAGTAACTCCACACAGGAAGCACTAACATAAATGTCCATCCCAGGTTGGGATTCCAGAGTGTGGCTTTATTCCATAACAAAGTAGGAACACAAAAAGCAAAGATGGACCCCCAAGGGTTACACACATGGTAAATGCAGACATCTGAGGTACAGAACTCCTTATAGCATAGGATGACTGTAGAAATTGTGAAACTAGCCACCAGTATGACACACCAATTTGTCTTGGGAACATGGCACATATGGCCAGTACTTGGAAACTTCCCATATAGCATAGGATAAATTGTGGCACTCCGATCATGACGGAGCACTAAAGGTACATACTGGAGAAAACCAACTCACTGGGGTGACTGGAGAAAAACCCACATACTGGGGTAGAAAGTCTTCAGGCATTGGCCACATGTACTGACAGAAAAACACAGGTGCACTTCAGAACCCAGAGTGCTAGACTGATCACTCAAGATGGGGGAGTCTCTCACCTTTTGTTTCCAAGTTCATACTCATTTATCCCTCTGGAAAATACACCTCACATTTAACAAACTGTACCGTTGATGCTTTCTAGAAATGTATTTCACACTTAACATTGGCAAAACACCTCAGGGGTGTCAAAGGTAAAAGCTCTGTTCACAGGGACAGTCACATACTGGACTCCACTGTGTATCAGCCAACTTTTAAATGTCTTTGGTGACAGGGTCCCTTTGTCAGAGAAATTCACCTCAAAAGACAGGTACTCCTGGGCAGACTTAGACAAAATAAAAGTACTCTCAAGAAGTTGTCACACAAGGCATCTTCACAATGTCCTGGTTGGATCAAGGGATTGCCCCTAACATCCTGGCAGCCTGCTCCATCCCTCCTGGAATGAAACACAGGAGAACCCTGGAGATGATTTCCACCACTTAGACAAAGCTGGACAATGCTGTACTCCACTAGGATGAGAAAACTGGAACACTGCAGCTCTTTATCAGAGCTGCTACTGGAACTACAAGTGCACTCTGCAGACTCCAACCACAACTGACTCAGAATTCTAAATTCCCCACTCACAGAAACTCGCTATGGCATATGCTGCTGTGAGAGTTCTAAAGTGACATCACCTCTCTGGCTCCCAACTGAGACCAGAAACAGAGAGGGAGAGAATCCATTTACTGGCTAATCACTAGCTGTCTTTCCTGACTACCACTAACTCTAAACAGGATTCTTGTAACTCCTGGGAATAAGGGGGTTACACCCACCTTCAGCCTGGTAAATGACTGTCCACAGTCATTCTCTTACCTGGCACAAGACCATCCTACCCTATGTGTTGCCTACATGGAGGTAGCGCTACCTACTCCCCTACCATATGCCAGGCACAGGCAGACAACACTAAGGGCACAGAGGTCATTGACTGATGCATCAGCCACTACTCTATGATCTTACTATGGAAAATCATTGGCTCTGGGAGAACTGCCCAAAGCATGCCCTAATAGACCAGAGCTGTGGTCCCTACTGCAGATCACTACCACAGGCTGTCTATCCCCCTAACCCTCTAGGGGAAATCTATCTATCCAAACCTACCCAATGTGGAACCTCCCCCAACCCAGGGTACCTGCAAACCAAAAACATATCATAGCACAATACTATACACAGTATTACACTCCCACATCCCCCACACATACACCTGTAGAAGAAAACAGCAATGGTTAACACATGTTAACAACTACACAATATCTTAAGATACTCTAAAGCACAGAGGAGCTCCGACAGGTTCCCTAAATCCTCTTCTGTCCTTCTCTTCCCTCTTTGTCTCAGTGCCCCAAAAGAGAAAACACAAACAAAACACCCAACATCTGCATACCACAGTATCATAACCCCTGCATCGAACACTAAAGAATCCCAAAAGTGTTAGTAGAAAACACTGACATTATACACAATACACTTTTGGGGGGATGGAACACCCTAAAAGTCTCATCTAGTGACATAATGTTGTTACCCAAAGGCAAGGTCCATGAAAGAGTCTCTCCTGGCTCAGAGCCTGCTGAAACACAGTCCTTGAAGCACTGTAGTCCAAAAGGGAGAGTCATTGTGGACAGTTCAAACAGTTTGGGAGTCTGCCAGGTGTAGGATGTGTATTGCAAAATCAGTTAAAACATAGAAAAGATGGGCCTTACCAGTTCCTTGAAGACCGAACAATGAAATCACCTACTACTCCAGCCAAAGACTCTCCCCTCTGGTGGCATCATTCAGATACAGCTAGGCTGATGTCCTCTGGAAAACTGGAATCTATGAGGAAACGTAGGAGAGGACCTCCCATATATGGCGTTGGCCCTCCTATGAACCAGTCTCTCCTCCTTACTACTCTTCATATGTACACAGCCCATGGCATGGCTTGGGAGTGGCCAGTCCTGGTTCATCCAGCACTGCATACTCAAAGAGTGGAAAAACTTGTTCCCAACCATCTCTGCAGGCAGGCAGTTGAGTCACCATCTTCTCTCTCTCTCTGGTTCCTCCGAGGTAAGAGCTTGAAGCCGCAGACTGGGACCCTCAACATGAAGATACATATCCTCATCCTCCTCTTCCTCACTTAGAACCTGGGCCCAGGAGTGAGCAGTCATCCTTACTCCTGAAACAGTCCACTTCTCAATGGGTGCAGAGGTAGACACCTCCCAGTCCAAAGTTTCTTGAACTTCATCCTCCCCTACTAGGGTAGTACTAGGACTCTCTTTCCATGGGTCCACAGATCCTTCCTGCACACTGTCCATAGGAGACACAGGTGATGAAACATCACAAGTTGTCTGCTCTTGCAGTAAATCCATATTTTTTTCCTTTGTGCCACACTCTACGGGGCCTCCCCCAAGAGGTTCAACCTGGTGCTGTGTGCTGCTACATGCAGGGTTTCCTACTTTGGTCCAGGTGGGAGACAAACGAATTTGTAGTGCCTTGAGCAGACCACACTTCACTAGGCAACACGAACAATGAGGTATTAAAAACATGTCCCTTCCAGCCTTGAGGAATATTGTGCATACTCTCATTGGGTAGTTGGGTATTGCAACATGTGGATGCAACCCTTCACCATAGAAAACTTGCTCTATTTCCTTCAGTTTGGCCACCTCCTCTGCTATCATACCTCAGGCATGATCTGGGTAGCAGGATTTTCCCAAAACCATGTCTGCAATTTAAACACATAAAAGTCTGTTATTACTACTTGTTCACGATACTCTGAACAGTCTCTTAAAATGGCTCTATGCTGCTGTGTTTACATTTACTGCCCCACCCTGTAATGGAGGCAGCAGCACTCCTCTGGCATCAAATCTGTCTCTGACTCAAATAAACTGCACATTCGACCTCTCTACTACTGATTTTGCTCAAACTGCAAACAATTGCACTGCTTTTCTACTTCTAAGCATGTCCATATGATTTTAGGACTTTACGATTAGCACGCAAATCAACTATTTGCACATGCTTAAAGTCACTGAAAGCCACAGTATTTCTTCATAGAATTGCCTGTTTGTTGCAGCCTAATATACAACTCACAGTCTCACTAGCTTAGAACATTATACTGCTGCTGAATCCATTATAATGCTCACAGTCTATGCTCAGAAATTTTATTTGTTGTGTTTGGCACTCCAACTCACAGTACTTCTTTGCAAAACAATCTCACTGCTCTCACACAGATCCAGCTGGCTTTTAAAATCACACACAGTTTGAGGCACAGATATTTTGAATGGTACTCACTGAATCAGTAGCTGGCTTCCTCCGATGGAAATTTCTTGGCCTAAAGCTGATCCTGGAAGGCCTCTGGGGTGAAACGGGCTGGTGATCCCGCTGATTGTTACCACGAATGTCATGCTTTCTTCCCAGTCGGTCGGATAACAGATTGAGCCCCAATTTCAACAGCAAATGTCTGTAATTACAGATTTAGAATGTTCACAATCCCCTCAATGATTTCTCCTGGCTGACCACTCTCACATACCACTCACTCTCTCCTTCTCAAACACTGTGCTGCACTCTGAAGCTGGCTAGGGGGCGGGACTGATTGCAGTCGCACCAATCACTCGACGCCACGCAAATGAGCCTCTCTCTCTCGTGCTCACTCTCTCTCTCTCTCCTCGTGTTCTTCCTCCACAGCAGTTGTCAAGTAGGGCAAAATTTAAACTGCAAACTGAACTTTTTTCCCTCTGCTGCATTTTCACATTGGGAATGCCATTTTTGACCATTTCTTTACTCAGAACTTGGCAATTTCTTTCGCGACTCCTCTAATTCACACACAAAGAACATGAAACTTTCAGGGCACATTTATCTCTCTGTTTCCCAAAGTCCACATTACTTTTTGCAATAAAAACTTGAAATTTAAAAGTTGTGTTAATGTTCTTAATGCAGGACAAGGGCATACATATTCTGGATTTACAGTCCCTTGGTAATGATGGCACAAACACACAGCAGTACTTAAACAGCAGGCACACAGTGGCACATATGGATGGTACTGTCTTAGGCAGATCCTTTTGCACAGAGCTTCCCTTCCAGTTTTGGGCTACCACACTGCCAGACAGACAAAACGCTAGCCATACCCTGAGCAAACTTTCTACTATTTTTTCACCAAATTAAACAACATCATCAGACAAGCCCCCATTTTTGTAACCCCCACCAGACCCTTATTTAACCAGCAGGCACACCTTCCATAGTCTAGGGGAAAAGCGAGGGGTGGAGGTTACATAGTGCCACCATAGACAAGGTGGGAAATGCAGATGTAGCAGACATTATAAAACACAAACCAAGTGCGGCTACTAGGCACAAACCTGGTGGGACCAATACCATGGCCACAACCAAGGTCCCAGGGAGAAAACATTTGCTCAGGGCTATGCTAGGTTTGCACTTCTGGACAGAGGTACCCAAGTAACTCCACACAGGAAGCAATAACATAAATGTCCATACCAGGTTGGGATTCCAGAGTGTGGCTTTATTCCATAACAAAGTAGGAACACAAAAAGCAAACATTGACCCCAAGGGTTACACACATGGAAAATGCAGACATCTGAGGTACAGAACTCCTTATAGCATAGGATGACTGTAGAAATTGTGAAACTAGCCACCAGTAAGACACATCAATTTGTCTGGAGACCATACCACATACAGCCAGTACTTGGACACTTCCCATATAGCATAGGATAAATTGTGGCACTCTGATCACGACGGAGCACTAAAGGCTCAAACTGGAGAAAGCCCACTCACTGGGGTGAGTGGAGAAAAAAACAAATACTGGGGTAGAAATTCTTCAGGCATTAGCCACATGCACTGAGAGAAAAACACAGGTGCATTTCAGAACCCAGAGTGCTAAAAACTGGTCACTCCAGATGGAGGGGGGGCTCTCACCTTTTGTTTCCAAGTTCATACTCAGCTATCCCTCTGGAAAATACACCTCACATTTAACAAACTGTACTGTTGATGCTTTCTAGAAATGTATTTCACACTTAACATCAGTGAAACACCTCATGGGTGTCAAAGGTAAAAGCTCTGTTCACATGGACAGTCACATACTGGACTCCACTGTGTGTCAGCCAACTTTTAAATGTCTTAGGTGACAGGGTCCCTTTGTCAAAGAAATTCACACCTCAAAAGGGAAGTACTCCTGGGCAGACTTAGACAAAACAGAAGTACTCTCAAGAAGTTGTCCCACAAGGCAGCTCCACAATGTCCTGGTTGGATCAGGGGATTGCCCCTAACATCCTGGCAACCTGCTCCATCCCTCCTGGAATGAAACACAGGAAAACCCTGGAGATGGTTTCCACCACTTAGACAAAGCTGGACAATGCTGTACTCCACTAGGATGAGAAAACTGGAACACTGCAGCTCTTTATCAGAGCTGCTACTAGGAACTGCAACTGCACTCTGCAGACTCCAACCACAACTGACTCAGAATTCTAAATTCCCCACGCACAGCAACTGGCCATGGCTTATACTGCTGCGAGAGTTCTAAGGTGACATCACCTCTCCAGCTCCCAGCTGAGATCTGAAACAAAGAGAGAGACAGAGTGAAATCCGTTTACTGGCAAATCACTAGCTGCCTCCCCTGCTTACCACTAACTCTAAATGAGATTCTTGTAACCCCTAGGAACAAGGGGATTACATTTGTATTTGTTGTTTTGTTTTTCACTTAGCTATTTTCTCTTAGCTGTGAATTAATACATGCTTAATTATCTCTTGGTGAAGTCTGGGTTTTTTAATCAAGAAGTATTTCAACAAGTCAATAAAGAAGTAACCTTGTTTCTTCCTTTTAAGCTTTTACAATGTTTGGCACTGATACTTTTATAATATGTACAAAGGTTTAGAAGTAACTCTGCAGACCATGGGTATAGAGTTTAGGTTTTCCTTGGGGGGGAGGGACTGTCAGGCTCAAAACTATTGGCCTAAACAGTGAACCTATTTAGACTACCCTATCCAGGAGGAGGGGCTCGGCTTTCCTGCAGGGAAGGTTCAAGCCTGGAACCCCCCCAAACTCTACACCTGTGCTGCAGATGTGCTGTTTTTAATCTCTTGCTCTGCCATTTTTTTGCAAGCATGCTGTTTTACATGACATATATAATTATTATATTTTTTACTGCTTTTATTCCTAGAAGGACACTCAGTCTGAAAATTCTGATCCTAAGTTATTGCTCTGTGAATATCCAACACCAAGGATGCGTATCTGAACTGCTCCACAAATTTGATGACTCAGGTGACTTTTTAACTTAAAGTAGTAGTCAAGGCATCTGTGAACAAAAGTCAAGATTCATTTGAACTGAACCTTACAGTCACATGTCTGCTATGACTGCATGAGACTGTCTTACTACTATTACTTTTATTACTTCTTGCATATTTTCTGAGTTGTAAATGATATTTGCAGTGGAGTATTTGATGTTACTTTTTAATTTTTTTACACCGATTGCTGTATGCGTTGAGTAGGTGACTCTTATTTTCATAGCAACTAGTTTTAACATAATTCCCTTTGGAAAATGGCAACAGGACAGAAAAAAGGGAATGCATTATGTTCTAATCCTCTGAAAAACGAAAGTGATGAAAAAAGAACAAGATAACAACGGAAGATGCAGTAAACAGGAGCATGACAATAACAAGAAAATCATTAATAATATTTTGGGGCCTGGAAATACTGATCTTGTCAGGAAAAGGGAAATATAAGGATCCAAGGACCAGTTATTCCCACCATAGCTTCCTCACCAACTAAAGGTGCTAATAAAGAGGCTAAAATAGAAAGCTCTGATAACTCACTGTTTAAAGAAATTGAATTAGTGCAGGAAGGTAAACCTAAGAATCTTGTAAAGACTTGTGGTTAATAGCAGTATCCCACAATCTCAGAAGCAAGAAAGATTGTGTACCCCTAGGTGGCACTATCCCAAGGGCTACTACCCCTGCCTGTGTGGCTAGTTGCAAGTTAAGGGGCCTGGGTACTGAAATGGGTGCCTCCACCCAGAGGACAGGGTTGTTAGTAACAAGGCTACCCTGGGTACAGCCCTCTGGGACACTGTAACCCCCCTTTCCCTCTAGTGGCCTAGACAATTTAAAACCAACACTTTCACAGTAGCTCCTATTCAGCATACAATTCCCCATACTGTTTGCACTTACCACCAGGGTTGGTTCCACCAGTTCAGCCTTGGCGACCCCCTGTAAAACAAGACTAGTCACAGCAAATAACAACAGTACAGTGCTTTTGGTACAAACTGGAACCACAGTTAGATTAAATGCAAAAAAAAAGTTAGATCTGATTTATTCAGGGGAATTGAACAAGAGAGGGGTGCAATCAGGTTGATTGATTTGAAAACTGATCTAGTCAGACAATTATGCACGCACTTTTAGTCCCTACACAGTCACACAGTCTGGGTACCCAATTGGAAGTAAGGTGGGATAGCCTGGAACGTTGCCTGAGGTAGGCCAGTGTCGCAGCTGGTTGGGGCCCTGTGGTGAAAAGAAAAGGCATGCACAGCCACACACAATTTGTAATCCCAAGTTTGAAGGCTCAGTTCATGAAAAGAAAAACAACAATGCAATCAGATGACAGCACTTGAGATTTAGCTGTTTTTGCAGGGAGCTACCCTGATTGTTACTCATGCTACCCAATATGAGACACAGCCTAGATGAAATGGAGACTGCAGGTTAATGACTGGTTTGCCAGGAGAAGCAGGGCCCATATGAAACACCAAGGTGTTGTTCCTGTTTGACATGGTTGAGCAGGGGGCGGATTCCTGGGTGAGTCTCTCATCGATGATGGTTTCTGTTCCTGAAATAGCTGGCTGGGCCAGGTGGCAAGGTCCAGGCTGGGTGGAACAGTTCAGATTTTGAGTCTGGTAGTGCTGGATGTAGCTTCCAGCAAGTGTGGCACATTTACACGGTGGGGAACTAAATCATGATCCACTAACAGCACACAGCACATTTATTGTAAAGCAATCACCATATCACAATGTGGAAGGCAGACCGGCTGCAATATTTGTGTCTCTGAGCAAAACCGGGAATTCTGTGATAAATGGATATCCTGACAGGCCAATCACATACAGCAAATCTTCAGAATTCTTCAGGTTCAAATCTGGTCACTCTTCAGTGGCTTTGTTGCACTCCCATTCAGCTACAGTCCAATTGCTAAGCCTTTCAAAGGATTCCATCTCGAGGGTCTGCAGGTAGACAGGCCAAAAAGCAGCTGCTTGAATCACTCAAGCTCTTTACTCTTCAAAGTCTAACTCCAGACTGACTGACTGCAGCAGGCAGCTTGGGAATTTCCCTTTGGTCCAAAAGGTTCTGGTTGGCTGATCCATCAGTCTGTCAAAGCAAGGGCTCCCTCTCCAGGTCTGTATTGGCACCAAAATGCAAAAACTACAATTCCTACAGAAATTTGCTCCCACAAGATCCCTGGGGACAGGCTCCATTTTAGAGTCCCCAAAGGTACTGATTGGTGCTGATTGGCAGTCCAAAACCAACATGGTGGTGATAAACTACCTTGTGCCCATTATGACTCTGCTTACTACTACTACCAGCTCTGTCATGTGGCTTGCACTGCTAACACTAGCCCCCCTCTTTTTACCTGGATACTCCACATGTCTCCCAACATGGTGAGCCAGAAACACCTCTTATCAGGCTTCTCACCTTAGTACCCCCCCCCACATCTTCCAGTGTACCACCCCACTCACTGTATTGTTGGACCATGCTCCCCCACCCACATCTCCCCCTATGGGCGCTGCCATGGTACAGCAGTGGAAGCTACTCTGTCTTGCATCTCCCTCTCTACAGGACCTACCCACTCCCATCTCCATGCACTGCTCTTCCCCCTCACTACTGGTGCCTAAGCTGGTAAAGGAGCGACTAAAACTGGCATTCTTGTGCATCCTCCTGCTCCTCCTCTTGGGAGATGTTCACCTCAACCTGGGACCTGCCCAACCCCCCCAGGTTACTGCTCTTAAGGATCTAATAATTGCCTCCATTAATATATGTAGCCTCCCCCAACAAATTTAACTGTTTTCAGGGCTGGGTTGCCCAGAATCACCCTGATGTCATATCAGTAGTTGAAACTTGTCTCAACGACCGCACCCCAGAGTCCGCAGTGTCACTTCTGGTTTTACTCTATACCGTGCTGATAGAACATCTAAAAAAGGAAGTGGATGTGCACTATATGTCCAGGACTCATTACAGTGTCTTGACCTCCCATCCCCAACCCTCAAACATGGGGCCCTGTCTCTGACTCTGAAAATCACTCTTGCACTTAACAGAGCCCCCCTGTTCCTCTCCTCCATATACATTCCTCCCCAAAATCAGAAGAGTGCCTTCCACTCTGTACTCAACCACCTTCAGACACTCCCTGACAGGGCTGAAATCATTGCCCTTGGGGACTTTAATATAAGCTGGCTAGCTGATGCATCGGCTCCCATTAGGGCTGTTTCAGCCTCTCAAAATCTGTCCCAACTTGTGTCTACTGCCACTAGAATCAACCAGAAGACTGATACTGCCACCTTCCTTGATCTTATACTCACCAATGCACCCCACAAAGCAACCCAGGTCAGGGTACTACCCAATGCCCTGAGTGACCTCTCCCCAGTCCAGTGCTTTGTCACTGGTCATATATTGCATTTAAACAGTGTCTCTTAGCTAGTGACTGATCCCTCATCAAAACCGCATTGAACATTGACTCTGCCCTTGACCACTTCAGCGATACCTTCAACTCTGCCTGCAACCGGTATGCACCCCTAAGCAAAAGGATAGTTAAAGGAGTTGACACACCTTGGATGTCACAAGTCCTTCTGGACCAGATGTGCGAACGTGACAATCTATGGCACATTGCTTTGGATACCAGATGATAGGCAGCTCTACCAAGAAGCATGTAATAAATGTACTTGGAACATTCGTAAGGCAAAATCTGAGTACTACCAAACCTCACTCACTGACACATGGGGCTCAGGGTGCAAGTTCTGGAACTCCCTCAAAGAGCTCAGTGGCAAAACCTCCACTGCACCTCCCTCCCAACTCACAGCCAATGAGTCTATCACCACAGACCCTGGCCTGATTGCAAATACATTTAATGCCTCCTTCTCCGACTTTAGTAGTGTTCTCTCTGCAATTTCTTCTCCCCCAACCCTCCAGCACCACCTTGCTCCCTCTCCGCTCCCCCGTTCCACTTTAAAGCAATATCTCAGCATGAAGCTGCCCCCCCTTCTACTCAAGGCCCTCAGCAAATCACGTTTCAGCAGCAACACACTAGATCTTAACTGCTTAGGCTCACCTTTAACGAAGTCCCCCACAACCATGCTTCTGAACCGCTCCCTCTCGCTGGGCCAGTTTCCCTATAAATGGAAATCTGCCCAAAATCACACCCATCCTTAAAAGCAGTGACTGCAGTCTGCCTGGAAACTGCTACCTCATCTCAATCCTGCCTTCCCCCTCCAAAACCTTGCAGAAGATTGTAGCCACCTAGCTTATGGACTACCATACTAAATATAGCCTCCTGTGTCTAGATCAACATGCTTCTGTCACAACCACAGTACCACCACAGCCCTTTTGAAGTTTACAAATGCCCTCCACACATCTCTTGACACTGGCCACACTGCTGGTGCTGTTTTTATAGACCTTTGCAAGGCATTTGATATGGTGCACCACACACACTCCTGGATTCCCTCACACAAATAAGCCTGTCTCCAGAGACCACTGCCTGGTTTGCCAGCTATCTGTCTGAGAGAACCCAGACAGTCAGGCTTGCCCAAACCCTGTCATCCCCTCTCCTAGTCAGGTCTGGTGTCCTACAGGGCTTTATTCTTGGCCCCCTACTTTTCTCCCTGTTCCTCAACTCCCTGCCCAAAGATTGCTCTGGGAAGCTACTCCTGTATGCGGACAATTCCGTCCTCTACAGCTCCCACATCAATCCCACAGCCCTCCATTCTGCACTCCAATAATCTTTCACAGAAGCTGAATCCTGGTTCATTCAACATAGGCTAGTCTTAAATTACAAAAAAACAAAATCCATGGTGTTTGCACACTCATAAACAAGAACATAGGACAACCCCTGCTCATATTGAACTCTCTAAATGACCCCCTTGAGCAGGTTACCTCATTCAAATACCTAGGTATCACCCTAGACTCTGGGCTCACCTACCATGACCACATTCAAAAACTGAGCACAGCTGTCAATGTGCGTATTGGTCTACTTCACTAGTACAAGCACTGCCTCCCACTAGAAGCTCTCCACCTAGCTGTCTCAGCATCAATACTATCACTCATAGACTATGGAATCATTACATATGGGGCAGCTGACAACACGCGCCTAAACAAAATTTGGCTGGCCCTCAATAAGGCCTGTAGACTAGCTACTGGCTGCACCAGACTCACACATACCTGCACCCATTAAACCTCAATCAACTGGCTAAACTTTGACAGGAGGCTCAAATATCAGACCTGCCTATTTGCTAAAAAAACAACAACAGGGCTACTCCCACCTGCTCTCACCCCCTACTCCAGGCACCATTGTTCACCCACCTCACTCGGCAATCGGCAACAACCCACTTCAGGGTACCTCGCTGCAAAACCACCTCGAGTCAAAGAACCTTTAGGTACCTGGCCCCTAGCTGGCTTAACTCACTACCAAACTTCCTCCTCACAGAACCCAAACTTGGTCAATTTAAGTCCCAGCTAAGAGACCTAATCTATCATGACTCAATCTGTGACTGTCTCTGATCTCTAGGCCTACCCACCCTCCCATGACTATGGACTAAACTCTGGTTCAGCCTCCCTAGGGCATGCCTATACAGTATTTGACTATGGACACCTCAGTCCTGCCTAGGCCTGCTAATAACCACCACAGCATGGCTGGCACCACCACCCTACAGTGTATGTTTTTGTTACCTGCTACCATCTGTACTATGTACCAGTGCTTATCGTTGTATCACCAGCTGCTTTACTGTGTTATCTGTAACCATTTTGTAACCATTTCTGTAACTATTGTGTATAATTGTTGCTATTGTCCTTGATGTCTCTGTTCTCAATGACATGGAACCTTTGTAAAGGAGTCTTTGACACAAAGGTATGTTATCCGATATCTTCAATAAACAAATAAATAAAATAAACTGAACTGTCCATGTTGCTAAGAAGGCAGGTTAGGCAAACTGCAATACCATTACTATGCTAATAGATAATCAGCAAATAAGTTCCGTTCTTTCACCTGACTTTTTTGCAGTAAATGACTCTCCCTCAATAATAAACCCCACCACCCCGTCTAAACACCCTCCTTTCTACTTCAGAGAAGTCATGTTGAATGAAGCCCACAATTACATTACCAAAGCAATCTCCAAGTCCAGAACTAGTGGTGACTCCTTGTAGCTTAAGCTGCTGTCTCTCACCCTTGAAGAGGTACTACGTCCGTTAACCAGAATTCTTAACCTCTCCCTTAGCCACAGTCAGTTCCCTGACAAATGGAAATCTGCCACTGTTACCCCGGTCCATAAAAGTGGTGACAAGACCAATCATACAAACTATCGTCCGATCTCCATATTGCCCCCACTCTCTAAGGCCCTCGAGGGTATAGTTGCGGACCAGCTCACTGACTACCTGGACAAATATAATATCCTGTGTGCACAGCAACATGGTTTCAGAAAAGGTTACAGCACCACCTCTGCCTTCCTGGAGTTCACTGGAGCACTGCACAACACTCTGGACCGCGGCCACCTAACTGGGGCAGTCTTTATCAACTTGACCAAGGCATTTGATACTGTCCACCATTGGCTTCTAATAGACCAGCTGCTGAATGCTGGGTTCTCTCATGACTCTAGGGTGTGGTTTAAAAGCTGCCTTGAAAATCATTTGCAAAGAGTAAAAATTGCCGACGTACTCTCTGATATTCAACCAGTTCGCTCTGTTATCCCCCAGGAATCCATACTGGGTCCACTTCTTTTTAGCCTTTTTCTAAATTCCCTTCCACAATACTGCTAGAAATAAATCATCCTGTATGTTGATGATGCAATTGTTCTCTCTTCACACAAAGACCCTACACCACTACAACTCAATCTACAACATGGTTTCACCTCTGTTGAGAATTGGTTTACTAATCATAAACGTGTCCTTAATCACAAAAAAACAAAGTCTATGCTTTTTAGCAGCTCTCACAACCAGCACAGGCTACGCCCCCTGACTATCTCCTCCAGCCAGGGGAATACCCTTGAACAGGTTCAATCTTTCAAATACCTAGGGATCTTGCTTGACTTCAACTTATCCTATGGGCCCACATTGACAGTGTAGAAAAAGCTGCTAATACGCGACTAGGCTTATTGTTCAAGCACAGGCAACATCTCACCCAGCAAGCCTTGAAGATCGCAGTCCAGCGTTCCGTGATCTCCATCATTGATTATGGCCTAATCATTTATGGCTCAGGCACGGCAACTACCCTCAGATGCATATCAACATCCCCTAACAAGGCCTGTCGGCTTATCGCTGGAGCCCACCATCTCACTCATACCTGTGATCTTTACATTCAATCTGGATGGCTCCAACTCTCCAACCGTATTAAGTATCTGACCTGCACCATGGTGAAAATAATTATCCTGGGCCTCGCCCCTCCTGGTGTCCAAGCTCTACTACTCCCTAGCACTAATCCGCGAAGCTCCAGGAGATACAAATCGCAGTTCTTGCAAGTTCCCCGCTGCCACACTACCCAGGGTCAACGATCTTTCACCCATAGGGCTCGCTCGTGGCTGAATGGACTCAGCACCACCATCTCCGCTGCTCCCAAACTTGGCATGTTTAAAACCAGGCTCTGACTCCATCTTACTGCCTCCAGCTCCTGTGATTGCCTCACCTAATCAGAAATACTTGCCACCACCATCAGCCTTGCCACCCCCCTCATAGCACTTATCTACTATTTTACCTCTGCTCCCATGACCCCTCCCCCTTCCCAGCTCCACCCCTCCTCTACGCACCCCTTCTCTCCAGCACTTCTTCCGGTGATGTCTGACAATGCCTCCAGCTGTTGCTACTCCCATCTTGCCATCCCGTTCCTCCTCCATTGTTCTTTACCCCTCTCCTAGTTGATGCTGCTTCGGGCCATTCTATGTGCTGAGCTCTCTAATGTGTTGCCGTCTCCCTTAATTAATAACTGTATAATGTACTGTTTGCCTGCAATTTTGTTATTTCTGTTGTATCCCCTGTATTGTACTTCAACTGACATGGAACCTTTATAAAAGAGCCTTGGCTCAAAGGCATTTGTAATCCTAGAACCAAATAAATAAATAAATAAAAGAAAATAAGTACAGCTTCTAACAGAGCTCCCTCTGCACAAATAGCAATGGTAGAACGGAGCAGTTATCTGGCCCGGGCGGGGCTTGAGCATACAAATACTCAGCCCCCTCCCAGATTAAATAAGCACCACGTTATTGGCAGCTTTTAAACAGACAGAGCACAGAGGCATTAAGGCACTCTCATAAACACTTTTAAAGTGCTAAGATACAGGATACCAGCCTGGCAGTGGGCATTTAGGCGCACCCAAGGAAGACTTTCGGGAGTCCCCATTTGTGGGGGGGGGGGTTACACCTGATTACAGCTGAGACGTTAGAGAAAGTGAGTTCTGAATTGTAGATAATTAGAGTGCAAGTTGGATCATTTGCCAGATTTCAGGTAAAAATGAGTATAAGCAACAAGGGTATACTGGCATTACTAATGTAGCCATTACAAATTAACAAATAATATGGTAACTATGGAAACATTCACCATAAAGAACTTGATGCTGAAGTTAAGGAAAAATTGCTTGAGTTTGAGTTCTATTTACCAGTACTGTGTCTTAAAGGAATCCCAAGGCCAATTTTTAAAAATCTTTCAACTTTAAAAGTCCAGGGGCCCAATATTCAGAAATGGACAAACCTGAGTACAAACATTTTTCACTTGGGTTTGCGATAGCAGAGATGTCCAAAACTGCTGTATTCAGTGGAGTAATGCATAGGCACTATTCCACGGAATATAGGGTCAGTGAGATCCAGCACTAAGCCACCTAGCACCAGGTAGACATGGCCCCCACAATGGCTTGTGCCCAGGCAAAAATCCCAGTATTCAAAGGGAGCTATGCAAATGAGCCCACTGGGCATGCAAGGCACTAAGGGGTCATTTGCATTCCATTATGGGCCCATCTGCATAAGAAGTGAGGCAATACTACCCACACTGCCCCTCCCAATTGCCTATTTCCTGTGAGCATTCCCTGGTGCTAGTGGCACCCCTCCGCCAATCATGTTCCAGTAAACATTTGAAATATCCCTCATAGTTTAGTGGCCCCTCCCCCTCCCTGTCTCTGATTGCCATTCTGTTAAACATTTTAAATATCCCAGGTGGTCTAGTGGTCCCTCCCTCCTCCTCCATTCACCAATCACTGTCCCTGTATAAATAAGTGAATACCCTGGTGGTCCAGTGGTCCCTCCCCCCACCAATCGCCATCCCATTTACAATAAAACCTAGCTCCCTGGTGGTCTAGTGGTACCCCACTACCTCACACCAGCAGGTAATGCTCCTGTTCCATGTCATAATAGCGACTGTGGAATGGTGACGAGTGATAATGGCTCCTAATCCACATCACAACCACATCTGGGCAAAGTGTTTTCTTCTGGGGGGCTTTGCCCCCACACCCTCCTTATTATACATACTAACTCAGGGAGGCAAAGTTGGGGTATGGGGTGGGGTGGGAGCCGGTGGTCATCCAGAAGTGTTGGTGCTGTGTTTCACTCATAGTTTGCGGGCGTCGCCGTCCCGCAATCACTATATTCACTGGATACCTATGCCCCACCACCACGCTTCTCCATCCCAAAAACCGAGCCAGTGACTGGCACAGCCCTCCTTTCACCACCACAGCCAACTGCGGACTGAGCTGTAATAGCATGTACTGTATACAGTACATGCCAATTGACTGACAGTGAGCTAGTACTGATGTAACCTCCATGTTCCCAGGGGTTACTAGAATCCCACTTAGAATCAGTGGCAGGCAGAGAAAGGCAGTTTGTGAGATGCCAGTTAAATGGGTTTCATATTTTCACACTCTGTTTTCAGTTTCTGCTGAGCTGGAGTGATGATGGCATCTTAGAATTCTCACAGCAGCATAAGCCACAATGGAATGCTAGCTACAGGGGTTAGCAGTAGAACATTGGGCGATTCAAGCCAGTCTGTGTGGAGACTCAGGAGAGTGAGGAGTGCAGCAGTGTGCAGCTCCTCAGACCTAGCTCTGAGATAGGGCTACTTCAAGAGAAAAGGGGTTTGAAAGGGCCTGTTGGCAGGTTTCATATACATCTTCCTCTCATCAATGGCAGGAATTTGCGTGAACATTTTTAGTCCGATATTTCTATACCCCTGAGGTTACTAGTCACCACACCCCGGGTAGCTCAGCTGCTTGTTGGAGATCATGTGGGGAAAATAAAGCCCACCTCACACATGTGGTATACTCATGCCCTAGACTGCAGACTTTCATCCACAGCATACAGCGGGAGCGCTAGGAAATATTCAGTGAACCTTTACAGTTGACTGCACAGGTATTTATCCTGTCAATGTTCCCTGAAAATCTAAGAGACTGGGGAGCCCGATACCTGTTGGCTATTCTCCTTGTAGCAGGCAAGAAGGCTATCACTAAAAGGTGGCTCACCTCTAATACTCCTACAATAAAAGACTGGTGGACTATAACTAGACAGATTTATCATATGGAAAAGTTAACATATAGATTGAATGATGGGGGGAAGAAGAATTTAGAGCCAGATGGAATAGATGGCTCCTGTACTATATGTTAAGAGATGGAACCTTTGTTCCATAGCCCTCCTGTTGCCTCCTCACATCCTCCTCTCCTCCCCCTCCCTGATGGTGACTTGATGATTCTCAGTACTGAGGTGTGCATGGCCCTGGGATGGCCCTTCCTTGCCCCCTAACTGGGGATCCTTTAATAATAGTTAATAAAGAGAATCAAATTTGGGCGCTCATGTGAAATGCCCTCAACCTCACCAGATAACTAGAGTCTGAAATGTAAGTGTAACGAAGTTAAGTATTCTGTCCTTTTAAAACAAGGAGGCATTCTAGGGCCCAGTATAATATGGATTCCCGGTGTGTCTGGAATATCTTTAAGAATAATCTTCTATGGAAATCATCTTTAATGTGTCTGCATGATATCTGTAAGTACACTGCTTTGATTCCTTCACTTATGGTATTGCACAATCGAATGTAATGAAAGGTATGTAAGTAAAAACAAATAAAAATGAAAATAACAAAAAGAGAAAAAGGGTTGCATGTTCTCACCCTGGAGAGGAACACAGAAGACCAGCTGTGAAGTGGTAGAGACTGTTCCTGGGTAGTTGTTCCAGTTCCCCATCCCCGGAGGGATGAGGGGATTCCAGGATTCCAGGACAATCTCCTGTTCCAGCCTGGAGAGGGAGAAGCTGCCTGAGAGTCGTTTTGTTCTGTGAGTACCTGAGACTGTGTTGTGCGAAAAAGCCCTGGGGCACCTGCATACTGTGGTGAGTTTTTCTCTGACACAGAGACTTTGTTCACCGAGACAGTGTTTTTAGTAAAAGTGCCTGCCTACTGTGGGGTCAAAGAGAGACTTGTCAAGTACAGAACTTTTAGACTGTGTATGACTTAAAAGCATCTGCAACAGTGGGGGTTTAGGGTAAAGACATAGCCACACACAGAACTTTTAAAGTCAGGACACCTCCAATGAAAAGTAGAATGTTAAATGTGAAAAACATTTCAAGAGAGCATCTACAAACAGTGTTTCAGAGAAAGGTGTTGTAACCAAATTAATGGCTGAGTACAGATTTGAGAGCAAAAGGTAGGAGACCCCCCTATCTGTAATAACCAGGTTTACCTCTCTGGGTTCAGTTTGGGCACCTATGTTTTCTCTCGGTGCATTTGGCCAATGCCTAAGGAAAGCACCCAGATGTGGGATTTTGGATTTCCCTTAGAACTGGTAAGTGCTCATGGGTGGTTTAGGGAGCCACCATCAACCTCCATGCTATATGGAAAAGTGTCCTAGCACTGGCCAGGGTACCATGTCAAGGAAAAGAAGAGAAGTGTACCAGTTGGGGACGTGTGTGCCTAGATCCATTTCAGAACCTGAGAGTTCACTGTGAGAGAGTGTGCTCTGTACCTCAGTAATCTGCATTACCAGTGAGAGTAGCCCTGCAGGGGTCCATTTTTGCTTTGTTATTCTCTGTGTTATGTGAATAAAAGCCACACTCTAGAATCCCAGCCTGGTTTGGACATTACAGTTATTGCTTCCAGTGTCCAGATTTACTTGGGTGCTACTGACCAGAAGTACAAACCTAACATAATGCTGAGCAAACAGTTTCTCCCGTGGACCCAGGTATGGCCATGCTAAATCGTCCCCCCAGGTGTGAGCCAGGTAGTTGCCACACTTGGTTTGCCTGTCTGAGCATGCCAGGCTCCGAAGTAGAAGTAATGGGTCCACAGAGTAGTTGTAAGAAATTTGTAGTGACTACCCTCACCCCTCTTGGTGGCGCCTAAATGTGAGAGGAGCAGCCCTGCTGTAAGAAAAAAGTGGGGCCAGTGGGGGGAGGTTACAAAATGAAGGCACCGCTGAGGATTTGCTTGGACTTTTGGAAGAAAACAAGAAAAGTTTGCTGAGGCTGTGGCTAGCATTTTGTCTGTCTGGCAGTTGGTAGCCCAAAAAATCGGAAGCTTTGCGCTTAGGGGATTTGCCAGAGAAGTGCCATCCATGTGTGCTGCTGTGTGCCTGCTGTTCACGTGCTGCTGTGATTGTGCCAACATTTACAAAGGAGCTGTAAAGCTAGATTATGTGTGCCTCTTGTCCTGCATCAAAAATAACATTTGCCAGCTTTAAATGTTCATACTGTGACAAGAAAAAGCATGGAGAACTGTGGGAAACAAAGAGGCATTTGTGCCCTGAGAGTTTGAAATGCTTGCTGTGTGGACTGGGGGGAGTTGCTAAGGAAATTGACATGAAAGATGGTTAAAATGGTGCTCCCACTGTGGAGTTACAGTTGAATAGAAAAAAAGTTGCATTACAGTTTAAATTTTGCATGCTCGACGATCACAGTGGAGGAAAGGAGAACAAGAAAAGAGAGAGGTTCATTTGCATGGCATCGAGTGATTGGTGAGACTGCAATCTGTCCTGCCTCCAAGCCAGCTTCAGAGTGCTGCTCAGTGTTCGAGAGGGATAGAATGAGTGGTGTGCGAGCTGGCTAGCCAGGAGGAGAGTCGTGGTGACTGCAAACATTATAAAAAGTAAAATATTGGACTTTTCTGTTTTAAATCAGACTTAACCCGCATTCTGATTGACTGGGGAGAAAGCATGGTATTCGCAGGGACAATCGATTGAGACCGCCAGCCCATTTCAACCCAGAGGCCTTCAGGATCGGCTGTCGTCCAAAATTTCCATCGAAAAGCCTGCTACTGATTCAGTGAGTACCATTCAGAAAACAGCTCAAACTGTGTGATTTTCTAAAGCCAGCTGTATCTGTGTGTAAACAGTGAGATTGTTTTGCAAAGAAGGACTGTGTAAAGTACATCAAACCTAAGCAAGAATTCTGAGCATTACACTGTGAGTGTAATTATGGATTCAGCAACAGTGAAATTTTCTGAGTTAAGTGAGAGACTGTAGGTTGTATGAGAGTTTCTAAAAAACAGGCAATCCTATTCATGAAATACTCTGGCTTTAGTGACTTTAAGCAAGAACAAGTGATTGAAAGTGAATGTAAAGTCATAGAAAAACCATATAGATGTGCTGAAGGAGCAAAACAGTGCAGTCTGTGCAGTTTGAGACAACTTTATCAGTATGCAGTAAATTGGATGCTCAGTGGCTTAAGTCAGAGACAGAATATTGATGCACCAGGAGTGCTGCCACTGCCATTACAGGGTGGGGTAGTAATGTAAACACAGCAGCAAGGGAGCCATTTGTGAGATTGTTCCAAACAAAGTAAGATCAAAGATAACAGTAAACATTTGTGTTTCTCTGCAGTCATGGCTTCCGGGTCATCCTGCTACCTGGATCATGCCCAGGCTATGATAATGGAAGAGGTTAACAAGCTGAAAGAAATAGAGATGTTTCTATGGTGGACATTTGTCTCCTCATGTTGAGATTACCAGATACCCTGTGAGAGTATGCATAATGTGCCTCAAGGCTGGAAGGGACATCTTCATGATTCCTCACTGTTCTGGGTGCCTACAGAAGAAAGGCCTAACTAATGCACCCAAGATTCATTTGACTCCCACATGGACAAAGCTTCAAGATCCTGCAAGTGGCAGCACACAGCACCAGGTGGAGCCTGTTGAGGGCAGCCCAGCAAAGTGTGGCACAAAGGAAGAGGGTGTGGACGTACTGGCAGAGCAGAGTAGTGATGATGTCTCCATCTCTGAGTCACAGATGGACAGAGCGGAGGGAGTATCAGTGGATCCGTGGAGAGAGGGGCCAAGCCCTAGTCTCATAGGAGAAGATGAGATGTGAGAGGCCCTAGATTGGGAGGTGTCGACCTCCACACCCAGTGAAGAATGGACAGTCTCAGAAGAGAGGACAACTGCTGACTCCTGGGCTCAGATCCTCAGTGAGGAAGAGGAGAAGGAGGAAACTATGTATCCTTATGATGACTGTGCTAGTCCACAGCCTCGGGCTCTTGCCTCGGAGGAACCAGAAGAAGAAATTGGTGACCCCATAGCCCTGTCCCAACAAGGAGGAGTCAGAGATCCATTTTACATAACATTAAGCATGCAACACTGACAGAACCAGAACTGGTGGCCCCCAAGATAGGCCAGTGGTCTTGAACTGACCAAGAGTAGTAAGGAGGAAAGACTGGTTTGTAGAAAGGCAAATGAGATCTATGGAATGTCCTTTCCTACGTTTCCTCAGAGAGTCTGGGAGAAGATTGAGAAAAACAGGAAAGCCTGGATAGTGGAAGAGGCAACTAAAGACCTGCATCCAGGTGCAACTCGATTTGTTAGAGACAAAGTTGTCAGAGACAGATTCAAGTATTGGAAAGTGGTCAGGACACTCTTCATAGACACTGTACATATTGTGGTTGGAAAGGACAATGAGAATTTCCATAACTTGAATTATGAGCACCCAGATGGGGTAATAATTCTTGCACCTGACCCATTGTGGTACTACCCTCAATGCAACCAACTTCCTGCGAATGTGCACATGCCTACCAAGTGAAAAGCAGAACAGTAGTAGCCAGTACTGCCATCCAGCCATTGCTGTACCCATGTTGTTCCACCAGTCTGGTGTTTCAGGATCCAGGTGCATCCAGATTCATCAGCTGTGTACTGTGCCTTCCAGTTTCATCACCTGGCCTTCCAGATAACATCATCCAGAGAGAACACCACCCCAGCTGTTTCCTGATTCATCACCTGGGATATTGGATGACTTCAGACCAGCTGTTCCTTTCCTGTTCCAAGGTTCCATCTCCAGATGACGTCAGCCAGAGATGAAATCATCCCAGCAGCTTCCAGACATGCATTCTGTCATTTCCAGAAGATTTTCGCCCAGCTGTATCCGAAAAATGCTGCCTGGGGGAGTCTTTGGTGGAGAGCCAGGTGCCGTTCATATTCATTCTTCAAGGGACTGGTAAGTTCAGATGTTTCTTACCTTATTGACATTGCAATACATATCCTACACCTGGCAGACTACAGACTGTTTGAACTGTCCACAAAGACTTTCCCCTTCGGGACTACAGTCCTACAAAAACTGTGCTTCACCAGGATCCAGCCCGGGAGAGTCTCTTTCTTGGACCTTGCCTTCAGGCACTGTTGACACTAGTTGGGATATTTAGGGCATTTCATCCACAAAAGGTGCATTGTATATAATGTTGATGTTTCTACTGTTTTGTACTTTTCTACTTTTTTCTAAAAAAATATATTTTTTGGGATGCTCCAGTGTTTTGATGGTAAGGGTTATGGTTGTGTACTGTGTTTGCAGATCAGGGGTGTGTTTTTGTCTTTTCTCTTTCAGGTGGTTCCTGAACAAGATAGAAGAGAAGACAAGAAGAGCATTGGAGGGACTCATCAGAGTTCCACATGTGCTTTAAAGTGTTGTGTTTAAAGTACTGTGTAGTTGTTAACATGTGTTAACTTTTCCTTCCACAGGTGTGGTTGTGGGGGAGTGTTGGAGTGTAATGCTTAGGTGTAGTGTTAGCTCCTTGTTTTGGTTTGCAGGTGTCCGGGGATGAAGGGGAGGTTCCCCTGCTCTGGGTAGTTTTGTTCTGCTAGGTTAGGTTTTCCCTAGAGGGCTAGGGGGGATAGACAGGCTGTGGTCCTGACCTGCAGTAGGGGCAGCAGTACTGGTGTATTAGGGCTATGCTCTGGACAGTTCTTCCAGGGCCAATGGTTATCCATAGTAAGATTATAATGTAGGGGCTAATGCATCAGCCGATGGCCTCTGGGCCCTTAGTATTGCCTGCCTGTGCCTGACATGTAGTAGGGGAGAAGGTTGCACTACCTCTCCATAGTCAACACATAAAGTAGAATGGCCTGGTGCTGGGTAGGTAATGACTGCAGACAGTCATTTTCCTGGCCAAGGGTGGGTGTAACCCCCCCCCTGTTCTGAGGGGTTACTAGAATCCCACTTAGAATTAGTGGCAGGCAGGGAGAGGAAGCTTGTGAGATGCCAGTTAAATGGGGTTCACACTATCACACACTGTTTTCAGTTTCTGCTGAGCTGGAGTGATGATGTCACCTTAGAATTCTCGTAGCAGCATAAGCCACAGTGGAATGCTAGCTGCAGGGGTTAGCAGTAGAACATTGAGAGATTCAAGCCAGTCTGTGTGGAGACTCAGGAGAGTGAGGAGTGTAGCAGTGTGCAGCTCCTCAGACCTAGCTCTGAGATAGAGCTTTCTCAAGAGAAAAGGGGTTGTGCATCTGCAACAGTGGGGGGTCTAGGGTAAAGACATTACCACATACAGAACATTTAAAGTCACCTCCAGTGAAAAGTAGAATGTTAAATGTGAAAAACATTTCAAGAGAGCATCTACAAACAGTGTTTCAGAGAACGATGTTGTAACCAAATGAATGTCCAAGTATAGATTTTGGAGCAAAAGGTGGGAGACCCCCCCCATTTGGAGTAACCAGGTTTACCTCTCTGGGTTTAGTTTGAGCACCTACGTTTTCTCTTGGCGCATTTGGCCAATACCTGAGGAAAGCACCCAGACATGGGATTTTGAATGTCCCTTAGAGCCAGAAAGTGCTAATGGGTGGTTTAGGGAGCCACCATCAACCTCCATGCTATATGGAAAAGTGTCCTAGTACTGGCTGAGGTGCCATGTCAAGGAAATGAAGAGAAGTGTACCAGCTGGGGCCTTGTGTGCTGAGATCCATTTCAGAACCTGAGGGTTCACTGTGAGAGAGTGTGCTCTGTATCTCAGTAATCTGCATTACCAGTGAGAGTAGCCCTGTGGGGGTCCATCTTTGCTTTGTTATTCTCTGTGTTATGTGAATAAAAGCCACACTCTAGAATCCCAACCTGGTTTGGACATTACAGTTATTGCTTCCAGTGTCCGGATTTACTTGGGTGCTACTGACCAGAAGTACAAACCTAACATAATGCTGAGCAAACATTTTCTCCCATGGACCCAGGTATGGCCATGCTAAATGGTCCACCCAGGTGTGAGCCAGGTAGTTGCCACACTTGGTTTGCCTGTCTGAGCATGCCAGGCTCCGAAGTAGAAGTAATGGGTCCACAGAGTAGTTGTAAGAAATTTGTAGTGACTACCTCCACCCCTCTCTGTGGTGCCTAGACATGAGAAGAGCAGCCCTGCTGGTAGAAACAAGGTGGGGTGGTGGTGGTGGGGGGAGGCTACATTGAAGTTAAGGAGAAACTGAATGAATGTGGCAGGCCTCAAAGGAAAGTTTAAAGACATCAGTTGTTTGCAGTTTATAAAGAGATTTAGCATTGTAATGTTACAAGAAATATAAATACGGAACAAAAACTAGGGTCATTAGAGGGATTTCTATACTGCATGATTAAAGTGACCAAACATATCAATTATTGTAGATTCTAGAATTGTTGCAGATGCAGAGTGCTTGTGTTTGTGAAGAGCTCTCTGAGCTAAGTGATATTTACATTATTTTTCATATTTAAAATAATTTTTCTTTCAAATCAAGTGTGCTGTTTGTGAAAGAGGACATTGTTGTCTCTAAGTAGGTGTCAAATTTATTTCATAGATGTTGACTTGGAGTCAGGTCATGCTTCACATTTCTTTTGTGATTGGTTAAATCTGATGTAGCTCATGGCATTACCATATTTTTGACAGTTTCTGTGAGTGCCCTTTGTGGGGTCTGATTTTGAGGACCTAGGTGTCATTTCTGGACATTTTGCTGCTTTGGTTGCTGTTTTTTTGTTAAACATACATTTGTTAGTGCTGTATGCCTGATGCACAGTAGTACCTCAGATTGTATTGAGTTTTCTCTGACTTTTTAATAGGAAGTTGTTATCCCTTTGTACAGACAGTTGGTGAGACCGCATCTGGGGTACTGCATGCAATTCTGGGGACCCCATCTCTGCAAAGACATAGACAGAGTGGAGGCTGTTCAGAGGAGGGCAACTAAAATGGTGCATGGTCTGACCAGAAGACATACAAGGAGAGACTAAAGCAACTTAATATGTATACCCTTGAGGAAAGGAGGGAGAGGGGGGACATGATAGAAACTTTCAAGTATCTCAAGGGAATTAACAAAGTACAAGAGGGTAGCATCTTTTAGAAGAAGAGATGTGCAAGAACAAGGGGCACAATTTGAAGAAAGAGAATGGACAGCTCAGAGGAAATGTTAGAAAGTATTTTTTCACAGAGAGGGTTGAGGATGCTTGGAACAGCCTTTCTGAGGAGGTTGTGGAGTCAGGAACAGTGGAAGAATTCAAGAATGCATGGGGCAGACATAAGGTAATTCTAGTGGGGGGGAGAGGAAGTAAGCTGTTGATTAACTAGAATCTGCAGCGTATCCATCAGGTAGAGACATGGGCGGACTAGATGGGCCAAGCGGTCCTTATCTGCCGTCAAATTCTATGTTTCTATGATTCTGTGTTTTTTACGTGTCATTTCATTTGGATTTGCTGATCTGTTGTGGCAGCTTGTGAATGGCATGTTACTGTGATCTTGTCTATTGTTTAAGGAGCTCTCTGGGCTATTAACTTCTACTGTTTATTTTTACTTTCTAATTGTTTTCTTTGCTTTGATTTTGTGAGAGAGCATCATCAGTGATTTTTTTTGCCAGCTGCTGACTGTTGCTAAGAGCAACTGCTCCGGCATTGATTTCTGGTTCTGGGATAGAATCAGAAGAAGTAGCAAGTTGAGTTGTTTCATTTTACTCAGTCCACTGAATTCTAGAATTCATTAAAGGGACACTGTCAATCTTTTTTGAATCATATTATTTTTAGGTAAAAATCCACACTTTATGATTAAATACCTTCTCTTTAATTAATTGATGTTTCTGGGTGTTTTATCTATCTACTTGCTTATTAGCACTAAAATACGTTGTAATGTACAGCTATCCCCACCTTGTTTTGCTTCAAATCATTGAAGTATTCTTACTGCATACTTCCTGAACATGAGACACACCCTCAGACAGTGCAGCCACTCATGATGCAATAATCTCCTCTACTCCTACTGCATAATGAGTGGCTTGACTGTGTTTGGGATGTTTGTGAGTCCAGGAAAGATAAAGTGGGAGTTGGTCAAGAAATGTAAACAAACTTGCTATGATGTGGTAACACAAGTATAGAGGGCACTCAGTTTTTCCACTTTGTAAAAGAAAAAGGGGTTCCGGATCAAACTACCAGCTGCATCAACAGTCTGTATAGAATATAAACAATCATGGACGTCTGGTGATGTAAGCGTCGCATATGGCCACTTGAAGCTGAGACTCCACTCTGCCCATCTAAATCAAAAAACATTCTGGCACCTAAGAGAAGACAGAGAGTCAAAAAACCCACACAGGCTAGCCTACATATGGCAATGCAACAGAAATTAAAAGAATTTGAAGTACCAAATGTGGCTAAGGAGACCTACCAACGAACTTTGAGCTGGCAACCATTAGCAATCAAGCCACGACCCTGAAGTACGACGGCAGACCCTGAGTAACCGATGGATTCTGAAGATGAACCTGAATTTACAATCGCCTCTAAACAACTTTGTGCCCAACTAAATAAGATCAGGATACATTGCAATGCATTGAAACAACAGTGGCAGATACTAAGCGTGATCTCCATGTAGTTGAGAAGCGCGTGGGAGCTGTAGAGGCCTGCTTAATGGAGTACTGTAAAGAGACAGACTTGAGCAACACAGCGCTCCTAGATTTACACTACAGAGAGATCCAACTCAATAAAAGAATAGAGGAGCTAGAGAATGATCATAGACGAAACAGCATACGAATCCATGGGCTCCCTGGAAAAACAGAATCGGGTGACATGTTAGTTTTCATGGAAAGCCTGTTACAGGAATTACTGAGCTAGCCTAAGGACATACCTCTAGGTATTATCCGTGTGCATATGGCACTCATGGCTCCCCCAGCAAACCTCAATGCCAAGCCGAGATCTATAATCTTTGCCTTTTTGGACTTCAGAGTCAAAGAGAAGGTCCTCAAAATGGCATGGAGTCCCAAGGAGATAAGTTTTGGAGACCAGTGACTGTATTTTGAACACGACTTTGCCACAGCGACAATGTAACAGAAGCTACTGATCCTTGCTGCAATGAAATCTCTGAAACAGAAGGGTTTTAAGGCCTACCTCGACTACCCAGCTAAGCTCAGGGTGAAGATTGGCGAGGGAGTATCCAAATGCTTCTTAGACATTATGGAGGCAAGGGAGTTCCTGGCAGAACATGGAATTCTGGTGGAAGAGCTGCAAACGTGGTTCCCGAGGCAGGAGTTGGGAGCTCTGGCCTGGCGAGCGACTCCGGGGAAGAAATTGGAGGCCCAGAATGTGTGCGTATGGCAGAGTGTTCTCAAGACAGTTAGGCCCCTTTCAATCTCAGTCGCACAGGAATCTTCGTTCCAAGAGACCCAGGCCCAATCCCAGAATACCAATGGGGCAGGCTGATGAGTGACTCTAAAGGACTGGGTAACAGTAAAAGTAAAATAAATGTGTTAGTTTATGTGAAATTAGAATTTCTCGGGCTTCTAGCAATTTATGCTATAAGGGGGGGATTGAATGTGCCTGGGATAAAGCCTGAGTTTCGGGGGGGGCTGCATACCAGGGGACATAGCCAATAGCTTTGTCCCATAAAAGTAAAACAGTAATTAATTGAGGGCAGCTAATAAGCACTTAAACTGAGCTAAAGACAACTCACTTTTCTCCACAACAGGTTGGACTCAGCTAGATGTAAGCCACATTTGTCCCGCCGCACTGTAAAAAGCGGTGGAGAATGTCTGTGTTTGAGCTGAGTTACATGGGAGACCCTAGCAGCATGCCACCGGGTAGGCGTGTTGGGAGGAACCATCTTGGGGTCTAGGCTAAAACCCTCATGATCAAACTACTTTATAGGCTCTCCCCATTCCCCCTTGGGTCAAAAAAAAGAGTTGGATGGGTGGAGCGAGTTATATATTGAGGCCCAGACACTTTAATAATTTTTGGCCCTCGTTAGGGGTAAATACAGCTACCCCATTTGTTTTCTATCTAAGCTAGTTACCCTACTGGTCACTCAGTGGAGAAGTAGCCAGCGGGGGAGTATGTTAAGTAGTCTTCCAAAGGTCTCCCTAGTTTCCATTTCATCAAGGGCGAGACCTAGTTAGGGTTATATTTTTTATTTTCCATCTATAGTATCACCTTGAAGTACGTAGAACTGTTAGAGATAAGAATGAAATAAAAATCTGCACAGTGTATTAGAAAGACAGAAACTGTTAAAATGTATATAGTTGTGAGGAGTCACGTGATGCAGTCCTCTGGATAACTGCCTTCTATCGTAGCTCCAGCTCTCCGACCCTTTCAAAGTTATATTTTCGCAATCAACCCATCGCCCGATGACTAGAGTAAAGCTCAAACCCTCAGTACAGACTCGAGCTCAACCTGTGCTGCCTATTAAGCTCAACAAGTGATGCATTCCAGGAAAAACGATACCAGACACACGCCGCCAGTCTTGCCTGAAAAGGCCCTGAAGAAAGCCAGAGCCTCGGGAACTGAAGAGGAGCAAACATCAGTGGCTTCCAATGAGGATCTGCAACCCTTCACCCTGCATCACTTTCTTTTGGAATTCTCCCCTTTCAAAGACAGCATGGCAGAGTTAACCGCGAACTTAAATCACTCACCGGAGCTGTGGAGGATCTGCAATGAAGATCCGCAGATGCAGATGCAAGGATCAAGTCAGTGGAAAGATGGATCTACAGAATGGAGCCCCAGATGGTATCTCTCCATCAGAAATTGGCCAAAATGGAGCTGAAGATAGAAGACCTTGAGTGCCGCAGCCGCCGGAACAACGCAGTCCTCATAGGTCTCCCGGAGGGTGCTGAAGGAACCAATGTGATCTCTTTTGTTCAAAAGTTAATCGAGAGGATAGCCAGGACCTCTCCCTATGGCACCACCTACACCATCGAATGGGCGCACGGTCTTCACCCCAAACCCTCCCGGAGCCCCATCCGCTGATCTTTAAATTTTTGAATTACCTCAAACATCAGCATCTTTTCACCAAAATTAGAGATCTAAAGGAGGTGCGCTGGGAAGACACAAAGATCAGGCTGGCACAAGATCTTCCAGCTTCGGTCAGGCAGCGGATGACCCAGTTTCATCCCCTGGTTTCAAAACTTGTTGCCGCCAGCATAAAATTCCATATGTCTTACCCAGTTAAGCTAGGGGTGTGGATATTAGGTGCCTGAGCTACATTTGACGATTCAGAAGCTGCTGCTAAAGCTCTCACCAACGCCTTCCCTGAACTGTTTAAAGGTTCCTGAAGTCTTAGAGATGGCTGGTGACTGACTACCAAGCTGCCAGAGCCAACCTAGCTTTGGGACTGCCCTACTTGATCTCCTGCAATGCCTTCTCACCTCTCGAGTCCCCATCCAGCTGATACCTTATGATCTGCATGTGCATATCAAGAGTCAATTCCCCATTCTATGGCTTACCAGTGATTGCTCCGGCCCCTTTATCCCCATGGCTACCTCATTGCATGGTCCCCTATCTCAGTAATCTCCTCCTGCAGGCTGCTGTTTCCTGGGACCTAATTGTTATCCTGCTCAGTCGCCCCTGCTGAACTATGTGGCTGTTTTCTACCAACTGGTACTCTGGTGTGACATCCCATAGCCACGGCAGTAATGATCGACACTATGGCTGAGTTCCCCCGGTCAGAGATGCAGGACGGTTCGGTCATGCTCCGCTTCCCCTTTTAGGCTCCTCCTGTACAGGACCTTGTTTACGGGGACCCTCGACCCCACTTGGGGTGCTTCCATTTTCTACTATCCAAACCCACCACTCTGATACCAATGCAGTCTCTCCTCAGCCCTCCTGAAGATACAACTTATCGAGTACACACGGATCCGTGGGGATTTCATCTTATTCTCGTGGGGGTCCCGGCCCTCCTGCACTATGGACGCTGCTCATCATTTCAGCTGGACTCCTCTCGCTTGCTGTTTCCTGATATTACCGGACTGTATATCATCCATTGCATTGTTCTTTGCGACTACTCCTATCGTCTCTATGGGGGCTATTACAATGTTAATTTGCATTTTCATGCTCACGCTCTTGTTTATGATTAGAATAGCTTGGCTACAGCTATGTTCACTAGTTTTATGCACAAGACATCAGCATTGTTCCTCTGTTAATTTTTGATCAGGTTATCCTTTCCTAGATTGTCTCATGTAGCTGACAGTTTGTTTCATAGATTTTGCTGATGTGTGCCATTTTTGCAACAGTTAATACTGTTAGTTGTTGGGACTTTTACCCTGAACATTTCTAGTTATGGGGTTACGTTTTGTAACAGCTCCCATAATCAGTTATCATAGCATATTACAAAATGTTTCAGGTTTGGGGGTGGCAGATTAGGTTGGGGGGCTGGGGGTGGGAAGAGATAGCTAGAGGACTTGCTGTTTGTTCACTGTCTGTTGTTATGATGGGGTGGGGAGGTTGGGCTTTACCTCTGATATTACTGAACATGATTTTTACTTTTTATTTAGGATAGGTGGGGGGGTGGAGGGGCAGGGTGGGGCTCATCTGGACCAGACCCTTTTCAAACAAACCCATCGACGGGTTGGCAGATGCCTTTTCCTTTTGCAGTGTGGCCCATATTTCCGGGCATATACAACTCTGAATACTGATGGGTAGCTTGAATTTTTTTTCATGGAACGTAAATGGAGTCAGACAGAAAGCTAAGCAGTATCAGGTCTGCAAACATCTCAGACTCCTCAAGTCTGATATCTCGTTCATCCAGGAATCTCATCTTCTGACCTTGGAAAAATTAAACATGAAGAAGCAACAGGTAGGTCAGATTTTTTCCTCCCAAGGCTCAAAACAGAGCTGTGGGGTCATGATTTTATTAGGTAGAAACGTTCCCTTTATCTCACATAGAGTAATAAAAGACAATTATAGGAGATATATTATGGTCCAGGGTAGAGTTTTCAATATGGAAGTCTTACTGGGAAGTATATATGGCCCCAACTCCGATTACCCAGAGTTTTTCGTAGATCTCACAAATAAATTAATCCCTTTCGTTAACACACCAATGATTTTGGGAGGAGACCTCAATGTGGTTGCCGACCCTAATATGGACCGTACAGGGCGCAGGCCCAAAGGCTTATCGCCAGCACAAAGGGCTCTTCAAGACCTCTGGGACAAGGTTGGATTACACGATATCTGGCGATTATTACACCCCTCTGAAAAAGGCTTCACTTTTATATCTCCCGTTCATAAGACATCCTCCAGGATTGATTATATACTGATCTCGCAACATTTGATCCCGGGTGTGGTCGACTCCTATATACACCCCGGCCCGCCCTCCGACCACTCACTGGTCTCATGCCACCTCTCCCTATTGGATGTTCTTAACAAGAATGGCCGTTGGAAGCTCAACAACCAACTCTTAAAAGACCCAGAAATAGTGACACATATCAATAGCCACATTGCCCAATACACTTCTGCTAATTTAAACTCCACGGGTAAACCTGATATCGAGTGGGGGGCCCTCAAGGCTTACGTCAGGGGTCTTTTCATTGGGGTAGCCTCAAGAAGAAAGAAGCTAAGAGAGCAAGAACTAGCCCAACTTCTCAGACAGATTAGGGACATAGAAAAAAATCTTTCTCCACACACCCCGGAACAGACCTTATTGGATTTG
Organism: Neoceratodus forsteri; assembly: GCA_016271365.2. Classification (NCBI taxonomy): domain Eukaryota; kingdom Metazoa; phylum Chordata; order Ceratodontiformes; family Ceratodontidae; genus Neoceratodus; species Neoceratodus forsteri. Next base: position 655,518,482 of record CM057453.1, read on the forward strand.
GCTAAACTCAAAAACACCTATATGGAAGACCTCAAAGAGAAAGCTGAATACATGATCCTCAAAACGAAAGTGGCATACGTCGACCAAGGGGAAAAAGCAGGCCATCTACTGGCAGCCCAAGCTAAGCAGCAGGAATCCACCAGATATATTCCCACCATTCGGGCACACGACGGCCCCCTGCTGGTGGACCCTAAAGGAATCACCTCTGAATTCCAAAAATGTTTTCAATCCCTATACTTACCAATGACTAATCCCCCCTCTAACATGGTGCTGGATCACTACTTAAAGGGGTTGCACCTCCCCACACTTAGAGCTGAACAGTGTGCCACACTATGCGTTCCCTTAATGGAAACAGAAATTATTGGTGTAATCTACAGTCTCCGCAATGACAAATCTCCTGTGCCTGACAGGTTCTCCCCGAACTTCTATAAAGTGTTTGCAAAGACCCTTGCTCCAGTACTTCTTCCCATTTTCCAGCAGATCCTAGACTGGTCCAGCACAGATACCCCACTTTTTGAAGCCATAATTGCTCTCATCTTGAAACCCGGTAAAGACCCTGAAAATGTAGCAAGCTACAGGCCTATCTCGCTACTCAATCAGGGTATCAAGATTCTCAGTAAACTGTTATCAATTAGACTGAGTGCCGTGATTCCAGGTCTTATTGGTGCAGAACAAGTCGGGTTCATGGCGAATAGACTGGCCAGCGATCACATCAGAACCCTGGACCATGCCTTCTCGGCGTCCAGGAATGCTGTATTTCCCACAGCGTTGGTCTCCCTGGACGCCAAGAAGGCATTCGACAGAGTTGATTGGAACTTCCTATTCTAGACTTTGAACACTTTTGGTTTTCCCCTAGAGTTTCAGAAGTGGATTCAGGCCCTCTACACTGCCCCGACTGCCAGGGTTTTCTGCAATGGGTGTTTTTCCGATAGGTTCGCCATCCTCTCTGGCACGAGACAGGGATGCCCCTTGTCCCCACTACTTTTCAATATTTATCTCGAACCCCTTATACACCGCTTATTGGCTGATCCCAGGATCCAAGGAATACCAGTACAGGAAATAAAATTAAAAGTCTTGGCATATGCTGACGACCTGCTCCTCTGCACTTCACACCCCCAAGAAGTCCGTCCCATTCCTACTTGAGGTTATCAGAGAATTCAGCTCATTATCAAACTATAAACTCAATGTTGAGAAAATGGTAGTTTTTTCCCTTAACCACAGAGTGATGAGGAATGAGGTCGAGGCCTTGGGCCTCTCCTGGGATAGGAAAACAGTGAAGTACTTAGGTATCACATTTTCAAGAAATGCTTCCCTCAAGCGTAAACTTAATCTTGATTCCCTACTAAACACCATTGTTCAAGACTTGAACAGATGGTCCCTTCTCCCTCTCACAATCTGGGGCAGGATCAGCCTCATCAAAATGAACATATTCCCTCGGCTGCTCTATCCCCTCAGTCTCCTCAGTATCTGGTTACCCCACTCATGGTTTAAAAGGGCCCATAACATCTTCGCCAACTTCATTTGGGCTGGTAAAGGACACAGGCTGGCCTATCGCAAGCTTGCCGTCCCCAAGCTTAAAGGAGGCTTGAGGGTCCCCCACGTTGGTCTTTATTACTGGGCCAGCCATCTAAGCAAATACCTAAGGTGGCTCTCCCCCCCGGATCCCGGCTTCTTTGATAAGTACAGACCCCTATGGGTCCAAATAGAGTTATCCCAAATCTGTAGGCATCACCTCTCTCCGTCAACCCTGATGTTCATCCACCCCAAAAGTCTCCCTGAGTCTTGGTTCGGGTCACCCATTGTTACATCGGTGAAGGCACACGCTCAGCTCTGTATGATTCTCAAATATAACTAACGTGGAGGCTTGGAGCAACCCCTCATGGGGAATCCGAACATTAGATTTGAAGGGAAAACTCTCTCCCCAACCGGGATCCCACAATTCCGGGAGGTCAAACTTAGGTATTTCTGGGCTGAGGCAGAACAAAAGTGGGCCTCCTCCATAGACATCTTAGAAAAGTCAGGCCTGCCTAATTCCAACATTTTCAAGTTATTTCAATTACAGCACCTTTTGATAGAAACCTTTGGAACCATCTTCCGTCTGCTGGAGTGTCCCTCTTCTGGTCCAAAATGACAAAAAGTGTTGGCCTTTCTCATGCAATCTCCAAAATATTCAAAACCTTGTACAACCGTTTACACCCTGGCCCCTTCGGACCTAAGACTTTTTGGGAAACTCTTCTACCAGGGATACCCTTCAGGTGGGAAACACTGTGGTGGGGTTGTCACCACTATATTACTCAGGACAGACTCCGACTCATACAGTTCAGTATTTTGCACAGTCTATACTATAGCCCCCAGAAGATTGCTAAGTTTGACAGTAGACACTCCGTCACCTGTCTGCGATGCGGCCAAGGCGATGGCAATTTAGTACATATTTTCTGGTCCTGCCCCAAAGTAGTTCCCCTCTGGGAGCAGATTAGGGAGCGGGCAGACCCCCTGTTAGGTCTAGATGAGTCTACCTCGATTGATACTTGCCTCCTTGGGAACTACTCAGAAATCTCCATAAAGGCGCGCAAATATCACATTGCCCTTATAGCTATGACAGTTAAAAAGTTAGTACTAAGGCATTGGAATGACAACGAGGCTCTATCATATTGTGAGTGGTTGATGGAAACTACAGACCAGTTAGTTTGACCTCAGTGGTAGGGAAAATGATGGAATCACTTCTGAAGGAAAGAATTGTTGAGTACCTAGAGGCCAGTGGGGCACAGGAACCGAGGCAGCATGGATTCACGATGGGAAGGTCATGTCAGACGAATCTAATAGATTTCTTTGACTGGGTGACCAAAGTAGTAGACCAAGGAGGGGCTGTGGACATGGCCTATCTAGATTTTAGCAAGGCATTTGATACAGTCCCATACAAATGAGTAATACACAAGATAGCCAGCCTTGGAATGGGTCCCAAGGTGGTAGTCTGGGTTAAAAATTGGCTAGACAACAGGACGCAAAGGGTAGTAGTAAATGGAGTACACAGTGAAGAAAGGAGGGTTACTAGCGGGGTACCGCAGGGTTCAGTACTGGGACTGGTCCTTTTTAATGTCTTTATAAGTGACATTGCAGAGGAACTGGAAGGAAAAGTATGTCTCTTTGCAGATGACACAAAGATCTGCAACAAGGTTGATACACAAGATGGAGTGGAAAGGATGAGAAGGGACTTGGCAAGGTTGGAGGAATGGTCAAATGTATGGCAGCTCAGATTCAATGTAGAGAAGTGCAAGGTAATGCACATGGGAAACAAAAACCCAGGGGAAGCGTACACAATGGGGGGTGAGATACTGACAACAGTAAAAATAAAAAGGGATCTGGGGGTAATTATATCAGATGACCTAAAGGTGGGCAAGCAATGTGAGAAGGCAATAAGGAAGGCTGGGGGGATACTGGGATGCATAGGAAGAGGCATCAACAGTAGAAAACAGGAAGTTGTTATCCCTCTGCACAGACAGTTGGTGAGACCCCATCTGGAGTACTGTGTGCAGTTCTGGAGACCCCATCTCCGCAAAGACATAGACAGAGTGGAGGCTGTCCAGAGGAGGGCAACCAAAATGGTGCAGGGTCTGCACCAGAATACATACGAAGAAAAACTAAAGGAGCTTAATATGTATACTCTTGAGGAAAGAAAGGAGAGAGGGGACATGATAGAGACTTTCAAGTACCTCAAGGGAATTAACAAAGTCCAAGAGGGTAGCATCTTCCAGAAAAAGAGATGTGCAAGAACAAGGGGGCACAATTTGAAGATAGAGGGGGGATGGCTCAGGGGTAATGTGAGGAAGTATTTTTTCACTGAGAGGGTTGTGGATGCATGGAACAGCCTCCCTAAGGAGGTCATGGAGTCAAGAACAGTGGGGGACTTCAAGAATGCATGGGACAGGCATAAGGCAGTCCTAAGGTCGGGTAAGAGGAAGTAAGCTGTTGGTTAACTAGGATCTGCAGCTTATCTGTTAGGTAGGAAAATGGGCAGACTGGGTGGGCCAAGCGGTCCTTATCTGCCATCAAATTCTATGTTTCTATGTTTCTATACTGTCTCAGATTCAAGAAGATGATTCTCAGCTTGTGAAACAAATTAAGCAAATTCAACGATATATGGGCCCCTTTCCTTGCACTTTACTCTTAGCATTTGCCATTTTTTTATTACATAATAAAGTTCTGTTAGCCACATCATGGTTCCACACTGAGTTGCCTGGTCTGGACGAGCGGGGATATAGGGGGGTGAGGGGGTAGTGGGGGGACAGGGGTATTGAGGGGGAGGATTTTTCCTTTTTTGTTCCCCCTTCCCTTCTTGTTGTTTTTTTGTGTTTTATCTTACTTTCCAATGTACATGTCTCTTCAAAACATATCTGGTTCACACTGTTTGTATGCTGGAAACTTTAATAAAGATTTAATGTAAAAAACAATGTATATAGTTATAGTTATGAAGACAAATATCAGTTAGTTTTATTTTTTCAATGGGTTGGTGTGTGTGATGAGTATAGCTACAGGGAGGAAACTCCTCAGGGATCAGACCAAACCAGTATTCGGGATAAACGAATATGGCTGAAATCCAGATAGCCACATATAATGTAAGGGGTTTGGACAACCCAATAAAAAGGGCCAGGGTGTTGAGGGAATTAAGAGACTTCAGGACTGACATTGTCCTGCTCCAAGAGACCCACCTCACACAAACGGAGCACTTAAAACTGAAAATATCTTGAGTGGGACAGGTCTTTTCCTCCTCTTGTCAGAATCAACCTCATAAGCAGGGAGTAGCCATACTCATCAAGAGAAACCTCCCTTTTAGGGAGATAGAGGTGAGGACTGATCCTGAGGGCAGATACATTTATGTGGAGGCTGAACTAGGGGCTCACAAATGTTATATCTTAAATATATATGCACCCAATGAAGAAAACCTCAGATCTACCTTTTTAACAAAGATGCTGTCAAATTTTCCGAGCTTGGACTCAGGTCTCAGGATAGTGGGAGGGGTATTTAACACAACACTCTGCCCCCACCTGGACAAATCAGGGACTCAACCTGGTAGACAGTCCAAAGCCTCAACAACACTCCATAGACTTATCCATGAGTATGGCATGATGGATGGCCGGAGATTCTTACACCCAACTATGAGGGATTATTCTCTCTACTCACCCAGACGTTCTGGATACAGTAGGATCAATCTCCTATTAGAACCCGCAAATTGGGCCTGGGCATTGGACTCTGCCCATATAGGCAGCTTCACCCTGTCGGACCACACTCCTGTCCTGCTGAAACTAGTATTGGAGACCCCAAACCGCCACTCGGCATGGAAATTAAACCTAAGCCTAATTAATAAAGAGGAATTTAAATCATTCATCAAAGAAGAGATTAAACAGTTTCATACATTAAACAATCAGGCAGACCCCCCCCCCACGATGTATTGGGATACACTGAAAGCCTATTTAAGGGGTAAAATCATCTCATATGCATCAAAAGTTAATAAAGAAAGAAGAGAAACCCAGAGAAAGCTAGAAAAAACAATCTTTGAGTTAGAATCTCAACACAAGCAACATAATCAGGCAGAAATAAAGAAAGAGTTGGATATGGCCAGGGGAAAGGCTGTCCCGGATAGTGAACCAAAGGATAGAGGCCAGTTGCCAATTTGCTAGACAGTTGTTTTATGAAAAGGGTAATAGGGCAGGCAAGCTATTAGCAGCCCAGCTACGTAGAGAGGCAGCATCTAGGGCAGTGCTGAAACTCAGGAGGGAACCAGACGGGAGTATGGTTACGTCTCAATCGGACATAACGAAGTGCTTTGCGGACTTCTACCAAAAGTTATATGCAGTTGAGTGAAGCCCAGAACATGAGAATAAAATTGCCCAATATCTAGGGGGGGATTCACCTTCCAGTTTTAGAGACAGACAGTGGGGAGAAGTTAAGGGCACCCATTACAATTCAAGAGCTGAAAAATCAGATTTCCTCCCTTAAAAATGGTAAGGCCCCAGGACTGGACAGCTACCCTGCCAAGTTTTACAAAACTTTTCAGGCAGACCTCCTCCCCATTCTTTTGAAGGCTTTCAATGCTGTCCTGAAAAAATCCCACCTGGTTCCCCCGTTGTGGAATGATGCCAGGATATCAGTGCTGCTTAAGCCCAGTAAGCCTCCGGAAGAATGCGGATCATACAGACCCATCTCCCTTCTAAACACAGGTCTAAAAATATTCACTGGCATATTGGCCCATAGATTAGAACTAGTTATCAGTAACCTTGTACATCCCGATCAAACCGGATTTATTTCCAGTAGATTTCCACAAGATAATGTAAGGCACCTCTTGAATATAATCTCTTCCCAAAGAATGTCTTCTTCACTCCAACTAGCAGTAAGTATCAATGCTGAAAAGGCATTCAACAGGGTAGATTGGGTTTTCCTTCAAGCTGTCCTTAAGAAATTTAATCGGGGGGACAGTTTTATTGGGGCAATCTCAGCACTATATTCCCACCCAGAGGCGGTGATAAATGTAAATGGCTGTGCCTCTGCTAGATTCCCCCTGTTTCAAGGGACTCGTCAAGGGTGCTCACTCTCCCCACTTCTGTTCGCCCTTTCTCTAGAACCCCTAGCAGAACAGATTAGACAACACCCTCAGGTGATAGGAATCACAGTAGGCTCCCAGATCCATAAACTCTCATTGTATGCCGATGACACATTGATATACCTGGGCAACCCGGTCAGTTCCCTTCCCATCTCATAAAAATTTTGGAACATTTCCGTTCAATAGCAGGATATAAAGTTAACCCTTCAAACTCAGAAGCAATTCATCTAAGTGGGCGTCTACCGCCCGAATTACAATCCCATTTTCACTTCATGTGGGCACCCAACAATACAATCAGATACCTTGGAATAAGGGTTTCAGCAGACACAACCCAACTCTTTTCTGCCAACTATCTTAGACTCTGAGATTCCTTAAGGCAAGACCTGGGCAGATGGAGATTACTCCCTCTGACCTTATTAGGAAGGGTCCATTTCATCAAAATAAATGTTTCCACACTTACATTTCCTCTTTCAGACACTTTTGATCACTCTTACCAATCTGTTTCTGAAGGAAATAAACCACTTAATAGCACATTTTATATGGAATGGTAAAAGGCCTAGGCTAAAAAGAGCACTTCTCTGTACATGACGAGAGCGGGGTGGGGGGTTATTTACCAGACATTAATGATTACTACTTGGCAGCACAGACTCCTTGGCTCTATGCCTGGATGAAGCAGAGGACGGACTCAAGATGGTATACCATGGAGCTGGACCAAGCCCAGAAGTTAGCCCTTTGGACTCTACCTACTGCATCTGTTTCCCCAGGCTTGGTGAACAAGGTGGGGAACCCCTGGACTAGACACACCTTGAAAGTACTATTAACTCTACGTAAATGACTGGGAGTCCCTAGGGGACTGGGCCCACTGTTTCTCATCCATCACCAAGAAACATTTAACCCTCCTAGCTGGGACACAGGGCATGGGTTTTGGGAATGTAGGGGCCTTACTAGGTTCTCCTTTTATAGTTGGATTACCTTAAGAGTTAAGATGAAGCCTATCTCCCAAACCTATAGGCTGTTGGCAGACCAACACCCAGGACAGGTTGACGTGGTCAAGACCAGATCGGAGAGGGAATCTAACTTACAAATTGATGGCTTAGAGTGGCAAAACACACTTACCCAAAGCTGGCACATTACGGCCTCCCCCTCTTGGGGTGAATACCATTGGAAGGTTCTGATTCGCTTTTTTAAAACCCCAACAACCACCCAATATTTCAACCCTGATTACACGAATATATGCTGGAGGGGTTATGGGGGAATGGACACCCACTTCCATGTTTTCTGGGGATGCCCAGAGCTTAGCTACTTTTGGCAGTGGGTTCATGAGCAAATTCAGAGAATTCTAGGGGTGTCTTTACCCAGATCCTTTGGTGCCCTCTGTTTAGGACTCTCGAATAAGGAACAGTTAAAACTTTCCAGACTCCAGAGGAAACTATACCATATCTTTAGATTGGCAGCATTAAAAAGTATCAAGATTTGTTGGTGGTCTGTGAACCCACCAACTATTCAGATCTGAAAAGATAAGGTAAATGAGCTAGAGCAAATGGAAAAAATTACGGCATCTCTAAAACTTAATATGAGGAGATTCGGGCAGGTGTGGAGGGACTGGTATGAAAAAGGTTTTCCACCCGACAACCCAAAAGGGGGAGATATGGACTCAGTTTTTAGCCAAGGTACACAGGTATAGATTAGGGGGACTCTGTCTGAAATTAAGACAAGATAGGTGAATACCACCTCCCTTTGCTTGGACTAACATGAAGCATTCAGGGAGAGGCAGGGAGAGTCCATGGATCGATCTATCCTCCAACCGTCATCTGTGTTGGGTTACTTTCTAATTTAGTATTTGTTTTGATGACCCATCCAGCCAGCAGTGTGAGGGAAGGACATATTGTTAAGGAAAAGAAAAGCAAACAAAAGAAACACTAAAGGGAAGGGGGGTAAGTTGTAGATAAACTCATCACACAGACACTACTTTCGATTTATTTATTTATGTATATTTGGTCTTTTTTATGTTTTTTTTGTTATGGCTTATTAAATGTGTACATATTTCTTAAACTGTGAGGTTTTTGTCACAGATAGAGGAGCTTTGTTGAGGAAGAGAGCTAAACAGAGGTCAGCTGTAAGTGAACAGGGGAAAATGAACTAAAGAACATATATGGACTATATGAAGGTGGACATTTGATGTCCCAAATGGGGACCCTGTGCACAACACACAGAGAAGAGACACTATCAGAGCTCCTCTAATAGTATAGGATTATTAGCATTAACTGCAATTATACTTGGAGTTGTAACAGATTAGTTGATGTCATGTCAATTTGGGGTATTTTCTGTGCATCGATAAAAACTGAGTAGCAAAAAAAGAATATAAACAATCATAAAATGTGTTTTTTAAGCTAGTTGTCACTTTGAGGCCTAAGGGGGTTGACAGCGTCCCTTTAAAATTCATGAATACAAAGTATTTTGTAATTTATGTTTGTTATTTGTTTTAACATTTAAATTAGTCAAGGTTAAGGGAGTATTTGATCTGTATATGCATTACAATAGCAACTAAGTTTATTTTAAGTTAAGTTTTTCTCTCATTAATACGGTTCTTTTTAGGATGGGGTTCAGAGGGGAGGTGTTCAGTTGTGGGGCACTCATCTTCAGGGATGTACTCTGGAGGAGGGGACACTGTCCCATCTTTAGGACCATAGCAGATCTCCGTGATCAGCCAGTAGCAGTGAGGGTAGAAATATCTCAGCTGAGTGCTTGGCTCAGCAGGAACTCACCCCCACATCTCCACTCACCCAGAGACCCAATGGCCCAGAGAGATGGAGAGTGGTGGTACATGGGAGAGTGGAGAGGGGTAGCCATAAGGAGGTTGTCCAGCCCAGTACCTTCCAGATAGTGAATCACTTTGCACCCCTGGAGGAGGTTCAGGCACCCAACTTTGCCAGGGGGAATCTAGGTCAGTTGAAGGGAAAGGGCAGGATAACCTGATGGCACCGAAGGGAGGCAATGCTGCCAGGAAGGTCCTAGTGATTGAGGACTCAATGACTTTGTGTGTAGAAAGGGTGACAGAGGAGGGGTCAGGTAGGAGGGGGATGGTTTGATGCCTGCCTGGAGAGTCAACCATCATGAATTTAGACAGAATAGGGAAGATGGTGAAGAGGGAATGGAGGGTGCTGGTATGCCTGGGTACCAATGATCTGGCAAGCCAGTTGGTGGAGACAGTGAAAAAGAACCTCTGTAGACTGGGGGACAGATTGGTGGCACACTCAGCCTCTCTGGCCTTTTCCAAAGTCCTCCCTATGTGAGTCAGAGAAAGGAGGCAGGATAGGATAAAGAGTGCTGAAATAGAGGAGTTCAATAGTTGGCTTAAGTGTTGGTGCCGTGACATGGGGTATCATTTTGTAGGGGACTGGGAGGACTTCTGGGACAGAAAACTCTTCAAGGGTGATGGTCTTCACCTGATGAGAGAGGTGGCCAGCACATTTGAGCAGAAGTTTGACATCTATATCAGACAGTTAAACTGACCGTGAGGGAGTATGGGTCTAGGGTAGCAATGGTGGATGGTGAGCAGAAGGGGATCCTAGATGGTACCTCCCCACATCCAGGGGACTGTAGCAGCAAAGAGAGTACAAAGATAGCAGTAGTGTTTACAGGACCAAGAGAATGGGCAGTAGTGATGGATAAAATAAAGAGCAAAAGCCCCAGCAAGGGGGAGAGAAAACAGAAAACACAAGCACAGCAACAAAGTAAGAGCAGGGGTCAGATGGAAGGAAGTATGCCTTAATGTCAGGAGCCTAGGTAACAAACTCAGTGAGTTTCAAGCCCCGATAGCAGATACTGAGGTGTACCTTGTGGCTATCACGGAAGCGTAAGCCACAAATAATAATGACTAGGAGATGACAGTTCTTGGGTATTCACTGTTCAGGAGCGATAGAGGAACTGGTGTGGGGGAGTTGCCCTTTTTGCCAAGTAAGGCATTGAGGTGGAAGAAGGTGGGAGCATTAGGGGTAGCAGTGATGAGGCTGAGTCAGTATGGGTGCAACTCACTGTAGCTTCAGACAGGAACTTACACTTGGTGGTGATAGATAAGTCTCCAGGGCAAGGGGAGAAAAGGGACAGAGAACTCATAAAGGAACTTGAAAGAGGGGTAGCAAAGGGTGAAGCAGTGGTGTTAAGAGACTTGAAGCTGTCAGTTGGGAGGTCCCAGTGGCCAAGAGCACCAGGAGTCAGGTCTTGTTAGATGCCTTCCAAGGCTGTCTACTGGTGCAGCTAATTAAGGAACCCACCAGGCAGACTGCAGTCCTTGATGTGGTGCTTACCAACCCAGAGATGGTGGGAGCAGTGGGGATAGGGGAGCCACTAAGGAACAGCGACCCTTACTCTGTTTGGTTTGAATTGGCGCTCAGGGCTTGTAAGACACAATTGAGAACTGAAGTCCTTGACTTTAGAAGGACTGACTTCGACAGGATGAGGTAACTGGTCAGGAATAAGTTAGTAGAGGTGGAGGACATGTGTGAGGTGGAGGAGAGATGGGGGCAATTAAGGGGGCCATACTTGAGGCAATTAAAGTATGCATAAAAACAGTAACAAAGAAAATCAGGTTTAAGAGACCACTCTGGTTCTCAGCAAGGGTCAGGGAAGTGGTAAGGGCCAAAAAGAAAGTCTTCTATAAATACAAGAAAAAGTAGGGGGATGTAGAATGGGAAAATTATCTACATAAAATAGGGAGGCAAAGAGGTCCATTAGGGAGGCTAAAACAGACAGAGCTGCTTATCACATGGGGGGGTGAGTAATGGAGAAAAACAGTTTTTCAGATGTATTACTTAAAAAAAGGAAAAAGGGTGAGGGAATCGTAAGGCTAGTTGAGCGGGTGGGATGATAGAGGAGGTAAGAGGCCACCATCCTAAATGACTACTTTTGCTCAGTTTTTACTAAGGAGGACAGCAGGTCCTTGACAGAGAGTGGCATCAAAGTGTCCGCTAAGGGAATCCTGGAAATGAGACAGCTATTGTTTACTAGTGAAAGGGTTCTAAGAGGGTTGGTTGCCCTTAAGATAGATAAGGCCCCAGGATCAGATGGGTTACATCCGAGGGTACTCAGGGAATTAGCATCAGAGCTGGCTGAACCACTGGTATGTCTGTTCAACAAATTACTTAGATCTGGATAAGTTCCAAGGGATTGGAAGGTAGCAGACCTTGTAACTCTTCATAAAGGCGGAGGGGCATAAGGAGCAACCAGGGAACTAGAGACCTGTCAGTCTAACCTCTATAGCAGGATAACTGATGGAGTCACTGATCAAAGAGGACATTGTAGACTACCTGGATAGCAACAGGCTACAGGATAGTAAATAGCATGGTCTCATGGCAGGAAGATTTTGTCAGATGAACCTGATAGTTTTCTTTGACTAGATGACAAAGGAATTAGACAAGGACCACACTTTGTACATGCTCCACTTTGACTTCAGCAAGGCATTTGATTCAATACCTCACAAACAATTGCTCATGAAGATAGAAGACCTGGGTGCAGCTAAACGGTTAACCAACTGTGAACTGGGAAGGTAACTGGCTAGAGGGGAGGCAGCAGAGGATGGTGGTCAATTGGGTTAAATCAGAGGAAAGGAAGGTTATGAATGGGGTTCCGCAGGGATCAGTCCTGGGTCCAGTCCTCTTCAGCATGTTCATTACTGACACTGGAAAAGGAATCTGGGGCAGGCTGTGTCTCTTCACAGATTACAAAAAACTATGTGGGAGGGTAGATAATGACTAGGGAATAAGGGAAATGCAGAGAGACCTATAAAAGCTATAAGGGTAGTCATAGGTCTGGCAGTTAATATTAAATACTAGAAAGTGCAAGGTTATGCCCTGGGAAAAGGAACCCCAACACAGAATACTGGATGGGAGGAGAGAGTTTTAGCACTACAGCTAAGGAACAGGATCTGGAAGTTATCATTAGCAACTCATTTAAGCAATTGAGTCAGCACATCAAGGCCTGTAGCAAAGCTAACAGGATGCTGGGTTGTATTGGGAGGGTTATTGAAAGTAGAAGAAAAGAGGTAATACTTCCACTCTACAGATCCCTGGTGAGGCCTCACCTAGAGTACTGCACCCAGTTCTGGAGTCCTCACCACAGAAAGGATAAGGATAGGTTGGAGACAGTGCAGCGCAGAGTAACAAAAATGATTCAGGGCCAGCAAGGCAGATCCTATGAGGAGCACCTCGTGGCACTAAGTATGTATTTACTGGATACCCAAAGGGAGAGGGGAAGGGAGATATGATAGATACCTTCAAGTTTCATAAAGGAATTAACAAAGAGAACTGTGGAGAGCTATTTAGAATGCATACCAATTCACGGTCATGTGGACATGAATGGAAGTTAACAGGAGGTAGATTCAGGAGAGATTATGAGGAAGTACTACTTTACGGAAAGGGTGGCGGAACCTGGGAACAGTCTCTCGACTGAAGTGGTGGGTGCAAAAACAGTTAGAGGATTCAAGCAAAACTGGGACAAAATAAAGGGAATAGTGGTTATTAATAATAGGGCTCTGCAGTGGAAGCAGATATTTCTAACAAAAAGGAATTGTTTTCTATTTGTGTTTTTCTATAGACATATAATCCCTTATTGTATGTTAATCAAGTTAATCAATGTTTATATTCCACCTCAGTCCAAAAAATCCTACTATGAGAAAGTTATTTCTGACTTTACAGATGCAATCTCTAATATCTATCAAATGTACCCTGGTCGTCTTCTATTGTTTGGTGAAGAATTCAATGCAAGAACTGGTTCAGCTCTTTAAAATCCCTGTAAGTCATGGAGTATAAATGATGCATTTCAGTTACCTACAGTATATGTAATTCTATTGGTAGAACAATTAATAGCCAGGTGAAAATATTAGTGAAATCACTAAACATGAATAACTTGCATCTGTCGAATAGCAAATTTCCTGGAGACGGAAATGGTAATATCGCTTTCTCATCTCTGCATGGTGGAAGTGTAATTGTCTATTGTATTATTGATATTTTCTCCTTCCATTTGGTCACACAGTTTGAAATAGTGTCATGTTAGGAGAGTGACCATCTACCCATGAGAAATGTTCTTGCTTTAGAACTTGATTATGCAACAGAAAACAAGAATCATAAAAATTAGGCACATGAGAACAAGGTGCTTTATATTTTTATATTTTATATTTAAATATTTTTTATATTTATATATTTTATATTTTAAATATTTTTTTTCATTTTTATTTTATTATTATTTCGGAAGACACCTTTGAGCCAAGGCTGTTTTACAAAGGTTCCACACTGGGGAAACAATACAGAACATAGTGAGGACAATAACAAGTACAGGAGTTTCAAGCAGCCATAGGTGTTGTTGGGTACATCAAAGCTTTCATATGGAATTACTGTAATATGTACAATGATTCACAGTATGCATGTTAAGTTACAGTAATTTGCGTATATTATTCAAGAACATATGTACAATGAAAAGCAGTTGTAATATGGTTCACTAAAATAAATTAGAAACTGCTAGGAGAGATGGTAGATACATGTAGAGGAAGCTATGGGGAGAGAATGTAGATAATAGTGGGGAAATAAAAAGGGAGGAGGCAGGAGATAGTGGGTGGTAAAGGTGGGAGGGACTTAGAGGGGGAGAAATTCGAGAGAAGGAGAGTAAGTTTAGTTAGGAGAAACATTCACAGGAGGCCATTGTGACAAGGTGCTGACACAGGTATCACTTGAAAGTGCCCAGGGTTGTGTCATTGGTAACAGCAGGTGGAAGCGAGTTGTACCAGGATGAGGCTCTGTATGTAAAGGAGCATTGTCCTTTGGTAGTGTGGAAGCATGGAACAAAAAAAGTAAGATATTCTTATCTCCTGGTTAGGCGGGGACCACAGTGGGGGGCCAGTAAGGACTGAACCCTTGAGGGTAGGAGATTTAAGGTAATCTTCTTTGCTAGCATACATGTCTGGTACTTGAGTCTGCTGGGGAGTTGGAGCCAGTTTGCTTGCTTGTAGATGTCACAGGTATGTGAGAGGTGTGGAGCAGAGGTCAATAGATGACATGCCTTGTTAAGGGCAATGGCTATTCATCGAAGTGCAGTGTCAGTGGCAGAGCCATAGATCACAAGCTCATAGTTGATTACTGATATAACAGAGCTCTGAATGGCAATGCTTAGGGCTTCATTAGTGAGGCAGCCCCTATGTCTAAAGAGAAGTCCTATGCGGGTGTTCATGATCTTGACAATGCTCTCAATGTGTTCAGAGTAAGACAAGGTGCTGTTGAAGGTAACCCCCAGGTATTTAAACAGTTGAACATATTCGAGCAACGTCCCCTCACAGTTTGTGATAGATAGACATTTGTTTTTATATTTGTTATGGATGCCATGAAACATCATTGTTTTAGTTTTAATATAAAATATAAAAATATAATAAAATAGTCTCCATACATTCAAGATAACATATCTGAGTTATTAAAATCCAATGTTATATTAAAATGCAAGATTAAGTGCATACAGGTTGTACATGAGACTAATTTAAAACCTAATATTGATCAAAATGTATTTGACATTTATGAAAAATAATTGGTAGCCATCTCCTTAAGCAATTATCTGTAAGTACACTGAGACAAAAACCATGCTCAGTTATGAATGTAAAGGGTAAAGCCCCTTGATATGACAGTGGATGTGTATACTGTATATGAAAAAACTGGTGACTAAACAGGGATGAATTGTGAGACAATCAGTTTGGTATAAAGATAGGTTGGCCCCAAAAAATCTGAGAGAGGAGTATTTAAACACATTAAAAAAAAAGGTATACTCTCACAGTCTATGGTTTTCTCTTCAATAAGTTATTCATGAAAGAGACAACAAAAAAAATCTGGAATTTAGTAGCCTTCAGATTTGACAAATCCAGAAATAACATTGAAGTGATTATTAGCCCTATGAATTGGGTAGAATACTTTAGTAAAATGTTTTGTTCTGACAAAGATCAGTGAACGAGAGTTTAGTACATTTCTGGTAAATCAGTACAGGACAACACGCGACAAAGAAGACTGGATAGACTTTACTATATTTGCAGTGGCTGAAGTTTTAAAATTGCAAAGGAAACAAGAAGCATCAGATGTTGAAGGACTTTCAGCTGAACTTTATCAGGCTGATCCCACCTGATGGGCAGAATTATTATTACCCTTTCTTCATACCATAATGATCATCAAATAATTCCCAAATTCTTGGACTCTGGGCCTAATCATTCAAGTTAATGAAAAAAGTCCTAAATCCATTATACATAACTTTAGACCCATTACTCTTTTACCTATTGCTCTTAAAATTTTCTCAAGACTTATTTTGAATTGTTTATTGTGGTGGATAGAAGAATGCAATATCTTGTCAATACATCAATTTAGCTTTAAGAAAAACATTGGGACTTGGGACCTAGTATGCACCCTAAGCTATCTTGTTGACAAATATGTTAAAAACAAAACAAGGAGGCCGTTTGTCAATTTTATTGATATCTGAGCTGCATTTGACACTGTCAAAAGACTTATCTTATGGAAGATTTTAGAATCTTTAAAGGGCAACTGTCAGCACTAAGAGCCCCACACCCAAGTATGGGGCTGGTCCTAATTTGCAATCTTGTAAGCAAAAGCATTTTGTTTACTTACTGTTTATTGCAGTATAGTAGATTGTGTCAAACTAATTCTGTTGACCTGTATGCTGACATTTTCTGTAATTACAAATCCCAGAATCCCTTGCAGCAGTCAGTGACTCAATAGCCTGCAGTGTATTTTAGAGATTGTATAATCTCCAATCATATGTCTGCTGGTCCAGCTGTTCTCAGGAACAGCAAACAAGTGATCAGAGTTTAGGAAACTCTAACGTGTACTGCAGGCTATTGAATCTCCCACTGCAGCAGCCCTCCTCTTATGTCAGCAGCAGGGGGATTCTGGGATTTTTGTTACAGAAAATGTCAGCTTGCAAGTCAACTGAGTTAGTGTGACACAATCCACTATACAACAATAAACAGTAATATGTTTTTACCCCAAAGTGTAAGTTGGAATGAGCCCCACACTTGGGTGTGGGACTCTTAATGATGACAGTCCCCTTTTAAATATAAGTACAACATTACTGGAAATTATATAACTATTATACAAAGATACTAAAGCCTGTATACGAGTAAGGAAAGATGGCAGTATATCTGAATCCATTATGGTAAATCAAGGCACAAAACAAGGGTGCCTTCTGGCCCCTACACTTTTTTAATATTTATATAGACATGATAGTCCTGGAGTTAAAAGAGACTGAGCAGTTTGCTCCACAACTTGATGATCTCCGAATACTGATATTGTTATGTGTGGACAATGCAGTGGTCTTGTCAGAAACCCCTGCTGGACTTAGAAGGGCCTTAGTTTCTGTCATGATTACTTTAGAAAAACAACATTTAAAATTAAACACTAATAAAGTCATTGTTTTCGGCGATAAGAACTAAAGCAGATGGATGGAAAATCATTTTGTTGCCTAGGAGTCTGGTTTGAGGAAAAAACTAAATTGGTCCACACATGTTAAAAAACTAAAGAGGCAGCCTGAGACTCTTCTCTAGCCATCAACTGATTTACTGATACTGTACATATGCGAATAACTCGCTTGTAGCACGTCAGTCTTGTTTTGAAGCGAAGGTATGTGTACACATCTTGTACAGATGTGTTGTTTGTGGCTTAGCAGCTAATAAACAGTTATGAGAACTGGGTATGAGAACTGGATACCGTACAAAATATATTTTTAAAAACAGCCTTGGGCTGCCCTAGATTAACTTCCAGTGCAGTGATTCCTATAGAAACAGGGGTTTTGCCCATGGACTCTAGAGTGCTTAAAAAAGCTGCAACTTTTTGGCACAGCTTTGTACAAATGAAAGAATCAAGGCTGCCTCGTAAATATTCGGCAGATATGCTGAAAACAAATCATGTAAACAACTTGTTCTCTAAACTGGATGTTTGTTTATCTAAAATTGGACTTGAATGTAAATTTGCTGCACTGACAAGAGATAAGTTGGTGTAGGACACTTTTGTACAAGTAACAGCACAACATATTCTGCAGAATGCAATACCTGCAGATTTTAGTTGTGTGCATGAGCTGTGTATGTACACATTATATCAGTCAGGGAAAGAAAAGTTTGAACCAGATTATTACTTAAAATTATGTGAATTAAGTTCACATAAAAAGCAATTATCAGACTTAGGCTTGAAATTCTGGGTGGCAATAATCATCATTTTTTCATACAGGACAAAATTTGAACTCACTTGTCTCTTGCAAATGCAATCAGAATGTCAGGTGTACTGTTTCTTATATATTATTAAACTGTCCCTGTTTAGACTGGGCTACAGAAAAATGGTTATGTATGTTTTTGATAAGGACACAGGTTCAGGATCTTAAGGAAATCATTAAAAAAATACTATTCACTGAACGCAAGACTGATTTTTGCTCTGAGGTCCTTCACCACTATGTGGAAGCATATATTGAAAATTTGAGGTACTGTATACCATCATCTGTATATTGTATTAATTTCCATGAATCTGATGTTGTGTATACATTCTCCCTTGTGTAATGTAATGTAATATATGTTTTTATGATTTACTGTCATTGTATTATTGAATTCTTGTCCTATCTTGTTTTTATTTCACTCGTACTGTAAATTGGTTTCCTATGTCTCAACCTGAAACTACTGTATTTCCTGTGTCGTTGTAACCTCCCAGGTCGTGCCTGAAAATAGTCATGTTTTGGCTATGGTACTCACCCAGTAAACAAAACAAAATAAATAAATAAATAAAATACACTTTATGTACATGTTTTTATGTTGGCTCATGCTTGCGCACCAGACAACATATTGCAGTACTAGTAGATTTGGAGGTGTGGTCACTGTGGGCGAATGCAGGGCATGCATCAGTAGATGGGTCCCTCATTCCCCAAAAAGCCAGCATGCAGGCGCCAACACCAGCAATACATAAAGTGGCTTCCACATCTAACAAAAGTGCTGCTGCAATGAAAGGCAAGCTCGTCATGCAGTGGTACAATAACACACCTCCCATAGTGCCTTTACTGGTGAAGCATTCCAATAAATATGGTGGCAGTGACTGCCACTGCCTGCCACAACGCCGACTTCAGAGGTGCCCAATCCATCTGTCAGCATGCCCCGACCCAGTTCTGTGCTAATGGGGGAGCCCACTCTCCATCAGCATAATGACTCCCTACCATTTCAATTGTGTGCCAAGGGGATGCTCATCCCCCTCGGCATCATGCGCCATCCCCAACAGTCTTTCTTTTCTGATGAGGGCCCCAATCCCCGTCAGCTTCAGTCCCCCATTCTCAGTTCAATCTACAGATGGGGGAGCCCACTCCCCATCAGCATAATGCCCCCCATTTGTTGTATGCCAACAGGGGTGCCCAATCCCCATCGGCTACAGCCCCCTCCAAAACATTCAGGTGGCATGCTGGGAGCCCACCCCAGCATGCCAAATGTTTCTGTAAAAAAAAAAAAACCTTCCTCCAATGTTTTACTTTTTTTTTAAACCTGAAAAACAGAAAACAGTCCCTCGTTGAGTTTGGTGGCCCTTCCCCCAACCCATGTCCACCCACTGTGCACCCTGCTTCCCCACACCCTCCCTCACCCCATACTTACCTCCAGGGAATGGCAGGATGATCTTCGGTGGACCAGAAACACATCTGCACTCTTCAAAGCCGACTGCGAACTGAACAAATGCCAGTAAGCTGCATAATGGCATAAATAGGGTTTTTTCAAACTTGGTGCATATCTCAGGCATTTTGGGGAATTTTGGCGCCAAATTTTTAACATGGGGTTATTGGAACTCCTCCTCATGAATTCAGTCACTATCATGGTGTTATTCAGTCCCAAAAGGTGATTTCCCAGTCACTACGCGGAATCACCCTTTGGGACTGATTAATGAAATGACAGTGCCACTATTCATGAAATGGGCTCTCAAAAAGCCTATGTTGCAAATTTGGAGAAAAAATCCAAAAAATGACTGTTTTATGAGCATGCATTGAGCAGTTTCCACGTATGCACGTAATTTCATGAATTTATAATATTTTCACTCTAGATTTTTAACATTGGCATTTTTCTACACCTCCTTATGAACAGTACAGCTGTCATTTTTCACATCCTGGCCAAAATGTGGTTTTGCACTTAGAAACATAGAAACATAGACTTTGACGGCAGATAAGGACCGCTTGGCCCACCCAGTCTGCCCATTTCCCTACCTAATGGATAAGCTGCAAATCCTAGTTAACCAGCAGCCTACTTCTTCCTAGCCTCACCCCCTAGAATTGCCTTATGACTGTCCCATGCATGCTTGAATTCCACCACTGTTTTTGACTCCACAACCTCCTCTGGAAGGCCGTTCCATTCATCCACAACCCTCTCTGTGAAAAAAATACTTCCTTAAATTACCTCTGAGCCACCCCCCCATCTTCAAATTGTTCCCCCTTGTTCTTGCACACTACTTTTTTGAAAGTTGCTACCCTCTTGGACTTTGTTGATTCCCTTGAGGTACTTGAAAGTTTCTATCATGTCCCCACTCTCCCTCCTTTCCTCACGGCTATACATATTAAGCTCCTTAAGTCTCTCTTCATATGTCTTCCAGTGCAGACCCTGCACCATTTTAGTTGCCCTCCTCTGGACAGCTTCCATCCTGTCTATGCCTTTGCAGAGATTGGGTCTCCAGAACTGCATGCAGTACTCCAGATGGGGTCTGACTAGCTGTCTGTACAGAGGGATAATAACTTCCTGTTTTCTACTGGTGATGTCTCTCCCTATGTATCCCAGTATCCTCCCAGCCCTCCTTGCTGCCCTCTCACATTGCTTGCCCACCTTTAGGTCATCTGATATGACTACCCCCAAGTCCCTTTCGATTTTTGTTGTTGTTAGTATCTTACCCCCCATTGTGTACTCTTCCCCTGGGTTTTTGTTTCCCAGGTGCATTACCTTGCACTTCTTAGCATTGAATCTAAGCTGCCATACATTTGACCATTCCTCTAACCTTGCCAAGTCCCTTGTCATCCTTTCCACCCACCTTGTACCTCAACTCTGTTGCAGATCTTTGTGTTATCTGCAAAGAGACATACTTTCCTTCCAGTCCCTCTGCAATGTGCTAAAGACATTGAAGAGGACCGTCTAATACTGAACCCTCACGATACCCCAGTAGTACCCCCCCTTTCTTCAGAGTGGACTCCATTTACTATTACTCTCTGTGTCCTATTCTCCAGCCAATTCTTTACCCAGGCTGCCATCTTGGGACCCACTTCCAGGCTAGCTAACTTGTATATTCATATTTTGTGTGGGACTGTGTCAAATGCCTTGCTAAAGTCTAGGTAGACCATGTCCACAGCCCCACCCTGATCTACTACTTTGGTCACCCTGTCAAAGAAATCTATCAGATTTATCTGGCATGACCTTCCCGCTGTGAATCCATGCTGCCTTGGGTCCTGTGCCCCTCTGGCCTCTAGATACTCGACAATTCTTTCCTTCAGAAGTGATTCCATCATTTTCCCTACCACTGAGGTTAAACTAACAGGTCTGTAGTTTTCTGCTTCTGCCTTGCTCCCACTTTTGTGAAAGGGGATCACATCTGCCCTCCTCCAGTCCTCGGTACCACCCCATCCTCCCATGATTTGTTAAAGAGGGTAGTCAGTGGTGTCACTAGTTCTACCCTTAGTTCTTTTAGAATTCTGGGATTAATCCCATCAGGCCCCATTGCTTTGTCCACCTTCAGTTTTAAGAGTTCTTTCAGAACCCTTTCTTCTGTAAATGGGCTGGTATCAACTTCTGTATCCAGAGAGTTTCTACTGTTTGTTTTAGGTACCTCCCCTCTTCCTTTGTAAATACTGAGCAAAAATATTTGTTTAGTATTTCTGCCTTTCACAGTCACCCTCTGCCCACCCTCCTCCTCCCTTTATTAACCCTCACTATCCCTCCCTTGGTCTTCCTTGCTCCCTGATATACCTATAAAGGTTTTATCCCCTTCTTAACTTGAGTTGGCTATCTTTTCTCAGTTTGGGCCTTTGCTGTTCTGACTGCCTTCCCAGCTTCCTTTTGCTTTAACTGATACAGTTCTCTGTCCTGCTTCTTCTGTGATTCCTTGTACTTCCTGAATGCTTTCTTTTCTCCTGGACCTTCACTCCACTTCCTTTGAGAACCATAGTGGTTTCTTACATTGTTTCATTTTGTTTATTTGCTTCACACAAAGGCTTGTTACCTCTGTGATGGCAGTTTTTAATATTCCCCATTGTTCTTCCACCCCTCCTTCCTGCCCATTTGCTAGTGCATTCCTTAGGCACTCACCCATTTTGGCAAAGTCAGCCCTCCTAAAGTCCAGCACTTTTGCCTTTGTATGGCTTGACTCTATTGCTGTGTTTATTGTGAACCATACTGTTCGATGGTCACTAGTTCCCAGATGGCTACCCACTTCTACATCTGTGATCCTCTTTCATCTCCATTTGAGAGAACCAGGTCTAAGATTGCTCCCTCTTGAGTGGGCTCCAGTACTAGTTGTCTAAGGCATGCCCCCTGTAGGGCATCTAGAATAACCCCACTCTTCGAAGTGGCTGCTGCAACTGCACTCTAGTTAACATCTGGCACATTCAGATCACCCATCAGCAATATCTCCCTTTTTCTGCCATTCTAAGTATACTTTCTGTCATTTTCTTGTCCATTTCCTCTTCCTGAGATGGGGGTATGTATACAACCCCTGTGCGGATTGTGGTGCCATTGCCGATCTCCGAATTTACCCACAGTGCTTCTTCTCCTCCCTGTTTTCCCTTTTGTTCTGTTGCTTTGATTCATTCCCTTATAGAGCTACTACTCCTCCTCTTTTACCCTCCCTCTCCCTCCTGTAGATAGTGTATCCTGGTATGTTTATGTCCCAGTCATTGTTTTGTGTGTACCATGTTTCTGTGACTGCCACTATATCCAGTTGTTCCTCCTCCATCAAGGTCACTAATTCAGAAAGCTTATTACTCAGACTACGGGCATTGGTACTCATTGCTCTCCATTTTTTGATGGTTTTATCTTCTGTTGCAGCATCCCTCACTGACCTTTCTACCTCGGTCTTTTTCTCATTTAGTACCCTGTTTTGTAGGGAAAGGCTGGGATTTTTCTGCTGCTTATCAGTGCCTTTCCCCTTGACTAGTTTAAAAGCTTGCCAATGAAGCATTTAAACCGATTGCTCAAAAGACTTGTTCCCTTCCTGGAAAGATGCAGACCATCTTGCCAGTATAGGCTGGTGTCACTCCAGGTGGAACCCCAGTCCCCAGTGATGCCAAGCCCCTGCTCTCCACACCATTTTTTCAACCATTCATTAAACTGCATGGTGCAAAGTACCCTCGCCTCAGTCATGTCATTGACGGATAGCACCTCTGAGAAGGATACTGTGTGTGCTACTTGTCTTAGGCCCCTCCCCAGTTCTACAAAGTCCTTCTGCACTGCTCTAATCTCATGTTGAGTCAAGTCATTTGTCCCTAGGTGGACAATGATGTCCAGCTCAGACTCCCGTGCAGCTGTTCTCGTGATCCTGAGAATGCGCTTCCTGTCCCTCCAAGCCATGGCACCAGGCAGGCACCTTACTTCAGTTTTCCCTGCTTTCCCAGTTCTATTCCCTAATAATTGAGTCCCCCACCAAGAGCTGCTTCCTTTCCTTGTGGTGTCCTCTGCCTCCTTCCTGTGGGTCTCCTTGTGACAGTTGTCCTCAGCCTCCTTAGTCTCCTCTGCGTGGTGCATCCATAGGGGAGCTATGCCCCAGAATGGTGTATGGATTGTGAAGTGGAACAACTGACTGGGTGTGCCTCTGTTCCACCATCCTCACCCTCCCTGAGTCCACTGTGGTCCAACTGCTGTGCTTTCTTTGCAACCTCTGAGGTAGTGGTGGTGTCTCTGGTGCTCTCGGGATGGGGGAGGTTCCCTTCTTACTGTCCAGTGTGGCTTGGAGGAAGGTTCCCTTACTACTGTCCAGTGTGGCCTGAAGATGGGCAACTTCCTCCCTCAGGGCAGAGAGTCGTCTGCACTTCCAGCGCAGAATAGCACGGTCGCTGTGGGAAATCAGTTTTAGGGACAATATAAAAAAATGACAGTTACACTGTTCATGAGCAGAGGTCCTAAAATGCCTGTGTTGAAAATTTGGTGATGAATGTCCATAAAATGACTGTGTTATAAGTGTGCGTTGTGCAGTTTCCACGCACGCTTGCAGCTTTGCAAATTTGCAATATTTTTATGCTAGATTTTCAAGACTGCCATTTTTTTCACACCTCCTTATAACAGTGCAGCTGTCATTTTTCATATCCTGTCCAAAATGTGTTTCCACACCTGTGGCACAGAATGGCATGGTTGCTGTGGGAAATCAACTTTTGGGATAGATTTACAAAATCACAGTGCCACTGTTCATGAGAGAAGGTCCCAAAATGCCTATGTTGAAAATGTGGTTAAAAAAATTCCCAAAATAATTGGGTTACAGACATGCATTGGGCAGTTTCTATGCATGCTCATGCCTTTAATTTTTCATATTTTCATTCCAGATTTACAGTGTTGCCATTTTTTACACCTCCCCATGAACAGTACAGCTGTTATTTTTCACATCCTGCCCAAAATGTGTTTTCATCCCTGTGGCACCAAATGGCGCAGTCATTGTGAAAAATCACCTTTCCGCTAACAAACTGATAGTGCCGCCCTTCATGAGGTAGGGTCACAAAAGGCCCATGTTGAAAATTTGGAGTGAAAATACCAACAAACGCCTATGGCGTTAAGGTTTATATCTGTAACACCCTGTAGAGACTGACAGGCATCAGGGGTGTGTCTTGGGATCATCGGAGGTAATGCTCACGCCATTCCACCCCCACCCTACAGCCAGTGACAGGCATCAAGGTGTGCCTTGGAGTGTTTGGCCCCAAAGTTCACCCCATTCTCCTATACTGCACCCATCTCAGTGTATTTCCTCGTGGAATGGGGTAAGTATAAGGCCCAAAGACCCCAAAGCACACCACGACACTTGTCAGTGTCTACAGGGAAGGGTGAGGTGAGGTGAAATGGCATGAGTGTTATGGCCGACGACCCAAAGGCACACCCCAATTCCTGTCAGTCTCTGCAGGGTGGGGGTGAGGTTGGTATCAGTTCAATACTTCACTGCCATTCCTTTTATGCATCTCTAACTCCTGCACTGCCAATGCCAATCCCAGCGAGACAACATTCAAAATTTAAAAATGCTTGTTTAACTTTGATCTTAATCTTGTTTTGTGTATGCTACAATGTTTTTTGTGCATATAGTAATAAAACTTAACTGAACTGAACTGAATCAGAAGCGCAGTTGTTTGCATTTTTTAAATACTATGAAACTACATTTACTCCAATTAAATAAACTCAGTTTTAGTTTTGATGGAAACAGCAGCCGTTCCTTTAAAATGCTATGACTCCTTTTTTTTAAACTAATAGGTTTAGGTATTGTTAAAACTGTCAAAATTCTATATGGGTGTTTTAGCAGTGGAAAGGGAGAGATCATTTCAGTGCTTCAGAACCCTTGATCTAGTGACAAATAGCACAGCATAGCATTTGCCACATAATCAACCTTGGGACCACCTGTCCTATGGCACTAAGTCTCCATTAAGTCTCTAACTACTGCAAGATATGCCAGTTTGTACCACACCGCTGGAACAGGAGTTACAGTAACATATTAACATAGATAACTAAGGTTGGAAGGTCCATCCTGTTGATCCCCCCACAACTATGTTTATATGCTATGTTTATATATAATATGCAAATATATACTCGTTAATAGGTATTCCCTGCCCACTCTATTATCCAGGGTGCCCGATTATTCCTGTGGTAAGAAGAAATTTGTCTACCCTTACTTTAAAGGCCTGTACTGGCTCCATGTCCACTGCCTCCAATGGAAAGCTGTTCCTTTGGTTCAGCACCCTCGGAGAAGATGTGCCTCTTATCATTAGCCCTGAATTAGCCACCCCTGAGCTTCAGGGCATATCCTCTCATCCTGCTAGAGGAAGTCAGATCAAAACTCTCCAGCCATTCAGTCTTGCTGATACCCTTGAGTATGAAAAAGGCTGAAATCATATTGTATCCCAAACTCCTTTTCTCTAGGGTAGATGTGTTAAGGGACCAAAGCCTTTTATTTATCACTCATACCACTGATCTTTTTGGTGACCCTGTACTGTATTGAGGAGATCAGCACTGTGTGTAGTACTACAGCTCAGTTCTAGCTAGGACCTTGTAATGTGGCAGGGTTACTTTCCCTGCTCTGATAGTCACCCCCCATGAGGTACCCCAGAATGTTGCTGCCCCTCTTGACAGCAGCCACTTACTGCTTGTTCTACTTTAGCCCTCTGTATTTTATGACCCCTGGTGCTATTCCTCCTTGACTACAATAGAAGAAGCCTCACACAGTGAGCAGGTCCTACTTCAGTTTGTATAGGTATTAGTAGGTCACTAGCCGTGGTGAGGTCATACGAATGTTTAGGGTCATGGCTAGACTGCCATCAAACATGAGAAGTACATGTTGACTCTTTGGTAAAGAGGTTTGGTTCCATGATTTGTTTCCTTTTTCAGTATTGTCGTTCTTTTTCATTGAAAGTTAAAAATCAAATTGTAATGAGTATGTTCTTACACCACTTTCAGTATGCTGACCTGATGTTCAGAAATTCTCCTCCATCATCTCTGCATAAACTGGATGTACTCTGTAATTGATTAGCACAGTTTATTTTCTATGCACCTAGATTAACACATCCTGCTGTACTTTACAGAGAGCTAGACTGGTTGGCATTACAAGAAAGGAGGGTTTTCACATGGCTCACTTGATGCTTAGATGGTATGCAATACGAAGTCCCAAGTTTTGTTTTGGAATTAGCACCTATAAGAATCTCCATACCAGAACTTAGATCTTCTTGTTTTTTTTTTTTTTCTAACTCTTTTTCTGGCTCCAGTTGAGCTCCGGAGAACTATCTCGGGCATCCACTCACCGCCAGCTCTACCTCCTGGCCTCAAATTCACCAGCGACCTGGCACCAGCTCAGCTATCCCCTCGATTCTGAGTCCTCCAGAGGTGGGGCTGCCCTATCCTCCCAGGGCTCTCCATCTGTAAATTCGGGCTGGGCTGAGCTCGGCCCAGGGGCTGGATGAGTTCAGTCGGTGGAGTGTGGCTGTAGGGTGGTGCCTTCGCCTATCCCCAGGAATGGAGAATTTTTCTTTGTTAGTTATGCCCTCCCTTCTCCTAGTGGAGTCGCAATGTGCAATGATGCCAGGGAACATCTTGCCATGGCTCTGCAACTCTCTACTCTGGCCCTGAAGCATTGAGGTACCTCTGGTCTCAACCAGAGGTCACTGCTGTGCCGGGCATAGTCCCTGGGTCCCCCGAGGAAGGACAGCCATCCTCTGGATGCTCAATCCTTCCCCTTCCCTGCTGACCCCTCAGTGATCCAGGCTCATTCCCAAACCCAGGTCACCGGCGTGGTGCGAGGTGTGGCATCCAGCACCTCAACCCTCAGCGCCACCAGTCCGGCCCCTTAGATCTTCTTGTGACAACTCTTTTTTTCTGAACCAGGGTACAAGGTCAGTTATGGTAAACATACCTTTATGTATCTGGGACAAAAACTGTGAAATCAAGGGAACACAACACTATGGTAGCATTCAGGTAAACAGGTAACAGGTAGAATAAGGACACTTACACGTTGTAGTTGTTGCCATCTAGCTTTATTTTGCTATCTGAATCTCAGTACTGGTACCCCAGCATTTCACATCATAAATGTGACATTACATCAGGGGCGGGGCTATGACATCAAGGTCTAACATTTATTCAGAAAATTTAAAGGTATATCCGGTCAGTTACTGATAGTAGACCTGTGCACAGTAGCTCATCAGTACAGACATTGATTAAAACAGTATGTTTTGAAAAAAGATTGCAGAAAATGTTGTTCTCCCAAATAATATAATTATTAAAACAACTCCATGAATGAATCAGGGAATACTGATACAAGATTGTGGAGGGAGCAGTAGCATACACTTGAATAAAACAAAGAAAGAGTTGATAAGTGAAAAACAGAATTGACAGAAGAAGAAGGAGAGGGGAAGAAGAATTGAAAGCAGGGACAAAGTAAAGGAGAAGGTTCAGGGGTCAACTTTAGGGAAAAAAAACTACTGGTCATTGGGCCAGAGACTCCCAATAATTTGGTGGCCTATGGTACTTCGTGGTGGCCCACAACTGTTTTTGAAAATTGAAAGCGGAACAAAGATGTTGATGACACATAGGAGTGATGAAGTTCATTAAATTGGCCATTTATTCATTTAACCCACCAATAACATACAAGAAGACAAATGCATTAATTTTTCATTCTGACTGGTCTGACTGCACGTGCTGTACTTACTGTAACTGGAGCATTGGGGAAGGCAGAAGACCTTTTCCAGAAAGTGGCAGTAAGGGATCTCAGACTGTATCCCTGAGATAAGGCAGATAAGGCAGCAAGTAATTACCAGTGAAAGGGTTCAACATGCCTAGCAGCCCTGAAATGTCCCAGGGAGCCAAGTGGAATGCCTGACAGTGACTGGTGTACTTAAGGAGCTGCCAATGTAATGAGATGAATGCCAGTTAGGGCTCTTCAATAGCTTAATTCAGAGTGGCAGCTGCAAAAGACTGGAGTGTAGAAGATAGTATCACTTCATGGTGGTGGTTGGGGTGGTGGTGCAAAGAGCAACTCTAGATATGGACCTTCCAGTGATCTACTGTACCTCTACTGTGGGGAAGCTCATGAAGTTACATTAGTCAAACAGGACCTTGAGGACTTCCTCAAGAGCAGCGGACTGATTGAGTCCATGACAGTACAGCATGGGTTTGTGGCAGTGAGTTGTCAAAACAGCCTGACACAATATTGATGGGTTACCAGCCGTAGTGGATAACAGGTCCACACTGTGGGATTTACTCTACTTCAGTTGTTACAGCAAGGCATTCAACTAAGTGCCTCACAAAAGGTTGCAGAAGAAGCTAGAGGATCAGGTTCTAGCTAAAGTCGCAGTTAGATGGGTGAGAACTTGATTGGAAGGGATACTGCAGAAAGCTGTGGTTAACATAATCAAATCTGAGCAGAGAGAGAGAGAGAGGTCACCAGTGTGGTGACACATTGGATTGGTCAGTCACTACTAGTATCTGAACCAGCGTCTGTTTTATTTCAGCATCCTCAAGGTGTGCCACGCTGTCATTAGAGCCCTCACTTGAATCAGAGCTATCTACAGTTCCAGCAGCAGCTGTATCTGTTTTTCTTCCGTTAGATCCACTGCTTGGTTTTCTAACTTGCTGCCCAGAGGCTAGCCACAAATTGACAACACCTGTTGCATCAAAATCTTCAATGGCTGGTGAGTGAAGTTTAATAAAGTGAGTGTATCACTTCTGAGTTTACTTCTCCAATCTGGCTTCACATATTTCATATGTGAAAATCCATGTTCACACTCCACAGAAGTGCTTTGCAAAGATAAAAGGAAGTCAACAAGGGACAGAATATTATGGCGTCCATCCGAAAACCTTTTATCTCTTCTCATGTAGTGACACTTGTGGTACAAGAGCTCAGAGAATTTTGTAAAGTGTCCACTCAAACTCCATGTCTTCCAGTTTTACACCATTTTTCTGAAGTACATCTCTGTATTCAATGATAAGTTCTTCAATTTCACTGTCACCAAAATCAATGCAGTTTGTCAGCTCTGGACACATTTTGGGGTTTAGAAGTGTCAATCCTGTTTTCCTTACAGCAGACAGGTCATTGTCCGGAAACCTGCTGTTAACCTCTGTTAAAAGAGTTTCTAGAAATCTTGTAAAGGAGTCAATATCTTTTTTCTCTATAGATATTTACTTTAATGGAATACCCTTAAATGTTTCCTTTGAGAACATTCGGGCCATTGGTCCCGATTTGGTTTTCAATTTTTTAAGACTGTTACGAACAACCATCAATCCCTCCATTGCTTTACTATTATTGACCTGTTCTTCCTGCAACAACAGGGAAAGTCTTGCTATTACAATAATACGTCATTAGGCTCCAAGGCACTTTGGACAAATTGTTCTGATGTGAGCTTTTTCAAAAATCCCTGAGCTCTTGCTCTGGCCATTGAGTTTTGTGATGTAACATATTTTCAAGATGTGAAATTACTGCAGGATAAATCTCCAAAAATGTTCAAAGGCACGTTTTAGATGCAGGACCCATCTGGTGCCTCTTACCCTAGTTGGGACTAAACATCGGACCCCTGTTGCCTGGCAAGAATTCCTCAGTTCTATTCTGCTCAAAGTGCTGTTGTGGTAGAATAAGTAAAGCTGTAGCATTTCATCCTCTACCATACTGTAACATGGCATTTACTGTCCCTTACGGTAACATGGCATCTACTGTACCTTACTGTAACATGGCATCTACTGTACCTTATGGTAACATGGCATCTACAGTACCTTACTGTAAGATGGCATCTACTGTACCTTACGGTAACATGGCATCTACAGTACCTTACTGTAACATGGCATCTACTGTACCTTATGGTAACATGGCATCTACTGTACCTTACTGTAACATGGCATCTACTGTACCTTATGGTAACATGGCATCTACAGTACCTAATTGTGACATAGCACCTACTGTACCATACGGTAACATGGCATCCACTGTACCATACTGTAACATAGCATTTACTGTCCCTTACGGTAACATGGCATCTACTGTACCTTACTGTAACATGGCATCTACTGTACCTTATGGTAACATGGCATCTACTGTACCTTACTGTAACATGGCATCTACTGAACCTTACTGTAACATGGCATCTACAGTACCTAATTGTGACATGGCACCTACTGTACCTTACGGTAACATGGCATCCACTGTACCATACTGTAACATAGCATTTACTGTCCCTTATGGTAACATGGCATCTACTGTACCTTACAGTAACATGGCATCTACTGTACCTTACTGTAACATGGCATCTACTGTACCTTATGGTAACATAGCATTGATTTCACAGATTTTTTAAAGGCCAGTTCCAGTTGATGAAGCATACAGTGAGTAACAACTATCAAAGGCTGTACTTCACGAAGATGTGCTGTGACTCCTGTTCTGCTGCCCTGCAGGACCGCTGCCCTGTCTGCTGTAAAGTCGACTAGTTTTTTTAGAAACTCTTCACAATTTATTTCAAGTGCTGGAAAGCACTCACTCATGAGACTTTCATACATATTTTCAGCATTTGGCTTCTCAAGTCAAACCATAATTAGAAATACTGTTTTTATAAGACCTTTGTACGCATAACAGATGTGAATTATCAGTTGTTCTGTGATGTAGGTATCAGTTGCTTCATCACATAGAACAGAACAGAATGAGTTGGCTTCATCCATAATTTTAAATCATTCATATTCTGCAATGGCAGCACAAAATCTCCAGCAGTACTTGTCATTGATATAGGTACTTCCTGTCTCCAATCCCTCATTTGGTCTAGTTTACTCATCCAAACAAAATCTGTAAATGGACAAGACTGCCTGGTAATAGCATGGCTGTTCCTCATCAGAATACTAAGCCTACTAATCTGAGCATTGTTTAAACTCAGCAGAGCTCTACCAGCCTCACTACAGGAAGGAACAGTGGTTGTGGCTTTAAGTTTGCTTGCAACTCTCTCATGTTCCCTGTTCGTATGGTGCGATTTTAAAGAGCACACTTTAAATGTTCCACAGCCATGTTCAAAAGGGGAATCTTTATCTGGAGCATCAGACCCTTGACATACAGTGTGGTACAGAAGTTTTTTCTCTGCATCATACCTAACCTATGGAAAGTTAATTTGCCAAGCTGTCTTAAATGTCCTGCACTGGACATTTTTTTCATAATCTCTATCACTTTCCAATTTTTCTTCATTTGTCTTACCCTTTTTTGCAGGAGGAGGCTTAACATTTTAAAGAAAACACCACAAGATGTGTTCACATGATGCCTGTAATAAAATCTTTTTCAAAGCAAACTCTGGCTCTGTGTTTTTTATTTACAATGTGTCTTCACAAGCTAAAGACCAAAAGATTCACAGCAACTTAGGTTGATAATGCTTTATTTTTTTCACAAAGGTTTGATAGACACTGACCAGAGAGTACAACAGTTGAAATTAGGTTACAAGGACTTCTTTTTTCTTTTTTTTTACAAAGGCTGACTAGATGCAAAGGCCCCTTAAATGTGTGCAAGACCCTGACTTTTCTCACGGACTGCTAGACTCTGACAAGAGTATGACACTAGAAATTAGGATATAAGGACTTTTTAATTTTTCTCACAAATGTTGGATAGCTGCAAAGCCCCCTTTAGCTGTGTGCCAGACCATGACTTTCCCCACAGACTGCTAGACACTGACAAGAGTACGACAGTAGAATGAGAGCAGAAATTAGGATAAATGACTTATTTTTTTCCACCAGGAGAGAAGACATATTCTGCAAAAACAGCAAATAGAGTGGTAGATAGCTAGGATATTTCCCCCCAACAAGACAACAGAAAAACAGTAAGATGTGTACCCTGCTCCCAGGTTCACCACGAAATGCTTTTCAGACTGTCATACTGAGTTAGACAGATAGACTGTTTTTCGTTTTGACTTCTTAGGCTGATAGTAGTAATTTATTAGGTTTAAATGTGAAAAAAGGTTTTTTTGGGAGGTTGTTATATTTTTTTGTTTGCTTGCATGCATGTACAAGAACCATAGTACCATCATATGAGAATTCGTAGATGTGCCTCCCTACTTCCAATGCACTGCTGCCTTTTGCAGATGCGGCCCCACCGCGCCAATGAATGTAAGAACTATCTATGACAGTGTTTGCAAATGCAGTGGCGTACAGCTGAAAGAAAAGCACTGCACGTGTAGGCAGTTTGCATACTGCGTCGGCAGTATGCAAAGCGCCTACACTTCGGCGCTGTAGTGAAAGAGCTGTCATAGACAGCTTCTCTCCTCCCACAAACAAGTAACATGCTGGGAGACCACGCCAGCGTGTTCACACACTCTCCCCCCCCACACAGTATGGCCGACGGGGGTGCCCAATACTCCATCGGCTGTGCTGTGCTCCCCCCCAACAGAGTTTTAGGTGCCACACTGGGAGCCCACCCCAGCACGGCAAACATCCCGCATTGTCTTCCTAAAAGAAAAACACCTAGAAAGAAAAAACATTCCCTCACTGACTGTCTTGACCTCCTCCCCCACCGTGCCCACCCTCTGTACCCTGCCTCCCCACAGCCCCCTCACCCCATACTTACCTCCGAGGTCAGTGTGACAATCTTCGGTGGACTGGGAACATGTCTGCACTCTTCAAAGCTGACCGCGAACTGAGGAAGTGCCGGTAAGCTGTATAATGGAATAAATAGGTTTTTTTTTCAACTTTGATGCATATCTTAGGCATTTTTGGGAATTTTTTCACCAAATTTTCAACATGGGGTTTTTGGAACCCCACCTCATGAATTCTTGCACT
The DNA here is from genome assembly GCA_016271365.2 of Neoceratodus forsteri. NCBI lineage: Eukaryota > Metazoa > Chordata > Ceratodontiformes > Ceratodontidae > Neoceratodus > Neoceratodus forsteri. The sequence continues at coordinate 655,551,562 of CM057453.1, forward strand.
GTCATTTTGTTATTCAGTTACAGTTACTGCGTGAAACCACCTTTTGGGACTGATGTATGAAATGACAATGTCACAGTTCATGAGGTAGGCCCCCAAAAATCCTATGTTGAAAATTTGGGGAAAAAATTCCCCAAAATGACTATTTTACGAGTGTGCGTTTTGCAGTTCCTATGATTGCTCGTAAGTTCACACATTTTTAATATTTTCACTCCATATTTTCAACATTGCCATTTTACCACACCTCCTTATGAGCAGTACAGCTGTCATTCTTCACATCTTGCCCAAAATGCGTTTCCGAGCATGTAGCGCACAATGGCATAGTCAGTGCGCGAAATCAATGTTTGGGACAGATTAAGAAAATCACAGTGATACTGTTCATGAGCAGAGATCTTAAAATGGCTATGTTGAAAATTTGGTGACAAAAGTCCATAAAATAACTGTGTTATGAGCGAGCATTGCGCTGTTCCCATGCACCCTCGTAAGTTCACGAATTTGTAATATTTTCAGTCCAGATTTTCACCACTGACATTTTTCCACACTTTCTTATGAACAGTATAGCTGTAATTTTTCACAACATTGCCGAAATGTGTTTTCACACTTTCTGCACAGAAATGCGTGGTCGCTGTGGGAAATCATTGTTTGGAACAGATTAAGAAAATGACAGTGACACTGTTCCGGAGTGGAGGTCCCAAAATGCCTGTGTTGACAATCTGCTATAAAAAAATTCCCAAAGTAACTACATTAAGGGTGTGCATTGTGCAGTTTCTATGCACACTCGTGACTTCACCATTTTTTTTACTATTTTCACTGCAGATTTTCAACATTGCCATTTTTTACACCTCCCCATGAACAGTATAGCTTTCATTTTTCACATCCTGTTTGAAATGAGTCTTCGTACCTGTGGTGCCAAATGTCGTAGTCACTGTGCAAAATCAGCTTTCAGCTAACAAACTGATATTACCACTGTTCATAAGGTGGGGGTCACAAAAAAACATGTTGAAAATTTGGAATGAAAACACCAATGAACGTCTGAGGCAATAGGTTTCCGACCATAATGCCCCACCCTGTAGAGAATGACAGGCATCATGGGTGTGACTTGGGATTGTCACCTGTAATGCTCATGCCATTCCATCCCTACCCCCACCCTGCAGCCAGTGAGAGGCATCGAGGTGTGCCTTGGACTCTTCAGCCCCAGAGTTCACCCCATTCTCCTATACTGCACCCATCTCACTGTATTTCCTGATGGAATGGGGTGAGCATAAGGGCCAAAGACTCCAAGGCACACCATGACACTTGTCGGTGTCTGCAGGATAGGGTGTGGTGAAATGGCATGGCCATTATGCCTGATGACCCAAAGGCACACCCCACCAATGCCAATGCCAGCAAGCAAACATTCGGCATTGATAAATGCTTTTTAGTACTGCACCACAAAAGCAGCAATCCGAGCTAGCCCTTCCCCCACACAAGGTCTGCCCCTGCTGGATCTGATTTATTTCAAAGTTCAGAAACAGATTAATCCATTTTTCATCAGACTGACTGCACTGTTGTGTATCAGTATTCTTTTCTACGCTGCAACAGCAGCATGCAGAGCTAGCCCCTTCCCCCCACATGACATCTGCCCAATGATTTATTTCTCAAAGTTCAGAAACAGCTTTCATCAGTCTTTTTCAGACTGACTGCATTGGTGTACCAATAATCTTTTCTACGCTGCAAAAGCAGCAAGCTTAGACAACCCCTTCCCCCACATAAGGTCTGCTCCTGCTGGATTGACTGATATCATATATTTAAAACTTCTGGTGCAATAAACACAAGTAATCAGTTTTTAGATGATCGTTGACTTTTATTTTAAAATCAAACTGGAGGATGGACAGAGACCAATAGATTTCCCCTGTCCGACAATGATTATCTGACTTGCAAATCTGATGTTAAGGGCAGAAGGGGCAGCACTATATTACCTTATTGTGCTCCTTCTTTGACTGTCCTGATCTGCCCATCACTGCAGTGCCCGCGGATTGGCTCATGGCTTTCGTGCCGTGACTGTTGCCACCACCCCAACATGCAACATGTGATCAGCAAGTGGGAGCCCATGTGGTTTACAAGTTACAAGTTACAGACAAGTAATTTGGGCACTCACCACTACATATGATGCTGACACCATATGTTTAAGATAAGGAAAAATTTATTGTATCCATTAAAACAGTAGCGCCCGCCTGACGCGTTTCTGGTCCTGAACTTGACCCTTTTTCAAAGTTACAAGTAACAAGTTGTAATGGGCTCCCATTTGAAAGTGCACCACCATGCTCTGCACTCTGTTGAGTTGGCTGGAAACGTGGACAAGCAGACACTTCAGCATGCATGCGCACGTCTGTACCTGCTCTTAAAGGCACAGTACCTACAGGGACTTAAAAGTTTGCTGGCCAATCTGGCCATCCACCACTGGTTCAGCAGTGGCCCAAATCAGTTTCCGGTGACCTTGGGCCACTGCTAAAGTCAACCCCTGAGGTTATTATCCATCTGCTGTTATATACAGAGATCAATGAAAATTATAATGAAAGGGGAGGAAGTAAAAACAAGCATTTGTCAATGCCAAATGTTTGCTTGCTGGTATTAGCATTGGAAATGCAGGAGTTAGACAAATGCAAAGTAGGAATGGCATTGAAGTATTGAACTTCATGCCAACCTCACCTCCAAACTGCAGAGACAGACAGGCACTGGGGTATGTGTTTGGGTTGTCTCCCATAACATTCATGCCATTTCACCTCAACCTATCCTGTAGACACCGACAAGTGTTGAGGTGTGCCTTGCGGTGTTTGACTTTTTAGTCACTCCACTCCATAGGGACAGACGCTGAAATGAGTGCAATACAGGAGAATGGGGTGAACTCTGGGGCCTAAGAGTCCAAGGCACACCTCAATGCCTGTCACTGGCTGCAGGGTGGGGGAGAGTGGGGGAAGAATGGCATGAGCATCACAGTCAGCAATCCAAAGGCACACCCTTGATGCCCGTCAGTCTGTACAGGGTGGGACGTTATGGTTAGAAACCCTAACGCCCCGGGTGTTTGTTGGTATTTGCACTAAAAATTTTCAACATTGCCTTTTTATGACCCCCACCTCATGAAAGCATTTGGGACCTCTTCTCATGAACAGTGGCACTGTGAGTTTGTCAATGTGTCCCAGACTTTGAGTTTCCACAGTGACCGTGCCATTGTGCGCCAGATGTACGAAAACACAGATCGGGCAGGATGTGAAGAATGCACCATTCATAGGGAGGTGTGAAGAGATGGCAATGTTGAAAATCGGTAGTGAAAATATCAAAAATGCTAGAACTTCCGAGCGTACGTGGAAACTGCGCAACACATGCACATACAGTCATTTAGTGGAATTATTTCACCAAATTTTTAACATAGGCATTTTGTGACCTCTGCTCATGAACAGTGTCAGTATGATTTTCTTAATCTGTTCCGAACATTGATTTCCCACAACAACCACGCTATTCTGCACCAGATGTGTAAACGCATATTTTGGGCAGGATGTAAAAAATGACAGCTGTACTGTTCATAAGGAAGTCTGAAAAAATGCCAGTGCTGGAAATCTGGAGTGAAAGTACTAAATATTTGTGAAGTTACAAGGGTGCGTGGAAACTGCATCATGCACGCTTGTAACACAGTCATTTTATGGATGTTTGTCACCAAATTTTCATCATAGGCATTTTAGGACCTTTGCTCATGAACAGAATCACTGTGATTTTACATATGACCATACATATGAACATACGAATCTGCCAGTAGAACAGACCTATCGGTCTACCTAAATGTGCCCGAGTATGCCGCTAGCACGCTAGATTGCAGCTGCCCTAGCCTCCTCCCCCTCAGTTCCTCCCCCGCTTGTCCCAGCCCCTGCCCCCAACTCTTCTTCTTGCATTATCCCAGTCCTTCTTAAAGCTACTGACTGTCCTACATGTTACCACTGCCTCTGGCAGCACTTTCCAACTAGACACCACCCTGTCAGTGAAAAAGTGCCTCCTCATTTCCCTCTTGAAATGCCCCCCTTCCAACCTTAGTCCATGCCCCCTTGTCTCTCTTCCATGCCTCAGTTTAAACATCTCCTTGGTGCTAGGTTTATTTATCCCCTCAGGTATTTGAACACTTCAATCATATCCCCCATCCCTTCTCTCCTCCAGTGTGTACATGTTCACGTCATTCAGCCTAACTTCATATTCCTTTCTTTCCATCCCCTTTAACATTTTTGTTGCCCTCCTTTGCACCCCCTCCAGTAACTTTATATCTCTCCTCAGGTATGGCCTCCAGTATTGCACACAGTACTCCAGGTGCAGTCTGACCAATGATCTGTAGAGAGATGGGATCACATCCCTGTGTCTGGACGAGAACCCCCTTGCGATGCATCCCAGCATCCTGTTTGTCTTCACTGCTGCTGTTCTACACTGGGCTGAGTTGTTCATGCTCCCAGTTATCAACACCCCTAAGTCCTTCTCCTCCTCTGTGATTGCCAACCTCACCCCCCTAACCAATAGTCCCTCTTCTGGTTCTTAGGCCTGCAGTGCATCACCTTACACTTGTTTGCATTGAGTCCTAGCTGCCACTCCACTGACCATGTCTCTAGTTTGGTTATGACCCGCTGCAGTTTTTCCCATCCATCCTCTTTGTCCATCACTGCCCCCAATTTGGTATCATCTGTGAACAGACTAACCCTGCTACCCACTCTGTGAGCTATATCAGGATAAAGAGCCCAAACAGCACCGGGCCAGCACTGACCCCTGCAGCAACCTGCTTGTCACTGCTCTAGGTGCTGAGAGCTCCCCCACCACCACCACCCTCTGCACCCTCCCCTGTAACCAGGTCTCTGTCCATTTAATCAGCTTTTTTCCCACCCCCACTGCCATCACCTTCCCCCCAATCTCCCATGAGGCACTGTATCAAAGGCCTTACTGAAGTCCAATTGCAGGACACGTACTGCATGGCCCCTGTCCAACTCCCTTGTCACCCAGTCATAATACTCGATTAGGCTGGTTTGACAAAACCACCCTGAGACAAACATGTGTTGCCACCCATCTTGGAGGCCATTACTCTCTAGGAATATCACCAGCTTCTGCTTCAATATCACCTCTATAAGCTTACCCACTATGGACGTGAAACTGACCATCCAATAATTTACTGGCTCCTCCCTAGGCCCACTCTTGTGTATGGGCACCATATGGGCCACCCTCCAGTCCTGGGGCACACACTCCATTTCCAGGGAGGTGTTGAACAGATCTGCCAGTGGTTCAGCAAACAGCTCCGCCATCTCCATCAGCACCCTGGGGTGAATGCCATCGGGACCTGGTGTTTTTTTCGCCCTTACTGCTCTCAGCCCCACTAGTACCCTAGTCCCTGTGATCACTTTGTCCGTCACCTCCTCCCCCCCCCTTTCCCCACCCCTCCTAGCCCATGCTGGTAGTGGACCATCTCTCTCCTTAGTGAAAACGGAGCAGAAGTACTCATTTAGAATTTCCACTTGCTCCTCCCCCTTTTCCACCCAATCCGCTCCCTGCTTTATCCTCACAATATGTTCCTTGCACTTTCTCTTTTCCCTGACATACCTTAAAAAGTCCTTTTCTCCTCCCTTTATGCCCTGTGCTAACCTTAATTCCCTGGAGGCCTTAGCTTTTTTCACCCTCCTGGCCACCTCCCTTGACCAACTCCCATAAACCTCCTTATCCTCTCCCTTTCCTGTTCTCCTGTACTTCCAGTATACGGCCCTCTATGCCCTCACCCCTTGCAGCACTTCCTTGTTCAGCCAGCATGGTTTCTTGGCTCTGCTCTTCTTACTTCTGGCCCTGGTGCAGACTACTGTGGTGTCTGTTACCCCAGTCTCTATGACTCCCCACTTTTGTTCTGCATCCATCCCGGCCTTATATCCTGGAGTCTCCCTCACAGTATTGATACCATCCTCCCAAAGTCCACCCTACTAAAGTCCATTACCTTAGTGCCTGTGCCTCCTGTCTCCCTGCCCAGCGCGAGAACGAGCCACACTGTTTGGTGGTCACTACCCGCTAGTGGGTCCTCCACCCTTACCTCCCTCACCGCCTCTCCATTTGCCAGTACTAGGTCCAGAGTACTACCAAGTCTTGTAGGCCCACTTACCAATTGCATCAGAAGGCCATCCTGGAGTGCATCAACTAGCACCTGCTCCTTGGTACTGCTAGTGGCTGGGGTGCTCCAGTCAATCCCTGGTAGATTAAAATCCCCAACTATCACCACACTCCCCCTTCTACAGACCCTACTTATCTGCCCTGCCAACTCCCCATCCAGTTCCCCAGATTGGGCAGGTGGTCTGTACACCACTCCCAGCCTCAGTTTTCTGCTCTTGGAGTCCAGGAGTTGCACCTAAAGCGCCTCTGTCCTCACCTCTTCTCCCTCATCCATTATACATTTGATCCCTTCCCTCACATGGAGTGCAACCCCCCCCTTCCAACCCACCTGTCCCTGCTGTATATCCTGTAACCTGGCATTGCTGAGTCCCAATCATGGTACTCTGTGGCCCAAGTCTCTGTCACTGCAGCAGTGTCCACCTTCCCCTCTGAAATGAGTGCCTGAAGCTCTGCAATTTTGTTCCCCAGGCTTCTTGCATTGAAAGAGACCACCTTCTACCCATACCCCTCCTTCTCCTCACTCTTCACCTTGGCCTGTGTCCCTCCTCCCAGTAGTCTGCACCCTTTCTCCTCGTTATTCTTACCGGGTGGTGGTGCCTTCTGTATTACACTCAGACCACTCTGCCTGCCCCCACCCAGCGTTACTACACCTCTGCCTTTACCTTTATCTAGGGGGGTGAGCTCATTAGGCTCCCCCCTCTGGACCTTTCTACCAACCTCACTCATTTAACCCCCCCACTAGTTTAAATCCACCTTAGTAGAGATATACCCTCTAATCCCATCTTTAATACTCCCGTTCCCTCACTGCTCAAGTGTAGCCTGTCCGCCGTGTACAAGTCACTGTTTTCCCAGACCCTACCCCACTTAGTCACTAACCCATAATTTTTGGTGTGGCACCAATCCTTCAGCCACTCATTGAACTCCTCGATCCTCTTATTCCTCCCCTTGCTTGCACATGGTACTGGGAGTACCTCCAAGAATGCCACCAACTCCCCCACCCTCTCACACTGCCTGCCCAACTCCTAGAGCCTCCTCCTCATGACTTCAACAGTCTCCCCCACCAAGTCATTTGTACCCACATGCAACAGTAAATTAAGTTTCTTCCTCCCCCTCGCTGCACATTTGAGCAGTGCCTGCCCCTCCTGCAGTCAACCCGGGGATAGCTGCAATCCAAATACGACTGTGCCTTCCCCCCTTCTGCCCCATTTCAGCCTTTTCAGTATAGAATCCCTAGGACAAATACCCCCCCATCCCTTACCCCTTCGCTTCTAATGCCCCTTCCACCACCCCAGTATTCATTCTTCCCTGCCCCTTACTCCTGCCAGCTGCACCCTCTGTGACTTCTGTATCTGCGCCCCCTACTTCTGCCTCACCCCTTTTCTCTGCTTTTTTCTTCCCATCCCCCTTGAACCCCTTCCCAGACTGAACTACTTCTTACTGGGCTTCCCATGTTGACCTCCCGTCCTCCCCTGCTAATTTCCAACCCTCCTCTCCTATCACCGTTGTTGTCGATTTAGAGCCCCCATTCCCTTTGACCCCGATAGTGCTGCCCCTCCCATCCTTCCCCTTCCCATAGCCTCCTCTTCTCCAGTCACCAACTTCCTTCCTTACTAGCCCCCCTTCAACCCTTTCATCCTTACTATCTCTTCCCCTACCTGTTGCCATCCCTCTCATGCCCCGCTTGTCTTCCCCCTTCAGTATGTTCCTGCTCCCCCCATAGCAGAGGTTTGAATCTATTTCTAGTCAATTTTATTTTTATTTATTTTTATTTTATTTATTTTATTTTATTTAAACAGCAGTTTGGAAAACCTTTGAGCCATAGGCTCATTTACAAAGGTACCTTGTCACAGTAAGACAAACCAAAATACACAGTATAGCAGTACAACACATAAGTATAACAGTAAAATTAAGACATAGATACAAATGAGCTGGTACAGGTAGGATGGATGCAAACAATACCAGAGTTATGTCATCCTTAGCAGCTTAGTAATAAGCTCTGTCATAAGTATTGAGTACGGCTTGACTAGTGGCAGTTACAGCATCGTGTTAATAAGGTGGTTACGTAGGAAGTTTTGAAGTACGATATAGTTGGAGCTCGGAGATGGAGGGGCAGTGTGTTGAACCAGGAGGGGCCTTAAAGCTGAAGGCTCTTTGGCCGTGAGAGGTCCTAGTTCTAGGGATAACAAGAGGTTTTCCCAGAGGTCCAGTGATATGAACTAGTGGGACAGAAGCGGCGTATGGTGGTGGTCAATCCTGGTGGAGAAAGCCCAAGGAGGGTCTTTGTGAGGTACAGGTAAGATATTTGAAGCTCGTCGAGATCAAGTACCAGCGCTTTAGCATACAGTAGACAGGTGTGTGTCATCCTAGGTGCTCCAGTAATTAACCTGCAGGCCTTATTCAGAGTAGGCGAATTTTATGGCGGCGGTCTGATCAGCAGCACCATACACGGCAGTCCATAGTCCACTAGGGACAGGATAGAGGAGGTGACTCGAGTCGAAAGAGCCTCGGGAGGCAGTGTTCATACCGATGTAAGATGCCCAATCGGATATTAGTGGCAGTGGCTAGGGCAGCGATGTGTCCATGGAAGAGAGAGGGTCAAAATGGATCCTAGGTATTTATAGGAGCAAACTTGTTCGAGTGGGAATGAGGACCCAGAGTGAATGAGGAGTTTGAAGTTGCAGGACTTGTTTTGGGGATGAGTGAAGAACATGGTTTTGTTTTTAAGATTTACCACCAATCTATGTTCCTTGAACCAGCCCTCGGCTTCAGTGAAGGACTTCTGCAGCGAGTCCTGGAGGGCAGTAGGGTTACGACTTGAGGCAAAGATGACTGCATCATCAGTGTACAATAGAATGTTCCCCAAGCAAGAGCATGGAAGGGTGTTAAGGTAAAGGGAGAATAGTAAGGGGCCCAGAATGGAGCCCTGGGGAACCCCAGAAAAGATGGGACAGATGTCTGAGTAGGTCCCATTAATTTTTACAAGCTGTGGTGGTCAGACAGATAACTGGTGCACCAGGAGATAGGCCCAACAGCAAAACCAGAGACTAAGGGCATCAAGAAGGAGGGTGGGAGACAGTGTTGAAAGCTTCGAGAGGTCAATGAAGACAGCACCAGCCAGAGAACCAGTGTCTAAGGAGGAGTGGAGAAAGTTGGAGAACTCTAGGAGGGCTGTGTTGGTACTGTGGCCCGCTCGGAAGCCATGCTGCTCAGGACAAAGGACATTGTAGGTGGAGAGGTAGTCAGAGATTTGAGAGGCCACCACTTTTTCCAAGGCCTTGGAGAGAGGAGAGAGAATGGAGATCGGTCGATAGTTTCCAGCCACAGTCCTATCACCACCTTTAAAGATAGGGGTGACAGTGGCAACTTTCCAGGCAGTTGGAACCTTCCCCAGGCAAAGAGAGTGGTTGATGAGGCATGTGATCGGGGTAAGGACTGTGTCTAAGACAATACCCTCCTACATCTCTTCCTCCTATCAGTCGCCCCCCCACTTGTTCCCCTCCGTTCCCCCCCCAGTCCCACCCCTGGTCCCTCCCTACCCATTGCCATCTGCTCTCTCCCCTGGTACTCCTTGTGGTCTCTTTCTCCCCCATCAGAAGGCCCTCTCCCTCTCCTCGGGCACCCGCTCCCTTCTCCTTCCTTTTCTGCTAGTGTCTCTGATACTGGGGTCAGTTTCAGTCCCTAGTTGTTCTTCCCCTGTCCCCCCTTACCATCCCTTATTTCCGCACAGCCAGGATGCCTACCATACTCATCTGCCCTGCCACTTAGACTCCTCCCTAACCTCCACAGTTCCTCCCACAAACAAGCTATTTGTCTACAGAGCATACACCTCCACATCCTCCAAGCCCAGTTCAGGATCATGGCAGACCCACACTATGTACACCCCACCCCCCTTCCAAAGATGCCCGCCCTATTGACACGTGGCACCTGCCCCATTTTAGACCTCATTTTATGTTATGGGCTGTTACTCCTGATTTATGTACCCTACTACAACTGTTAGGGCCCTAGTAACTCAAATTCCTCTTTTCCCCCACACTAGTCCCCCTACTGCCCTTGCCAACCAGGTATATTCAGTCTCAAATCTCATCCATTAGATACTGTATTACTGTAGCAATCCTAAAGCCTCCTTGTCCGTTTTTCACCCCTCAGCTACCGTACTTTTTGTTCTCAGCCCTCATTGTTTCACTTAGCCCAGTTAGAAATCGTATTGCACTTCAAGTATTACTCAGCTCAGTTAGAGAAATAAACAGAACAAATAAATATGTATTATTACAGCAATCCTAACAGTATCACTCAGTACTTAGCTCAGTTAGAGAAATTAATAGAACTAACCCTGTATTATTACAGCAATCATAAAATTACCCAGTCATTGGTTTTTCTCCACCCCAGAGACCCTGCTGTAATATAGGACCACACAGGACCCAGGGCAGGTGGGTGGGCAACTCTAAAGTCCTAACAGAGCTCTGCTGAGCTAGCTCACTCCCACTCTCTCACTCATTCTGTTTCTCCTGGTGCTGCAGGCTGCCCTTTTGTACTGGGCTCCTGCCTGCATTGGCACCTTTTTCTGCCGGCAAAGAAATCCGCAGCAGTCCTGACAGAGCTCCACTGGGCTCGCTCACTCCACCTCTCTCACTCGCTCGTTGTTAATCTGTCCCAAACACTCATTTCCCACTGCAACAGTGCTATTCTGAGCCAGAAGTGCCAAAACACATTTTGGCTAGGATGTGAAAAATGGCAGCTGTACTGTTCATAAGGAGGTGTGAAAAAATATCTCTGTTGAAAATCTGGTGTGAAAATATTGCAAATTTGTGAAGTTACAAGAGTGTGTGGAAACTGCACAACACATACTTGTAACACAGTCATTTTATGGACTTTTGTCACCACATTTTCAACATAGGCATTTTAGTACCTCTGCTCATGAAGAGTGTCACTGTCATTATCTCAATCTGTCCCTAAAACTGATTTCCAACAGCGACTGTGCTATTCTGCGCCTGAAGTGTGAAAACACATTTTGGCCAGGATGTGTAAAATGACAGCTGTACTTTTCATAAGGAGGTGTAGAAAAATGCCAGTGTTGAAAATCTGGAGTGAAAATATTACGAATTCACGAGGTTACAAGCTTGTGTGGAAACTGCTCAACGGAGGCTAGTAAAACAGTCATTTTTGAGATTTTTTTCTCCAAATTTACAACACAGGCTTTTGATATCCCACCTCATGAACAGTGGCACTGTCATTTTGTTAATCAGTCCCGGAAGGTGATTCTGTGCAGTGACAGAGAAATCAGCTTTCGGGACCGAATGATACCATGACAGTGACTGAATTCATTAGGAAGGCTCCCAATAACCACATGTTGAAAAAGTTGGTGCCAAAATTCCCAAAAAATGCCTGAGATATGGACCAAAGTTAAAAAAAAAATTATTTATGCCATTATATAGCTTATCTGCATTTCTTCAGTTCGCAGTCGGCTCTGAAGAGCGCAGATGTGTTCCCGGCCCACTGAAGATCATCGTGCTGGGCTCAAGAGGTAAGTATGGGGTGAGGGTGGGGTGTGTGTGTAGAGAGGCAGGGTGCACAGTTGATGGGCATGGGTTGGGGAAGGGCCACCAGATTCAACAAGGGACCATTTTCTGTTTTACAGGTAAAAAAAGGAAAAGAAAAACATCACAAGAAAGTTTTTTTTTTTTTTTTTACGAACATTTGGCATGCTGGGGTGGGCTACCAGCATGCCACCTGAGTGTTTTGGGGGCTGTAGCTGGCCGGGGATTGGGCACCCCGTCAGCACATATCAGGTGGGGGCAAGAGCTGAAGGGATTGGGCCCCCTCGACACACAACAAATTGGGGACATTATGCCAATGGGGAGTTTGCACCCTATCGGCAAATTGAACTGGAAAGGGGAAGACTGTTGGGGTGCATGATGCTGAGGGGGATTCAGCACCCTCGGCACTACAACAGAAACTTAGAGGTGGGGACATTATGCCGACTGGGACTGGGCTCCCCATCAGCAAATGAAGGCGCATGCCAACAGGGGGATTGGGCACCCCCATCGGCTCTGAGGTGGTGGCATAGAGCCGCCGTGTTCCTCGTACTGTTACACCAGGTGAGGTATCACCCTGCAATGACAGGTTGCTCCCTCATTGTAGTGGAACTGCTGATGCTGCAATGACAAGGCGACCCCTCATTGCAGTGACCAAAATTGTTTCAAGTTGGTGGCACTTCTGCAGAACCAGTGTCATCAGGACACTGGGCCTGTTTTGAGTGCTCACTGCCAAGCCCCCAAATGCAGTGCTGGCATTGGCTGCCGCATTGGCGCACTTCCACAACTTGCTTCCCTCCTAAGCTGCCGCATAATGTTTATTGCGCATGCGTGCAAACAAACATAAAAAGGGGGCATGAGTATAATAAGATCTGAGGTATATACTGTTAAAAACAGATATTCATACATATAAAAAGGGGAGGGAAAAATCTAAATAATAATACTAGGAGATGCTGTTACAGCCAGAAATAAAATATGGGGGTGGAGGAAAATGGAAGGTGGATGAGGAATTGAAAACTGTGTGAAAAATAATGAATTGACTACAGATGTATTACTATAGGATCATATAGATTCACCAAGACAAGACAATTTTAACAAAGATTTCTTCTTTCAAAAGAACAAATGAAACCAATGCAGTTCATTAATGAAGTCTTCATATGAACTGGTGCATAAAAATGTTCAAATAGACAGAGTTTCATTCCTCTCTAGTCCGAAATGAAAATGAAAAAGGTTACAAAAAAGGTAAACTATCAATATTGTCATTCAACCTGAACACGGTGGTGGCTCTGAATGTGTACATCCATTTTGATTCACACTGGAGTAGGTGTCATCATAGTCTGCCCCCCCCCCCGGCGAGTGTATTGGTATGTGCTCTATACCAATGAATTTGAACTCAGTGGGGTTACTGTTGTGGCAGTTGGAAAAATGGACCCCAAGCAGGGTGTCTGGGTCAGTGCTGTCCATTGAGCGTAAGTGCTTCTACTTCCTTTCTCTAAGAGCACAAGTCATTTGTCCAACATAGATCTTGGAGCATGGACAGGCTAAAATATAAATGACAAATGCTATGGACCAGTTAATGCATTGTTTATGTCACCTGTTTTGTTTAGTACAGGATGTTCAAAAGATTTTGCCTGGCAGCAGTGGCGACACACATGACAGCTCCCACAACAGAAACAGCCAACAGGGCAAGGTGGCATCCATTCAGGGCGAATGTCCACGGTAGGTTTAGTATAGAAACTACTAGTAACTAAGTCCCTGAGGTTTCTCCCCTTCTGTAAGTATCCCTGAGATGATCACCAACTGCTGTTTTAGAAAGTTGTCCCCATCTAGCACATTCCACAGTTTTGTTACAATGGATGAAATTTGAAGTGCCAAGAGGTTGAATTCAGTGACAAAGGTTACAGGCTGTTGATTAGACTGTTCTTTTTGTTTTGTGGGTTAGCAGGTCAGATCTGTTGAGACTCCTAGCTTGGTTGAGTGCTTCATTGAGAGATGCTTCAGTATAGCCCCTCTATAGGAAGCATAGTTTCAACTCTTGAGCCTGTTTCTCAAAATTGCATAAACCAGAGCAATTCCTTTGAATGCAGATGAACAGACCATAAGAAATGCCTTTCTTTAAATGGTGTGCGGGGCACTACATGGATGAAGTAAGGTGTTAGCCAATGTGGGTTTTCAAATGTTTCTGACTGGATGATTCCTCCATCCACACCACTCAGCCTGAGATCTAGGAAGCTGATGGCCTGTGGGTTAGCAGTACAAGTAAACCTGAGTCTTAGTTCATTTTCATTAATGAAATCAGCAAACAATAACACAGAAGAAGCAGCCCCATGCAGTATGATGACAATGATATCAATAAATCTGCCCCATAAATGAATATTGGGCAGAAAAGGATTCTTATCATGCAGACCAGGAATAAATTGGAATAGGAGGGGGCTGTCATGGTCCCATGGTGGTACCTCTAGTTTGAAGATTAAAATTGTTGTCAAAGATAAAGTTGTTACTGGAAAGTATGAGCCTAGTTATTTCATTATTGAATTCAGTAGGAAAATTCTGGGCTATGTGGTTACATGTGAAATGGTGTTCACATGCCATTAAACCTAAATCATGTTGAATGCTGGTGTAAAGGCTAATGACATCCACAGATACCCTGAAATCAGGGAAACTGGATGGCTCAGTGGCTTGTTAGCAGGTTAAGGACCCATTCACCTCTAAGTCACAGGTTCAAATCCAGCACAGGTTGGTGGTGGTCTAAAGCCATTATCACCTGAGGGCTGTTCAGTGGCTGATGTGAAATGAGTTGTGGTGATCTTCATCAGGTTCCCAGTGGGCAAGTGTCCACATCATAAAAGCCACCAATAGTACTAATTGTCACCCTTGCTGGCATTCTTACATGAGAGGCCTAGGATCAAATGGGCATGAAGTCTGAACTATCCTCTCTCCTATGTGGTGGTCCTTCCATGGCAGGTGGCAACAAAGTGGTGGGCTACTAGGGGGCAGCGTGGACAAGCTTGCACTGTGATTGCCTGTGCTGTACCTGTCATTTGACTAAATGGAGGACTTCAGTGCTGTTAGCTAGGCTCCTTTCACAAGTACTAAATTCACACACACAAAAAATAAAACAAAAAAAACTTAAAAAACAGCAACTCTGAAATCAATTGCCTGATAATCTTCATACATGTTCCGGTCCCTGTCTCTTGACTGATAAGCTGGAAACATGGTTTATTGCCATCAAACCCTGTTGTAATTGATGTTCTTTGATTGCAATTTTTTAATTTGTGTAATCGACATGAATTGTACAGGATACCATTGAAAATGAGCTGCCACTCAATGGTCTTGTTCTGAATACAAACTTATTCTGCTACTACTACCTACTACCACTACTACTACCCTGGTTTCCTCCCTAAATGTAGCACCTTGCATCTGGCTATATTGTGTCTGAGGCTCTAGGAATCTGACCAATCACCCAGCTTGTAGGTCTTCCTGATCTTTATCCCCATCCTCAAGGGAATGTGTGACTTTGGCCAGCTGAAAGTCATCCACAAAATTAAAAAGGTTGCTGGAGGCCCCAGCTTCCTGATCACTGATGAAGAGTATTGAAGAGTACTGGCCTCCGCATGCATCCTTCAAGAATGACACTGAGTACTTCTCTCCACTCAGAGTAGTGCCCAAACACCACCACCTCTTATATGTCTTCAGTACACAGTTCTAATGTCCCTGGCTTAGAAACTCACCACAGTATCCAAGGCTTTGCTGAAATCCAGATAAGCTGTATCCACAGTCTTGCTCCTATCCACCGCCCAAATAACACCCACAAACAGGGACAACCTAGGAGGAAAGTTCTTCTCAGAGAGGAAGCATTAACTGCATCATGAGATCTTGGGGAATATGTCCTTGAAAACTGAACCAAGAGAATTCCAACTCTTTTCCTCCTCTCAGCACCAGTACATAAATCTGGAACCAACTGTATGTTATAGGAGAGAAACGGACCAGCTCTGTGTGACTTATTTACTTTGTGAAAAAATTTTGAAGACTGTATGGTAGGATTAAAGGTATGTTTATACTGTCAGTTTCCCAGCACTTTCTGACCACATCTGTGCTGCCCCAAACTCTTGCACTGACTCTGGTCAGTGTTTACACTATCCCCCTCTGTGTTGATTCAAGTTGCTCTAGAGAAGGTAGTACAACTGGGAGCCGGGTTGCTTGGATGCCTGCAGCTTACAATACCTGAATCTGCACCTTATAATGCAAACTATGTTACCTATACCCTGGATCCATGTATGCCTGCATCTTTATGTCTTATGTTCTCTTCTCTTTTGACCACACCTGACGAGGTACCTTTGGAAATGAGCCTCTGGCTCAAAGGTTGTAAACTGATTGCAATATAAAATGAAATAAATAAATAAATGTGCTTTGTTCTGGAGTGAGCAGTGCAACAATTTACGAGGCTGCATACAATGCTTGCTTCAATACAAGTCCCCACTGCTGCACTGGATTCAGAAGAAAATCGGAGGGACACTTACCACAATGTGGTATGTATTTACACAGCTGCTTTTGTACAACAACCAGTGTGCTTGGGTTAATGTGTTACATATTCAGCCATGTGAACATGCCTTTAGATTTTTAGTAATTTTAGAGTCTTTCTGGTCTATACTGTTGTGTTTGAAGCTGTTAATTTTAAATTTCTGTGTGTGTGTGTGTGTGTGTGTGTGAGGTGGTGTTTGTGTATGTGGTAGTAGTAGTATAAATTTGTATTTTTAGTCAGGAAAATTTGAAGATGCACCATTAATGCAACAATACCCTGCTTACAACATGGTCCTGAATTCACAAATTAAGACTACTACAGGAAGAATCCATAAAATACAATATCAATTAATGAAAAGTAAATCCATACAAACATAAGTACATATGACAAGCGATCAACAAATACAACATTGGAAGCTGTTCAGAGTTCATGCAACTAAATAAAGCATCTTCATCTAATACAGTTACACAAATGCATGCAAATATTTCCCCATTACTTGTAAATCTTTTTTTGTTTGTTTTTCATACAACGTTTTACTCCTTGGGCTAGCTCTGTCAGCACCTGTCCCCACTTTACCTCAGGTAGCACCCACATCCCCTGACCTATCTTGCAGAAAGCCCCCTACAGACTGCCCCAAGTAGTAGGGCCGGAGGAGGGAGGGCTGCCCTCTCCCCCAAATGCACATATCTAGATGGTTCCAGGTGTCTGGATGGAGGTGCAGATCTGCAGTGGTGCACAGGGCTTCATTCTGTCCTTGGATCCCCATTTCTATTTTCTCCGCAAGCCCTCACCATGGTGTCATGACAGGAGATGAATGTGAAGACACACATGTCCCACAGATCTATGGCCCCTCCCATCAAGCTGCTCATTGCCTGCACTACCGCTGAACCTCGACCCAATGGCAGTCAAAGGCCAATATGACATGCCACCCCTTCCCAAGAGAGAAGAGCTGTCCCAGGAATGCTCAATCCCCTCCCACCCTGCCAACCCCCAGCAACCCATGCTCATTCCCGATCATGGGTCACCAGTGTGGCAGAAGGTAAGGCATTTAATGCCTTGGCCCTCCATACCATCAGGCCTGCCCATATCTTGTAACTGTTGTGTAAATATTAAATATTTTACATTAATATATCTGTAATTGCAGAATGTACATAAGTGCAGGTAACCTTTGTTGTTGGGTAATTCTGCGAACTGCTTTAGTAAGAGCTAAGAGCACTACTAAATTAAAAGTAAAATTGCATGTGATACAGAGCAGGGATACCTGGAGTGACTAGGAGGATTCCTGTTTCCAAGAGGTCTTGTACTGTGTGAGCAACAGCCTGACCTCATTCTGTGTGAGCAACAGCCTGTGGTGAAACTTGAAGGAAGCTGCCTTAAGTGCAATGGGACCAGGCTAATGGCAGCATGACTCAGTGAGTGACTAGGGCTCCCTGGGAGGTTTTATAACAAACTGCTGGCAGCGGGTGGGATTATTTTGCTCCTTCCCAAATGGATGCCAAGCAGATGTCATCGGGAAGCATACTGTGTGTGTGTGTGTGTGTGTGTGTGTGTGAAAGGTATGAGGTTACCCAGCAAACAAAAAATATTATCTGTTAAGACACAGAGCAAGATATACACAGGCAGATACTTTATATACTGCTGGGATTTTCTCTTAGTGAAGTGTAGTAAGGTGAGAAAGCACTATGCCTGGAATATATAAGAGGTTAACTGTGGCACATCTGCATGATTTTTGAGAAAAGATTTGACTCGTCTATGAGAAACAAAAAAAGTCAGACCTTGTAGAGACCCTTATGAAAAGTGACCTAGAGAAGAGTAAAACTGGGGTCCATTAAGGAGGCTGGCCAGAGTAGTGAGCATGAGATCAGTGAGACTGAGCTACAGCCACGAAGCAGATGGGCTGTGCAAGCAGACCGGTGTGAGATGATGAAACTGGAGCTCACCCTAATAAAGGCAAAGGCAGATGCAAAGCCACAAAAAGCAAAAGTAGAGGCTTACCTGCACAAGTCAAAGTTGGAAGCTGAGAAGTGTTAGGAAAAGCTTGTGACAGAGAAACATAGAAAATGTCAACAGATATCGGCTCAGCGGCATATCCAGTCTGCCTTTCCCTGCCAATCTAAGAAACTGAGCCCTGTCAATCCAAGATTCTCCGCCTAACAGTTGATGTCAAGTTAGCCCCCTTACTGACCTTCTTAACAGATCCCTATGCCTCAGCTAATTCCCAAATGCATGGAAATTGGCTGAAATTAGCCCTATCCATAAAAATGGAGACGGCACATTACCAAACAACTACAGACCTATCTCCATCTCCTTCCACCCAAAGCCCTGGAGAAAGTAGTATCCACCCAACTCGTGGATTATCTATCCAAGCATAACATACTATGCCCAGAGCAGCATGGCTTCTGCCCTGGTCAAAGCACCACTACAGTCCTATTGGAGTTCTCCCACCAAATACACTCTGCACTTCATGCTGGGGAGATCGCTGGGGCAGTGTTCATTGACCTACTCAAGGCCTTTGACACTGTGTATCACCCACTGTTGCCTGACTTCCTCTGATAGCTTGGTGTCACTACTAGCCCTCTGGCCTGGTTCTCCAGCTACCTCCATGACAGATCCCAATGGGTCAAAATAAATGATATTCTATCAACTGCCCTGCCTGTATGCTCTGGGGTCCCTCAAGGCTCCATCCTGGGCCTCACATTGATAAAACACCCTTCCCAGCTCCTGCTCAGGCAAAATGCTTCTATACACTGATGACGCAGTCCTCATAGCCTCACACGCCAACCCACTCACATTCCAGAGCTCCTTGCAACTCACCTTCAGCAAAGCAGAAAAGTGGCTCCTCGACCATCATCTGGTTCTGAACCTCAAGAGGACAAAATCTATGATTTTTGCACACAGCCAAATTAACTCCAGAAATGCTCCCCTTCGCATCATCCCCAGAACCCTACATCCCCTTGAACAGGTATCAACACACAAATACCTGGGCATCACCTTCGACTCAGCTTTCTCCTTCCATGCCCATCTTAACTCTCTGTCCTTTATCATGAATGCCCAGATTGTACTCCTCTACCACCACAAAGACTGCCTCCCTGAGTTTGCCCTATGGCTGGCTATCACCTCCTCCATCCTGTCTTTGGTTGATTATGGACTCCTTACCTATACAGCTGCTGATCCCACTGCCCTCACCAAAGTCCAGACAACTATCAACAAAGCCTGCAGGCTCCTGACTGGCACTCCTAGCAGAACCCACACATGCCAGCTCTACTCCACCTCGAACCTACTCACTTTTGAAGAATGCCTGCAATACCACACACACATATATACTAGCAAAAAAGACTACTTGGGCTCTCCCCCCCTCCAAGGAGTCGCCACATCCCTTAAGCAGGCCTCCCATTCGGTCATCACCCAAAACACAACAAAAGCCACTTTCCAGGTGCCAAGAGCCAGGACTTCACTCGCCCAAAAGTATTTCCACTACACAGCACCATCCTGGTATAACTCCCTCCCCATGTACATTACTAATATCTCCAAAATTGGATCTTTCAAAATCGCCTTACGCAAACACCTCACTGACACTTGGAGCTGTAAATGCCCATTATAGGGCCTTACCGAGAGCGCCGTTTCTAACCCAGTCTGCAAAAATAGACCCCCCCCCAGGCAACCACCACCTACTACTCCTAGTCTCTTATAGTATTACATATGTACTAGTTTACTTAGAATAGCTTCTTGTAGCCTGTACACCATGCACTGTAACCTGTGTGCTCCAATGTGTCACTGAAATTGCTTAGTTTTTGTATGCTCTTCTGTATCTAACCTATATCATTCACTGAAATGCCTTGCTTTGTATACTCTTTTGTATCTCACCTGTATTGTTCCCCACTGTCTTACTCCACCAATATGTTGTCTACACTCCCTGTGATGAGGTGCCTTTATAAATGCGTCTTTGACTCAAATGTTGTAAATCCAAATTGTGAATAAATAAATATATAAATTCCCCTCTTCTCCCCTGCCCCCCCCCATTGTGGGAAAAGATCTTGCTTATGGAGAATGCAGGTAGTTATTTACACAATTTGTCGTTTCAGTAGAAGATAGGGATTTACAATGTCAGCGTGGGAATATGGAGCTGGTGAGGTGCTGACATCACGGACAGCATCCTGATGTTGTTCACAATTTATTTACCCAGGAGAGCTCAAATGAGTTGCAACATCTCACTTTCAGTGGAATCCTGCATCTACCTGTAGTGTGAAGTACAATAGTCCCTGATACAGAACTCTGGAGCACAGTCAGCAACAGTGTTTGTTTAGCACCGACACATTGACCACAAATACTGTACAATCACAATGCAAAAATAAATCAATTATTGCAAAAGTCAAACTTTTGTTTATGGCATTGATTACATTAGCACACTACTTTAGCACACTGTCTGATCATTTGGCCATTTTAGAAAAAAAAGAGAAAATCAACACTTGGAATAAGCTGTCAGTGGTGGCATTAAAAACTAGCCCTGTGTACAAAAACAGACAGAAAACAGACAGAGTAAGAGACAGTGAAATGGTAGATGGCCAGAATGTAGAAAGATCAAGCATAATTGAGGTGGTTGTGGAAGGGAAATCAGAAAAGATACCACATGACATATATATCATAGGTGATTCTATCATCAAGCACACTAATACAATTACAATATTAAAGAGGAAGGAACAGGTTACTAGTGTGTCATTACTATGGACTGGGTTAAAGGATATTCATGAGTTACTACCAAAAATAATTACAACAGCAAGTGTTAAACCATTAGTTCTGATACATGATGGTACTAACGACTTGAATCATGACTCAGAGTTGGAGATATTAAATCATTACAAAGCTATACACAAACACCTGAAGGAGAAAAAATGTGATGTGATATTGTCTGAAATTTTCCCTGTCCCCAGAGCTAGGTAAGCAGCAAATAGGAAACTATTACGAATCAACAATGCATTGAGGAATTGGTGTCTACAGGAAGGAAATGCCTTGATAAAAACTTGGGAACTTTATGAGGGGAAATAAGGAAAAATCTGTACTGCAAGGATGGTCTGCTTCTCAGTCACAGTGGAAGCATGCTCCTGGGGAGTGTGTTTAAAGGGAAACACTGGAAAAGGCGCAACTTTACCCAGGCACTATAAACATTCCTGATCAGTGCTTTCAGACAGTAACATTTTATTTTAATTCCTCTAATTGCTTTTTTAGTGATTTAAACAGTGGCCTTCAGCTTTCATTTTCTGTTGTTGGCAGCCACCATTTCATGAGTAGCAGAGAGCTTCCTGAGCTCACTTTATGCTAATATGACATGCCAACCAATAGCAGAGGTCAGACAGGCATATTAGCATACAGTGAGCTCAGGAGGCTCACTGCTGCTCATGAAATGGCTGCTGCCAGCAACAGGAAGTGGAAGTTGTTGGTAGCAGTTCTAAATAATTTAAAAAAGTTGTTGCTGTCTGAAAGCACTAATTGAGAGTTTCTGTAGGGTCTGAGGAAAGCTGTGTCTTTTCCAGTGTTTTCCTTTAACAACACTAGAAATAAATATTTAAACTAAAGGAAGGGGGGGATGGAGAGGAGATATGGGACACCCAGATAAAAATATTATACTCATAAATGAAAGAAAGCGATACAAATCATGTTACAGAGAGGGACTGTCAACAATCAATTAATCTCCTAGTATTAAATGCAAGAAGTCTGAAAAGCAAAATGGACAAACCTAAGCATACACTGAAACAGGAGAAAATATTGATATGTGCAGTGACCGAAACCTGACTCAACAAATATGACTGGAGAACTGAAATACAGGGATACCAGATGTTTCACAGAGATTGGAATAATAGGTGTGGTGGCAGAATAGTGTTCTACATACTAGACAGTATAAGGCAAACTAAATAAATCCCACACTGACTACAGGGAAGAATGGGAATATATAGGTTGAAATACAATACTAAAGTGACAATAAATGTTGCATATAGGCCACCTAATCAGAGTATTGAGGAACAAAATTACTTTTTAGATCAAATAGGCAAACAGGACGTTGAGGGAAATTATATACTAGTGGGGGATTTCAACTACCCAAATATAAACTGGGAAACACAAACAGGAACAACAGCTCAGGAAAATAATTTTCTGGATATAATAATGTTAAAAAATCTTGAACAACTGGTCAGGGAACCAACACGGAAGACCAAAATCCTAGACCTGGTGCTGACTAATTGTAAGGAGGGGTGGAACATGTTGAAATACTGAAACCATTGGTAGATAGTGACCATAACATGATAAAAGCAACCATAAAATTTAAGTATAAAACATGTGGAGGGGTTGCAAAATTAAAATGTTACAATAAAGCAGATTGCAAAAGTATGAGAGAGTATTTGGTAACCTGGGATTGGGAACAGAAGTTATAGGATAAGAATCTTGAAACAATATGGAACAAAATAAAGAATAAGATTGAATTATGTACTATACAATACGTACCAGAAATTAGTAAATATAATTCATGCAGAAGAATACCTAAATGGTTTAATAACAAAATTAAGAGAAACATCAAGAAAAAAAGGAAAGTATACAAGAGATATAACATCATCCAACGGATAAGAATTGTATATATATATATATATATATATATATATATATATATATATATATATATATATAAATTAACACTGTACAGTAAAAAAGAAATAAAAAAGCAAAAACAG
This sequence comes from Neoceratodus forsteri, assembly GCA_016271365.2. NCBI lineage: Eukaryota > Metazoa > Chordata > Ceratodontiformes > Ceratodontidae > Neoceratodus > Neoceratodus forsteri. Next base: position 655,574,478 of record CM057453.1, read on the forward strand.
ATAATGAAATTAAAATGGCTACATTAACAAAAGACAATAAAAAAGTCCTTTGTCAATTATATAGGGAGTCTCAAGGGTGGCCAAAACACAGTTGGACAAATTAAGGAAGGAGATAATGTTATAACAAGTGAAAAATTAATGGTGGATGCCTTCAATAGTATTTCACAAGCAGTTTTAAGAAACAGGAGCAGGAGTATATTGAACTGGATGCGAGGTATGGGAAATTAGAACAGATCAGAACTACTTCTATGGAAGAGGTTTCATAAAACTTACAGAGCTGAAAGTCAGTAAATCCCCAGATCCCATTGGTGTGCACCCAAGGCTATTGAAAGAACTGGTCAGAGAATTAGCAGGACAAATCAGCATACTTCTCAACAAATCACTTATGGAGACAGCAACAATAGCGAACTGGAGAAGGGCTAATGTTAGAGGCGCAGGTCAGGCAGTATAGAAAAAAATCAAGAGCAGTTGTAGAATTCCCAAAAAGTGTTTATTAGTACTAACAGTAACATAAAAAAATGTGTTCAGTATAACTGTTTACAAAGGCAAAATAAACAGAAAAGATCCACCTAAGTTTTCCTTCAATCTATGTGTGTCTCTGTATCTCTCAAAACATTGCAGCTCTCTCTTATTAGTCTTTGCAACCCCCATCCTTAACAAGCATCCTGTTTTTTTTCTAAAATGTTCTTGTAAGTATCAGGCAGGTGCAGCAAGAACACAATGTCCCAGAACTGAGGCCCCTTCTACACAGTTTCTGAAAAAGGGCTTAAAAGTTGCTCTCAGGTTAACCCTTCGAGTTCCCAATAGTTTTTTTGAAATAATCTCAAACTATAATTACATACATTTCAGCAGTAACACTATATAATTTCTAACCAAAGGGATCGCAATATCAGTTACATTTCCACCTAATGATTTGCATATATTTTTTAAACCAACAGATATGCAAGGGAGGAAAAGACAGAAACAGCAAGGAAAAACTGAGAGACAGTGAGAGGCAAAGAATTGTGATACTGTCGGGGTGATCAAATCCTAGGTTCCATGAGAAAAGTTGGTTGCACACCCAGACAGACAAAATATGGGAAAGGAAAAAACAGAACAGATCCCTGCATTCAAACTCTCCATAACAACTGGGATAGGGTCCTATTCAACCCTGTCACATAAACCCCCCCTCCTTAAGAGGGAACCTGTTTTATCAAACAGGTTTCCAAAACTTTATATTAATTCTGTACTAGTATTAGTTTCTAACTTTCAGAAATTAAGCACATGTGCAGTATCTTTTTTTCTATAACAGTACAGCAAACAGTAAAGTTTAAACTCATACATTTGCTTTTCACTCTTCGGAACCCTCAATTCCTTATCCATATATTGACAGAAAGTCAGCATTGCTATTCTCTTTACCAGATTTGTGAATCACCTTGAATTTAAATGTCTATAGTGCCAGGTACCACCTTGTGATTCTGGAATTTTTATCTTTCATTTGGTTAAGCCAACAGAGAGAATTCTGATTTGTTATAAGTACAAAGTCCGTTCCTAACAAGTAAAACTTAAGGGACTCCATGGCTCACTTTGCTGCTAGACATTTCTTTTCAATGGTGGAGTACCTTTTCTCTCTGTTATGCAACTTCCTCCTTAAGTACAGAGTAGGATGTTCTGTCCCATCTATATTTTGACTCAGGACTGCACCTAGGCCTAACTCTGATGCATCTGTTTGTAACAACAATTATTTCTCAAAGTCTGGGCTTCTTAAAACAGGGGCTGAACATAATGCAGCCTTTATGGCTTGCAAAGCTTCATCACACTCTGGAGTCCCTTTCACATTATTTGGGTACCATTTTTTTGTGAGTTCAGTGAGGGGAGTAGCTAACTCAGTAAAGTTTGTCTTTAAGTTGCAGATAATCTTTTTATTGTGAGATTTCAGAGTTTTACATACACTGAACCTTTAATAAAATGTCTGGAATAGTGGTTTACAACCTTACCACTATAGTACATACAGCCAAATGGAATAATATAATATACCAGAAAAAAACTTTCCTTTTATGTTTCCTACTGGCTAGTAGAATAGAGAACTATCATTAGGTATGTAACTTATTACAATAACAAATATGCCTACTTAACCTGGTAGTGGCTATAAGGATGAGAGGAGTTAAAGGTACCTATTCACCCTGGATGACTAGGATACACGTGTGACAAAGCCTCTTAACATATAGTGCAGAAACTGGGATGGGGGAACCATGTTATCAATCCACATAGGAGCACTCAGGATAGCTATGGAAAAATAAAAAGGTCATAACATTCTTTAACAGTCAGTGCTAATTAGACAACCATTACTACTTGTAGGTTCATGGGAGTTTGAGCTTGTCCTTTGTATACCTGGAGGCAAAATCATAGTTATCAGGGTCAGTATAAACAAAATAGGAGGCCCACATTTTCTCAAATTTAGTAAGACATCTGTTTTTGTAGCAGGACATTCTGGTTAAGATATCCATTTTTTTTCTAGTGCTATAAGCCACTCAGTAGCCTTTGGGGCTGCTAAAGATTTCCATCTTTGTATGATGAGTCTTTCACATTCCACAGAGGCCTGTATAAGCCACAGGATCTGAGCAGTGGAAAGGGTCAAAGTTTGAGGCATAAGGTGTAGAATCCACATGCCTGGGTCTGCTGGTATATCTGACTTCATAAATTGGAAGCAAAGAGTTATCATTGCATCTCATAAAGGGTCCAGGAGAGAGCAGGCCCAGAGGATGTGAAACAAATCTGCCTCAGGTGCATCGCATCTCCAGCAATTGTCATTGTTTAAAAGACCCATCTGTTTTAATAGGGCAGGGGCATTGTACCAAAGGTGCATGATTTTATTCTGTAAAGGATAGCTCTGGGGGACACAGCAGGCCTGGTGTGTTCTTAGCCAACACTAGATCTGTGATGGTTACATCTAGTATATTTGCTCATTTGGCCTTAGCCAGGGTAGAAGGATTTCTTTTTCCAATTGTTTAACCAGGTGAGACACACTAAGCTGAAAGCTTGTTTACAGGTGCAACCTGGGAGCACAGGGAAGTTAAGGGTCACACAGTATGCAAGGGGGGACTGTGGGATTCAAACCCAGGTCTCCAGATTTGCAGCTCAGATCCTTACACCACGGTGCTGTACTGCCTCCCTTGATTTGAAGTGCTGCCTCTCATAAACTGTTGTATGGAGCCAGCTTTCTCTTTCCGAAGCGTAATCCAGGCTTTAATTGAAAGAGGGGAATGCTTGACCGATTTGCATCTTTTACGCACTGCACATGAACATAAACTTTTAACCCAAGAGTTATAGATGCTTTCCATCTGAAGGTACTTCCAAAAATTACTTTGAGGCAGTCCATATCCATATTGTAAGCCATGGAAAGATTCCATGACCCCTCCCTCAGGTATGCACAGATCCCCAATATACTTTATCCCTTTGGGGATCCCATCTGCCAATTTCAAGGAGCATTGTCATTGCAGAGGCTGGGGTCATGTCAAAGCAGAGTGTGTTTCCCATGTTAAGACAGTGGAGGTTTTGAGCCCTAGCTTTGCCCAAGCCAGGTGAGATTGCTGGATGGAGTGCCAGCCTTTAAGAGATTTTGGTAATGGATGGACTGTGTTGCCGTTATCAAGGAGCCATTCATTAAATCCCTTTCTATGTGAGTCCAGGCTGGAGGTGATGGGAAAGGACTTACCTTCTTCCTTTAAGAATTTTGCCGCCATGAATGCTATGGAGTATTCATAAAAATCTAGTAAATTCAACCTCCTCTCAGATTTGGGGCCCTCAAATTTGCTCTACTATATCTGGGCTCGACTGAACCCCATATAAAGGAGCTGAGCAGTGCGTTCAACTTCTGATTCCAAACTTCGGGCAGGAAGGAAGGAGGATGAGATAATAGATGGTAAACCCTGGGGGCAAGCATCATTTTAATTGCTGAGATTTTGCCTGCCATTGAAAGATGCAGATGTGCCCATCTGTCTATGCCTTTCCGAAATTTGGATATCAGGGGTTTAAAGTTTATATCTACCAGATGTGTAAGTCCAGAGGTGAGTCTAATCCCCAGGTATCTTACTTTGGAGTGCGCCCATGCTGGGCCCATATTCCCCATACCCGATGGAAAGATTAATACATTCAAAGGTAGAATTTCGTATTTAGCTGTATTAATCTTTCGGCCTGAAAGTTCCTCAAATGCTGTTAGTGTTGAGAGGATGTGTGGGAGACTGAGGGGAAGGTCCTGGGTCAAAATCAGACAATCATCAGCGTATAATTTAGTGGTATAGCTCTTGTTCACTACCATATTCCATACATGTGCGGATGGGTTCTAAGGGCAGCAGCAAGGAGTTCAATTGCAATACAAAAAGTAAGGGGGATAACGGGCAGCCCTGTATGACAGGCTATTATTAGTAAGAACTCTGGCTGTAGGGCATGCATAGAGAGTTTTAATCCAGGTGGAAAAGTATGGGCCGATGTTAAAACTGTGCAGTACCTCATACAAATAAGTCCATTCCACAGAATCAAATGCCTTTTTGAAATCAATTGCAACTGCTGCTGCTGTTGTGGGAAGTGATGCCGCTAATTGCATTAAAGTAACCAGTGCTCTTATATGGTCGGAGCTTATCCTACCCTTAACAAACCCCACCTCAGATGGATGTATTAGGTCTGGTAGATGTAGCTCTAATTTAGAAGCTAGTACTTTAGCTAATATCTTGGCATGTGCATTTATTAACGAGGTGGGCCTGTAGCTAGCAGGGAGGGAGTGATCTTTACCCTCCTTTGGCAGGACAGTAATTATGGCTTCAGATAACGTGGGAAGGAGATGCCAACATTCATCTGCCTCATTAAACATATTGCCAAAGGGGTTGTGATCAGGGGTTGAACTAATTAGTAAAAATCTGCCAGAAAACCATCTCCACCTGGGGCTTTATGAGGGGACATGTTAGATGTTGCTCTGTGAATTTCTTCTATGGTGATGGGGAGATCCAAAATATCTTTCTGGGGCTTAGATAGTTTTGGTAGGGATAGGGTCTTCGTGAACTGACTAAGAATTTTTGTCCCAATTCACCTGAAAGGAGTATAGTGTGAGATAGGAATCAGTCATGATTTTGTTAATGGTGGAAGGGGTCTGGAAGAACTGAACTGTCTTGTCTTTTAAGTTAAGAATGGATCGTTCTGCTTGGGGTTGTTTTAGTCTGTAGGCCAACAGTTTGCTGGCCTTTTCTCCCTCAGCTTGGTAACAGTGTTGTGTTCTGTGTATGTGCAGTTCAGCCTGTCTAGATACTATTGTATTGATCTTTATTCTGGTGGCAGTTAAGGCTGTTATTATGGAAGGTGTCTGACGGGGCTGAGGGTTTTGATTTGTATTTGGCCTCCAAACGTTGTAAGGTTCCTTCTAGTTGTTTTAATTCCTGGTCACTTTGCTGGCTCAGAACAGGAAAACTTATGATTCCTCCTCTTATGTGGCCTTAAAAGCCTCCCATATGCAGGAGGCAGAGGCAAAATATGGGGGGTTATCCTAGAAAAAATCTTCTGTGGCCTTCTGGAGCCAGTGTACAAAGTCCTTATCAAGCAGTAGGAGGACTCTAACCTCCACAACTGAGATTTAGGGGTTTGTATGACTGGTAGAAAGTGGTCGGAGATAAATATCTGGGAGATATCTACCCCTGAAGTGGCAGCAGATAGTTTGGGGGAAACCAGCCAAAAGTCCAATCTGCTAGCCATAGCATGTGGTGCCAAAAAGTAGGTAAAATCCTTTGCCGAAAGGTTTAATACCCTCCATACATCTGATAGCTGATGCAGGGAGATAAGATCCTGTAGGGCATGCAGAGCTCTGCAGTGAGGCTCAGGTCTAGAGTTAGACCTATGCAGTAGGCCATCCAGTACCAGGTCAAAATCACCTCCCATTAGGATATCAGGATTGTCATATGATATATACCTAATTTTTTGGGAGATGTTATGAAAAAATTGCAGACGGTCTTCATTTGGGTCATATATATTTACCAGGATCAGGGGACAAAGGCAGTAGATACCTTCATAATGATCCACCTACCATCTCCACCTGTATACACTTTTGGGCTGCCATTGTAGATTTTCATGTAACAGAATGGAAACCCCATTTAGCTGACCCTGCCATGCAATGTGTTTCTGTACCCTCCCATTCCCTAGCCAGCTTAATAGATTCTTTTGAGCTCAGTTTAGTTTGTTGTAAGATGGCAATTTGATGCCCATCTTTTCAGTCAGAAAAGTACCATTTTCCTCTTTATAGGATAATTCAATCCCCTAACATTCCAAGTAGTGGCTGTTATATCTGAAAATTTAGCCATATTCAGGGTGTTTCATTCTGCATGCCAACATAAGCATGTTATCATTAAAACCATCTCGAGTGCAAGTAAAATGAAGACATAACTAATCTGGTAGAGGTTCACCTTTCCCCATCCTAGGGGACCCAGTGCTGCAGCCAGAGGGGAAGACGGGGTGACCAAGCATTAATCTGAGTGAACTCTGAAATCACATTTTGTCTTTGACAATGAACCAAAAGGGTATCAGATAGGTTGATATATCAGTGTACAACCCTAGTTTGGTGCATATATAAAGATAAACCTTAGGACTGATAAGGGGGTGGCACTGCTAGAAAGAAGGGCATTGACTCAATGATAAGCTGGTTTCTCGAATCATTGCAGTAGCATAAATTACTAGCATGGGTAGTTGCCCTATTTGGCAATATGTTGGGTATGCAGCATCTTTCCGACCTGGGAGACATGCAAAAATCCTCCCCCTCCCAATGGTCAGATCCTGCTCCTGGGGGTGGGAGGGAGTTCAGGGTACAAGAGAAAGCTCTATTTCTTACCTTGGTAGACAAAGTAAGCTCTGCGCTCATCCTATATAAGTGCTGAGATTACCAGTCATACATATCCAACAGGCAAAGGCACCTGAGATCTCCCTGTGGGGGACTATGCCAGAGATAAAAGGAGGGAAATTGGAAGATGGGAGAGGAACCAGATTGTCAGAATATTAAGGTTGCTGATGCAAAAAAACAATAAGCTGAAAACAGGTTATGCTACCTAACTAACAAGAAGATGCAGCTTCAGCAAGATTCCACAGTTATTTTTCTCTCATTTAGAGCTGTTCTTTGGCTTCTCATGCTCTTTATTCATATAAGGGTTCATGTAAATCTGAAAGCATTCCAGCAGTATAATTAAACTCCACAAAACCAGAGGTTATCGCCCCAGCATCATCAGGAGGAGATTAGTAGTGTCTGTTCTTCTACTGGAACCCATTAAGCTTCTCATCAATCATTGGCACATATCCAGGCACTCACAATAATAATACTTTATACTGAAGCTTTAAAGTTGGAGCACCGGATTACCTCCTATGCCATTGCTTAACAGCAGGTGCCTCCAGGTTAAGCAAAGCTGCTAGTTACGACCAGCTTATCACCACAGTGCTAAAAGTCACCTTATGGACCAACAAAGGGAGACATTAACTGCCCCATTCAATCGACACCAGCAGTAAAGGTGCGTGGATTGTTCTAGCACTTTCGCTGGGATGGCTGTATGTCTTGAGGTAGACCTTCACAGTAAGCCAAATTAGCGAGCTATAACAAGAAATGTAAACCACATCTCATAGCAGTAGCAGGAGGGCAGGCAAATATCACCTATCATAGTAACAAAATCCTGCACCAATCCTGTAAACATGTATACCTTCTACATGGCATTAATATAGTATGTTCAGTTCAGAACTTATGCATTTCTTAAACAGTAAGCCCCTCAAACTCTTAATATGGTGTAGCATTCCACAATACCCGAAGCGATGCTGTGATAATTAACTGTAGTATCCCTATGGGAAAGCAAGCGGTGTGGCTAGCTTAGGCTTTCATACTGACTATTACCCCATGGAAACTAGTTTTAAGAAATGAGCCAGCTCACGGCCCAAAATTTGGTCTCAGAGCTAAGGAATCATTTAAAGCACACAAGGCACAGTATTTAGCAGTGGGCCCCCAGGACTATTAGCCGCACCACTTACCTCACTTTGCAGATATAGATTAAGTCTCCCGAGGACAGCCATTTGTTCTGAATCTGCTCCTTTGATTCAGTAGTGCTCAGCTCGAGTCAGGGACTCTGAGGGTCCTCTGCCCAGTCCTTCTGTAGCGGTGCCAAGTCAATAGTCAGATCTCCATTTACCAGATGGAGATCTATGCTTAGTTAACATTCTTTTCTGGAATGTCTAAAGCCACAGGTATAAGATCCCATAGCAGCTCATATTGGTTGGCGTGTTCACGGGTGGAATATGCAGATGAGCCTCTGCTACTGGAGAAACGTTGCTTCCTCTGGCGGCTCCTTGATCGGTTCCTCTTCTGCCTTTCTAAATACGGTGAGACATTCTTCCCGGATTTTGGAAGGTTCTTCTTCCTCTGTCTCCCACGCTGTTGTAGCTGCCAGTCACTTCCAGGTTATGTTGCTGAAGAGGGAATGACATTGCAGCTGGGAAGATTAGCAGGGGAGCTTCTCTCCGTGGTGACTGCATGAGGTTTTGCTGAGGCCCTGGCTCTCCCACAATATCTGCCAGAAACATCTCCACCTCTCCGGGTGAGTCAAAAGTGATTTTTTCTCCCTTGTAAAGCACTCAAAGCTGTGATGGATATCGCAAGGAGGCAGGCAGGTTCAACTTAAACAGCACTTGTTTTATTGAGCCATAAGCCCTGCGTTTCTGAGACAAGCCATGGGAACAGTCTTAAAAGATTTGCATGGAGGCCCCATCCTATCAGCGGGTTTTTAAGTCTTGGGCCACCTGCAGAAAGGATTCTTTAATGGGGCATCTAGTAAACTTACACAGTATAGGGTGAAGTCGATCTCCCAGTTGTGATTTTAGGGCTAACGACCTTTGTGCTCGTTCCAGCTCCAGAGGAGGTTGATTATTTAATTTTAGCATGATTGGAAGAGAGCACTGCAGGAATGAAACCATATCTGGGCCTTTGGTACCTTCCAGCATTCCCTCTAGATGGATGTTTTTCCTATTTCCACTATTTTCCAGAACATCAACCTTAGCCAATAAGTATTGTATTTGGTTATGATGGTCTCTGGATTGAAGAAATTTGTTGTGTAAAATCTCATTCTGTCTTTTTACTTGTTGTTCTGTGTCTGTCACCCTGGTTGGCATTTTTTCTGCATCCTCCTTAGTGCTAGATGTGGTGGAAATCAGAGCCATTGTATCAATGAGTACTTTGTTTAACACAGAGGTACTGTTGCCCAGTTGTTGTTCCACCGACATACTTGTGGAAGTCTGATGTTCATTATTGTGGACCATCTCTACAGGAGGCTGCTGCATGCCATGTCTGGCCTGATGGTCTGTCTCTGACTTTCAGGTCTAAGAAGGGAGTGAGGAAAGTTTTCAAAGTCAAATAAAATTGCAATCCCAAATCTGATCAGCACAATTTAAGTATCTCTGGCGTCAGCTCTGTCTGATGGATGTAAATCTGTAAAAATATTCTAGAGATGTTGGTGCTGAAATTTCGGATGTTTCAGGATGGATGTAACTGGAACTGCAGTAGATTAGTTTCACAGCTTCCATCTTGGTTGGCTAGCTCCACCCCCCAACTCAGTAAAGTTGGGAAAAAATCTTCGCCAATAACCAGCCAGCCCTAAAAATGACCTGACATGTTTCTTGGTTTTAGGGACAGGGCTGTTAACTACATCTTCTGTCTTAGAAACCTCTGGCTTGACTTCTCCATTTCCCAAAACATACCCCAAATATCTGGTTTCCTGCATGCCCAATGTACACTTGGTAGGATTAATTGTCTGACCTGCCTTTTTGATAGCTTGTATAACTGCTCGAAGGTGTTCCAGGAGGCTTTTCCAGTCTGGACTGTACACCACGACATCATCCAGGTACCCAGCACAATAACCAGTGTGTGGTGATAAAATTACATCTATGTACCACTGAAATGTAGCTGGCACACCATGTAAACCAAATGGCATGGTGGTGAACTGATAGAATCCAACAGGAGTGGCAAATGCAGTTTTGTTTCTGGATTCTTTAGCTAAAGGGATTTGCCAGTAACCCTTGGTGAGATCGAGGTAGTGATATACTTTGCACTCCCAGTCTGTCCGATCAAATCATTTATTCTGGGCATAGGATAACTGTCACATTCTGACACTTGATTAAGTTTCCTAAAATCAAAGCAGATTCTAACACCCTTTCTTTTGTTTACAATTACCATTGGAGATGACCACGCACTTCGACTCTTCTATGATACCTGCTTCTTTCATTTTGCACTTCTTAACCACATCAGCTCTGACTGCTCTGGCAACCTGTATGTCTTTTGCCTAATAGGACTGAACATTCTTGGCACTATTACAAGCTTGACCTCTTTGCTCAGCCTGTTACTGTGAAAATACTGTTAAATGTCTTTAGCACATTATGAATTTCTGCAGTTTGTTCTGAGGTTGGGGAAACATTCACCTTAATAGCATTAGCAGTTACAGTTTGTTCCAGTCTAGCATAAGCTACATCAATACATTCTTTATCAGTTTCTGGTAAAAGTAGCAAAGCAGCATTTGGTATTTTTTTCAACCCATTCCTTGAGGAAGTTGGCATGGTATAGTATATCTTAATAGGATTTTTCCTGTCAGGGGTCTCAATCTCATAGTTAGTGGTACCAATATGTCTAACCACTCTATAAGGTCCTTGCCACTTCATTAACAACTTATTTTCTGTTGTGGGTAACAGTAGCAAAACCTTTTCACCTGGCTCGAAAACTTTTTCTTTTACCCCATGGTCATAATATACCTTCTGCTGGTTTGGGGCCTCTTCCTGATTACTATGGGCAATTTCAACATATTTTGCCAGCTTCTTTCTTAGGGCACACATATAAGACGTTATAGATTGTTTCTCAGTGGGGTTATCTTCCCACATTTCTTTTATCACATCCAGTGGCCCTACTGGCTGCCTACCATACAGCATTTCAAATGGTGAAAATCCTGTTGATGCCTGTGGCACTTCTCTGTAAGCAAAAAGTAGGTAAGTCAAGTAATGGTCCCAGTCTTTCCCTTCCCTTTTACAAACCTTTTTTAACAAACATTTTAGGGTTTGGTTAAAACGCTCAACAAGACCATCCGTCTGAGGGCGATAGGGGAGGTTCTTATGACAGTGATACCTAGTAGTCTGTACAGCTCCTTGAGTAATGCAGCACCAGAATTACTACCTTGATCAGTAATAATTTCTTTAGGTATGCCCATTCTGCTGAAAATTTATGCAAGCTCTGCTGCCAATTTTGAAACTGTGACAATACACATTGGAACTGCTGCTGGGTATCGAGTAGCATAGTCGCATACTACCAGGCTAAATCTATTACCCTTTTTACTTTTGTCTAGAGGGCCAGCCACATCCATTGCAATTCTCGCAAAAGGCACATCTATCAAGGGTAGGGGCACCAGGGGTACCTTGTCTTTTCTAGTGACTGTGGCTACTTTCTGACACTCAGCATAGGAATTACAATAGGTAGCAACATCTTCATGAGTCCCAGGCCAGTAAAATCCATGCAGCAATCTGGGAAGGGTGCTATCCCTCCCGAGTGACCAGCCATAGGACTATCATGTGCTGTCTGTAACAACTCAGACCTATACTTTTGTGGTATAACCAGTTGTTCTGTCTGATCCTGTGTCTGAGGTTTAACCTGTATTCTGTACAGTAACCCATTACATTTTTAAACATAGGTTCACCCTGTTTTGGTTTCACCCCCAGCAGCTTAAAATAAGCCTGGAGAGAAACATCATTAGCTTGCTCTGAAAGAAAATCACAATCAGTTATCAGCTTAGTTTCAGCATTTTCATATGTTACATAGAAACATAGACTTTGACGCAGATAAGGACCGCTTAGGCCCATGTAGTCTGCCCATTTCCTCTACAGGATAGGCTGCAGATCCTAGTTAACCAACAGCCTATTTCTTCCTACCCCACAAGAATTGCCTTATGTCTGTCCCATGCATTCTTGAATTCTCTCACAGTTTTAGACCCCAACCTCCTCAGGAAGGCTGTTCCATGCATCCACTACCCTCTCTGTGAAATAATACTTCTCACATTGCCCCTGAACCGCCTCCTTCTGTCTTTAAATTGTGTCCCCTTGTTCTTGCAAGTCTCTTTTTCTGAAAGATGCTACCCTCTTGGACTTTGTTGATTCCACTGAGGTACTTAAAAGTTTCTATCATGTCCCCCTCTCCCTTCTTTCCTCAAGGGTATACATATTAAGCTCCTTTAGTCTCTCCTCATATGGCTTCTCTTGCAGACCCTGCACCATTTTAGTTGCCCTTCTCTGGACTGCCTCTATCCTGTCTATGTCCTTGCAAAGATGGGGTCTCCAGAATTGGACACAGTACTCCAGATGGGGTCTCACCAACTGTCTGTATAGAGGGATAACAACTTCCTGTTTTCTGCTGATGATGCCTCCCTATACATCCAAGTATACCCCCAGCCCTCCCTACTGCCTTCTCACATTGCTTGCTAACCTTAAGGTCATCTGATATGATTACCCCAGGTCCCTTTCCTTTTTGTTGTTACTACCTCCCACCCATTGTGTATTCTTCCCTGGGTTCTTGTTTCCCAGGTGCATTATTTTGTACTTCTTGCATGGAATCCTAGCCGCCATACTTCTGACCATTCCTCCAACCTTGCCAAGTTCCTTTTCATCCTTTCCACGCCTCCTTGTGTATCAACCCTGTTGCAGATCTTTGTGTCATCTGCAAAAGGCATACTTTTCCTTCCAGTCCTCTGCAATGTCACTGATGAAGACATTAAAAGGATTGGACCGATACTGAACCCTGCAGTACCCACTTGTAACCCCTTTCTTCAGAGTGGACTCCATTTACAATTGCCTTCTGTGTCCTGTTGTCCAGCCAATGTTTCACCAGGCTACCACCCTGGGTCCCACTCCCAGGCTGGTTAATTTGACTATCAATCTTTTGTGGGACTGTGTCAAATGCCTTGCTAAAGTCTAGGTAGGCCATGTCCACAGCCCTTCCTGGTCTACTACTTTGGTCACCCAGTCAAAGAAATCTATTAGATTCGCTCTGACATGACCTTCCGCTGTGAACCCATGCTGTCTTGGGTCCTGTGCTCCACTGGCCTCTAGGTACTGACTATTCTTTCCTTCAGAAGTGACTCCATCACTTTTCCTACCACAGAGGTCAGACTGACAGGTCTGTAGTTTTCTGCCTCTGTCTTGGACCCACTTTTGTGAAGGGAATCACATCCGCCTTCCTCCAGTCCTTGGGTACCACACCATCCTCCCATGATTTATTAAAAAGAGTAATCAGTGGTTTCACTAGTTCCTCCCTTAATTCTTTTAGAATTCTGGGTGAATTCCATCAGGACCCATTGCTTTGTCCACCTTCAGTTTTAGGAGTTCTTGCAGAATCCTTTCTTCTGTGAAAGGACTGGGATTGACCCCCTATCAAGAGTGCTTTCTGTTAATTGGATTAGGCACTTTCCCATCTCTTTGTGGAATACTGAGCAGAAATATTCGTTCAGTATTCCTGCTTTTTCACTGTCCCCCTCTGCCCACCCACCGTTCATTCTATTCAGCCTCACTATCCCTCCTTTTGTCTTTCTATGCTCGCTGATGTACCTATAAAAGGTTTTATCCCCCTTCTTAACTGAGTTGGCTATCTTTTCCTCAGTTTGGGCCTTTGCTATTCTGACTTCCCTCCCTGCTTCCTTCTGCCTTAACTGGTACAGCTCTCTGTCCTGCTCCTTCTATGTTTCTTATACCTCCGTAATGCTATCTTTTCTTCCTGACTTTCACAGCCACCTCTTTTGAGAAACATAGTGGCTTTTTCTTTCATTTTGATTTGTTTATTTGCTTCTCACAAAGGCTTGTTGCCTCTGTGATGGCAGTTTTGATAATTCCCCATTGTTGCTCCACACCTCCTTCTATCCTGTTAGCTAGTGCTTTTCTGAGGCACTATCCCATCTCCCAACTCCTTATGTCCATCAGTCATTTGTTGCCACAGTTTCTTCAGGCATCATCTTTCTTTTCCTGGATTTCCAGATCTTAGAGCTGTGCTCAAACAAGTCTGAATCAAAATTGGTGAAAGGAAGAGTCCCCACCATCTGAAATTTTCTTTGCCTGAGCTCTTGTCACCACAGCTGTTGAAACATCAGCATTTATTCCCTTTGATTAACTCAGTTAATCTTGGAAAGTAATTTCCACTAATCACAGTTATAGGTAATTTGGGTACTACCCCACTTTCATTTGGTGCAGCATCCCATTAATAGTCAGAGTCAATTGGGTGGTGGGATAGTATAGGTGTCCCCATGGATGCAGATTATACCAGTACCTGGTCCTTTTGTACAGTGTTTTCCCAGCACCTCAACATGCACTAGGGTCTGTCTGCTTCCTGAATCAATGAGTCTCTTTACAGTCTTATCTCCCACCTTCACATCAGTTAAATACTTGTGCCAATTTGCTGAGACAAATCTGCTCCAGTGTCACTCTTCTTACGGCAATTTCTTTTAATGTGACCTGGCTAATTACAGTTATAGCAAATAACATCTTTGGGCACAGATTTGTTACCCCCACTAGAATTCTTATCAGACTTGGAGTTTAAATGGGAAAAAGAGTGTCTTGCCTGTTACCTCACTGCTGTGGTGTCTATCTGACCATTTGGTAGTCTACAGCCAAAGAAACTGCCTTTTCCCCATTTTCTTGTAGGAGTTCCTTTACCCAAAGCTGCACATCTGTAGGCAGGATGTTGATGAATTGTTCCATTGCAAATGTGTCAGTGATCTGTGGGACTGTTTTCCCTCTGGTTGGGCCATTTTATCAAGAATTCTCTGAGTTGGGTGAAAGCTCTCAAGGATTGTCGACTGAGTTGTACTCTGAGATCAAAATCTCTGCCTGTAGGTCTCTCCTGAGATGTCATACTCTTTCAGGATTTTTCTTTCACCAGGTCATAGTTTTCTGACTGTGCAGTGCCCATATTGCTGTTGGCAATGTTGGGCTTTCCCTATCAGGTAGGGTACCAGGCTGATTGCTCATTGCTGCTTTGGCCATTGGCAGGCTGTGACAACTCTTTCAAAGTTGTCAGGTATGCCTTGGTCCATGGAATTATCCAGGCTGTGTGTGGGTGATGATGTGATATGGCAGCCACCACACATTCAGTCACTTCACTACCAGTCTAGCATTGCTTGTAAAGTGCTTTGGGATACTGTGTATGAAAAGCACTATATAAATGCTGATTCTTCTTCTTCTTCTTCAATATCATCCAAGGGACACGACTTTGTAAGTTTATTGGCTTTTAAGTTGCTTGTGCTTTGTTGCTCATCTGGATCTATGCTATAACCTCTGCGATTAATAGCTTGCAAGGCATCCATCCATCACTGCACCTCTTCTCTCCTCTGCTGCTCCTGTCACTGCATCTTTTCTCTCCTCCTTGCTTCTAAACATTGAATCTCTTTTTCTCTTTGTTTCTCCATCTCTTTTTGTTGTATAGCCCACCATTTGAAAATGTCCATCAGGCTTTCAGGTTCTGTCACTGCCTGTTCTTTTTCCATAACTTGTGCTGGCTGTACAATCTCAGCTTGGACTTCTGTCTCTGCTGGTTTGGCTGCCATTTTCCTGGTAACCACTCCTGGACTTGCTGCTACAGAATCCATACCTTTCTCTATGCTTCCCTGGTACTAGGTCCAGTACCCATGTACAAAACTCCTGGCTTAGAGTATGCACAGCATAAATCTCACTTAGGCTGACACCATCTGTTGTTCAGGCACAGGTCAGGAAGCATAGGAAAAAACAGAAGCAGTTGTAGAATTCGCAAAAAGTGTTTATTAGTATTAGCAGTAGCATAAAAAAACTTATTCAGTATAACTATTTACAAAGGCAAAATAAACAGAAAAGATCCATCTGAGTTTTCCTTCCATCTCTGTGTGTCTCTGTGTCTCTCAAAACATTGCATCTCTCTCTCTCTCTCTCATAAATCTTTGCCACCCCCTCCTTAACAAGCATCCTGTTTTTTTCTAAAATGTTCTTGTATCAGGCAGGTGCATCATTAACACAATGTCCCAGAACTGAGGCCCCTTCTCCACAGCTTCTGAAAAAGGGCTTAAAAACTGCTCTCAGGTTAACTCATTGAGTTCCCAATAGCTTTTTGCAATCATCTCAAACTATAATTATAGACATTTCAACAGTAACACTATATAATTTCTAACCAAAAGGATCCCAACATCAGTTGCATTTCCACCTAATGATTTGCATATATTTTTATACCAGCAGATATGCAAGGGAGGAAAAGACAGAAACAGCAAGGAAAAACTGAGAGATAGTGAGAGTCAAAGAAATGCGAGACTATCGGGGTGATCAAATCCTAGGTCCCACAAGAAAATCTGGTTGCACAACCAGACAGACAAGAGACGGGAAAGAACAGAACAGATCCCTGCATTCAAACTCTCCATAACTACTGGAACAGGGTCCTATTCTACCCTGTCACAAGCAGTATCATCAATTTCAGGACGATTAGCCTAAATGATGGTGGTGGGCAAAATAATGGAAGGATTTATCAGGGACATGGTGCAGCAGCACATACACGAGAAGAGCTTGATGGATATCACACAGCATGGATTCAGTCAGGGAAGATCGTGTCTGACGAATCTGTTACAATTCTTTGAGACAGTGAGTGATGTACTGGATGGAAGACTACCAGTGGATGTTGTGTTTCTGGATTATTCTAAGGCATTCAATTTGGTTCCACATCATGAGTTAAACAACTAATACAACAAGAGTTTCATCCCAGCATTATTTCATGGGTGCAGTCTTGACTAGATGATCAACACCAGAGAGTTTCTATTAGGGGTAACAATTCACACTGGACAGGTGTGACGAGTGATGTACCACAGGAGTCTCTGTTGGGCCCTGTACTGTTTAATATTTTAATCTCATCTATGCAAACTACAGATAAGGCATGGCTATGTAAATACACAATGATGCTAAAGTAGGAGCTGTAATTAACAAATACAGATGCAGGTATAGATTTCCAACATGAGCTGGATCAACTAAGTGCATGGACTTATAATTATGATCTGAACTTTAACATAGTTAAGTGTAAAGTAATGCACTTGGGACATAATATCAAGGCCTAATATAACCTGAGGGATTGCACACTAGCAGCTATGGTATTGGAAAAGGATTTTGGAGTATACAGTACTGACAATCTAAAATTTGATAATCATGTTAGGAAATGGTGAGGAAGGGCTCATAATTTTAGGGTGTACACTAAGAAATGTTACAAGCAGGAAAAGGAGGTGCTGATTCTGCTTTTACATAGTGCTAATCAGCCACATTTGGAATATTTGTAGCCTGTTGTATCAGTATATAACATAGGTAGCATAAAACTAATGGAAAGACTGCAGTGGAAAATAACTAAACAACTTCATGGATTGGAAAGTGTACCTTATAAAGACAGACTACAAACATTCAGTCTTTATTAAGTTACATACAGAAAGCAAAAGGGGAACTTATGCTATGTTTACAGGGCAGTCAAGGATGAAAACTTATGGACAACATCCGGTCTGTGTAGGAATGATGGTAGTAGGGAAACAAGATCTCTTAGGATGCAACTCAAGTGTGAAATGTGTAAAATTAACAAGAGAAGTCACTGGTTTAGTAAAAGGGTAGTTCGAACCAGGAATTTGTTACTGGCGAGAGTAGTTTACAATAAATCCCTAAATCAATTCAAAGAAAAAAGCTAGATACCTACTATAGATAAGGCGATGTTTTTCCACTGATATGTGGCAAGTCATCAAAAGACTAATGCCTATAGACTTGTAATACACTATGAAACTACAGTATAGTAGTGTGTGTGTGTGTGTGTGTGTGTGTGTGTGTGGTGTTGTGTACTTTGTTGCTCATTAACCTTCCCTCTGCCCAGTATCTTTCTAAAAATAAAAACAACGAAGAAACTGTGTACTTGCCACAAGGAGAAATAAGTTTCATGGCATAAAAGGCTTTAGTTTAAAAAGGTCTCAAGGAGTGTATGCTGAAGCCTTTATCTGATCCCCAGCTATATTCCTCTTCCACTGTGAAACTCAGTTTTACTTTTAAATAGGTCAGGTCCCATGTCTCAAGAAGTAAAAACTGAAGCCTTTATCTGATGACCCACCACACTCCTCCTACACTATGAAAGTTGAAGCTGTATTAACTCTTGCTGTGCCATGGACTGATATAACAGAACATAAATATAACAGAATATAGAATTCCTATACTTTTAATTTTGTCAGCAACAGCAACCTACAGGTTAAACTTTTTTCAGCACATTAGGTCAGGTCCCATCTTCTTCAGCTGAGTGATTTCACACTAGTCAACTAGCACTTTAAAGTTTGATGTCCCAGGTCTCAGTAAAACTAACAAAAGTTACAGGAAGAAATAACACAGAACACTTATTCTTTTTACCAACATGTATTTATTTAATATTGCAAAAAAATAGCCTTTTTATTTGGCACTTTCCCTTTAAGTACTTTGCATGTTTGGTGGCTTGGGACCTATAGGTCCCACTTCTTTCTTTCGAGACCTTATGAAGAAAATAGTGCTGTGGGTGAGGGAGGAGCTGCACAGTACGGAATGGAGAGGATATGGTGAGATGTTATTCGTCTCCACTCCATGGATGCAGATAGGTTGTGCTGCATTTGGAAACATTCCAGACATTCCAGAGTACCCTTTCCCTACTGATGTAATTGCAATACATCAGCATAGCTCCACTGAGCAGCCGTAAAATGAATTGTACAGTGAGAATGGCCTATTGTGCAAAGAGCTGTGTCTATGGAAGGACTGAAGAAGTGAAGAGAAACATGTACTGTACTTTTACTTTTGTTTTTGCATACAAGTTACAGAGTGTGTGACGTCACTTGATGGTAAGTGTTACTTTTGCTGTGTTACTGGCAGGTTGCTTTTACTTTGTATTTTCATGGCAGGTAGATCATCTGACATCACTTTCATCAGGAACAAAATGTTGATTGGGCAGTCATTTTTATTCTTCACAGAGATGACATCATTTTAGTTAAGATTAGAAAGTTTACCAGTCTGTCAATAATCTGTTACAGCAGTGACTTCATTGGGGTGGGTAACAAGTTTTTTTTATTTCACGTAAGTCTGTAGGGATGGAGTGGAAACCATGTGAGAAATAGGACAGGAGAGAGGATAGTTTATACCCCATTAACATCCCAAATTGGGGATTTAACTCTAGAGGCCAAAAGCTGAGAAGGTTCATACAACAAGGTATGCTGATATGAATGTACAAACCACATCCTTGAATGTCTTATTCACCTTATAGAATGCTTTTATAGATTTTTAAGTTTTTTGCCAGTTGAGTACATGTGTACATGATCATGCTGTGTGACTATCAAACAGTGGCTGACTGAGGAGGCTAGAGGCAGGCTGTGCCAGCTGCTGATTACATAGGGACAGCACTTGAGTTAAGGGGGTTTGCGGAACGGTGGTCTTCAGTTGGTGTAGAAGTGGGGATTCCATGTACAGTTGGGGTGGTAGGGGGAACCACTAGAGCACCAAGGAATACAAAAATTATTTCTACTAGGTGATCGGGGGTGAGGGAACCACTACCAGGAAATGTTACATTGATGTCTCCTTTGTGATCAGGGAGTGGGAGAACCATTATACCACCAGGAAATGTTACACTGATTACCACTGGATGATTTGGGAGTGGGGGGACTGCTGGACCACCAGAGCTTGCTTTTTCTTAGACAGGTGCTCAGAAGGGTTTCTGCACTGCATGTAAATGAGCCACAATGGGCATGTGGGCTGACAACAATGTCTTGCATGCCCGATAGGCAGGCTGAATATGGCCCACAGGAGACCTGGCGCTATCCTGTTTGGGCTGTGCCATCTCCTCTGGGCCATATGCAGTCCTGGTATGTGTTGACACAGTGCAGATCCACTTTGCACTGTGCCATCATGGCCTGATATTCAGTCAGATAGTACCACTCAATCAGCAAGTGCTATCTGTCCGAATATCACTCAGAACCGGTAACGCACAAGTGCAGAGCGATCAGCTGCACTGTGATTGCACCTGGCTCAGAATATCTGATAAAAAAAGCAGAAAAAAATCTAATTTTTTAAACTTAATGAAAGTTCCCAAAACCTTTATAAGAAGCCACACAACAAACAAAACATCACTTACTAGACTTAAGTCCTTGATTTACTACTTTTAACAACTTTCAAACACTTCCGATCCCAAAGCTGCAGAGCTCTAAACTTCTTGTCTGCCCTGCTACCTTATCTCTACAAAACTTTGTGTGTAAAAAGCAGACAAAGTCAAAGCAAACAGGTTATTTAACTGTATTTTTCTGCAGTCACAGGATGTCTGATTCACTGGGGACCAGTGAGATTATGAGCCTAAGTACTCCTTTCACAATCCCACAGGTCATGGAATAAAATGGTGCTAGGGCTTCAGTGCCCCAGCATCATTTCCACTAGGATGTACAGAGTACACCCTGGTGGCCATGTAAGTAAGTAGTAAGTAAAATTTATTTCTTAAGTGCCTTTCAGGTGCCAAGATGCTGTACAGTAAAATACACAAACAATATGATCAAATAATAAACATCCATAAATTTTAAAAATCTTCAGAAAAAGCCTGATAAGACAGATATGTTTTGGGCTCTGATTTAAAACTCGACAGTCAGGCATTTCCTTAACCAACGAGGTAGAGAATTCCACTGGGTAGGGGCAGCATAAGAGAAAGCACATGCTGCCCCAGATGGTTTTAACCGGACCCTGGGAATCTGTAGCAATCCCTAGTCAGCGGATCGGAGTAAGCAGGAGGGCCAGTAAGGAGTAAGGTGATCTTGCAAATACTGGGGTCCCAGTTCATGTAGGGCTTTGTAGGTTAATAACCTGACCTTAAAGATGATCTGTCACTGTACTGGCAGCCAGTGCAGTCTGCACAGCACAGGAGTACTATAACTAGTCCTAGATGTACCAGTAAAAAGCCTGGCTGCCACATTCTGTACTAGCTGCAAGCGATGGATATCAACCCCCGGAAGCTCTAGATAGAGGGCATTGCAGTAATGAAGGCGCGGACCAGGAAGGTCAGCCGGAGGAACCAAGTGTTTCACCCAGCGATATTCCTAGATGGTAAAAGGAGGATTTGACAAAGGCAAACACCTGTAATTTCAGGGTCAAACTGCTGTCAAAAATAATTCCCAGGTTACGCACTCCATCTGAGGTCATGAGTTGGACACCATCAGTCATAAGCCTGAAGGGCCAGCCCCAAGACCCGCCTCGGATGGCCCAGGTCCACAAAAACACTTTGATCTTACCTGGATTCAACCTCAGCCAGCTAGTGCTCATCCAATTCTTGATCTCGGCTAGACAGTTGTTAAGCACGGAGATTGTATCATCCTGTCCAGGAATAAAGGACATATACAATTGGGTATCATCTGCATAGCGGTGAAAACCCAAACTGTATCACCTAATGATATCGCCTAATGGCAGCATGTACACTGCAAACAACATGGGCACCAATATGGAGCCCTGTGGCACCCCACAGGACAGGGGACAGCATCAGAGGAATACATTCTAGTGACAGCCCTCTGCGACCTGCCCATGAAGAAAAATCAAAACCAATTTAGGACTGTTGCAGACAGTCCACAAAGAAGCCACTGGCACTCCAAAAGCACACCATGGTCCACAGTGTTGAATGCCACCGAGAGATCAAGAAGGACTAAGATAGTATGAGCCTTTCGATCTCTCAGAATTAGAAGATCATTTAAAACCCAAACAAAGGCAGTCTCAGTGCTATGTCTTTTCCTAAACCCATATTGGAGAACATCATTGACATTGTGGGTTATAAGATGGTCATCCAGCTGCAACGTAACCACATTATCAATACCCTTACCCACAAAGGGTAGATTAGAGACAGGTCAATAGTTAGCTAGACTGTTTGGATCCAAGGTAGGTTTTTTAAGGAGTGGTCAAATGACTGCCTCCTTGAGGGGATCAGGAAAGACCCCCTTCTCCAAGGAACTATAGACAATTTCAGCAAGGATTGAGCAGATAATGTCTATGCAACCTACCAATAGTGGCGTAGGGCCCAGACCCAAACTACAGCTGGTTGGTTGCAAAGTCTGGACAGTCCTCACAATGTCTATGAATTCTGGCTGGCTAAAGTCAGACTAGGTAGAATGGGTGCTCGCCACCTCCCACCGATTCCGCAATCCCTCACAGACAGAGTTGGGCCAATACCCAACCTGATGCTGGCAACCTTATCTGTGAAGAATTGAGTAAGCTGATTACACTTCATTTGTGAAAAATCTCTTCCAGACTGAAGACAGACTGGATTGCACAGTCTGTCCACAGACCAGAAGAGGTCAGCTGGTCAATTCCATGCATCAGCAATCTCCCCAGGCAGGAATTCTTCCTTCTTACGGGTGATTGCTGATTGATAGCCCTTATAATGTTCCATCAATCTAAGCCTGTCAGCATCCAGGCCAGATTTCCACCAAGCTCTCTCTAGCCTTCAACCCACTCTTCTCAGCTCCTTCAAGGAACCGTCAAACCAAGGGATCCTTGGACGCAGAGTGAGTGGGTGAACATGAACAGAAACAATTGAGTCCAGGGCATCACCCACCACCTTATTATAGGCCAGTACAAAACCCCTGGACTCATGCATTCACTCAATAAACCCGATGGGTCCAGCACCACCGATAGGCCCTCTGAGCTAACTCCTTAAAGGGTGGTACTGGAACATCTCCGTGGGGGCAGGCCTACTTGGGGTGCCCTGAACCTGAACCTTATGGTGTGATGATCTGACCAACTGACTGGTTCCACCCCAAGTCCGTGATCTTCTGCCCAGGAGGAACACAAGATCCAAAGAGTGACCCCTATATGGGTAGCAGAGGTAACCACCTGTGTAAGGCCCAGCATAGTCATAAGCTTGAGGAGATTATTTCCAAATTGTAGAGTTCATCGACGACTCCAGGCATTGAAGTCACCCAGAAGTAACCATCTGGGCAACTCCAAAGCCACATCGACAATGAGGTCTGCGAACTCCTTCGGAATTCTTCCCCATCACCAGGTGGATGTAGATGAGGAGTATCCTGAACCCTACACCTGCTTCCAGGATACACTAAGGGTCAGTGCACCCCACTGGTACATCCACAAGGCCTCAGTGGGTGCAGTGCTCTGTACCAGGAAAGACAGGGCACTAAAGGGTAAAGGCTCTATTTACATTGTACTTTTCAAACTGGTTTAGATAAGTTAAACCAGTTTTATGGTGTTTGTAATGGTTGTACAATTTTGCCCTTATACAACATTTTTTATCAAGAATGGTTGCTGCATTATATGGATGGAGTGGACCAGTTTAACTAAACTGAGTTTGAAAGCTGTTTCCAAATACAGTTCTACAATATGGACAGGGCCTAACTGTTATAAGCACTGTAAGACTAGTTTAAAGAGCAGATGTTTACTTCTAATAAATAGAAAACTATGTTATTTATTGTATTTTGATATGTAGTAATTCTGTTCTACTTTTTTTAATAAAATATGTGCCAATGCAGTGAAACAAATGAGTTTTCAACCTTTGCTTTTCACACTGCTAGTAAAAAGAATTCAGCAGAATTCTGGTTTTATGATGTTAGTAACTGCCTACTACTCATAAGCCCAATGTATTCAAATAAAAAACTAAATATATTTTTCTGTCTTGTTCAAAAGTAACAAGATACTTCTTCAGCAACAGATTTTGCCTTTTATACAGTTGCACTATTGTGGTCCATCTGTATGATTTTTACAATTTTAAAACAGTAATCAGATTCTCTTTTCTTCTTCTCAAGTAAAACTGTTATGAAGAAAATGTCACCAGCTGAATTATAACAGAAGATCACAGGTTATCAAAAATCGCATATTTCAATTACATATATAAGATGTTGGTGGTAGAAAATGTAATTTCTCTATAAAAATCTGAAAACAGGTTTGCAGTTACCCTTTGAAATACACCACTAGTCTTGTCAGTAAAAGTCTCTTCTGACATCATAATACAAAAATTCCATTAGATTATTTTTTTACTAGTTGTTGGTACAATGCAAATAAAAAGATGAAAATGCAATTAAAGAAGCCTTTTATTCCCTTTAACTCTATAGTTTATAGGCATGAACGATGGCTGCCTCTATTTTACCCTCCTAATTTCATCAGGATTTAAATGTAAATGAAGCTACTTAAGTCTGGTGTGAAAATCTACTTGACTCCATTGCAAAGGTCATGATCTGATTCATGTAAAGCATCCTAGAATTTTATGATGTTTTAGTGCTAAAGCCTGCCGTAGTTATACAGTATTAGCCAGTGCTGTTACTGTAATCTGCAGTCCCTATGTTCCTGTCTTATGCTGGCCATGAAACTCTTCAAGACATAGTGAATGCCCTGTTGTTTACTGTAATTTGAAGAATATCTGAGTTACAAAACAATGCTTTTATGTGTTGGTCCTTTTTCCCTGGAGTCCTCACTGGTACCATCTGACATCCCCTGCATCGACCAGGTATGAAACCACCTTCCCTTCAGCCCCTATGAATTACCCTCATGGCAAGGAGTGGGGAGACCTCAACCCACCAGACCGGATCCAGTTCCAGAAAGGTGTCCTCCCAGTGGCACTGCAGGGAGGGGACAATCATCATCTGCAGCAGACCCTGTGTTTTCTGTTTTCTCTCTTGGTGGGGCATGCAAAGATGCCAGCAGAGGGAGCATGCATGCATCTGCATGTGCTCCTCCAGGCATCTGCTCCATCTCTACTCCTCTTCTGCAGTGTCACTGCACTGCTCTCCAGCTTCCGCTAGGGGCCAGTTGAGCACTGATCACTGGTGGCCCCCCTCCCTAGAGAAGGAGAGCAGTCCCTCGGATTCTTGATCCTTCTCCTCCCAACCCCTGAACATGTGTCACCGGTGTAGCATGAGGTAAGGCATCCAAGTAAGTGCCTCAGCACTCAGCGCCACTGGGCCAGCCACAAAACAATGCTTTTAGATAAAACAGAGACTTCACAAGACATGAATAGAACTGAATGAGAGTATAACTCATTCAACTCCCATGGTGCCTTGCATGAGTGGGATCATGACCTTTGTAAAGAAGAGAAACAGATGTTCACACCATCGCAAAACAGAGTGAAGTAACCTCATTTATATTTAAATTAGGATGCAGTTCGGGGGATGTGAGAGAGGGACTCATTGTTCATGCCTATAAACTACACAGGTAAATCCAAAAATAGCATGCTCAAACCTTTTATGTTACTTCACACTGGAATTCACTTTTCTTCTAAAGGGTGTTGCTAGGTTGTGGCAAACAACATACAATCTAATGATACTAGCGCAGCTCCCCCCCAACACACATAGCATAACATATTTAAACTTTCAACTATCAAAATTGGCTATATTTACTTCAAGCTCCATGTGAGTAGTGGGGCCTCTTAGTTTCAGACTGGAATTCCAATTTGAGCAAGATAAATCACCAATGTCAAGGTAGGACCCTTCGATTTAGCCCCTAACTTTCCAGTGCCTCTGTGGCTACTAATTGACTTCTTTTATACTGTGCTCCCATCAATAAGTTTACACAGGTGTTTCAAACTACACCCTCATATGCTAATGTGGCTGTGAGACAATGTGATCTCAAAACCATAACATGGAGATCTCCATGATAGTTGCAGTGAACTAATATGAACAGTGAAAGCAAAGTAAAGCAAACAACTTTATCCCCAACCACTACAGGATAAAAGTTGACTGTTGACATGGAAACAAATAAAATTTACAAGATGAAAGAGAGAAGTTTCCCTTCAAAACCAAGAATGACAAACTATGCATTTCTGCATATCACTATACCAGCCTCATAGTCCAAGGGATGTTTTTATTCCTAGAGTGTATGAGTGTTCCACAACACATCAATATGTTTCCACACAGCAGAATGCACCATAAGCCCTGACCCCCAATCACCAAAGCAGCCATGGTGGGACAAGACCCTCCCAGCCAAGTATCATCCTTGAGTCACCCCACACGAAGATCTTAATTTTAGGTTTGCAATGGGAATGTATTTTGAATTATTGTTGCACTAATTCCAATGCAAGACTGAAAATAGGTTCTAGGGCTATACAACACAAATTATTCATTTTTTTTATTAAAAGTGGATGGCCAGGAGAGACACACTGAGCTTCATCTTGTTTCCAGGTGTGACAGGGTGTGTGTGAAGGCACATGTCTACTCAAATAGAACACTGTCTACAGATTTAAATACAATATCATTCTGCTTATAACTTGAATGCATGCTTTATTTATAACTTAAATTATTTATCTTGTGCAATCATTAGCAACAGAATCTAATCTAGAAAGTAAAAAGAAGTTAGTAAGCAAAAGCATGCAAACAAATATAGACACAAATGCAAATATAACAGACACAAATGCATATATAAATATCAGATTTAGTAGTTGCCGTATTGGTCCTTGCAAGAATAGATCCAGAAGCAAATGATTTGATACCTTTAATGGACCAACATAGATGTAACAACAAGAACAAAGTGCTCTAGCTTTTGGACCAGTCTGTCCTTCTCAGAAGCTCATGGCAGTTGTTTAGAAAATACAATACTTATAACAGCTAGATAATGCAGAAAAACAGTAAAAATCCCCATTGGTTTTAAAACACTCATTTAAAATAAACAGGTCAGAAGATGATGTTAGAAAGAGTTTAACAGAGTCATTTCGAAAGTTACCCTGAAATAGGACACACATACAGTCATCTATTTATTATAATTTACTGGACAGATATACTGTTAAGAATATACTCCTAAAAGCTATGAGTGTCACAGTTAGTATAAGGATGTGATTACTGATGTGGTTGCCTTTCAGTAATCACATCCTTATACTAAATGTGACACTCATAGCTTGATTTAGGAGTTATTTGCTTCAGCAGTGTTATCTTATGTCAATTAAATTTATATGCAGTAGGATTCTTTGCATGTGTGTTCCACCAAGCACATTTAACCCAGGGTTGCTTCTGGCTGAAGGCAGTATGGTACTGTTAAACTTCTCTGACATCATCTTCGGTTTTGTTTTGTTTCTTTTTTAAATGAGTATTTTAAACCAATGGGGATTTTTTTCTGTTTTTCTCTGCATTATCTAGCTGTTATAAGTATTGTATTTTCTAAACAACTGCCATGAGCTTCTGAAGAAGAACTGGTTGGTCCGAAAGCTAGAGCACTTTGTTCTTGTTTTTACATCTATGTTGGTCCATTAAAAGGTATCAAATCATTTGCTTCTGGATCTATATAAATATCAGATATACAGATATGCATATCAGAGACAGATACTAATATCAGAGACAGGCACATACATAAATATCAGTGACGATACAAATATCAAAGACAAAAATATCAACGACACACAGCACAAATATGAGACACAAATACAAAATATTTCAAAGACACAAATACTAAAATCAGAGACAGGACACATGTACAAATATCACAGACATAAACAAATAACAGCATACAAATACATATATAAGAGACACATACACATATATGGGACACACACACACAGACACACACGCAGCTATCAGAGACACAAATATCAGCATCACAGAAACATAGAATTTGTCAGCAGAAAAGGATTGTTTGGCCCACACAGTCTGTTCAAATGTTCCCTGCCTAATACGCCTCCACAGACCCTAAGTGGTCTCCAGCAACCTCCCTCCTTCCTCACTGTTTTCTACTACACCCTATGTTTATCCCATGTATGTTAAAGTCCCCAAAATGTTTTGCCACCCTCACTTCTGCAGGCAGTCTATTCCAGGTATCTACGACCTTTTCAGTGAAGAAATATCTCCTCACATCTCTCTTAAATGTTTGCCCTCCAGCTTCATTGCATGTCCCTGGTCCTGGTGCTCCTCATTTTAAAGAGTCTTCTCTCCCTGTGCTCTGTTTGCCTTTGTGAGGTACTTGTAGGTCTCTATCATGCCATCTCTTGCTGTCCTGTTTTACCAGATGTATATGTTGCGATCCCTCAGTCCCTCCTTGTAGGGATTCTCATACAATCCCAGCACCATTTCAGTTGCCCTCCTCTGAAGTGCCTCCATCCTATCTACGTCCTTTCTGAGATGCAGCCTCCAAAACTGGACACAGTACTCTAGGTTCGATCTCATCAGTGAGCGATACAGTGGCAACACCACCTCCATCCTCCTGCTGGATATACTCCTCCCAATGCATCCTAGCATCTCACTAGACCTACCAACTCTCACCCTATCCTGTACTCAGCACCTGGGTTCCTATGTCCTGTGAGTATGATCTTGCATGTTTTGGCATTTAACCTCAGTTGCCATGTTTTAGACCAGTTCTAGATTTTCCCTAGATCACTGCTCATTCTCTCCATCCCCTCCTGAGTGTACACTCTATTGCAGATTTTGGTATCATCTGCAAAAAGACATACCTTTCCTTCCACCAATTTCATTTGTAAAGACATTGAAAAGGACCAGTCCCAGTACAGAGCCCTGTGGCACCCTGCTGATTATTCCTCCATCATTCAGGTGAGTGCAGTTTACCACCACCCTCTGTCTCCAATCCAGTAACTAGTTTCTAACCCAATTCACCATGTTGGATCCCACCCCCAGGGCTGCTCAGTTTCATTATGAGCCTCCTGTGTACAACAGCAATGAAGGCCATGCTTCAGTCCAGACAGGCCACATCCATGCCTTCCCCAATTTTTTTCCCTGATGTCCCAATCAAAGAAATCCATAAGATTAATTTAGCACCCCTATCCATGCTGCTGTGGTATTGTGGGTCTTGCAGACACACAAAAACAGAGACATAAAAATCAATATCAGAGAGACAAATACAAATATCAGAGACAGAAATACAAATATCAGAGATGCAGCATAAATAAAATATCAGAAACACATTGAGACAAAATACAAATATCTGAGACACAGATACAAATAGAAACAAAAGTACCAATGTTAGAGACACAAATATCAGAGATAGAAATACCAGTGTCAGTGATACAAATACAAATATCAGAGAGAAATACCAGTATCAGTGACAAATATCAGAGATAGAAATATCAGTTTCAGTGACACAAATACAAATATCACAGACACCAATAGCAACAGCAGAGAAACAAATACACATATAAATTTCAAGGACACAAATCAAATGGAGACACAAATATCAGTATCAAAGACACAGCTACAAATACAATTCTCACATGCATAAATACAACTACAGTACCAGAGATGCGCATACAACTAGGAAAGGGAATTATTTTACCAGGAAAGGCACACCACACCAAAGCTTGCTTCCAGGTGTGATGTGGGAGCACAAGGAAGTTAAGTGACTTGTTCAGGATCACACTGTATGCAAGTGGGGGCTGTGGGATTCAAACTCAGGTCTCCAGCTTTGCAGTTCAGAGCCTTAAACCACAGCACTATACTGCCTCCTATCAAAGACAAGTATCACAATATAACTCATAATTATCATAAATATAACTTATAAAAATGGTCCTAATTGAAACTGATCTAATTAAGCATAAATTTAAAGAGTGAATTAGTGAACATATACAAATTGTCAATAAGAAAGATGTTTGCACAACATTTGGGCCAAATGGGAAATGATCATAAGTTTTTATTTCAGGCTCTGGAAAAGGTATATTTTAATGTGTGGGGTGGGAACCAAGACAATAGATTACAGAAGACAAAAACTTTCTGGCAATATAAATTAAAAGCAAGGCAATACCTTGGTTTAAATTATCAGTTTCAGTTTGGACCATATTTATGAGTTATAGTTATAATAATGATGAGTTATATTATGGTATTTATGGGGTTGATGTATTTTAATCACTGCTCATATTTTGTGTATAATGGATATATTGTACTATATTTATTGTTGCATGTGCATGTTTTTAGAGTATGTGGTTTGCTTGTGCATGTTACAAACTGATGTTATCACTGTTTTGCTGTGCAGTGAAGTGAGCAAAACCCAAAAGGGCGACACTGAATTAGTATGGGAAAAGGGCGAATTGAATGGTGACAAAGGTTTCATCCCTTCCCAAGGTGTTACAACCTTGAAGTTTGTTATATTAGTAAGGGTGGTGTGGGAGGGCAAAGCCTCCTCACCCCCGAAGATAAAAGAGTCGTCATTTCTGGTTTTGCCCAACTGATTTAGTTATTCCAGATTTGCTCTTATAATTTAGCCCCTATCACATAAAATCACTGTTTTTATACAAATGAGGTGCAGTGCCTTTAAATGCATGCTTTTTAAATGTGGTTAGTAACAGTGATGTCAAGCCTTGAGAAAACAACCGGTTTGGTGGGAAAACATTTGGTGTCTCTTTCTCCCTTCAAGTGCACTTTCGATGACCCAAACCAGTTAACTGGGTACCACAGTTTAAAGTTACTGTTGCAGGCCTGATCTTGCATTGCCTGGGGGTTGTAGAGGTGATGCACAATTTAAATAAATTCAGACCCCAAACCTGAGTGACTTTTTATTTCTGTGCTAGCACTTGCAGCCCAAATATCTGTATTCCACAAAACAGGGTATTCCAAGGGTAATTCCAAACAGTAATCTACAAAAAAGGCAGAACACAGCCCAGCAAAGTATTCATTGATCCTGAAACCCAAAAGGTATACAAGATGGATCTGTTTAGCTCCAAAGGGGGATGACCAACAGGTGTGTTGCTTCTCTTATGATCCTTCAGACACCACTGGCCGATGGTCACCAAAGGTTGAGCAAGATGATGCTGAAGTCTTCCATGGCAGCAGAAATGAACAAATCTTGAATAATGTAAATATTCAACAAACACCAGAGAGGTTTCTGCAACATTAACTATATTACAGCTAAACTGGGGTTGCTGCCCTAAATTACAAAATCAAGCTACTCTGTCTGGCTTACCAGAGCGCAGTAGCAACTTTCACAAACAGCTAAAATAGGCCAAGTCCACACTGGACTATTTGGTATCAGGCTGAAGCTCACAGCGCAGGAGCAAGACCAATAGCCTCTGCCTTTGATAGTCTGAACAAGACCAACCCACTTTTTCAAAACCTTTTGATTTCACAGGAGGAATTACAGGCTCTGATTGGCTGAAAAGTGCTGTCAAACACATGTTTGATGCCCTGGTGGCTGCAGGCTTAAGTCCCAGCCAGGAGCAGTGGATGGCTGTGATTGGCTGGAGGGTGGGATACCTGGGAAATCAACATGGCAGCACCTAGTCACATATAATAAACATTGCCTTAAAAATACAGTTTGCGGCTGCTTTATAAAAAAAGAGATGTGGTAGCCATGTTAGTCCAGTCAACAATATAGACAGAAAAAAAAAACATGCTGCAGGTAATATATTTTATTGGCCTAACAAAATTATTTTTGAGACTGGTTTTCGAGAAATAAAACTATCTTCTTCAGGTCTGATTGAAAACAGCTGAATAGCATGACAGATATAGAGACTGGATGTGGATTCAAGACATAGACTAGCAGTTTACACATCAAAGCATCACAGTCATTTCACATTCCTAACAAACAGAAATACTTTAATTGTCATTGCAGTGTGTATGTTGAAGAGATCAATTTATAAGATCAATGTTTAGCTACATTTTAGTCTGGACCATCAATTCACATTTGTAAAAAATAAAAACAGGAAAAAATGCCATTGTCTTTAGAAAGTACCTGTTAAAAAGCCAGAGGGTGCTGATGTGATGGTTCAAGGAGAAACTCTGAGGCACTGTTTTAAGCATAATCACTGGTAACGCAAAAGCCAACATCTTTATTAAGTCCTTTTCTTTAGTGTCAAAAATTGTATAATCTTTAGTTCAAACGCTTGCCATTCCTGACTGTTTTTGAAGTTACCTTTAACACTCTGACAGTAAAATCACTGATGGAGTGATCTGGTCTTGAGAAATGTTCCTCTACTGGTGTATTTTCATTTTGTAGGTACCATTTAATCTGTGGTGATTCATTCTTGTTTTGAGTTCCTGTCCAGTTTCACCTATATAGCAGCAGTCCTCACATTTTCTACATTGTATCATATATACTACATTGCTAGAAGAACAGAAATATGACATTTGGATTTTAAATGTTTTTCCATTATGAATTACAAATGTCTCAGGAGAAATATGTGTACATAGTTTGCAGCTAGATGCTTTGCATGGTTTTGTACCTTTTTCGCTTAGCTGGCATTCTGTGGGAAGTTCACTTCACACCAGTTTCTGCTTCAGGTTTGGTGGTTGGCAGAAGGCAAGCACTGGTGGAGTGGGAAATATATTTGTTAGAGTCTCATCTTCAGACAGTAGTGGCTGTAGAACTTCAATTATTTTCCATAGATTTTCCATTTCTGGATTGTAGGTTACTACCAGAGGTGTGCGATCAGATGTTCTTTGTGACTTGTACCTTAGTAGTTCTTCCCTAGGCCTACAGAGTACAGAATGGATATTCCCGTCAATGGTGCTGGTTTTATATCCCTTTGTCCTGAAAGATTATTTTAGTCTACTAAGATGTCTGTCCCTGTCCTCTTGGTTTGAACAAATGCGATGGTACCGGATAGCCTGGCTGTATAATTTATGTTTTGGTGTGTGAGGGATGGTAACTCGAGCTGTGAAGGTAACTGCATCTGTCTGTAGGTTTTCTGCACACTGATGTTTGCAGTGTTCCATTTTATAGTGTGACTGTGGTATCCAGGAAATGCACACACTGTGAGTAATTTTTTTGGAATTTTATGGAAGGATGGAATTTATTGAAGCTGTCAAAAAATTGTTTAAAGTTTTTCCTTCTCTGCTGTCCACATCATAAAGATATCATCAATATATCAATAATATTTTAATGGCTTATGATGTTGTGTACTAAGGAATTTTTCTTCTAGATCTGCCATGAAAAGGTTGGCGTCCTGTGGTGCCATCCTGGTGCCAGTAGCTGTCCCCATATTTTAAAGGTAAATATTAGTGTTGAAGCTGAAATAATTGTGTGTAAGGATGTATTCCATAAGTTTAGTTATCACATCCAGTGGATATTTGCTGTCTGTGGTTGCTTTTTGCAGGTATCCATAGCATGCCATTAAGCCATCTCTGTGAGGGATGTTGCTGTATAAGGTTTCAATATCCACTGTGACCAAAACAGTGTCAGGTGATAACTGGTCAATATTGTGAAGCAAGCTTCCCACCGAGCTCCAACTAGGCAATAAAGGTACAAAACCATGCAAAGCACCTCGCTGCAAACCATGTACACATATCTTTCCTGTGACATGTTTCATTCGTAATGGAAACACATTTAAAATCCAAAACTCATATTCCTGTTCTTCTAGCAATGTAGTATATATGAAACAATGTAGAAAATGTGTGGATGGCTGCTATATTGGTGAAACTAGACAGGAACTCAAAGCAAGAATGAATCACCACAGATTCATAGTTACCTACAGAAATGAAAATACACCAGTAGGAGAACATTTATCAAGACCAGATCACTCCATCAGTGATTTTACTGTCAGAGTGTTAAATGGTAACTCTAAAAAGAGTCAGAAATGGCAGAAATTTGAACTAAAAATGATACAATTTCTTGACACTAAAGAACAAGGACTTACTAAAGATGTTTTTTTTTTAGCACATTACCAGTGATTATGCTTAAAACAGTGCTTCAGAGTTTTTCTTTGAACCATCACACCAACACCATCCGGCTCTTTTAAAAGGTACTTTCTAATCCCGAGTCACGGCAGGATTGAGGTCCTGGCATGGCAGGAGAGCTTGATTTTGCAGTGTCAGTGGCTCAGTAGGTAGCACACTCGCCTCTGAGGCCGGGAGATCAGAGGGCTGTAGGTTCAGTTCCCACATCTGGCACTTAGTTAATATCCCAGTACTGACACTGTAATGCAGCATGAGAGGGTGCTGCATTTCTGAGGTGCCATCTTCGGATGAGACGTTAAACCGAGGTCCCATCTGCCTGGACTGGTGGTAGTTCAGGTGGATGTTAAAGATCCCATGGCATTTATCGAAAGAGTAGGGAATTTCCCCAGTGTCCTGGCCAAATTTCCCTCATTCACTAAAAAATACCACCAACAGCTTAATCTGGTTCAAGGTCAGTTGGCATTCATCTGTAACCCCTCCCCGGTCGTGCCTGAAAATAGGCAGGATTTGTCTAGTGCACTTACCGGTCAACAAAAGCTAAATAAATAAAATAAATAAATATATAAATAAACATACACAGAGAATAATCACAAAGCGAAGATGGACCTCACAGGGTTACTCATACTGGTAATGCCGATTACTGGGGTGCAGACATTCCTGAACTTCTCATTTTACATAGGCATACTGAACACACAGAGTGAACTCTCAGGTTCCAAAATGGAGATTGTCACACACCGCCAGTTACTGGTACATTTCCTCTCAACTAGGCACACACTGCCAGTACTAGGATGCTTTCTCATTGACTAGGCACACACGGCCAATACTAGGACATTTTTCCATACTTCATGAGGAATACTGGTGGCACACACAACCACAAAAGAGCACATACAGGCTCAAAATCTCCCAGCACCCGCTACACTGAGGTAAACTGAAAACAGAGAATCCAAAACCCACGTCTGGATAACTATTTCCATCAGGCACTGGCCAAATGCACTGACTGAAAATTTAACTGGTGCCCAAACTGAACCCAGAGAGGTAAACTGGTTACTCCAGATGGGTGGTCTCCCACCTTTTGCTTCCAAATTTATACTCAGCCATTCATCTGGCTAATAACACCCTCATAGAAAACTTGTAGATACTATCTTGAAGTGGTTTTCACACTTAACATACTATTTGACTAAAAGTTCTGTACTTGGACAATCTCTCTCTCTCTCTCTCTCTCTCTCTAGACTCCATAGTAGGCAGACACTTTAAAGACAGACACAGTCTAGTTGGCAGGGTCCCTTTGTCAGAGAAAATTCACTAAAGGAATGCAGGTGTCCCTCATGGGCTGACACAAAAGTACTCACAGTTTCTGAAGTTGTCACAGGCAGCTTCACTAGAAAGACTGGGTGAGAGGATTGCCCTGAACCCTGAAGATTGCCCCATCCCTCCTGGGATGGGGCAAAAGAAACCCACTTGGCAAGGTCTCCACCACTTTAATCACTGTCTTCTATGTTCTTCTTCTAGGGGTGAGAACAAACTACCCAAAACACAGTGGTAGCTCTCTGTCAGAGCTGTCTGATGAGCTGCATAGCATGCTGCAGCCTCATCCTGGAACTCCTACTCAGGACTAGCTAAACATTCTAAAGCTAATATCCCTAGAGCTAGCACAAATGTGGCTTATGCCGCTGCAAGAGTTCTAAGATTACATCACCCTCTAGCTCAGCTGAGACTGACAGTGTGAAATCCATATAAATAGCATTTCACTAGCTGCCTTTCCCTGCCTGCCACTGGTTCTAACTGGGATTCTACTAACCCCTGCGAACAAGGGTTACACTCACCCTCAGTCAGGAAAATGACTGTCCCAGTCATTACCTACCCAGCACCAGGCCATCCTACCCTAGGTGTTGACTATGGGGAGGTAGCACTACTTTCTCCCCTACCATGTTCCAGGCACAGGCAGGCAACACTAAGGGCCCAGAAGCCAATGACTGATGCATCATCACCTACACTATGATCTTACTATGGGAATCAGTGGCCCTGGAAGAAATGTCCAGAGCATAGCCCTAATAGAAAAGCACTGCAGCCCCTATTACAGATCAGGACCACAATCTGTCTATCCCCCTAGCCCTCTGAGGAAAACCTGCCTAGCCAAAACAGACCTACCCAAAGGAAGGACCTCCCCCCAGCCCTGGACACCTGCAAATCAAACACACAGCTAACACTATACACAAGCATTACACTCCCACACTCCCCCACAAATACGCCCATGGAAGGAAAAAGGTTAACACATGTTAACAACTACACAGTACTTTAAAAAAAACACTTTAAAGCACAGAGAAACTCTGATGAGTCCCTCCAATCCTCTTCTTGTCTTCTCTTCTTTCTTTCTTTCTTCCTTCCTTCCCCAGGATCCACCTGAAAGAGAAAAGACAAAACACACAAAACCTGCAAAACACGTAGTACAACAATAACCCATACCATCAAAACACTGGAGAATCCCAAAAATATAAAAAAAAAAATAATAGAAAAGTACAAAACAGTAGAAAATACCAACATTATGTACAATACACCTTTTGGGGATGGAAAGCCCTAAATGTCCCAGCTAGTGACAAACAGTGCCCAAAGGCAGGGTCCATGAAAGAATCTCTCCTGGGCCGGGGACCGGTGAAGCACAGTTCCTGAAGTACTGTAATCCCTAAATGGGAGAGTCTTTGTGGACAGTTCAACAGTCTGTAGTCTGCCAGGTGTCAGAGGTGTATTGCAATGTCAATACGGTAAGAAAAGTCTGGACTTACCAGTCCCTTGAAGAAGAAAAAGATGGACAGCACCTGGATCTCCAGTCAAGACTCTCCCTAGCAGCATTTTTTGGATACAGCTGGGTGGAAATCTTCCGGAAAATATGATGGACATCACTGCTGGGGTGATGTCATCTCTGGCTGATATCATCTAGGAGATGGAACCTTGGAACAGAAAAGGAACAGCTGGGCTGATGTTTTCCAAAATCCCATGCGATGAATCAGGAAAACAGCTAGGATGATGTCCTCTCAGGCTCACGTCATCTGGAAGGCCAGGCAATGAAACTGGAAAGGCACACTGCAAGGCTGATGAAATTGGAGACACCTCGGATCCTGGAATACCAGACTGGTGGAACAACATGGGTATGGCAATGGCTGGATGGCAGACACTGGCTACCACTGCTCTGCTTCCCTCTGGGTAGGCACAGACATGTTTACAGGATGATGGTAACATTGTGGGTAGTACTACAGTGGGTTAGGTGCAAGAATTATGATCCCATCTGGGCAGTCATAATTCACATTATGGAAAGTCTCATTTACTTGGTCACCCACATAACGTACAGTGTCTATGAACAGTGTTTTGCCCAAATTCCAAAACTGCAGCTTATCTCTTATCACTTTGTCTCTGACATGAAGATTTGCACCTGGATGTAGGTTTTGGTTGCATCTTCCACTCGCCAGGCTCTCCTGTTTTTCTCAATCTCCTCCCAGACTCTCCGAGGAAAGGTAGGAAGGACATTCCATTGATTTAGTTTGCCTTCGTATGAACCAGTCTTTCCTCCATACTACTCTTCATCAGTGTGCAACCCTGGCATGGCTTGGGGTGGCCAGTCCTGGTTCTGCCAGTGTTGCATACTCAAAGCTACATAGAACTTGTCCCTGACCCCTTCTGAGAGCAGGGCTGTGAAGTCACCAACTTCTCTTTCTGGTTCCTCCAAGGCAAGAGCTTGAGGCCACATACTGAAACCCTCAGCAGAGAAATACATGTCTTCCTTCTCCTCCTCCTCCTCCTCCTCTTCCTCACTTAGGATCTGGGCCCATGAGTGAGTAGTCATCCTCACTCCCAAGACAGTCCACTCTTCACTGGGCATGGAGGTGGATACCTCCCAATCTAAGGTTTCTCGAACCTCATCCTCTCCCATGAGGCTAGGACTAGGACCCTCTCTCCATGGATCCACTGATTCTCCCTCCACACTGTCCATCTGTGACACAGGCATGGAGACATCTCGAGGATTCTGCTCTGGTAGTAAATCTACACCCTATTCCTTTGTGCCACACTCTGCTGGGCCTCCGCCAACAGGTTCAACCTGGTGCTGTGTGCTGCTACATGCAGGATTTTCTACTTTTGTCCAAGTGGGAGCCAAATGAATTTTAGGTGCTCAGGACAGACCTTGCTTCTAAGCACCCTGAACAGTGAGGAATCATGAATACGTCCCTTCCAGCCTTGAGGAACATTATGCATACTCTCACAGAGTATCTGGGAATCTAACATGAGAAGGCAGACTTCCACCATAGAAACATTGCTCTATTTCTTTGTTTGGTAACCTCTTCAGCTATCATAGCCCGGCATGATCCAGGTAGTGGGACGGTCCCAAGCCATGACTGTAGATAAACACAAAAAAGTTCACTGTTATTACTAAGTTCACTTCACTTGGAACAGTCTCACAAAATGGTTCCCTGATGCTGTGCTTACTTTACTGCAGCACTCCTGGTGCATCAATAATCTGCATCTGACTCAAGCCACTGTGCATCCGATTTACTACATACTGATAAATTTTGCTCAAACTGTACTGACTGCACTGCTTTTCTTCCTCAGCACATCTATATGATTTTCTAGGACTTTACCATTAGCTTTCAATCAGTTTTACTTGCTTAAAGTCACTAAAGCCACAGTATTTCTTGAACAAGATTCCCTGCTTATTGCAGCCTCTCATACAACTTACCGTCTCTCTAGTTGTTCAGAAAATTACACTGTTGCTGAATCCATTATACATGCTCACAGTCTATTGTTCAGAATTCTTGCTTGGGTTTTGATTACTTTACAGTCCTTCTTTGCAAAAACAATCACACTGCTTACACACAGATCCGGCTGGCTTTTGAAAATCTCAGCACAGTTTGAGCTCAGTTTTGCTGAATGGTACTCACTGAATCAGTAGCTGGCTATTCAATGGAAAATCTTGGTCTAAAGCTGATCCTGGAAGGCCTCTGGGTCAAAGCTGGCTGGCGATACTGCCGATTGTCTCTACAAGCACCACACTTTCTCCCCAGTCGATCAGATCATGGGTTGCGCCCGAATTTGCACAGAAAACAATCTGTCTTTACTGAAATGGAATGTTTACAGTCACTGCAACGATTCTCCTGGTACCAGCTCACACACCACTTGCTCTCTCCCCCTCAAACACTGGGCAGCACTCTGAAGCTGGCTAGGGGGTGGGACTGATTGTAGTCTCACCAATCACTCGACGCCATGCAAATCAGCCTCTCTCTCTTCTTGTGCTCTTCTCCTTCATGGCGATCATCGAGCACTCAAAATTTAAACTGCAAAACAACTTTTTTCTCTCAACAGTAACTTCACGGCAGGAGCACCAATTTGAACCATTTTTCTTGGCTATTTCTCTAGCGACTCCCCCACAGCAAGCATTTGAAATTTTCAGGGCACAATTGTCTTTGTTTCCCACAGTTCACAATACTTTTTCCTGACACAACTTGAAAATTAAAGCTGGCAAACATTCTTTTTGATGCAGAACAAGGGGCACACACAGTTTAGCTTTACAGCTCCTTGGTAAAGATTGACACAATCACAGCAGCACATGAACAGCAGGCACACAGCGGCACATATGGATGGCACTACTCTGGGCAAATCCCTTATGCGCAAAGTTTCCAATTTAGTGCTACCGACTGCCAGAAAGACAAAACGCTAGCCACAACCTGAGCAAACAACTCTTGTTTTCTCCCTAATTTAAACACATCATCAGACGAGCCCCCATTTTTGTAACCCCCACCAGCCTCCCTTGTTTAACTAGCAGGCTGCTCCTCTCACCACATAGCGTCTGGGGCAAAAGAGAGGGATGGGGGTTTACATAACAAGTACACACATTTCTCTGAGCCTGCTATTACAACAGACAATCCAAGTGTGGCAACTACCTGGCACACACCTGGTGGGACCAATTACCATGGCCAGCAACCCTGGTCCCTGGGAGAAAATGTTTGCTCCTAATTGTGCTGGGTTTGTACTTCTGGACAGGGGCACCCAAGTAAATCCAGACACAGTGGAAGCAATAACAGTACTGTCTAAACCTTGTTGGGATTCTAGAGTATGGCTTTTATTTACATACACAGAGAATAAATCAAAAGCTAAGATGGACCTCACAGGGTTACTCATACTTGTAATGCAGGTTACTGAGGTGCAGACATTCCTGAACTTCCTATTTAACATAGGCATACTGAACACACACAGCAAACTCTCAGGTTCTGAAATGGAGATTAGCACACATGGCCAGTTACTGGTACATTTCCTCTTGGCTAGGCACACATGGTCAGTACTAGGACATTTTCCCATATTTCATGAGGAATACTGGTGGCAAACATGACCACCAAAGAGCGCATACAGGGTCAAAATCTTCCAGCTCCCACCACATCGAGGTGAACTGAAAACAGAGAATCCAAAACCCATGTCTGGGTAACTATTTCCATCAGGCACTGGCCAAATGCACTAACTGAACTGGTGCCCAAACTGAACCTGGAGAGGTAAACTGGTTACTCCAGATGGGGGATCTCCCACCTTTTGCTTTCAAGTTTATACTCGGCCATTCATCTGGTTAATAACACCCTCACAGAAAACTTGCATATGCTATCTTGAAATGTTTTTCACACTTAAAATTCTACATGACTAAAAGTTCTGTACTTGGACAGTCTCTCTCTCTCTCTAGACTCCATAGTAGGCAGACACTTTTAAAAACAGACACAGTCTGGGTGACAGGGTCCCTTTGTCAGAGAAAATTCACCAAAAGGAATACAGGTGTCCCTCCTGAGCTGACACAAAAGTACTCACAGTTTCTGAAGTTGTTACAGGCAGCTTCACTAGACAGACTGGGTGAGGGGATTGTCCCTGAACCTTGAATACTTCATCCTCCTGGGAGGAGGCAAAGGAAAACCCACTTGACAAGGTCTCCACCACTTCAATCACTGCCTTCTTCAATGTTCTTCTAGGGTGAGAACAAACTACCCAAAACACAGTGGAAGCTCTTTGTCAAAGCTGTCTGAGGAGCTGCACAGCAAGCTGCAGCCTCCTCCTGGAACTCCTACTCAGGACTGACTGAACATTCTAAAGCTAACATCCCTAGAGCTAGCACAAATGTGGCTTATGCCGCTGTGAGAGTTCTAAGATTACATCACCCTCTAGCTCAGCTGAGACTGACACTAAAGCTTGACAGTGTGAAATCCATTTAACTGGCATTGCATGAGCTGCCTTTCCCTGCCTGCCACTGGCTCTAACTGGGATTCTAGTAACCCCTGGGAACAAGGAGGTTACACACGCATGTGCACTTGGGTATTTACATGCCCAAGCACCACTTCCTATTGTGGCTTGCTAACATCTGAGTCCTGCTGGCTCTTATCTATGTGGCCCAGTAGTGCTGTGGTTTCTCCACCTCTATCTGTCTCCCTGCCTGCCAAAAGAAAGGCAAAGTGGTGGCGGTACAGCAGAGACACAGACACCGTAGCACCAGGAGATGTGACAACAGCAGCATGGGACTTGGGAGATAAGCTCTGATTTTGGGGTGAGCTACACTGTGTCAGGTGCCAGGTCATCGGGCTGAGTGGGTATAGAGCTGTGCCTTACCATGTATCAGTAGGTTTTTAACCCATGTTAAGGTGACATCTCATAGCCAATACAGACTGTGGGGTTTTCCTTGCCATTTTACAGTGTACGTGAGTTATCTCCTTAAGTTGTGAAACTGCTAGTGAAAAGAATTCAATCAAATTCTATACTAATTAGCACAATGTGCAGTAAATCTAGAAAAATGGTAAGCTCAGTTCTATCTCTTCCAAAGAAAGAGACACCTCAGTCAATAACATAGCACCTTAAATGTGTGTAGCCTTGTTGCCCAGCTCTGTGGTTTTGCAATTAAACAAGTAGTTCTAGTACATGGCAACACGTTATAGTGTATGGTAGAACGTGATTGTGCACAGAATTTGGTTACTAGAATCAGCTTGTTGTGCTGCAGTAGTGATGTCAAATTGTTGTTGTGCTACACTAGCTACATCGCTACTGCGGCACAACAAGATAGATCGTCTTTGCGCATGCGCGATTAAGTGGCCAAGGCAGCGAGAGCTGGTCTAGAAAGTGAGCGATATTTGGTCATTACAGCATTTTTACCAGACTTGAACACAATATCATGGACTCAGAAAAGGATGTTTGCAAAGGTTTGTGGCAGAAGGAATTTTTATTGAAGAAAATGAGGATTAACAGTGTAGTTGAAATGTAATTGGGATGCGAAGTGCACATTTATTTTGCCACTCTGGAGCTACCCTGCTTTGACTAGAATAGCCATAATTTGAGATGGGTCTGGAATGCATTTTTTAGTACTGGTGGGTCTTTTGTTGACACTGCCTTGTACAATAATGGTTACCCATACACTAGGGACAGAGTCAGTTTTCACAGCATGCTAACTCGACTGGGCAACAGTACTGAGTAACTAATAAGGATGACTTTTCAGTAGGATAGGAATGACCACATACTATAATAAAATAGAATAAAGACAACCAATCAGTATCTTTCCATCTCGGGGCTGAAATGAAGCCTCTCAAGCTTTAATCTTGAGGTCCCTATGATGTTCTCACAGGCCCTCAATGATAACACTGCCTTGTGTATATGGTAGTCCATATACTGATTTACATATCTGATTTTATTCATACTAAATAAAATTTGATTTGGTAGAAAATATCAGGACAGCATTTAGGTGTGTGTGGGGGGGACAGAACTGTAGGCTTACATGCTAACACATCATCATCATGAATCAAGCAGCACTGTTTGTGTGCCTCCAGTGGGAAGCATGGCTCACAGGAGTACAGTAACAGCCACCTTTGCACTTACAAATGTAGCCCTGTCACCCTTTATACCAAGGGCTACTACCAGTGCCTGCTTCCCTGCTTGCAGGTTGAGGGGCCTGGGTTAGGAAATGCGGGGTACTGTGTTGTGCCTACCAACAGTAGAACTACAATTATGGTGCCTCCACCCAGAGTAATGCTTAAGTGGATTGCTAACAGGATTGGTACGCCCCTCTGGGAAGCTATGAC
The DNA here is from genome assembly GCA_016271365.2 of Neoceratodus forsteri. NCBI lineage: Eukaryota > Metazoa > Chordata > Ceratodontiformes > Ceratodontidae > Neoceratodus > Neoceratodus forsteri. The sequence continues at coordinate 655,617,163 of CM057453.1, forward strand.
CACCCACAATGCCACCTATTGACCTTTTTCCCTTAGTTTCATAAATGCAAAACTTAACACTTTGACTATAGAGTAATACCAGCACTAATGATATGCTCATGAACATTCCACTTACCCGCAGGGTTCAGTCTCCTGGCATTCACCCTGCAACCCCCTGCAAAAGACAGTTTCAATAATACAAGCATGCACTTTCAATAGACTTTGCAGCACTTCAGTAACTTTAGATCAGGTAATAATACGCTCACAAGCCAGATTAACAGCAAACAGTAAGTCAGATTTATTAAGGGGATGTTAACAAGGGAAAGATGAGAATTTAGATAACTTATTGCTTTACTGCACTGAGGAAGAATTAGCTGCTTGTAAATGACTTTTTAGTCCCTGAATCATTAGTTTGGCAACTACTGGATACCCAGAATGAAAAACAGGCATGCCTGAGACGGTGCCGTGGGTTGGCCAACGTTGCAGCTGATGTTGGGTCCTTTGATTGAGAGAAGGATGATTAAATAAAAGCAACACACTTGTAAAACCATAACCATCTGTATCCATGGCTGGATGGCCCAGTCACTGGTAAACATATTACCTGGCAAAACTGAATAAGATGATACCATTAAAACAACTGACAATTCTTTGCAGGGAGTTTACCTGGTTTTACTCACTGTACCCAGATGAAATGAAGAAGGCATTGGCAACATCAAGACCTGCTGCTTACTTGAGCTGTTCTTGGGGACTGGGGCCAACATGACTCATCTCCACTTCACGGCCTTTCCCAGTAGATGGCCACAACCTGTGTTTGATTGCTGCACTGGGGCTGAATCCCCAAATCTGGTCTCTCATTGAAATGGTGCTCTAGAAGGTACAGGAACAGTCTGGCTGGGCTGTTGTTGGCATAGGCTCTGCTGAAGAAAATGTCTTTTCTAAGTTGAGGTTTGATCTGCATGCTGGTGAACCCTCTAGCTGGGCTTTTGCAAAAGAAAGTCCTTATTGCAATGGAGTGGCTCCTGTTTTGCTTCAGGAGTCCCAGGATCAACGTCTGTGCACACACAGTAGGCCACAGACTTGTGGCTGAAGAAACAACAAACTTCTTTTCTTGGTAAATGGCCATTTTTCCTCAGCCTTCTGCTGAAGGACCCTTTTTTGTCTGCACAAATGCAGTCCCAGACTACTCGATCCCTGTTTGGACAGAGTAAAAAGTCACAGGAAGCAGTTACAGGCCTACCTACCTGCAGTTTCTCATGGCCCAACTACAGGCGGTGCCCTCCTCAGTGGCTCGAGCTGAACTGAAATCTGTTTAAACAATCCCACAGTAAGTTTGAGAATCCTGTATTCCAGTTGGCTAAAGGAGCTGTTAATCATAGTCAGAGTGCTCCTAGTGGTTAGTATAGGCGCCAACAGGAAAGTTCACAGTTTCACCCATAATCCATTGTATTAGGACCCTCGAGGGCCCCTGGTTCTTATTGGCCCAAGCCAGGAAGTCCAGGACCAAAGATGGTGGCCCCCATCGGAACAAACTGATACTGGCATTCTTGGCAGTACAGATAACTTATTTTATTTAAAGAACAACGAAGATTTAGAAGTAAATATTTACAGTACATGAAAGGGCTCCCTCTGCTCTACTACCGACAGCAGAGTGGAGTCAATCAGGGAAGGGCCTAGCTGGTCACAAGCTCCGTTGTACTCAGACTCAGCTCAGGTTATTTACCCTATACACAAGGCTGGAGGGCAGCAAGATGGCTGCAGGACTGCTCTGCTTCCGGTTGCTTTTCCCTACGCTCTGCTTCAGCTGAGTAAATTGTACATGGAGAGGTCTCTTTTTTTGGCCCCATAAATGAAAGTTCAGCTATTCTGTTTATCGGCATTAGACAGGCTGTTTTTTAAGCCGATATGAGAGGTCTTAAGTGGATTTTAGCCTCTGAGTGTTTCGGCTGAGTGTCCGTTAATAGTCAGCATTCAGTGCTTGGTGTTGTGACTAGCACATGTCTCATTTAATTGGGATAAGAGAGGAATTGTAATATTTGTAGACAGAGAGCATTTTTGTGGATTAAGAGCTCCTAGCCATTGTACTCACATCCCTGTACAGGAATGTGTTAAACGAGAGAGTGAGAGAAGGACGCAGGTGTACCTGAAGGTGATCAAAACTGTAAAAGCACTTATGTGCTGATAGGCTTGTTAAAAGACTATAACAGGTATGATATGGTTGCCTGAGGACTTGTGCCTATTAAATATATTCCTCAAAGAGTCTTAATTTACTGCGTTTAGAGGAGCACTCTTCTTTATTTTTACAGAATTAGCCTTGGCTAAGTGGAATGGAGAAGGTTCATTTAGAGGAGGATCCGTGGCCAGTCCTGATTGAATATGGGAATCCAGACAAATCTTTAAAATTGTGGACCCTCGGTCTGAGAGAAGGAAAATAGAGGAATGTGGATTCAAGTGAGGGCTGTGAGTGGTGGCTCTTTCTCGGTAAAAGCGGCTTTCAGTAATAACAGAAGACAGGTTAAGGGAGTATGTTTCCCAAAGGTACTGTTTCTTTTTCCTGCCAGGTAATATGAACTGTCCGGGGGCAAATGTCCCTAAAAAGGCACTTTTTTCTGATTTCCTTTGATGTTTATATTCCAGACAAAGGTGTGCAGAACCTTCCTGTAGGTAAAAAAATATGCAGGGGCGGGTAGTGTTGGGACTCTTTTTTAGGGAAAAAAGCTGCCAGAATTTCCCCGGATCTTGCATGGTGGAACTATAATGAACTTGAATATCTGACTAAGGTGGCAGACCCTAGAATGGGCATTTAGTAACAAATATGTTTGATAAATTGTAAATGATTATCCAAGCTCTGTACCTAAATGTTTTCTTTTCCATCACAGCTGGACTCCCGATTGAGGAACGCTGGCCTTTGAACCAGTGGAATGTTTATTTCAGCTCTGGCTCACCAAAAATGCTGTACAGATTATAAAGCTGCCTATATTTAAATAAGTAGTCTCCTAATGCGGAATGATTAACTGGTCATTTACTACTCATTTATCTAATTACTTATTGTAAGTCCCTAACAAGACTGAATTTGTATTAATATATAACTGCATGACACATAGCTAGACGCTGGTATTCTAAGCATTTAGGATGGTTTAATTAGGGACATAGTTATATTTGTGTTTTGTTTTTATTTTAGAATTCTAGACAAACTTAGTTTGATGTAATTTTGAAAACAATTAGAGCTCTCTCTAAAGTGATGTTGGCTGGAAGGTGCAGATGTATTAAAGGATGTCTGCAGGTGTGGGATTGTTGCTGCCACAGGGCACATAATGGCATCCAGAGGGGCCTTGAGAGGGGTGTGGAGTGGGAATGGTAGACTGGTTCAATCAAGTGGTTGTTGGGAGGTGGTTCCAAGGATAAAATGACCTGCCTTGACCAGATCCACCTGGGATACAGAAAGCTATCAGGAGTAGCCGACAGGTGTGGCTGGACTGGGGGTGGTCTTAGGCACGGAGTGGTATGCACTGCATGGTGCCCCTGAAGGACCTGTCCCCTATGAATGGTGGGCCCAATGAGCTAACAGGCAGGCATGGATGGGACTTGGTGTTACCAGGAAGGTCGAATAAGGTAGGACAGAGTCATCCTGGATAGGCCTGCTTGACCCACTTTTGGACTGGCATCTGTTTAACTGCTCCCCCCCGGGCGTAGGCTCCATACTGGTTTGGCAGTATGGGTGCGGAGTGGTTAGGTTCAGTCTCGGGCACATGGAGGGGACTCCTGAAGGTGTTCTAAGTACTAAGATAAGGTAATATATATGTGGGTCCTCTTTTTGTAATATGTGACTGCATTTTAGGCCAATAATACTGACCACAAGATTTTATAATATTTGCTAGTAATGCTTGAATTAGTTATGAGTAACAGATTGAATATTAGCTTACTAAGCAAATGTCAGATATTATTATTAATAAAAAGCTTAAGGGTGCTCATACCTTACAGTATTATCTTTGAATAAAAAAAGTGCATTCTTAAGACTCAGAAGAATAGATACAGTTATGAATCCTTGCCTTCATATGAGACTTTATAATTGACTACTGGTGTTTAACGGAGCTTTATATCTGTCAATGTTAATGTATTGTAATTTTGTGAGTTTTGTAATAACTCTGGTGTAAACCCACCATTGTTGATCAATAAACCTAACTTGAACTTGAAGGCTGGAGCTCTTAAAGAAACAGTGCAGTGCTACAGATGTGCGCACACACACAGAGCAACTGCAGCACCCTCATGCACATGGATTCTACCTCTCTACTGGACGTCTGCCAGGCAAGGAGCACCAGTGGAGCCCAGGGAGACACTTAAGATAAGCCCTTCCCAATTTTGGGGGGTTACACAAGGTAAATTTATTTGGTACATAACAAATGAAAATGCTACTGTGATAACGCATAACAGCGCTAACTACACACAGGTATGCACTACAAAGTTGCTACATCTGGTCTTCATGTTCCTGTCCCATTTAAGTGATAATCATTTTAGTTGTTGTGTACTCTGTTTCTGAAATCTATGTGTTACTCAGTGGTGGAAATTTGGTGGAGGGGGAGCGCCGAGGAACTTGGTTCTGGTAATGGCATTGAAAGTCTGACTCAATTCCTGGAGCAAGAGGGGAAATGACTGCTTCTGTGTAAAATATGCCTCCTAAAGGCATACAACTAAAAACATAAAAATACAGAAATTGGTGGCAGATAAGGACTGCTAGGCTCATCTAGTTTGCCCATTTGCCCTACCTCCTGTAAAAGCCGCAGACCCTACTTGATCTCTGGCTTTACCTTCTCATTCCTATTGCTAAAGTTCCCCTATGCCTGTCCCATGCATGCTTGAATCCCTCCACTATTTTTGCCCCCACCACCTCCACTAGGAGTCTATTCTATACACCCACCACCCTTTCTGTGAAGAAATACTTCCTCACACTACCCCTCAGTCTACCCCCTTCCAACCGCATGTCATGCCACTCGTTCCTGGACATCTCCTTTCTGAAAGCTGCTACCTCTGGTACCCTATTTATGCCTTTTAGATATTTGTAGGTTTCTATCATATCTTCCCTGTCTCTTCTCTCTCCAGGGTATACATATTGAGGTCTCCCAGTCTCCTCATCTGACTTTTGTAGAGGCACTGCACCATCTTTGTTGTCCTTCTTTGAACTGCCTCCACCCTGTCTGTGTCCTTATGGAGATACAGCCTCCAGAACTGGACACTGTATTCCAAATGAGGCCTCACCAATGGTCTGTACAGTGGCATCACCACCTCCTTCCTTTTACTGGTGATACCGCTCCTTATGTACCCCGTCATCCCAATGGCTCTCCCCACAGCCTTGGCACATTGTTTGGCCACCTTTAGGTAATCGGAAATTATTACCCCCAAGTCCCTTTCCTGTTTGGTGACCATCAGCCCCCTCCCCAAACAGGCAATTCTCCCCCGGGTTCTTGTGCCCCAAATGCATGATTTTGCACTTTTTCACATTGAATCTCAGCTGCAACACTCTGGACCATTCCTCCAGTTTATCTAGGTCCCTCCTCATGTTTGCCACCCCTTCTGGAGTGTCCACCCTGTTGCATATCTTCGTGTCATCCACAAATAGGCACACCTTCCACTCCAGCACCTCTGCAATGTCACTTATGAAGACATTAAACAGGACTGGGCCCAGCACCAATCCCTGTGGCACCCTGCTGTTCACCCTCCTTTCCTCATTTACCACAACCCTCTGTCTTCTTTCACTCATCCAGTTCCTAACCCTGTTTAACACTTCATGACCCACTCCCAGGCTGCCCAGCTTGTTCACAAGTCTTCTATGTGTTATGGTATCAAAGGCCTTACTGAAATCCAGGTAGGTGACATCCACGCCCCCACCTGATCCACAAACTTAGTCACCAAGTCAAATAAATCAATTAAATTTGTTTGACATGACCTTCCTGTTGTGAATCCATACTGTCTCGGATCCTGTGCTCTGCTGGTTTAAAGATGTTCCATGATCTTTTGTTTAAGTACTGATTCCATAATCACCCCCACTACAGAGATGAGGCTGACTGGTCTATAGTTTCCAGCCTCCTCCCTACTAACACTTTTGTGAAGAGACTACATCTGCCTTCCTCCAGTCCTCTGGAACCACTCCCATATCTAGTGACTCATTGAACAATAATGCCAGTGGTGGTGCCAGCACCTCCTCAGTCCCTTAATATTCTAGTATGTATCCCATCCAGTCACATTGCCTTGTCCACTTTCAGTTTTGTGAGCTCCTTTAGCACTCTCTCTTCTGTTAATAGACTGGTGTCCATCTCCCTTCCATATTTGTTCATATTGTCTAACTGTGGTCCCTCACCTTCTTCTTCTGTGAATATAGAACAAAAATATTTGTTCAGTATTGATGTTTTTCCAGGTCCCCTTCCATACAATCTGCTTCTTCTCCTTTAAGCCTATCCCACCCCTGGTTTTTCTCCTTTCACTAATATACCTATAAAAAGTCTTGTCTCCATCTTTACCTCCTGTGCTATTTTTTCCTCCATTTGTGCCTTTGTGCTCCTGACTGCTTTCCCTCTGTTTGTCCAGATACACTACCCTGTCCTCCTCCTGCTGTGTTTCTTTGTATTTCCTGAAAGTCATCCTTTTTGACATTACCTTCCCAGCCACTACCTTTGAGACCCATAGTGGTTTTCTTTCTCTTGCTCTTGTTTCCTTATCTAATGCAAAGGTTTGTTGCCTTCACTATGGCTCCTTTCAGGTGAGCCCACTGGTCCACCACTCTCCCCTTTTGTCCTTCCGTGCTAGGGCATGCTTAAGACATAGCCCCATATGAGTAAAGTCTGTCCTCCTGAAATCCAGGACTCTCGCCTTTGTGTGGCTTGCCTCTGCCACTGTATACATGCTGAACTACACTGTGTGGTGATCACTGGATCCCAGGTGTTCACCCACCCTGACTTCCTCAATTCTATCCCCATTAGTGAGTACCAGGCCCAAAACTGCACCTTCCCTGGTGGGCTCTAGCACTTGCTGCCTGAGGCTTGCCCCTTGTACAGAGTACAGCATGTTCCTGCTCCAGGGTGAGGCAGCAGCTGGAATGCTCCAGTCCACATCTGACAGATTGAAATAACCTACCAACAGCACCTCCACTTTAGCTGTCATCATGTGATGAATTCCACTAGAACCCTGTCCACCTCCTCCCGTGCTAGAGGTCTGAATATCATGCCCATGCAAATAGCAATGTTGTTGCTTATCTCAAGGGTGATCCAAGGTATCTCCACTTCCTCTGTATTCCCTGTACCTCAATTGCTCTAATACCTCCTGACATAAAGAACCACCCTCCCTTTTACCCCCATCTCTTCTAAACAGAGTATAACCTGGTACTGTTATAGCCCAGTCATGGTTTCCAGTATACCATGTTTTAATAATAGCTACAATGTCCAGGTCAGCTTCCATTATTAGGGTCACCAGGTCTGGGATGTTATTCCCTAGGCTGCAGGCATTGGTATACATGGCCTTTCATGTCCTGCCATTTGTCCTTTTATAATCCCCCCTGCTGTCTTTTTGCCTCCTCTGTTTGTCCTTCCTGTATTCAACCCCCTTCCTCCTATCCTCTGCTGCCCCCCCCATGGGTTCTGTTTTCTCTGGTGATACCATAATGTTATGGTCCTCCATGTTGACTTCCCTATCCTGTGGGGGTGAGTAGTTTGTTTGCCCCTGCATCCTTCTGCCACCCCCTTGCTTGTTTAAATGCATGCAAATGAAGCATTTAAACTGTTCACTGAGGACAGCAGTCCCCTCACTGGATAGGTGTAGGCCATTCCCTTGTACAGGGTCACATTCCTTCAGGTGGGTCTCAGGTGGAAAGAGTAATAAGCATTTGTCAATGCCGAATATTTGTCGCTGGCATTGGCTTTGGTGGTGCAGTGTGGAAACACGTTTTGGCAGGATGTGGAAAATGACAGCTATACTGTTCATAAGGAGGTGTAAAATGGCAGTGGTGAAAATGGCATGTAGGTATTGCAAATTGCGAACTTACAAGGTGCGGGTAAATGCAATGCACACTTGTAATTGTAACACAGTAATTTTATGGAGTTCCAGCACCAAATTTTCAACATAGGCATTTTAGCACCTCTGCTCATGTACAGTGTCACTGTATCTCTCAAACTGTCCCTAAAGTGATTTCTCACAGTGACTGTGTTATTCTGCGCGACGTATGAAACACATTTCAGATCCGGATATGTAAATGACAGCTGTACTGTTCATCAAGAGGTGTGGAAAATGCCAATGGTGAAAATCCAGAGTGAAAATATTACAAATTCACAACATTACAGTGGGCGTGCAAACTGTGCAACGCACGCTTGTAACGCAGTCATTTTATGGAGTATCGTCACCAAATTCTCAACATAGGCATTTTAGGACCTCTGCTCATGAACAGTGTCACTGTCATTTTCGTAATCTGCCCCGAACACTGATTTCCCACAGTGACCACAGTATTGTGCACCGGAAGTGCAGAAACATATTTCGGCCAGGATGTGGAAAATGACAGCTGTACTGTCCACAAGGAGATGTAGAAAAATGACAATATTGAAAATCTGGGATGAACATATTGAGAATTCATGAAGTTACGAGTCTGCGTAGCAACTGCGTGATGCACGCTCATAAAACAGCTATTTTTTGGATTTTTTCACCAAATTTGCAACATAGGCTTTTTGGGAGCCCACCTCATGGACCCTACCACTGTCCTTGTGTTAATCAGTCCCGAAAGGTGATTCCGCACAGTGACCGCAAAATCACCTCTTGGGACCGATTTACGTCATAACTGTGACAGAATTCATGAGGAAAGGTCCAAAAAACCCCATGTTGAAAATTTGGCAAAAATTCCCAAAATGCCCGAGATATGCATCAAAGTTGAAAACCCTATTTATTCCATTATACAGCTTACCTGCATTTCTCAGTTTGCGGTCGGCTTTGAAGAGTGAAGACATAGTTCCCGTCCACCAAGATCATCACGCCAGCTCCGGAGGTAGGATGGGGTGAGGGGTGTGGGAGGCAGGATGCAGGGTGGGTGTGGGTGGTGGTAGGGAGACTATAGGGACTGTTTTCTGCTTACAGGTACTAAAAAACACATTGCAGATGGTTTTCATTTTTAAAGGTGGTTTCTTTTTGGGGGAGTACGGTAGCCGACGGGGGATTAGGCACCCCCATCAGCACAGTAGAAGGGGGGGACATCATGCCGACAGGGAGTGGGCCCCCGATTCAGCACATATAAACGGGAAAGGGGGCGGATGCTGACAGGGATTGGGCATCCCTTGGCAAACAACTAAAGCAGGGGAGACACATTCTGCCAACGGGAGTGGTCTTCTGTTGGCACATACTTGGGAAGGGTAAGCGATGGGGGATTAGGACATTCCAAAGTCAGCAGTTTAGCAGCCAGTGTGCTGTCATATTTCCAGCTGGTGAGAGCATAGAAGGGTCTGCATATGACAAGCTTTGCTCGCATTGCAGCGGACCTTTCCTTAGATGTGCTCACCCGGGTGGTGTGGCGCTGGCATGTAGGCTGATTGGGGAATGAGGGACGCACCTACTGGTGCATGTCCTGCATTTGTCCTACAATGACCGCTCCTCCAAATCTGCACTACCCCAAGATGTTGACTGCACAAGCCTGCTAACATAAAAATGAGTAAAATGCAACATATAATTAGAGGGCTGAATATTCAAACCGCGCCCAAAAAGTGCGCAACAGCAGGAGCAAGACAAGTCAATTGGCGCATACGCTATTAGACGCTTATATTGAAACATGGAGCAAGCCAAATTGCTAACAAGCCAATGTCTGAATATCGCGACAACCTGCGCTTATAGCGCAACCAGAAAGGGGAAGTTGAGCAGAGACGATGTGCTATGGCGCAACAAAGGCTGCCCAGCTGAGCAGCCCAGAGGTTACATGCAAGCAGGAGCCCCCAGCAGCAGAAGCAATGGAACTGCACAACCAGGAGGTAGGTAGAGGCCCACCACCCATGCCACAGATGGGCACAGGAACACACTGCAGAACTGACAATGCACCCCCACACCCCAAGCACAGCACAACTGTTGGAGGGCTGGAATATCCACTGGCCCACAGGGACAAGCAAACAAAGCACAGCTGGGCTATGGTGCCCCAGCACACCCACCAGCAAGCTGAGACTGCCACACAAGGAGGGCGGACCACCCCATGGCACAGCAGCCCCCCCGTGCACAGTGCACCCTGTACTGTGACCCCAAGACATCCCCCATGAGCAGTGACCACCACTGCAGGAATCCCCATGCATACCACCACCTCCCCACTGCCACACTGCAACCTAGTGTACCACAGAACCATACAAGCCAGACCCACCATGAGCCACAGCAGCCAGCACAGACACCCACAGTGGTGTGTGGAAACATGCAGCACACTGGATGCAACATAGTGCAGAGGCAAACACACACCCATACCCATGGGGATACTAACACAGGGATGAGTAGTGTGGCAACCAAGCCCCAGTGGGCCATGAAACTGTGCACACACAGCCTGGTAGTCCTCATGGCACAGGGGTGACACCATCCTGTGCATGAACTGTGGCCCTGTACGCCACCAGCATAAGCCTGGATCACAAGTCACAGACAGTGGTGCACAGCCCTGCACACACACAAGCCACAGCATGGAGGTGGGACTGCAACTGCGGAGGCCACAGTGTCACCCGAGGCAAACATGCACCACACCATTGACAGGAGGCAACCCAGCATTGTCACGGTCACAGTGGATGACCTGCAGGGACAGCCACCACTGACAGCAGCAGACCTTGCAGGCCACAGACATGCAGGGTGTCAGCTGACAGGCCAAGGATGGGTTGACAGGGGCAAAATGGACATAGAGCAGGCACCATGGACCACTGCATACAGTAATGCAATGCACAGAGAACAACACACACACCACAAATACCGACTGATAGCCACTCCCACACCAGAGACACTTCCCACGCACACGCACATGCCCATGACTGAACCACCCCAGATGCATTGCACACCACTGCAACTGAGCACCTATAGCCAGCTGCAAATCAGAGACCACCACAGTATTCATATCAAAATAACTGTATTCAAAAAATATAACAACAACAACTATTTACAATTATGTACAAACATGGGGTGGAGGAGGGACAGGAACAAGGTGGGAGTGGATAAGGGGCAGGGGTGAACATATGGGAGAGGGAAGGCAGGGTGTGAGGATTTGTCAAAGGGGAGAAGGTTGTCTCTATTCACTGGCTGCCAGCCTGGTCCTCTGCTGCTGGGGCTGTTGCCTGGGTCACCTCCTCCTCCTCACGCCATGCTGCTAAAGATCCCGCAGGATGGCAAGGGATTCTTGCACCACCCGCACAAGATCCTGGATGGACTGCTGCATTCACAGAAGTATCCGCACACCTAGGACAAGGGATCAGAGTCAATGGGAGTGACTCTCCATCCCCCTGCAGCCCACCCATTATGCATGCCAGACAGCCATGTGCCACGCTCCTGTGATGGTATGCGCCCACCCACAGTAACCATGTCCACAAGACATGCCCAACCAGGCAGCAACAGCCATGTGTACCACTGCACACACCCACCGCCCATGTCCAGCACAGCACAACTAAAGCCGTACAGTAACATGGCTATGCGGTGAGCAGGCAGTGCCACAGCCATGTGCCCAGTGCATGCATGGACCACCATTGACGCACTCCCAGGCATGCAGTGCCACTGGACAGTGCTGACTGTCACATGTCACGTGCATGGCAGTGGTGTCCATGGATGGTGGCCATGCCCTGATTCCCACCCTGTCACACAGCATGCAATAGCAATCATGGTGTCATGGCACTCACCCTCATCGGGATGTTGCTGGCGTTGGGGTTGGTCCCCGACATGCCCCCGTGCAGCGTCCCCCACCCTCTGCTGCTGCTCCAAATTCCTCCTCCACTCGGCCACACCTGTGGGAGACAAAAGGAGAGAAACACATCAGTACAAACCCAAAGCATATTCCCCCTGCCCCAATGTGTGTGCCCACCCACCCAGCCAGACCCACCCATCCCACACCCTGTAAACACTGCCACAGCCAACCCTAGACCATCCCTCCCCTATGTGCTGGACACATAAGACAGTGTTATCTATATGGATCATACAAGTGTGTAGACGTATCACCCACCTGAACGAGGCACTACGCCCCTCCTGGCACGTGACCGCAGACGTGCAAGTAGCTCCAACTCCCTCCATCTCAGGTCCCATACTGGTGCCTGCACTGTTCAGCCGTTCTCCTGCGGCCAGTGGCCGCCTCCAGGTCAGTGGCCACCTCTTCCCAGACCTGGGTCCTGGCCCTGTCCAGTGGCATCTCACCAAACAGTGGGCCATAGTGTGGCTCCACAGTGGCCACAAGGTTGGCCAGCTCAAAGGCATCCCACTGAGGGGCTCTCCTGCGTGCCGTCTCTAATGCGTGGAAGTGCTGCACGGTACATCGTAGCCAGTCCCTATCGCGCTGTCAGTACAGCACTGCCATTCCCTATCGCGCTGTCACCGAACAGCACGATAGAGCCGTACACATGCCAGACGTACAGCACCAGGGGGCAAAGGTCAGGTACCAGGTCAGGGGTCAGTGGCGCAAAGGCACGCACAGCGCCATTGGACGCTCTAACATGACAGTCCAGATTTGTGAATGATCATTCACAAATCTGGACTGTCATGTACGGTATGGGCTGCACGCCCATTGGCTGTAGCTCTGCACCAATGGGCGCAGCCCTACCGGACAGTCAGTCGGCGGGCGCGGGCGGCAGGCGGGTGGGATGCTGTCGCCGCGCTGCAGGGGAGCGGGGTGGAGGGGCTTCGTGGGTGGTGGGGGACACTAGACACCAGGGAGATGTTTGGGGGTTGTGCTGTGACATTCTGCCCGCGATCGGGCTTTACGGTCCACTGGACCACCAGGGAGTTATTCGCTGGGGGGAGGGTTGGCATTCTGCCCGCGATCGGCACTGGGGGCTTTATATAGGTTCTGCCCCGCGATCGGGCACTGGGGGTTTATACAGGTCTTGCCCGCCGATCGGGCACTGGGGGTTTATACAGGTTCTGCCCACGCATCGATGTGGGATGTGTGGGGGCATGTACATGTACTGCCCGCGATCGGGCTGGTGGGGGCACAGGGAGCGAGTTGGGGCCAGCCAGGGTGGCAGCTGCTGTGTTGCGCCCTGCAATGCAGCAGCTCACCTGTGGGTGGCCTCGACTTAGCTTTTTTTTGGCTCAGCCAGCGGTGCAGCTTGTTAAAGATGCACAACTCTGCGCAACCCACTGAATATCGGGTTGCGCAGTTATGCATGGATCCTCCTCCTGTTGAGCATGCATTCATTTGCATTGCTCTCTTGCGCAACCTGGTGCCAGTGGCGTAACTGCCTCCTGCTGAATATCGCAGAATGGCGCATTTTGGACTTGCGCATGGCGCAACCCTGTTGCGCATGGCACAACCCTTTTGAATATCTGGGCCAATGTATTTTCATCTTTCACACATATAATAAATTTCCCTAAATACTCTAGGTGGTATACTACTGTACTCCAAAGTGACTCAAATATACAGGTTTTGTAATTAGTTCACCCAGGGTGAGTCTACCTGACATAATTTTAATGTCTAAATCTAGTTCACATCATGGGATCAAATCTGTTCTATGGTCTATAACCCACATCCACCACCAGGACCAGAAGGTAATACATTTCTGGACTCTAAGGTTAATGCCAGCTGTTAACATCTCCATTTTATATATTTGGTATGTTATATCTTCCCATTTCCGGAGTGTTGGAGAGACCTTCTGCAGCCACTTTCTTGTGACTGCCTTGTTGGCTGCCAGAACAAGAATAGCTAACAAAAATTTTGAGTTATCTCACCTAATCTCTTGGGGGGTGTCTAATAGAAGTATCTGTTCAGGTTTTAAATTCTGTATTTCTGGAAATATCTTTCTTAAGGCATTCTCTATCCCTTTCTAACACTGGGATAAAACTTCACACTACCAAAAGATGTGTGTTTGTGTTGCCAGCTGCTCGCCACAGGCTGTCCAATACTCTGATATAGATTACCCTCCAAATTTCCCGGTGTTCTGTGGGGTTCTAAAAAAATCTAATCACACATTTCCAACCAAACTCTTCATGATCTAGTAGCCTTATGTAGTATCAAGTATATTGATTCCCATTCTTCATCTTCTCTTAATAAACCCATCCCTTGCTCCCATCTTTTTTTGCCAAGTTCTTGTCCCTTTGTTCTTATTATAAATTAAGGCTTGATATACAGATGTCTCTTGAAGTATCAGCAATATGCGAAGCACCCACACTGCTCCGGAGAGCACCAGTGACCCCAAGGTTCAATGTATGAGCATAGCAGTGGATTCCCTTGAAGTTGGCCATCACAAACTGATTTTGCCATCTTCTCCAGAACCCAATATGCAAATGTGTTGTGCTAATCCAGGAGTCAAGCATTTCTTGCAAGGAAACGAACGTTAACACCCGTGTGTTTGCTTGGAAGGACCACAGCACCAAGGAAAGCAGACATCCAGAGGGATGGGGTATTGCTACAGCCAAGGCCAGAGTAAGAGCAGGAGGAGGAGGAGTCGTCAACAGCAACAGCTATGCCATCATGTGCAACTGGTGTAGAGCACCAGCATGCTGTGATTGAGAAGTATGCATGTAGTAAGTCTGTACTGCTCCGTACATCAGATGTACAGTGGAAAACCTTGCCCAAAGCCTGCTTCAGCAATTTCTCCACCTGACTACAGCATGCCTCATAGATATTTGGCTCGACTGTATGAGAAAAAGTAGTTTGAGTTGGGATGTGTTACCGAGGTTCCAAGAAATGCAGAAGTCTATGGAATCCAGTGTCTTAGACAATAGAATAAGGTTACAAATCCAGCGTTATCATCTCACCAATGAGCTGCGTGATCTGAACAGCTGTGGGGTGAGCTGGCAAGAAGTTTGTGCATTCTTCAAATGCATCCTTTGTTGTGAGAGAAGGCTTTTGAAATGGCATAGCCTTGCTTTTGGCCCCGACTCCAGAGTAGACAAATGCAGGAGATCTAGGCTGTGTTTGTGTGTGTGTGTGTGGTGGGGGGTTGCACCACAAACTGCAGATCTGCTGTCTCACCATGTGAAGCAGTGTGTGAGGTATATGGTGTTGTGCCTGTTAGAGTACTTGGGCTAGAACTAGAAACAAGCTTTTGCTGGTGTTCGGTCACTTGCTGACTGCCTGCACCAGCAGTACCATCACCAGAATGAGAATCAAAAACAAGCTTCACTTTTTGAAATGCTGCATGCAGTGGCATGAACAGACAACTCCAGCAGGGTCTTTATTCAAGTTAGCCATCTCAGGATGTGTTTTTCAGAAGGTAGTTCCAAAGACATGTTGTGCTCAGTATATCAACATTTTTACCACAGCTGATGCTCTGCCCACAGTGTGAACTCACAGCTCTCCTTTTATCATCCTCCTGCTGAGTAAAATACAGTATGTCCAGATGTCACTGGAAATTGAACTTGTGCCTGACCTCCGCCATCTTGTATGCTGCTTGTGTCTGTGACTGCAAGATTCAGTTTGGAGTGGTATAGAAGGTTGCTGTGAACTGACACCAGACACAGTATCAGAATCAGTAGGGCAATCAAAAGTTAGGACTCCTTAGATTTTTTTTTAGCAGGAGGTTGACATGTAGAATGACAAGGAACAATGGCAGATGTTTTGTGCCTGCCCTGAGCAGCTGATTTTTTTGATCGCTTTTGACCTGAGTGCTTCCATGTGTAATGAGGTGAGGATTCTGTTTCAGTGTCTTCGGACTCACTCAGGTCATTGTTTTCAGAGAATGTGTCAGGGAACACATCTTCAAGCCTATTTAATTCTTCTGAGGTAGGAGCATATTCTGACCCAGAAGACATTACCTCACTGTCCTCATCATGCTCAGAACTGCTTGGGTTTAATCTCCAAGGCTATGGCTGACTACTTCTATCATGAACTGTGTTTGTGGTGGTACTGGCGGATTTTGTGGTGGTGGTGACAGCAGCAGCAGTAGTGGAGGTGGTGGTGAGGATGGTAGTAGCACTATGAGAGATAGTGTTGCTGGTGGCACTGGCCACAGCAACAGTGAAGGTGGTGCTGATGGTGTCAACCAATGTGGCAACGACATTGGTCACTACAGAGGCTGAGACTTGCACTGGAACAGTGGTGGTGGCAGTGATACTAGCAGTGCTAGCACTGGTTGAAGTAGCAACTGGTCTGCTTGGAGTGAAGGGGACAGCAGGACAGTGAATATGTGCTGAACGTCGATCCTTGTCTGAATCACCTTTGGAAGGGCTGGGCCACAAATGTTTTTTGACTGTACTTGACTGCTTGCGTGACATTTTTGGCAATTTAACTGATGAGTGAAAAAGTGGAATAACATTTTTTAATATTGTATTTTGTAACTTTTTTACTGTTTTAGCAATAGTGAGAGACTCACTGGGCAGTAGGCACTTAGGCAGCAAGGGTGCCTCCCACCTCCTGCCTACACTGCGGCACAGACAAAGTCTGTTGTAAGATGAAACAAGACTTACACAATTTTACGTGTTTTATGAAATAACTCCTCAGCTAAGTACTACGGGATGGTACCAAGTACAGTCAGTCAGAAACAGCAAGCGTAAGCCTGAATTCCCCAAATCCGAAAGGTCTGCAAAGCACTGGGCCTTTTCTCAGGACATATACTTTGCAAGAGCAATGCCTGCTGTGCAGACACACTCTCCCCCTTCCTCCCTCCCTCTGCTTTGCCTAGCCTGAAGAATTCAACACAATTGTTTTGTGTTGGAAAACGTACTTTAGCAATCAATCTGTCAATGAAGTGGAGAACCACAGTCTCAGAAGGAAACAGAGGAGTCCAAAACAAGTCTATATAAAAGATACAAAATCACACATGCCCCCACAATGCAAAGCATCATGGGCTGCATATGCAAATCACCACAGAATGTTATGCTGGTCCAACTTTAAGCAGAATTGCATGGTGCCGAAAGGCCTCTCACACAGTTTGCAAAGGGTGTTAACAGAAGACATAAACATGTGTTTCGTCCTACCAGGACTCATCAGTATGCCTCGTCTGTTTGACACCCCAGTGGAATGGACCAGCTACCCCTAAGGCAGTGTGCCTGGGATATATTGTGGTGAACCCATTAAAATAAAAAACTATTTAAAAGACAAAGAACCTCTGTGCGTAAACACTGAGGCAAGGGTTACCCCAAAGGGTATTGTATTGTGATTTTGTATTTTCTTGAAACTTGGCTTCCCAGCCAAATGCCCTTTGGGGTAACCCTTGCCTCAGTGTTTACGCACAGAGGTTATTTGTCCTCTATATAAAAGATGATTCTTTTCCACTTTTCTTCAGAAAAATGTCTTTCCACAGAGGGAAATGACTTCATCTCAGCCTGAGTGTTTCTATGCATGGGCAAGGTAACAAAGTTAAGCTCTAGAAATCTCTCTTAGTGGCCTGGGGACTGGCTGAGGAGATCTCACGAGATCTCAAAGTCTCATCAAATATGGGACCATCGAATACCTTGAATACACCCCAGTATTAGGGTATTCAGGTGTTCATCAAATACAGCTGGTATTCGAGGTATTCGACAGTTGGTCTGACATCGAAACACACCTCTATTTTATAGTATATGATTTAAGAGTTTGTGAGTAGTGCTGCTGCCAGAGTGCTGACTTCACTGTGTAAATGCTTCTGGTATTTAAATGGAGGAGTTTACTCGGAGAAGTTGGGGACTGGGCAGCAGCAGTAGGACAGCTGCAAGTAATGAAAGATGCAGTGTTGAATGACAGGAGGAAGAGCCCTGTGAAAGTGCTGTTGCATATGGCTATGATATCTTTGTTTATTTTTATCTCATTTATTTAACAAATCGGAAAAACCTTTGAGCCAAGGGCTGTTTTACAGAGCTTCCACATCAAGTCACAAGAATAGCAAATTACAATGGTTTCAGTAAGTAGTACAACATGAGGAAAGTAATCACATAAACAAAAGAATAATATGGCAAGATAAATATTGTGTCAAGTGTTGCCAGTGGCCTTGTCTGAAGAGAGGTGAAAGGGATTACAAGGAGAGAAGTACAGGGGGTGAAATGGGGGGTGGAAGGAGCAAAATAAGAGAAAGGAGGGAGATTCCACAATGAAACTTAAGCAGGAAAGACGATGGGGGTGGGGGGTAGAGGAGTGAACAAGGTGAGGAAACAGAGGAGAGAGAGGGGAAGTGGGAGTGGAGGGGTAGAGGAAGGGGGGATGAGGTAGGATGAAAAGAGGGCAGGAATGGGAAAGGGATAAGGGAGGAAGTGCTGTGAGTGGAATAGCGCAGCATCAGGATAGGGCTATACAAGGGCAAATGGTAAAAGAGGATGGTCCCAGTGCATTTAGCTGTCCGCAGAGATTAGGTATAGCAGTCACAAGATGCACTGTAAACTAGGAATTGACGCAGCTTCCACTTAAATGGTCCCAAGGTTGCAGTTGTTGCAATCTCAGGAAGAAGGGAATTAAATAAATTAGCAGCTCTAACTGCAATGGATTGCTGTTGGAGTGAGGTTCGACAGCGAGGGACAGTAAATGTTTGGCTCACAGAACTTTGTGGCTCTGAGTGCCCTGGAAGGGACTGCAAAGCTGAAGGGAACCTGGTAGTAGGAGACCAAGATCTGCCCTCTTAGCCAGAACGCAGGCTTGATATTCAATGTGAGCCTGGAGTTGAAGCCAGTTTGCTTGTTCGTAAAGGTCACAAGTGTGAGTGCGATACGCTGCACCAGTTAGTAGATGGCATGCCTTATACAGAGCTGTGGTGAGTCAACGTAGGGTTGTGTCTGTGGTCGAACCATAAATGACCAAACCATAGTCAATTATAGACACAATTGAACTTTGGATAGCCAATTTGAGAGCTTTGGTAGTAAGGCATTGTTTATGCCCGTGTAGAAGGCTTAGGCGAATGTTAACTGCCTTGGCAATATTCTCAACATGGTTGAGTAGGAGAGCATACTATCCGGAGTAACTCCTAGGTATTTAAAAGATTAAGTCTGATCAAGGACAACACCCGCACTGTTTTTAATCACAAATTGTTTGGCTTTGTGCTTGCTGTGGGTACCATGGAAGAGCATGACCTTTGTTTTTTTGCAATTAAGCACCAACTTATGAGACGAACCAGGACTCAGCTTCAGTAAAGCTTTTCTGAAGTTGGGCCTGAAGGAGGGTAGGGTCAGCAGTCTTTGAGAAAATGACTGCATCATCTGCATAGAGGAGTACTGGTTCAGAACAGGATGCCAGAAGATTATTGAGGAAGGTGCTAAACAGAAGGGGACCCACTATCGATCCTTGAGGAATCTTGGAGCAGACAGGCAGTGTAGCAGAAAGGGCAGACCCTAGTCTCACCTGTTGTGTGCGGTTTGCTAAATAGCTGGTGAACCACTTTAGGGCTTCTGAAGATATACCAAGTCCAGCAAGTTGATATGTCAGCAAATGGTGATTGATGTGTCAAATGCTTTAGACAGGTCAATAAAGGTCACACCAACAAGTTGACCCTGATCAAGACCATGGTGAATGAAACCTGTGAATTCCAGTAGAGCCATAGATGTGCTGTGCCCTTTCTGAAAACCATGTTGTTGGACACATTGTAGGTTATATTTTTCCAAGTACTCCACAAACTGATCAGCAACAATCCTTTCAAGTGCTATGGACAATGGGGGAAGAATATATATTGGCCTATAATTCCCAGGTAGTAATCTGTCCCCACTCTTAAAAACTGGTGTAACCAGAGAGGATTTCCAGATCTGGGGGAATTGTGAAAGTATGAGGGAGCGATTGAAAAGCTTGGTGAAGGGGGATAGGACTTCATCTAGAGTTAGGGTAAGAAGTTTTAGATCGAGGGAATCACTACTTGTCCTAGTTCCTCCTAGGACTTTACGTACAGTAGGTATGTCTTGGTCTCGCTTTCCAAGATATCTTTGCAGTAGAAACCTTACACAGCAAAAAGCTATTTTGTATGGTTGTGACCTGGAAAACAGCTTTTTCAACATTTGACCCAAAGCACAATAACTTCTGAGTCACAAACAAGAGTTTTTTTGAAGTGGCTAATTTTTTTACAGAATTAAGGCAAACTGTATAGAGTATAGGTGATCATTCACAACAAGGCTGTGTTTCTATTGAGGACAAGTGATGATATCATGGAGAATTCAAGAGCAGAGCTTGAGAGGTCTGTATGATGTCATCACATGTCCATGATGGAAACACAGCCTTAGTTGTGTATGGTCTCCCATACACTGTTTCATATAGTGTATGGATTAAAAAACATAGACATCGGATAATTTTAGCCTGCCATAGAACTGATCATGTCAGTCTACCATTTACTTCAGTGCTTTCCAGAGTCTCCCTCCCCACAGCATGTCATAGGTTGCCCATTCATGATGTGTCGGATGGAATTTTAGAAGATCAATGCCCTATGCCACATTGGAGATTGGCTAAGAAAGTGAGTGATGTGGGTGTAGAGGAGAAAACCATGGCTGCCATGGTTTGTGATGCATGAATTTAAGTGTGATGTCTCTTGCTGAACTACCTCTGAACAGACAGTTTTGAGCAGTTGTAGCATTATGGGAAGTGCAGTCACACGGTTTAAATGCAAAAAGTTGTTGTGGTATCGCTGTGACATCAGAACAATACCACAACAACTTTTCATGACCGTTTAACTTTACCATAACATATAGAATAGTGGATCAGAGACCATCCACAATACGGCTGTGTTTCCATCGAGGGTATTGATGACATCATAGAGACCTCGAGAGCGAAGCTCAAGAGGTCTCCATGGTGTCATCAACTCCTGAGATGGGAAACACAGCCTTAGTTGTGGATGGTCTCCCATGCATTATTTTATATAGTATATGCGTTCCTTAATTTTTACATATACATTTGGCCAAGGTTTTATACCTTGCTCGGCGGTCACACTTGGTCCCGATCCTCACTTACAGACTATCGCGCTCCTCACCTGACCCTGAAAATCCTGGTCCTCGATGCCATTTTCTTGTTTTCAGACCCCAAACACAAACAGCAACTGTTTAAACAAATGACAAATTGAATGTTTTAAAACACTGAGCCAACTATGGCAGTTCATGTACAAACATTCTTTTGAACTACTCACTAGACTGCTCGCAAAGCGCCGCCGCCATTGTTCTTAGAATTTTTTGGTGAGGACTGCATTTTCCTCCAATTAGGTGGCAGCTCAAGGAAAAAAAGTTGTACTACCGATGTGACATCAGAATGATAGTACAACAACTTTTTTGACCTTTGAACTGTCCTACAACAATCTTTGGAAAACCACCATTTTCCATACACAATAAACCCTAACCATATAACTACCTTATAGTATATAAGATTATTGAGCGTACAGTATGGAAATCCATACATAATAGGGTTAACCATATACTACAGAACAGTAGTATGCCTGTATATTTTTTTAACATGAACACTACGAATCAATGGTCAAAGCTGGCACAGTGTATCCTCACTACAAAAAGTTGATTTGTAATCACAAAGAAGTGTTTTTTTTTTGTTGTTGATACAGCTCTGTATTTATTACAGTACATAGAGGAATACCACAGAAATACTGATGAATACAGTGAGCACACCAAAATAGGTATAGAACAGATCATAAGGGATTTTTATTAACTCAGTCACCAATGCACACATGTGCATGTATACACACACACAGTCCTAAAAAATAATAAAAAAAATAACCATGTAGAAAGAATGTATAATGTTTGGGGTGGTATAATTGATTGCATTCATGATGACTTGGGTGACAGTCTATAATTTATGAAAAGAAAAAAAATTAGTTATGAAAGCCTTTACGCTTCGCAGGGGAGTTTAAAGAGGGAGTCCAGCCAAAATTTCTGGCATCAGTAAATTCAGAATTTGGAGCAGTATAGCCCCAATCAACCTCACACCAGAAATGAGATATCCACGTTACTTTGTTCAAAAGTTGCAATTTATTTTGTAACCCTAAATTCACTACCCGTTCAAAAAAGCCAGTTTCAGTGAAGAGCTACTGATGATGTCATAATTTGAACTTGCAGCCTAGTCCTCCCTGAAAGCTACCACTTATTTCTCCCAGGTTACATAAAGCAGCAGTTGTAGTAAACATCTGAAAAGGTTTAGTAACACTGAGTGGGTCAGCACATGCACTTCCATAATGTGTAGAGGCAAGGTACAGTACTGTACTTCAGAATGTTGGAATGCAGTTCCAAATATGGCTTTAAAATGACAAAATTGTGTGCAATTTTTAGAATACTGCAGGTATAAGATTTCAAAATGTCACCGGGTTGCAAATGTGGAATGTACAATGACACAATCTCGATAGTAGCTGGGACACATAATTTTGAAATGTGGCAGGGACACTAAAATGCATATGGTGGTGTCATATATTTTTAGAATATGACAGATACACACTATTTTGAAATGTGGGGGACAGATAGCTGCATAAAGTGGCAGGGATATGTAATTTTTTAAATTTATCATGGATGCATAAATTTGGTATGTGGTGGTGATGCACAATTTCCGAATGTGGTTGGGATGCTTGATTTCAGGTTGTGGTGGCAATAAGCAGTTTCACAATGTGGCATAGACACGGAATCTCAGAATGTGGCTGTGACACAGTTTCAAAATATGGAAATCTGTGCAATTTCAGAATGAGGCAGGGATGCATAATTTTAGAATGTGACTTGAACGTGCAATATCAGAATGTGGCAGTGACGATTATTTTCAGAATGTGGTAGAGACATACAATTTTGGTATATGGTGGGGATGCACATTTTCAGAATGTGACAATAACAGGCAATTTTGGAATGTGGAAGTTTACACACAATTTCAGAATGTGGCAGGAAGGTACAGTTGCAGAATGTGGTGGTGATGCACAGTTTTGGAATATGGCGATGATGCACAATTTCAGCATGTGCCAGAGACACATTTTTAGAATGAGGTGGTAACACATCAGCTTGGAATGTTGCAGTGGTGTTCAATTTTGGAATCTGGCAGTGATGCACAATTTCAGAATGTGGTGGTGATGTACAATTTCAGAATGTGGCAGTCATACACAGTTTCAGAATCTGGCAGGGATACACAATTTTGGAATGTGGGAGTGATGCACAGTTTTGAAATGTTGTAGTGACATAGTCTCCGAATGTGGCAGTGGTGCACAGGTTCAGAATGTGGCAGTGATGCACAATTTCAGAATGTAGCACCGATGCACAAATTTAGAAATTAGTAGTGATAATTTTGCAACATGAATGTGACACAGTTTCAGAATGTGGCATTGAAAACCAGCTTTGGAGTATGGCGGGGATATGCAATGTTTGAATTTGGTGGGGATGCACAATTTCAAAATGTGGCATGGATCTACAATTTTGGAATGCGGCAGGAATGCGTAACTTTAGAATATGGCTGAGATGCACAATCTTGGAATGTGGTGGGGATGTGATGCACAATTTTGCAATGTGGTGGGTGTGCATAATTCTGAAATGTTTATTTATTTATTCAACTCTTGGATTAATACCTTTGAGCAATAAGCTAATTTCACAAAGGTTCCATGTCAACAGCAAACAACACAAATACAGCAAAACAATACAGACAGTGGTTATAAAATTGCATTGGATACAAAAATGATGTTTTACTCTTTTTGTAACTAAAATTACAAAATTAAATTACGTTAAGCAATAAGTACATTGCGCTGTGAAGTGTGAACAGAATGGAAAGGTAGCTTACTATGAAGAAAGAAACTGGTAGCAACAGAGACTGGGTTCTGAGAGTGTGCTGAGTAGGTGAGGAAGGTATATGGGATAATAGGTGGAGAAAACGGGAGCAGCCATAGAGCCTTGTCATTGGTTTGCTGGAAGGGGAAAATTCCAAGGGGTTTTGGAGTTGGAAGTTATGGTGAGGGGAGGGGGGAAGCAGATAAGGTGGGGAGGAGGTGGCAAATGGATGAAGAATGGAATGGAGGATGAAGGCAGAGTTGGACGGTAGAGGAGAGGGGAAAATAACAAGGCAGTTGGATAGGGGAGATTGTAAGTGCTATAATGAACAGGAAGAAGACAGCAGTTGGCTTGTGCAAATTAGAAGTTACGGTCACACCCATTAAGTGTTGCTAGGTGGCTACAAAGTTTAGATTTGAAGGGGCCAAGTTTAGATTCTGCCAGCAGGTCATCGTGTAGCGAGTTGAGACAAGCAGGTGCCCAGTAATCAAAAGACTGCTGACCCTGGAAGGTGCGAAACAAAAGGGACTTTTAGTGGCTGGCTGTTATACCCTCTGGTAGTGGAATGTGGCAGAGACAAGCAGTTTCAGAATAAATGGTATGCCCCATCACATTCCAACAGTGTGTATCCCCACAATATTCTGAAATTGCTAGTCCCTGACAAATTTCTCAATGTGTGTTCCTGTTGCGTTTGGAAACTGAATGTCCAGCTACATTTTGAGATGGCACATTCCTGCCTCATTCCAAGACTGTATGTCTTCCTCCAAAAAAATACATTTAAAAATTGTGCACCACCTTGACATTCAATACCTTGGTTCAGCGTTGCATTCCAAAACCACTTCCTGATGTGTTCTAAAGTACAGTACCATGCATCTGAACATTCTTGAAGCACAAAGTAAGTAAGTAAGTAAGTAAAAATTTATTTTTTAAGCGCTTTTCAAAACCAAAGCGCTGTACAAACAAAACAATTAAAATACATACATATAACATAAGATAACAACAATAATAATATAATCACAATAAAATCAATCTCCATATGCCTGTTTAAATAAATAGGTTTTTAGTTCTAACTTAAAACTCTCAACGGTCAGGCAGCTTCGTATCCGGCGAGGTAGAGAATTCCACAGGGTAGGGGCAGCATAAGAAAATGCCCGAGCTCCAGAAGTTTTTAAGCGAACCCTGGGAACCTCTAGCAATCCCTCGTCGGTGGAGCGGAGTGAGCGAGAGGGACAGTAGGGAATAAGGAGATCTTGAAGATACCGAGGTCCCTGTTCATGTAGGGCTTTGTAGGTCAGAAACCCGACCTTAAAGGTGATCCGCCACTGAACCGGCAGCCAGTGCAGTTAGCGCAGCACAGGCGTAATATGACTTCTCATAGATGTCCCAGTCAAAAGCCTGGCTGCTGCGTTCTGCACCAGCTGCAAGCGACGGATATCAACCCCTGGTAGCCCTAGGTACAGGGCATTGCAGTAATCAAGGCGAGAGGTAACAAAGGCATGGACCAGTACTGGAAGGTCAGCTGGAGGAACTAGATGTTTCACCCGAGTGATATTCCTAAGATGATAAAAGGAAGATTTGACAATGGATGACACCTGAAATTTCAGGGTCAAACCATCGTCGTATACTTGTGAGTTAGCACCAGTCTGAGGGTTGAGAGCTGGGCACCATGGTTTTCCTTATGCCCGAAGGAAGCCCAGCCCTACAACCCGCCTCAAGGTGACCTGGGTCCACCACCAACACCTCAGTCTTATCCGGGTTTAACCTTAGCCAGTTGGCACTCATCCAGTCCTTGATCTCGGATAGACAGCTGTTAAGTATAGAGACTGCATCTTCCTGTCCGGGACTAAAAGACAAATACAGCTGGGTATTATCCTCGTAGCAGTGAAAACCCAAGCTGTATTGCCTAATAATGTCTCCCAATGGCAGCATATAGACAGCGAACAACATGGGTGCTAAAATGGAGCCCTGCGGAACCCCACAGGGCAAGAGGAAGGTATCAGAGGAATAAATTCCGGTGATAACCCTCTGTCTCCGCCCCGTGAGAAAAGATTGAAACCACTGCAGAACTGTACCAGACAGTCCGCAGTAGAACCGCAGGCGTTCCAAAAGCACACCATGGTCCACAGTGTCATGATGCAGAGAGATCAAGAAGGACTAGAATAGTACCAAACTTTCGATCTCTGCTATCAGGAGATCATTTGAGAACTCGGACCAGGGCAGTCTCCGTACTATGTTTTTCCTAAATCCTGATTGGAGGGTATCATAGACATTGTGATTTGTAATATGGTCGTCCAGTTGCAGTGCAACCACCTTTTCAATAACCTTGCCCAAAAAGGGCAGGTTAGAGACAGGTCTGTAGTTAGCTGGACAGTTCGGGTTCAATGAAGGTTTTTTTAGGAGTGGTCGAATGACCGCCTCCTTTAGGGGATCAGGAAAGATCCCCTGCTCCAGAGATTTCTAAACAATTTCAGCAATGGTCAGACAGATAGTATCTACGCAACTTAATAATAGAGGTGTAGGGCCCGGATCCAAACTACAGCTGGTTGGATGTACAGTCTGGACAATCCTCACAATATCCATGAATTCCAGCCTACCAAAGTCAAACCAGGTAACACAGGTGTTTGTTTCCCCCTGCCGATCACTGCAAACCCTTGAAGAGTGAGACTGGCCGATATCCAGCCTAATGCTGGCAATCTTATCAGCTAAAAACCTGTAAAGCTCATCACACTTTATTTAGAAAATCTCTTCCAGAGTGTAGACAGAGTGGATTGCACAGTCTGTCAACAGTCTGAAAGAGTTGGGCTGGTCGGTTCCACGCAGCAGCAATCTCCCTGGACAGGAATTCTGCCTTCTTACGGGTTATTGCTGATTGATAGATAATATAATGATCCATCAATCTAAGTTTGTCAGCATCCAAGCCAGATTTCCATCAGGCCCTCTCTAGCCTTCGCCCTACTCTCCTCAGTTCCTTCAAAGACTCATCAAACCATGGAGTCTTTGGGCGCTGGGTGAGTGGGTGAACACGAACAGGAGCAATTTGGTCCAAGGCCCTGCTCACTGCCTTATTATAGGCAAGAACAAGGTCTCCTGGACTCATGCTCTCACCCAAAACACCCGATAGGTCCAGTACCGCTGATAGAGCCTCTGGGTTTACTCCCCTTAAAGGGTGATACTGGACCATCTCCGTAGAGGCAGGCCTATTAGGGGGTGCCCCAAAACTGAATCTTATGGTGTGATGGTCTGTCCACACAAGCACTACAGCCAACCCTATGTCAGTTTTTTTTAATGATTACTACAGCTACAGTTTCTTAAACTTTGAAGAAACAGGTCCTACAAGGTTGCTGACTGAAAGAACTAGACTGTGAGTTCAAGTTATGACCTAATCAGTGGTGCTTCACTGAAACTGTCTTTTTTGAACAGTTAGTGAAATCAGGGTTACAAAATAGCTCATAACTTTAAAATGACATAATATAGAAACCTAATTTTTGGAATGAGATTATTGAGGGTATGCTTATTCTAATTGTGCAGTGTAGCACTTTTGGCTGGACTCCCTCTTTAGATCCTTTATTCCACTGCTCACCATTGTACATTCTCTATCTATCTATCTATCTATCTATCTATCTATCTATCTATCTATCTATCTATCTATCTATCTATCTATCTATCTTTATTTCTATTTTCTGTTGTATCTGTGTATCTGTCTGCCTATCCTGCATTAGATGTTTTGTTTTCTGATTAAAAATTACAGCAGTATTTATGTGTCACAGTAACTAAAAAGCTAAATATGCATCATTTTTAATCTGTCACCGATGAACTGTATATGTAAATCTCTACTCTTTGATCCTGTGACTGTATTGGCTGTCCATGTCTGGGACTAACTTGCATTGTCTTGTTGTGTAGGGCTCCATGTGCGATGACTATATGTGCTATATGTGTTGTGCCCCTTGTACTCTGTACCAATTGAGAAGAGATATAAAAGCCAGAAAGCAACAGGGAACTTTCTGAAGCTGCTCCATGGTAAGTAATTTGGGAGATTGAAGTAAACTAAAAGAATGCATGCATTTTACTTTTCATGTTTAAGGCATTATAATATAAGATAAATGAACTGAAAGACAGCACACTTTTTGGTGGACTGGTTAAGACTTTGCAGGCATGACCTGGTTGCTAATAATAAATTCATCAGAACTAAAGTATGTTAATTTACATGGTCTGTAACTTGATGACATCATTTGTGCAAAGATGCATTGAGAGCATTGCTTGAGGCTTCTGTTCAACCGATGCCACTGCATTCAGGAACTCACAAATAATTAGATGATCTCTGGTTAGAGTCAACACAGCTGCTATGCTGCTTTAAAGGGACATTGTCCACTTAAAATTATGAAAGTTAAGAGTGTGTGTTGGAAAATGTCAATGTATGCTCATAACTTTGTTGTTTTGTAATATTTTTACCCCAGATTTTCAAGATAGTCTTCTTGTGACCCTACTTCATGAAGAAGGGTGGAGAAAATTTTCAAAACTTGCCTGAAGGTTGATTTTGCACAGCGACAATGTCATTCCTCACAACAGGTGTGAAAACACATTTTGGTCAGGATGTGAAAAATGACAGTTGTCACATTCATGAGGTTATGTGAAAAATGGCTCTGTTGAAAATTTGGGGTCAAAATTGTGAAAATTACCAAAGTTATGAGCGTTCATTGCAACATTTCAACGTATGCTCATAACTTTGCCATTTTTAAATATTTTCATCCCACATTTTCAACATAGCCATCTTATGACTCCACCTGATGAACAAGGTCAGTGAAAATGTTCAAATCCCACCTGAAAGGTGATTTTTTGCCAAGTGACCATGAAAATACCTTTCTGACCAGATTTGCATAATTCCACTGACATTTGTCATGAGGTGCGGTCCCACAAAGGCCATGCTGAAAATATGGAGTGAAAATATACAAAACTGCCAAAGTTATGCATCAAAGTTCAGAGCTCCACTGAAATTTATGGAACCGCACTTACCTTAGTTTTCAGATCACAGTTGCCGGTTTGGGGAGCAAGACGTGTCATCGGTCATAGAGTGAACCTTTGTCATGTGACTTGTTCAAGTGAGTAAGGGTGTGTGGGGGTGTATTGGGGTGGAGAGGGTGGTGACTGCTCAGTGGGAGGTCAGGGTGGTGTGTCAGATTGGCAAGGGACAGTTTTCTTTTTTGCAGCTGAAAAAAACATTGAGGGATGGTTTTCTTTATTACAGGTCCCATACGGAGATGGGAATCAAAGGGTGGGGGGGGCCACTAGATACCAGAGAAACATTAATGTGAATAGGGATCAGAGGGTGGTGGGTGCTGCTAGACACCAGGGAAACATGAATGTGAATGGGGATCAGAAGGTGGGGGGTGCCACTAGACACCAGGGAAACGTGAATGTGAATGGGGCTGGAGGATGAGAGGTGCCAGTAGACACCAGGAAAACATGAATGGGAATGGGGATCAGAAGGTGGAGGTGCCACTAGACACCAGTGAGCTTATAATATTGGGAAACACTTTCCCCAAAGCAGGCAGTGCATGTGGGTTATTTGCTAAAGCAGCTGGTTGCCATGCAACCTGTTTCGAGCATAACCCAAGAAGGAGAACTTTGTGGCTGCATTTGTGTTTGTGGACCAGGCGGGAAGCCAGACAGGTTGCTAACAATAATTTTATTTCCTTCTATGTTTGTATTTCTGGGAGTGTCAAATTTGACTCTTTAAGGGAACAAGCAGGCTGGTCGGAAAAGAACCAAAAGTGAGCATGAGAGCAAAATAATGTTTGTGGCAGAGAGGAGGGGGGGAAGGGGCAGACACAAACAAATAGCACTGTAGTGAATGAAGAAGACTGCATGTACTTGTGGTTCAGTCTAGATATCTGGTCACGTGCTTCCGCAGTCCCTTCTCTCTCCTACATCATAGCAATATGTCTACATGACTCCACCCATACAGCCGTAAAAATGAATTTTGGATGGGAAAAAGTCAGTGTTCACAAGGGCCTCTAAATAAGGAAAAAACAGGATTACTTGAAAACAAACACATGAAACAATATCTGATGTTGAAAACAGATGCCACACATGCCCATATTTCCACTTGTATTAGAAACAGTAAAACAGGGTTTACATTCTCTTTGAAACAGAAACCAATGGGCTTAGGCATCCAGAACAATGATCATTTGGGTGGCAGAGGCAGCAAAATCTGAGTACATTGAAAACTTTAAAGTGAAAGGATGTGAGGGGTGTAGTTCAGCAGAGCTCAGAACTTGAGCCCACTTTATTTTATTGTACAAGCACATGTTCATTCATTTAGAGCTCAGTCGGGCTTCCAGCCATTGCGGAGAGTGGAGGGCTGTGCCGGTGGCCTGCTTGGGGTCATGGGTGGAATGGGAGGAGTGAGGTGGTGGGCAGTAGATGCAGAGGTGAGGGGTCCCCTAGTCACAGGGGAAAACATTTCTAAAGTTGGTTTGGCATCCAGTGATTGGTGGGGTGGCCTGTTTTTTTTTTTCATTTTACACTGGGCTGGCAATTGATGGGGGGGGGGACTAGACACCATGGATGGATACTATGGGGAGATTTAATTTTTCATATTGGACCGGATTCGGCTGGGAGTGGGACCACTAGACACCAGGGGTAGACAATACAGTCTGGGCTGATGCATGGTGATTGAGGGGTATTTATTTTTTCATATTGGACCAGGGATTGGCTGGAGCGGGGTGGTGGGACCACTAGACATCAAGGAGGGAACAGTCAGGCTAGCGGCTATCGGCGGGGAGAACACACTAGACACCAGGGATATGATCGTGTCAAACTTCTCCTTGCTTTGGGGTTTTTAAAATGCAATTTCCACTTAAAAAAAAAACATAGCAATGTGAAGTTAACCCATGCCAATGTTGGTGAATTTTCCACTACAAGTGGCAACTTCATGAAATGGCACATGGCGGCCGAGTTGGCAGATTCATGGGGAATTCACCCCCGAAGTAAAACTTTGCTGCATTTCTTGTCCTGACTATCACAGAATGCAAGCAAGATTTAGGAGTGATGCTGGTACAGGATTTAAAACAGGTCAGAAATTGTATGCATATCTCAAGACAGGCAAACATGATGCTGGAGAACATTAAAGGAGTCAAGAAAAGAAAATGAGATAAAGCACAAATGTTCTTTTGCAAAGGTTCCACGTCTGACAAGTACAAGGAATGAGAAACACAACATACATTCACCAGCTCAGGAAGAGCCTGGTCAGGTACAAGCAACAATAAATTATCAGTCAAGGTAATATACACACTCGAGCATAGCTGTTCCAGGAGGACAAGTTTGCAAGTGCCAGTAATGTATAAGAACAAGATAAACATGGTCTACTGGGCAGAAGTCAATTAAAAGCAGCAGCAGGTTGATTTCATATTGAGTTGTTCTTTTAAGGAGTTCCTAAAGTGTGCAATTTTGGAAAGTCCCACTAGGCATTCCGGGAGCTCATTAAGCCATTTGCAAGCATGGACTGCAAAAGAACACCTACCCAGGCTTGTTTTTTGGAAGATGACTCCAATGGCTTGCCTAGAGATACTTCTGGTGGAGTATTGGTTTGTGACTGGGCAGAAGAGATCTTTAATTGCAGTGGGGGTGAGAATCAACAGAGCTTTTTTTGCCATCAGACAGAACTGGCATTGTAGCCTGTCCTGAAGTGGTAGCCATTTGTTAAGAGCATACAATGAGCAGCTATGTGTGAGCCTGTCCACCCTGCTGGCAAAATGACAGGCTTTGTTGAGTACCATCCTTACTCTGGAGAGGGTAGCATATGCTCGTATATATTGAGGGCCAGTATGCATCATCACCCTAGCATGTGCGTTGGTTGTGTATCAAAAACATGTAAACTGCAGTTTACACTGTAATTCCAGTGATGGCTGTTGATGTAGTCTTGCAAGCTGTTCTTCATCTGTGGCAGAAAGGAAGTGCAGTTTGACTCAGAGCGATGATGTTTTGGTATGTAAGTCAGCAAGCTAGCGTGCAGAGGGTGGTGCCCCCCCTCCCCACACACACACACAGTGGTTAAATTGGAAATACTTAGGTGGGGGAACATTCACCTCTAGATTTGTAGGTGTGGAACTGCTGTCATCTCAGGTGGTGCAACTCTCCTATAGTATTCAATGAATGAATGAAGATGATAGCAGTACAGGAACTCTCATGCAGTGGGGAGCTGAGTGTCTGCTAAATTTTTCAGAACACAATATCCTGTTCTGACACCTTCATTTACCAACTGTTGCTGACAAGCATATTATGGCCTGATCAATTACCAGTCTCTCTCTCTCTCTCTCTCTCTCTCTCTCTCTCTCTCTCAGTTTACCATTTACAAAGACTTGTAGACTCTATTCTATACTTCACCACAGGCATCATTTACTCACATAGGCAAGTTCATACTTTTGCATGGGGGAGAGGAAAAAGAGGCAAACCTTATTACCCATGTTTTCTGGTTTGTGCAGTTGTAATTTGGCTGTTAGTTGGATATACAGTAATCAATTCAGACAGTGTGCAGATTCACTTCTGATTATAACAACTTCACGGAACCAGGACTGCATAATACTAATACTGTGGAATTCTCCATGATGAGCCCAATATTCAAAGGATAGTGCCAGTGCAAACATGGTTAGTGCTGGTGCTAACCTTGGTTTGCACCAGTACTCTGGGTAGGGCTCTATTCAGAGTCCCCCAGAGCACTGCCAGACCTGCAGTGCCAAGGTGCTTACTATACCACTGTGTTTATGCAAATGAGGGAGTCCCTCATACATACTGGCGCAGTAACATATTTAATGTTTGCCGCAGCAGTAAACTGCCCCCAGAGTGGCACTGTTTACAACCGCTGAAAACCACATCTTATCCGAGCACTAAGCCTTCACCCCCCAAAGGCAGTGCAGCTGTACTAAAGCCACCCACCCCTGTGGCAAACTTCCCCCCATAGGTTCATAGGTGTATACGAGCTCGGGGGACTAGCCCATAATGAACTCGCCATCCTTAACCTGGACGGAAATCATATTTTCTATTACCCATAAAGAGATCAAGGTTTTTTTTGAATAACTGGAAGGTACTACTGTATACCACTTCAACTGGTAATGAGTTCCAGATAGGCACTATTCTCTGAGTAAAGAACTGGTTCCTACTAGTTGTCCTATTAGTGATGGATTTTAATTTTAATTTATGAGATCTAGTGTTATTCATTTTTATATGCCATTCTAAGCATATTGTTTTGGACAAGGTTTTGTCTCTAGAAGCCTTATAGATTAGACATAAATCCCCCCTTAGGGATCGATATTCCAAGGAGTATAGTTTCAATTTTTGTAGTCTACTATTATACGATAAAGATTTACAGTTATGAACATGTCTCGTAAATCTTTGCTGTACCTTTTCGACTAATACCTTATCCTTTGTTAAAGTTGGAGCACTAAAAGAAGAGCAGTAGTCAATGTTAGCTCTGACTATGCTACAATTGACTGGGAGTAATACCTCTGGTTCCCTTGATTTAATATTTTTTAGCAAGCATGTAGTACGTCTCTGACATTTTTGAGTGGTTTTATAAATATGCTCCGAGAATTTTAATTTATTGGTGATAAAAACACCCAAATTCTTTTCAGAGATTACCTTGTTCAATAGGATGTTGTCCAGAGAATAGTTAACTAATCTATTATTTTTACCAAAATGCATTACTTTACATTTTGAAGTATTAAATATTAGTTTATGTTCCTTAGCCCATTTTGATAAGTCATTCAGATTATCCTGTAACATAGAGGCAGAAGTATAGTCATTCACTATACACCTCAATTTGACATCATCTGCGTATTTATTTAACCACACCCCATTAGTGGTTTTCATGCTTGAAATGAGAATATTAAACAAGATAGAGCCCAACACCGACCCCTGAGGTACTCCATTAGTCACTTTGCTCCAGGTCGATGTAAAACCCCTGATATTTACTTGTTGCCTTTCTGTTTGTCAACCATGCTGAGATCCAACCAACAATATTTTCGTGCAGTCCAATATTGACTAGACATTCAATTAAGATTTTATGTGAAACTGAATCAAATGCCTTTTCATAGTCTAGAAAGACCACATCCATGGGAAATCCTGCATCCAGGGCTGCACTAATGGGTTCAAAAAAGTTGAACAGGTTGTTCTGACATGATCTACCAGTAACAAAGCCTTACTGTGTTATGTCCACTTGCCCATTCCTAGTAATATGTGTATTTATTTTATACATTATAAGTTTTTCCAAGACTTCTCCTATACAGGATGTCAAACTAATTGGTCTGTATTGCTCTACCTTCTGTTTTGTCCCTCCCTTATGAATTGGTATAACTAAGGCTTCTTTCCAGTCATCTATAACCTCACCAATGTTAATTGATTTATTGAACAATAGGGATAGAGCGCCAACCACTTCATATGAAATTTCTTTTAAGAAAAGAAAAGGGAAACTGTCTGTTCCTACAGACAGAGTAGATTTAAAGGAATTTATAGCCAAATAAACTTCAGGAACTGTTATTTCTTCTAAATATTCTACAGTATTATAGTCATTACCATTTATTGTCTCCTTAGCTTTGCAATTACTAGTAAAGTATCTATTAAATTCATTTGCCATGCACTGTTCATCAGATATTAAATTATTATCAATCAATAAAGGACCAACTTTAGATGAGTCCTTTCTCACAGAGCCAATATAATAAAAAAATGTTTTTTGTTATCTTTTTTTGTAGTTGCTAATCTATGCTCCATCTCTTTTGTTGCCCTTCTAATTGCTAGTTTAGTTTTATTTGCTCTTTTTTGAACCTGTTCCAATTGATTTCTGTTGTCTGTTTTTTGTATTTATTAAAGGACCTTTTTTTTGCTCTTATAAGTTTTTTTTATCTGAGATGAGAACCATGGAGGGAGTCTTTTATTAAGATATTTATTACGTACAGATACCCATTTGTCAACACAGTGTCTCAATTTTTCTATGATTTTATACCATATTTGTTCTGCATGTAGCTCATTCAGTTCCTGCTGCCAATTCCATTTCTTTAGATAAGTTTTTATTTCATTGTAATTAGCTTTAGAGTAATTACTCTTTTTTGTTATACCTTTAATGGCCACCTCATAATAGTTAATTGTCCATAATACCATACAATAGTCACTATCGGCCAAAGGAGCTAGAATTATTGGAATTTCTGCCTGGTCATAGATGTTAGTAAGTATTAAGTCCAGAGTGTTTGCCTTCCTTGTAGGGTTATGCACTAGTTATTCTAGGCCCATGGATATAACTGTTTCTAGAAAATTAGTTTCCTGGTAGCATGAGCCCAATAGTGTATCCCAGTTGCCCTGTCTTCATCATATCATTGTTCTCTGGTGGTATAGTTGTTCCGTCCATCCTCCATCATACCATTTTCCTCAATGGTACAGTGTCCCTCCCCTACCCACAACCACTCATTGACCTCCCAACCTGCCAAGGACCCCTGCTCCACACACCCCTCAACTCAATTGCATTTCTTTATGAAAGCAGTGGCCAGCACAACCCTCCTCTCACCTCCTCAGCCAGTTGCCATCTGACAGACTTGAAGCACAATTATGTATGTAATTCATAACTGCCAGTTGGCAGCCAGCTGATTAGGTGAGAAGAGGGCTGTGCCAGCAGCTGCTTTCACGGAGAATGGCTATTGGGGTGGGGGGGGGGGAGGTGGGGGTCTTCAGAGAGTGGGGGTCTGTGAATGGTTGGAAGGTGAAGAGGGTGACCATACCACTGGGGAAGAATGATATGATGGAGGATGAGTGATGAAGGGTTGGGGGAACAACTATGCCACTAGAAAAGAATGATATGACTGAGGGGACCACTATACTACCAGAGAATAATGAAATGATGACGAGGGGGTAATCAGGGGGTGTGGGGACCACTATACCACCATGGCTTACTGTTTTTACTGTTTTACTACAGAATGGATGCTGTACTGCATGCAAATGAGCCATTAATGAGCATGCAGATGGCTCCTTAGCACCTTACATACCCAATGAGCTCATTTGCATGCTGAGGCTAAATATGACCCACAGGAGACTAGGCACTATCCCGTTTCAGGACAAGCTATTTCCTGTGAGCCATATGCATCCCTGATCTATGTCAGTTCAGCACAGATCCACTTAACACTGTGCTGGAATGGCCCGGTATTCAGTCTGATAGTGACACTCTGTTGGTGAGCACTAACTGTCTGAATGTCGCTCTGAGATGGTTGTGCGCAATCACAGGTGCAGCATGAATGGCTTCACTGCGATTGTGCCAGGCTCTGAATATGGGGCCCAAAATGCTTTGCTCCCCAGCAGTACTGACTCTGTATGCTAGTTTGCCTAACTGAAGGCTCAGCAGGCCAGACTGTCACATTGTACAAGAAAAGCTTTGATTTGGGGGCCTCTGGCAGGGGTCGGCTATTCTAAAAATTATATTACATTTCAGTTATTTTCCCATGTCTTCTAAAGTTCCACAACAGCAGAATTATGCAGCCCTGGTTCTTAGCAGTTGTTATATTCAGTAGTAAATCTGCACACTATAAGTGGCATATTCAAAGCAGTTGCACATTGAGCAACTGGGTTGCGCATGCTCAATTGTGGGACTGCGCCATGGAGTGATATTCAGTGGGAGCCAGTGTGCAGCACAAATAGCAGTGCACCAATGTGCAAGCCAAATGAATGCATGTGCAAGGGCAGGGACGTGCCCATGAATATGTGGCGCAGTGCGATATTCAATCTCTGAACCATGGCGCAAGTGCAGAGCAATGGCTAGATGCACCAAGCAGACTTGAGCCTATTAATACGGGGAGCAAGCAGGGGGACAGCACTTGCACCAGAGGGGAGCAAGGCGGAGAGAGAGAGAGAGAGAGAACAGACAGAAGAGAGAGAGAGAGAGAGAGCAAGCCTGACCCTGAAGGGGGGGATTAGAAGGCAAAAGGAAGACAGAGCCTGTGAGGAACTGGGGCGGGGGACAGGCAGCCACAGGGGTGTGGGACACAGGTGGCAGTGGAGTGTGAGCCAGGGGCAGGGGAAATAAGAGGGGGCAAGGCAGTGTGAAAGGCACTGCCCCACGGTGCTAAGCAGACCACTGGAGCCGACTGCCCATAGGGACACAGGACAGCAGGGGCCATGGTCAGTACAGCCTTCCAGATGGAGGCCATAATGAGGGGAGTGAGGAGTCAGGAGGAAGAGTGAAGCGACTGTGGAAGGACCCGTCAGTGGTACGCCTGGAACAGGTGGTACCGTGCTCACATCAGTTTCGAGAACCACTATGATAACGAGATTGTGGGCCAGTATTGCCTGAACCTGGTGATTCTGAGGCAGCTCTGTGAGCTGTGCAGTGAGAAGATGCAGGCACACACTAGACAGAGCCATGCCCTGACAGTGGAGATGAAGGTGACAGCCATCATGTGCCTGCTCACCATGGGCACCTTCCAAAGACTAACAGGGGACACCACAGGCATAACCCAGCTGGTCACGTCATGCCTCCTCACACAATTTCTCAATGCCCTGCTGCCACATGCTGTGGAATACATCCAGTTCCCCAGCACACAGGCAGAGCATACATAACCATACAGGACTTCTACATGGTAGCACAGATGCCTGGCATGCTTGAGGCCATTGACTGAACCCTTGTGGGCATCCACATGCCACCTGGCCCTGAGGATGTAGCATACACGAACAGGAAGGGCTACACCAGTGTCAACTGCCAGGTGGTATGCGATGCCAGGGGGCTCATAACCAATGTTTGTGCCACACACCCTGGGAGTGCACATGATTCCTTCATCTGGTACAGCTATGCACTGTGCCACAAGTTTGAGAGTTGGGGCATCCCCACAGGCCACCTAGTGGGAGAGTATGGAATGGCCATGGGGAGCTGGGAACAGAAGGGCATGGGATGGGGCGGGCAGGGTGGGTGTGCTGGTGAGGGTACCAGGGATGGGCAAGGGGCACATTGACAGAGGACACTAGGCTAACCATGTATCTGTCCACACAGGTGACTGTGGCTACCCACTTAGGCCCTTGCTGCTCACCCCTTACCAGTGTCTGTCATCCCCAGCAGAGGACTGCTACAATGAGGCACACACCAGCAAGTGGAACATCACTGAGCATGTGTTTGGGATGCTGAAGGCACAATTCCGTTGCCTCGACAGATCTGGCAGTGCCCTACAGTACAGCCCCTCGAAAGCCTGTGGCCTATTCCTGGCCTGATGCATACTGCAAAATATGGCCATTGACAGTGGGATAGCTGTCAAGGTCAAAGAGGGGGACAGCAGTGGGGATGATGAGGGCAATGGGCTGGGGGGCAGCAGCCAGCCCCCCCCGGGTGGAGGGATCCCTGGCTCCAGAAGATGACATACCAGCACCGGGACACAATTGCATGGGAGCACTTTGGCGCATGCAGGTAGGTGGAGTAACACCCATGCAGTGGCTAGACATAATGTCATGGCACACGGGCATGGGCAGGCATGGCAATGGGCATGCACACACAGGCATGGGGTAGGGGTGGGGTGGCAGTGACAAATAGCTACACAGAACAGCACACAGCACCATATAGCAACACTCACATACACAGACACACACATGAACACACGCACCCAGGCACCAGCACGTGGCTTGGATCAGATGCAGGGTGCCAGTGCACAGGCACAACCAGTGCTGTGCTGTTCTAATCATGCACATGCCACATGGTCCAGCAGCCCAGCAGGTGCACACACAGGCAGCGTACGGCTTAACACAGTTGCCACAACTGTGGCATGCACCCACACACATCACCCATGTGCACACAGGGCAGTAGCAGCAGACTGCAGACAGGGCGGCATGCACATCAGGTCTGCCACATGGAACCATGGCCACTGTGGACATTGGGGCAGCTGCGCTGGGGCTGGTTGGCAGCCACTGGCTGCTCAATGGCCACAGGGGGTGTATGCAACTGCCCCCCAGGGGTTGAACTGCAGAAACATGCCCAGGTTTGTGCAGGGGTGTGTAAGCACCTGAACAGGCCCACCCCAGGCATGCCTGGGATGCTGACAGTGGAGCCAGGCTACGACATGGAGGGAGTCACCCAACTCCGGGTCCGTGGGGTGGACAGTGCACTCTGCGGTGTCTGTGGCTGGCGGCCATGCTCTGTGGCAGTCAGCGGTGCAAGGCCAAATGAGATCGCATTGGCAATGCAATCCAGGGATGCAGTCGTGTCCTCCCGCTGGTGCTATATAGCCTCCAGGACCTGTGCAGTGCCCCTCTTGCACAGCTCGGCTGCCTGTCACACCTCTGTGTGAAGTGCACGCACCCCAGCTATGAGCAGCACCTGTTGCTCCACAGAAGCCCGCAGCAATTGGGTATGCTCTGACAATGGGTCAGCATCCTGGGGAGCATGGGCGTGCTGCTGACCTACTGGTGGTGTATGACCATGTTGCATGGCCCCCCCGCTCAGGTGGACGTTGCACAGCTGGGTCCCCTTGGGTCAGGTCACTGTCTCATGCCTTGGCAGTGGATTCTGTGTCCGGCTGCCCAATGTCCCCAGCTGTCTGTTGCCGATGCCCCTCTGACCCCTGTAAGCAGGCCAGCGCCTCAGCGGATGCACCACCACATGGCACCGCTGTGGCTGTGCACATGGCGGCACCAGAGGTGGCAGCGGGCAGCTGTTCCACTGCCGACAGGCCATGGGTTGCACTACCAGTGATGGTAGTAGGTATGGGTGACTCCCCCATGACACCACCCATGCTGTCCAGGATGATGGTCATGTCATCATCAGTGTCAGACCCTACCCTGATCTGTGTCTTCATGCAGAGTACACCATGGCTGGCATCTTTCTGAAACACAGCCAGGACCTTGTCCGACACCAAGCCCGGGACATCCGGCTGGTCAGCGGAGGTGTGCTGCAGCTGATTGGGCCCCTGGATGCTCATGGAGGTGGATGCTAGTCCTCTGGGGCTGGGCTTGCCCCCACGGCTGCTGCTGGTGCCCCTGCCACTGCATATTGGCGTGCCGGTGCTGTAAGAGAAAACAGATGTGTTAGTGCTGCAATACCGGCATTCCCCCTCAACCTGGGACTGGCATATGTACCATGCAGTGATGAGCTCCCTCCTATCTGGAAGCCACCACCCGGCACACCCTCAGTGGTGCTGCACTGCATGGTGGCCACCACTAACTTCTCTTGCACTGTGAGCTGTGGCACA
Source organism: Neoceratodus forsteri (assembly GCA_016271365.2). Classification (NCBI taxonomy): domain Eukaryota; kingdom Metazoa; phylum Chordata; order Ceratodontiformes; family Ceratodontidae; genus Neoceratodus; species Neoceratodus forsteri. The sequence goes on from CM057453.1 coordinate 655,657,113, forward strand.
GCAGCATGGCCCCCACAAGTGGCTGTCCTGGCTGCCTGTATGGCCACCACCTTCTCTTTAATGCAGCATTTATCAGTTCCCACCTTCTTTCTGAACTCCTGCACCGACCACTGGTGGCTGCTCTGCAGGTTCACAGCTGCTGCCACCTCCACTCAGGCTGCAGCCCAGGCCTGTAGTGTGTCAGTGACACCACTCAGCAGTTGCTCCCTGTCGAGGTAGGCCTCGAACAGGGCATCTGCTTCTGCCTTCGTAAAGTTGGGCCTGTGCTTGCAGGCAGGCCCACACTCCTCAATCTCCTCACACTCGGACATGGTGCTACCTGTGGACAAGGACATGTGTGCCACTGCCTGCAGCTGCCCACCCTATCCACCCTACTGTGCTGGCTGTTCCCACAGCAGGTGCAACTTACCTCAGATGGTTGCAATACTGGTCCATGGCCTGTGCTGTTGTGTGGCACATTTATAGAGCATCATATGCAAATGAGCTGTGGCATAATGGCATGCTAATTTCCATTGGCTGATGAGGTCATTAGCATGTGGTGGCTGAATATCGCGCACTTGCTACTTGCGCAATAGAATTGCTCCGGTGCATGTCATGGTGCAATGCCGTGACATGAGCAGTGTGCTACCTGCAGTATGCATGCATTGTGGCCTGTGCCACAGGGGTCAGGGGTCACCTGGCACACAGTGCGCTCAGTGCACTATAGAGGCCATGGTGCACCATGCGCCATGGCCTCTATTGTGCTTCGGTGCCATAGGGGCCATGGCATGGTCCCTATTGCGCTCTGGTGCACTGTGTGCTGGGTGACCCCTGACCTGACCCTATGCCCCTTGGCACTACACCACCACATGCCAGGTGGGCCACGCCCATGCCACTCATCCACAGCGATGCGTGATTGGCGTATGCCACACATGCCTCCACTAAGCGTGCATCCCATGCATGTTGTGAACATGCACTACTGGCTGCCATTTTGGATCAGACCCTTGTGTAGTGAGCATGGCGTGGTGAGGTGTGTGACATGCTCACAACTGGATGGACTTTGAGCTGGTCAACCTTGTGGACCACGTGCTGCCACATGCACCTGGTCTGTTTGGCCAGCAGCCCCTGCAGCAGGCCAGAAGTGACATCTGGAAGGCCATTGCTGCAGGCCTGGTTCAGGATACTGGGGTGCCTTGGACTGGTGAGCAGTGCCACCACCAGTACTGTGACTTGATGCAGCAGGACCATGAGAGGCTGAGGCTGCTGCAGGCACGTATCCACAGGGGGGGGTCTTGCCACAGCCTGGTAAGTCAGCACATGCTGCATGTGTGACCTACCACCACACTGTGGTGTTGGCTGGGATGCCTGTCATGCCTTGTTGGGGGGGGCACTGTCGATGTGTGCCACTGAGTGCACTACGCTACTGCCCTGTGGATCATGTCAGGCAGGTATGCACTATTGTCTTCCTTTACTCCTTACCGGGTGGTCAGTGAGGGTGAGGGTGCAGCCATGGCCACCTGTGCCATGTGCCATGTCAGCTGTATGCTGCACACTGTGCGGTGTGCATGCCACTGTGGGGCAGCCATTGCACACGTGTACCAGCTGTTGGTGGGATGTGTGTGTGCCCAGCTGCCACCAGTGCTGCTATGGTGCTGCTGCAGCCCTGTGCCTCCTGCTTGTCACTGCAAAGTCGGGTGGCCATTGGGCAGTGGTGTCCACCGCTGTGCACTGTCGTGGCATGCTGGGATGCCAGGTGCCACTCCAGAGGCATGTGTTCCCATTGCCCATTGCGCACAGTGGGAGGGCATGGTTCCTAGGGACTTGCACTGATCACCTGTCCATTCCTTTGTCATAGGCAACCAGAGGAGGTCGCAGCTGCCACTATATTGCCGACTGTTAAGGCAGATCATCTTGATCACCTCGATGACCTTGGAGGTAGCACAACAGACCAGGCAGATGGTGCTGCATGACAGACAGCGGTGGAGGCATCAGGCGGCATCAGACCGTGGCCACCCATATTTGGCCCCACTGTTTCCCTCTTACCTCTGCCATCCTTTCCCCTTCTTCCCCCATCCCACTGTACATTCCCTATTCCCTGTCCCCATCCCTCACTCTCCTACTCTTTCCCACCACATTCCATTGTACATAGTTTTGTTTATTACAGATTTCTTGCTTAACTGCCTGTGTCCAGGTCTGCTTTGCAGCTGGCGAGTGGAGCCATGCTGCAGTGGCATGGTGGGTGTCTGTGTGGTGTGCCTGTGTTGTTGTGCAGGCCATGCATGGTGGTGTCCTGCCCCTTGGTTCGTGGCTGTGCCTTGGGGTGGCTATGGGTTGGCTGTCCAGGATGTGTGGCATGTGTGTTGGGTGCCATGTACCAGGGTGTGGCTGGCCATGGTCTGGGTAGGTGGGGGCTTGGCATTTAGCAGGGGGTTCCAGTTGCAGCTCTGTCTTGGAAATTGGTGCCACCTGTTCCCTTTGTCCAGTGCCCTAGTGCTGGGGGGTGCTGGCTGCCTGTCTGTGTGCTGCAGGTGGTGGGCACCTGTGACCCACCACTGTGTCTCCCTGCCACTGTCCACAGCTGTGTTCCACTGCCTGCCTGTGCTTTTCCTCTGCCGCTTTGCTCCCACCATTGTCTGGGGCTGGTCCTTCTGTGCCTTGGCACTTCTCCCCTTTGCTCCCTGGTGCATCTCTGGTTGCGCTATGGCATACTGTAGGTCTGGTCGCTCCCTGGCACACCTCTGGTTGCACCATTGCACAACCCTGAGATATTCAGCCATGTTGCACTGGCACATGTCACCATGCGTAACCCTTGAATATCGCATTCACTGTGCCATGGTGCATTTGAGTTGCACTGCACCAGAGCTGCGCCAGCCTTTGGTGCATTTCTGAATATCTGGGCCTATGTGTATTGATTACATGCCACTAACAGCCATACTATGACTGCACAATTCAGAAAACGTGGATAATAAGGCTTCCCCTTTTCTTTTCTATAACCCCTCAGGCAAAACTATAAACTAGCCTAGGTGAGTAAATGATACCTGTAGTGAAGTATAGAATAAATTTTAAATCTTTTTAAAAGGTAAACTGATCAGAGTACCTTTTATTAAGGCCAAAACGGTGGTGGTGGGGGGACTGTTAATTGATCAGGCCAGAATTAGCTTGTCAGTAACAGCTGGTGAATGAAGGTGCCACAATAGCATACTGTGTTCTGAAAAATTTAGCAGACATGCAGCCCCCACTCTTTGTAACACTGCATGAGAGTTCCTGCACCTCTCTCATCTTTATTCTTTGAATACCACAGAAGAGTTCCACCACCTAGGAATGACAGTAGTTCTACCACCTTCAAACCTAGAGGTGAAAGTTCCCTACCTAAACTCCTCCATTTAAACCCCTGTGGGCGTGTCTGGGGGCCGGATTCAGCACCAGCAGTACACTAGCATGCAGACTTACATAGTGAAACATCATTGCCCCAAGTCAAACTGCACTTCCTTTCTGCCACATACTGTACAGGAAGTAGGCTCACAACACTACATAAACAGCCAGCTTTTGAATTACAATGTAAACTGCACGTTGTGTGTTTTGATATATGACAGCTTGCAATGCTATGGTGATGTTGCATACTGGTCCCTAAATATGCACCAGCATATACTACTAAGTCACTTAAGCTCATTTTTGCTCTCATGTCCCCTTGCACAGGCCCTTCATGAGACCAGATCTGGAGTACTCTGCTCAGGTCTGGCCTTGTTGTCTATGGAAGGACATTTTGAAAATATAACTGCGTCAGCAGAAAAAGACCCAGGGGTTCAACAAGTCTACTTCACTCCCTACCTGGTTCCATGCTCCCACTTAATGTTTGACTGGATTAGTAGACTCAGTAACCTTAGCGACTTTTCATCACCTCCTTTCCCTGGTAGCCCATCCTCTTTTCTGCCTGGGGGTCTTACCATTCCCTTTTATCTGTTCTCATCCAAGGTTACATCCAGTTACAGTACTGGCTTTGACTACCTCTCTAGGCAGCCCATTCCATTCATCCATCCACTGCTCCATGTAGAAAAACTTCTTCACATCCTTTCTAAATCCCCACCACCACCACAACCAGATTCCACTCATGCCATCTAGTAACTTTGTCCTCATTTTTCGTGAGCAGGTCCTTACAACCCACCCGGTTGATTCTTCACAGAAACTTGTGCATTTCAGTCATCTCTCCTCTTTCTTGCCTGCATTCCAGTGCCTACATGTTAATATCCTTCAACCTTTCCTCATACGTCTTCCCTTGCTGCCCCTGGATCACCCTACTAGCTCTCATTGTATGGTCTCCTTTCAGTCCCTGTCCTTCCTGGGGTACAGACACCAGATTAGTGCACAGTACTCTATGTGGGGTCTCACTAGGGAGTTGTACTGGGATAGTATCATCTCCCTTCTCCTACTATCAAACCCCCTTCCTGTACACCCCAGCATTCAGTTTGTTCTCCTGAATGCTTTGTCCCATTAAGCAGTAAACTCAGACTGTCACTTATGATGATTCCAAGGTCCCTCTCCTCTGTTGTCTGCTGCACCCTTACTTCCCCCTTCTAGTAGTCCATTTTAGCATTTATTTAGCCAGTCTGCATTGTTTTACACTTTGTTGTGTAAAAGTACTATAATTAAAAAAACAAGCCAACGTTCAGTATAGTTCATCACATAAATGCTTTTTATAAACTTCCTTTCCTTATAAGAGCCTATTGTGGCTAGTTCATAATGCTATGTGCATTATACTGACACGTTGTTTCAGAATACATTTATCTACAACTTGTATAACTACACTGAACATAGGCTTGTTTTTTTTTTAATTGTAATACTTTTACTAGAGCTGTTTTGTACTGATTTTATAAGGAACACATATGCACTTCATTATAGGATGACAGCACTGATTTGTGTCACTTTAGTTTGAATTTGTCACACGATCATTTGTATGCTATTTAATCAGAATGCCAACAGAGGGCAATCACTTTAATAAAGCCTAAATGTAGGTGAAATGTCAGTCCTTTTCTTAGCCACCTTCTAACCGTTGTTTACACTAATAAAACTGCATAGTCTGGTGATTTACTGAAGGGACATCAGTTTATTTTATGTTGGAAGTGTGTTCTGTGGCTTCACCTTCTGTCTAGTTACTTGAACTACTTGCAGGGTGCTTCTCCCTTTCAACAGGAAAAAGCTTATGGTTGGAGGGAACCAAATAGGAGGTGTGGGGCAATCACTCATTTGGGGTTTGAATATGTTTTGGTGACTTCTGGGTGCAGGATCACGGCCAGTTATTGCAAAAATTGAAAACTTTGGGTCTTGGTTCATTGTCTTTAAACTAGGATTTATACTATTTGCAAGATACAGTACAAGTGGTAAAATTAGATTCAGTTTTTTTTTCAAATAGAAACGTGGTTTCCTGTGGTGTTCCACAGTGATCCATCTTAAGGCCTTTGTCCTTTTCATTGTTCATTAGTGACACTCCAAAAGCCTGTCCCTCAGCAAATACATCATTATATGCCAATGATATGATAACTGATGTTCATTCCAAAACATAACATAAATTATTATTACACTTCAAAATGCATTTCGGTGCTTACATGAGTAGTTTGAGATAAATAAAATTGTGCTTAATACATCTAAAACTCAGTCCATGTTGTTTGTCACAGCCCCTAACCTTAAAAAATACAATGTTCTCAAAATTATCAAACTCAGACTGCAAACAGAAATTTGCTTGAAGCAGTTGACATATTTAAATATCTTTTGAGTTTATCTTTTGACCTTCGGAGCACCCATTAAGAATATGACTATTAGGGTCAATCAAAAATTGGGTCAATTGTATTGTGTTTGAAAGCATTTGTGATACCAATCACATATATAAATTGTGACTCATTGTTTGTCACCTATTATCAGTTATGGCTGTGTAATTGTTGATGTTGCTCTGAAAAGTAATCTAGATAGAAAAAAAAATGTTATACCATAAAATTATTTGTTTTGTCCTCTGGTCATAGAATGCATCACTGTATAAGCATTACTAACTTGAATTGGCTCTCATTCAAATATAAATCACAACTAATTTGAGTGAAGATTTTGCATTAAAAAACTACCATCTGTGGGTTAACCAACTTAAGGACATAAACTGCAGTTATAGTTCTTGTTCTAAGTAAAAAAATATATTGCTTTAAATTCCTTGCATGTGCACTTTGCCTGAACAAAACTCATTTAGCTATAGAATAACTTGTTTATGGAATAATGTGCCCACATCTTTTTAGATCATTACTTTCTTCAAGTGTCTTCTGTGCTGTGTTGTAAGAGAACTTTCTTAAATTGAATATTTGTAACCGTTTTGCTTCAAATCATTATTCATAATTTGCAATTATTTTTTTCTTTCTGATGATAAAGGTGTTTTTATTTATTGTGTGTATTTCATAAGTTTATTATTATCTGTAATTTGTTTTGTATTTAATTATTTGTACCCTAGGAAACACCAGCACATTGCCTGAAAAATTGAGTCATCAGTGCACTTACCTGGATAATAAAATTAAATGAAACTAAGCTAAGTTAAACAAAACCAATCTAAGCTAATGGTTGTGGCTCTGGTTGCATGCCACTTGAAAAAAGTACTGTTTCATGTGATTCATTGTTTCCCTTCTGGCCTAACTACTATGTTATGAACAAATGCCAACATTCTATAAAATACATGTAATAAACTGATGGCACTGGGAAGAAAAGCTTGATCTCACTAAACAGCAACATGCCGTTGTAAATTACATTGGTATAAACCTTGGCACTGCATAAATAATTGGATTAACTGTCAAGTAATTTCAGGTGTTTTATCTTTCCACAGGTAGTTTCCCAGATCCTTGAACTTACTGGAATGTGATTTTGCAACTGTCATCCATATACTTCTCACCATAACTATTATGTTTTATGAGCCAATGTTGTGTCATGTGTATACTTCCTGCAGGCACTGATGTAGATAAGGGCATCACTAGAAAACATGTGACTAATAAACTATTTGAATGTATATGGGAGAAGCACAGCAGGATTCACAGTTCACATTTGCTTACTCCGTGTTCTCTTTCTGTAAATGTTTCTCTTGTGTTTGATATTCTGCCTCACTAGTCTATGCAGTGTCTCATCAATACTACTCAATTTGCATTGAAGTATCAACTTTTATACATAGGATTATTGGCATCAGCAGACATCAACTGACTGTAACCAGTGATGTCACTGATCTGCATACCTATGATGGGGCAATTATGGGGGAGGGGGCTGCACTCCCAGCTGATTTTAAAGTGGCAGAGCAAAAAGAGGGCAAAAACGTTGATCCTGTTTTTTTTATCTATAAATGATTCCAAAAATCTTTCAGTTTTATTTGGTAGTAATATATTTTTGTTCCAGAAAATGTGAGTGCCAGTGTTTTATAAATGTTCTAATTTCATTTTTTTCTCAAGAAAAAAAACGATGGTTGCCTCATTTGGGCTTAGAAATGGCACTGCAGACATGGCAAGGGTTACAACTTGAGAAAATAGAAAAACACATGATGTGCAACATAGGAGGCTCCTAGAAAAGTAGATTTGACAGGCACACTGTTACTTTTGTTAATTGTAGCTGAAAATAACTTTTTGGGAAGAACATTTTTCATTGCACTGCTGCTTTTCAAGAGCAGGGGGACATAAACAACAAACATGAGTGATACACTGTATAAGCAAATACAAACTGTGAATGCTGCTATGCTTCCCGTGGCCAAATAGTATGAATATGTAAATATTGTATGCACATGCTGATTCAAGAGTATATTGATTACTTATTTGCATATATTGCTTGGATTATTTATATTAAGAATGTTATATTGTTTTCTTGAGTTTGTATGATTGTTACAACATTTTGTAAGATTCTGCACTGGCGCTTCCATTGGAAAATAAATTATGTTATCTCATTGTGGCTATGCTGGAGTGCTCATTTTTAATAAATAATAATTCTTACTTAGAAACTGTTGAAAATGCCTGTCTGAGCACTCTTGGTACTGTGTATTTGTTTTTTATTTTTTGTTTCCCCATGAGGTGGTGGGGGTCATACAGGTTGTTTTCAGCAAAGCCTGGGCTTCACAATTTGCAGAATTACATAGAATATATTGAATTAAATGTACAGTACATGTTAGTAGCGTGCTGTTCCTCAATACAGCCTTAAGACATATAATGATCTTAATTTCTGATCCCTGCTTCACTGTCTCAGGTGAACCTGCATTTACAGAACCACTGTGGTTTAGTTTATTTATTTGCAAATTACCTATTATAAACACCAAAACATCAAACAGAAGCAATCTGAAACATAACACTAATGCAAAAATATACTTCATATTACTCAAAATTTACATTGAATGCATTGCAATAACTGTTTTTTTTAAGTTCTTTTGAAATATTGCCTAACAGAATAACTTAAAATGTGGGTCATGCATAAAAAGTCCCTTGCTTCTGTTCTGGAAAATCAGATGCAACAGGGTGGTCTTGGGGCAGGGTTTTAATAATAAGGCATGACCCCCCCTCCACTATAGTGTGAGATTTACCTTGACTCTTGCTCGGCAGTGAGAATGGGCCACTGCCTGCAGGATATCACCGGAAGCACACAGTTCTTCACCTGGCTCTGTAGAACCTCAGGTGAGGCAAGGATTGGAGCAATTACAGCTTTTGTTTCACATCTGGAGCAGCCAGAACATTTGGCTTACTGCCAAGATACAACTCTGGCAAAGGGTCATGGAACCACCAGTACAAGAGCAGTGTATGGAGTGCTCATGGGCACCCTAACCAGTGTTCTACACTATCCCACCAGACAGAAATGAATTTAGGCCTCAATGGTTGACAGGATTTTATTGTGAGCTCCATGTGGCACAACAGGAATGGCTGATGGCTGAGAGGGATGGACACATAAACAATAAATGGAACAAGCTTCTACAGTCATGGGTACCACTGTTTATGTTTGCCTTCTGAGCCCATGTGACTGTAGGAAGGAGCTAGTGATCAACTCCATTGATCAGAAATATACAGACCAATAGGATGCTAAAAAAGACTTGCATGACTTGAGCAGCCAATCTCTGTGGGCACAGAAAGCACTAGAAACATAGAGGTTGACAGCAGATAAGGACCACAAGGCCCATCCAGTCAGCCAATTTTTTTTTCTACCTTATAAATGTGCCATCAGCCTTTGCTCTGTCAGTGGTCTATCTATTTATACTCATCTGTATTGCTCCCTTATGCCTATCCCATGCCTGTTTGAAGCCTTGCACTGTACTCATAGCCACCACTTCCTGAGGTAGGCCGTTCCATGCATCCACCACTCTTTCTGTGAAAAATAATTTCCTCACATTTCCCCTTAATCGGCCTCCCTCTAATCTCATGCTGTGTCCTCTTGTCCTGCTATTTTTCTTATATTTAAACATTATAGACTTTTTCACCTTGTTAATGCCCTTAAGGTATTTGAATGTTTCAATCATATCACCTCTCTCCCTCCTTTGCTCTAGGGTATACATATTGAGCTCCATTAATCTGTCCTCATATGTCTTCTGATGTAGTCCTTGCACCATTTTTGTTGCCCTTCTCTGGACTGCCTCAATTTGGTTAATGTCCTAGTGAAGATGTGGCCTCCAGTACTGCACACAGTACTCCAGATGGGGCCTAACCAGTGTCTTGTAAAGAAGGATTATTACCTCCCTCTTATGACTTGTGATACCCCTACTAATACACCCTAACATCTCCCTAGCCTTACCTACTGCTTTAGAGGTCTGCTTGGATTGAAAGCGGAAGATTTGTCCCCGGACAAAATGTTGCAGAGAAAATAGTGTGGTTAAAAAGCCGAGTGGACAAAATAATGGTGGATTAAAAAGTCGCGTATCACATATAATCGCTGACTAAATGTCACCCAAAAGATTGCAGTTGAACACAGCTAGGAAAAGCTACAACTATTTCCAACCAACAGACTTGAATTGCCTAGCAGCTGTGAGTAGAAGCGAATAATAAAATGCAAAGATTTGTAGTAGTCAAAAGACTGCTTGCTTTACAGCACTGTTCTGGCAAAAAAGAAAGGAAACTTGATTTACTTTAAACTTAATTTAGTTTGTCAGTCATCAGCAGTGGAATTTAGTAAATGGCTCCAGTTCTAATAGTACTGCGTTCCAAAGTTAAAAAGGAGCAAGCTGCAAATTAAGTGCCAGTTTTAAAAGGCTTTACACAAAGAGCACAAGTGCAGTCCGTGGGTATCCAGGAGATCGCACCTTTCACTGCAGGTGAGTGGACAGGGGAGCAGCTCTGTGGGGTTGAAAGCCCTAAGTCGAGATGGCAGCTTTCACTGCAGGTGAGCAGATGAGGGAGCAGGTCCGTGGGGTTAAAAGCCCTGAGTCGAGACGGGTACTGTAATGTTTCTGCACAATCTTCTCAAGATCAGTAGTGCTATATCCAAATCAACCAGGGTGGTTACCAGCAAGCCTGGGCTACCCCAACAGATAGTTGGATAGGGTAACTCAGTAAGTAGTAAAATAGTAAAATACATTGCTGCTTAACATCTCAGCAACATTTTCGGTGACGTTTAATCTGGCAGTGTAAGCTCCACATGACCTTTAAACCGCAAGTTTTTGTCCGCAGCATTACAGCTGGCGACCAATCGTCCTAGTGCCGCTTGGATGATTTCAGGTCATCGGTGATGATGATGCCCAAGTCTCTTTCTTCCTTTGTGACTGCCAGTAACTCCCCTCCCAGCCTATAGGTGGCTTCCAGGGTTTCTCTTCCCTATATGCATGATCTTGCACTTCTTTGCATTAAATCCCAGTTGCTACTCTTCTGACCATTTTGCTAGTTTATCCAGATCTCTTCTCATTCTGCCCACCCCATCTGGATCATCTACTCTGTTGCAGATCTTGGTGTCATCTGCAAACAGAAAAGCCTTACCCTCTAGTCCATCTGCAATGTCACTAATGAAGATATTGAAGAGGACTGGCCCCAGGACTGATCCCTGAGGTACCCCACTTGTGACTTGCATCTCTTCTGACTGTATACCATTTACCACCACTCTCTGTTTTCTGCCCATCAACCAGTTTGCCACCCAGTTGACCAACTTCTGACCCACCTGAGCCTACCCAGCTTATTTATCAATCTTCTATGTGGAACAGTGTCAAAAGCTTTTCTGAAGTCAAGGTAGGTGACATCAACTGCTCCACCTTGGTCCACCATTCTGGTTACCCAGTCAAAGAAATCTATAAGATTAGTTTGACAGGACCTTCCTTTTGTAAACCCATGCTGTCTTGGATCCTGTGCCCCTATGGATTCCAGATGTTGCACTATCCTTTCCTTAAGGAGTGCCTCCATAATCTTGCCCACTACTGAGGTAAGACTGACTGGTCTGTAGTTCCCTACCTCCTCCCTGCTACCATTCTTGTGAAGCAGGGTCACATGAGCCCTTCTCCAGTCTTCTGGGATCTGTCGTGTTCTCAGAGACTCACTAAACAGTTCTGCTAATGGCTCTGCTAGTTCCACCCTTAGCTCCTTAAGTACCCTGGGATGTATGCCATCTGGTCCCATTGCCTTGTCCACCCTGAGCTTAGCGAGTTCTTGTAGTACCTTTCTTTTGTGAAGGGAGTAGTGCTCACCTCCCTCCCCACTGTGTCCATGAGCTGTGGGCTCTGCCCTACCTTCTGTTCAGTAAATACTGAGCAAAAGTATTGATTTAGGATAGATGCTTTTACAAGGTGCCCCTCCTCACATGCCCCCTTTTCTCCTTTGAGCTTAGCAATACCCCCTCTGGACTTTCTCCTTTCACTAATGTATCTATAGAAAGTCTTGTCACCTTCTTTTACTTTTCATGCTAGTGTTTCCTCAGTTTGGTACTTTGCCTGCCTTACTGCCTTCCCTGCTTCCCTTAGGGCAGTTTGGTATGCCTCCCTGTCTTCATCCCGCTGTGTTCCCTTATATTTCCTGAAGGCCAGCCTTTTGGCTCTGACCTTTTCTGCTACTGTATTTGAGAACCAATGTGGTTTCCTTCTTCTTTTGCACTTCCTTTTCTGTCTAACACAATGGGATGTTGCTTGAAGTATTGCATTCTTAATGCTTGCCCACTTTGCCTGTACCCCCTGACCTGTGTTTCTTTTTGCCAGGGCTAGCTTAACTCTGTTGGCCATCTTATCAAAGTCAGCTCCTCTGAAGTCCCATATTTTTGCCTTGGAATGGGATGATTTAGATGTAGTGGCCACATTGAACCATACCATGTGATGGTCACTGGCCCCCAGGTGACCTTCTACTTGGAGATCTGTGATCCCTTCCCTGTTAGTCAGTACTAGATCCCTGTCTCTTGTGGGTTGTTTTACCAGTTGTTTGAGACCCTCCCCCTTGCAGGGAATCCACCATGTGTCTAGTTCTGGCAGATGTTCCTGCTGGTATTGGCCAATCTGTACCTGGCATGTTGAAGTCTCCAATTATCAGAACCTCCCCTTTAGCTGTCATGTTTTGTGTATCTTCTAACAGTAATGTGTCTATGTCCTCCCCCTGGTCTGGGGGCCTGTAGACAACCCCAGTTCTTATGGCTATCCCATTTCCTGTTTCCAGGGTGACCCACAGTTCTTCTGGCTCCTTATGTGTATTCTGAATTTCTGTAGCTTTGATATTTTCATTGACATACAGGGCCACTCCACACCTCCTTTTTGTACCTCGGTCTCTTCTGAACAGTACATAACCAGGTACTAAAGTCTCCCAAGTGTGGTTACTGGTAAACCACATCTCATTAATTGCTACTATGTCCAGTTTAGCCTCTGACATTATTGCCTGCAGGTCTGAGATCTTATTTTCTAGGCTGTGAGCATTTGTGCATATGATCTTCCATTGGCCAGATTTTGGTGTGTTAGTCATTGGGTGAGGTTTGGCATTTCCCCTGTGCGTCATATGGGGAGACAGACTTTCTTCTTACCTGGTGATGCAAATGAACTGCAAACATGCTGAATCCCTGTTTGACTATGGGGGGGGTGTTCTTCCCATTCGACGTATAGGGTGCTGCACCCCATTCGCCATTTGCTAGTTTAAATATTCTGCAAAGACATCAAACTTCTGCCCCAATGCACTGACTCCCTCCTTAGTCAGATGCAGTCCATCAAATTTAAAGAACTTTCACTCCCAGAACTGTTTCCAGTTCCCTACAAATCTGTGTCCCTTTTTCCTGGCACCAGCCCTTGAGCCACATGTTTAGCTCCCCTATCTCTCCTTCTCTGACCTTCCGTCCACCTGCCCCCCTCTCCTAGACTGGCAGGATCTCAGAGAAGGAGATGTCAGACAAAATGGATGATAGTTTGTCACCCAGCCTGGTCAAGTGTTCCTAGGTCTCCACAACTGACCAGCTAGCGAGATCATTAGTCCCTATGTGTACCAGGACGTCAGTGTTTTCTCCTGCTTTGTGAACAATTTTAGCAATGTGGTCAGTGTTTCTCCACGTTGATGTACCTGGGAGACATCTGATCATTACCCCTGGCTGGAGATGGGTATCAACTCCTGGAATCATGGAGTCTCCCTATGATCAGAAGTTTTTTTTGATTTCCTTTTTGTGTTTTTGTTTTGGTTCCTGATTTGGGTGAGTTTTGTTGTGCTAGCTCCTGTGCTGCAGTGTCCTGCTCTGCAGTGTCCTCTGCCCCTTTGTTTGATTTCAGAGATAGAGGCAGACACCTGTTTGTAGTGTTTATATGGTTTTTGGAGGTAATATGTTGGAGAGCAGAGAGTGATGGGGCACCCAATTTGCCCCTCCTAACCACCTGCCAACCTCCTGGAACAACTACCCTCTGCGGTCGAGGTTCTTCTGTTGGATGTTGGGGAAATGGTGGGTGGTTCTTATGAAGAAGAAGAAGAAGAATCAGCATTTATATAGCGCTTTTCATACACAGTATCCCAAAGTGCTTTGCAAGCAATGCTAGACTGGTAGTGAAGTGACTGAATGTGTGGTGGCAGCCATAACGCACATCATCACCCACACACAGCCTGGATAACTGCATGAACCGGTTTATGGAAAGAGGAATGTTGGCCAGGACACTGGGAATGTTCCCTGCTCTTTGGGAAGAGTGCCCTGGGTTCTTTTACTTCCACCTGGACACCCAGTAGGACAACACCCGGATGGGCAGAAGGAACCTCGGTTTAACATCTCATCCCAAAGGACAGCACACCCCAGCAGTACAGCACCCCCCAATACTGCACTCAGATGCCAGTGATTTTTAGGTGCAAGTCCAATCCCGATGTGGGACGAGAACCCACGACCTTCTGGTCCCAGAGGCGGATGTGCTACCAACTGAGCCACACTGACACCTTATAATGTATTTCCTCTTGAATATGAAATTTGAGGCACGCATTCTCTGCCCATGCTGCCCAGAGCTGAGTCCTAAGATCTCCAATGGCCCAGCATGTAGGACAGTGTCCTAAATCCTGTAAGACTGTCCTTCTGAAAAGTGTTCTGCAGTACCTGCAGTTTATGATATCCATTCCAGATAAGTTGCTGTGACAGCTTTATGGAAATGCAGCCTTTATAAAAAGAGCACAAACCAAGCAGTCAACCAGAGGACTCCTTTGCTTAAGAATCTCCCATTTGAGAAGATCTAGCCAAAAGGAACTGGAGCTAGTGAGTGGGACTGCTGCTGAGTACCAGCATTAGCCTAGATCAACCAGACTGATTGGTAAAGACAGATGTGCTTTCTTTTTTCTTTCCATATAGGTTTTTCTCCCTTCATGGCACCGGGCAGGTTCCACTCAGGTCCTCTCCTTGAGAGGACTCATTCTGCCTCCCAGCTCAGGGGCATCATCCTACCTGCCCCAGTGCTTCCTCTTCTGTTTTCTCCCCTTTATCACGAGATCCCGGTACATGGATGCACATGCGCATGGAGGCGCACATGTGCTCCAAGGCTCTGGTGATGGCCTCTTCCTCCCACCCAGCCTAGTGCCAGGGCCCCCCCAGGCATAGCACTGTCACCGAGCCACCACCTGGTGGCAGTCAAGAGCTGGGGAAATCCCATGTTGTTCCCCAAGAGAGGAGAGCTGCCTGGTGGCAGCACAATCTAACTCTCCCCCCCAGCCAACTCCTGCTGTCTCATGCTTGGTCCTGAACATGAGTCACCAGCATGGGAAGAGGTAAGGCACCAGTGCCTCAGCACTTTTCACAACTGGGCAGGCTACAGATGTGCTTTCTTCAGCTCAGTATCATGGTGAGCTCCTTCAGAGTTCCCTGCCTGAGACTCTGCAATCAGTTTCAGAGCACACAGACTGGATTGCCACCAAGAACTTCCATCCTCAGGAGCAGGGATTACAAGTTGGTGGTCATTCATGCTGTGTGTCCCAACAAGAAGAAAAATTAGATTGCTATTTGCTGGACTGTGCCCTATCAGCAATTGTGTGGTACCAAGTCAATATAGCACTTCAAGAAAAGTGCTGCAGAGCTGGCCCGGTGGCACTGAAGATTGAGGCACTGGACACCACACCTTGTGCTGCGCCGATGACCCGAGTTCAGAAGCGAGCTCAGGAGTCGAGGGTTGGCAGGGGAAGGAGATGGATTGAGCACCCACTGGGCAGCACTCCTTTCTGGGTAGGAGAGTTAGGGATGCTAACACACACTCTGTGCTCTGGTGACCCCTGGAGGAGACCAGAGGTACCATTGAGCAGCCGGGCTGCATGTACAACAGCATGGCTGATGCAGGCAGGGTTGCCATGCACCATGGTGTCAGATGTGCACCATGCAGGGGAGAGGGGGATCTTGGGTTAACCACAAGAAATACCCCTCCAGCCCTGGATAGGCGATGGCCCTGCCAGTGCCACTGCCACACGCCCAATGCTGGTTCCCCACCACTGCCCCCCCACAGTCTCCCTGGGTTGTCCTCCCCTGACCCGGGGAACCGTAATGAACTTGAAGATGGTAGAAGAACACAGCAGTGGTAGAGCAAGCTGGTGAATGCAGTGGCCTGAGAGAGTTCCAGGCTGGAGGGTTACAAATAGAGTTGGGGAAAAAAAAAAGAAAAGTGCTGCAAAAACCATGCTGTGCAATGTGTGAAAGCATTTACAGCAACAGAATATACTAGCAGTAGAGAATCAGCGCTACCCCTGTTGCTGTGCACTGTTATTAGGATGTGCTGAAGTAGCCATGTGTGTGGTGCTTGATCAAGCCACTCCTGTGATGGAATAGCTAGAGCACCAGCACACAGCAGGGTTGGAGACCTGGGACCATGGTTCACTTCCCCACACAGGTCTCCTGGTGTTACTACTTTTTTGTTTGTTTAAAAAGGAGTTTTCCCCTCCCAATTTTCTCCCCATGCCAAATGTCCATGACCCCCTGGAGTTGATTATCTCACTCAGCCCCATAGCGCATATGTGCATCATCAGGAAAATTCCTCTGGTCCTCATAGCGCATATGTGCATCAGGTATTCACTTCATCTCATTCCCAGAGCGCATATGTGCATCATGCACTTCTTATACACTTTTTGGATCAACCAATCAGGGATAAGGTTATTGGAAAGTGCAGGTCAGTAGGAAACATTCCTACCTACCAGAATACCAACTTTAAGATAGGGGTCACCATTGAGTTAAATAGAGTAAATTACTTTTTTTT
Organism: Neoceratodus forsteri; assembly: GCA_016271365.2. Lineage (NCBI taxonomy): Eukaryota > Metazoa > Chordata > Ceratodontiformes > Ceratodontidae > Neoceratodus > Neoceratodus forsteri. The sequence goes on from CM057453.1 coordinate 655,673,701, forward strand.
AGGTTTTAATTTGGGTTAAAAAGTGAAGAAAATGCTATTTTTTCTCCATTACTAGAAACGTGTGATCCCCGATTTGAAAGCACTTTTCACTGTGAAATATTTGTATGCTGGTGTCTGGGAGCTAGGAGGTGTACTTTTTTGTTTCAGTTTTTTGGGGATAAAAAAAGTGTAAAAATTTGATTTTCCTCCATTTCAGGTACTGAAAAAAAAAAAACACTATAAATGCTAGAAAAGTGTGTGACCCATCATTTGAAAGGTCTCTTTAATGTGGACAGCTATCTTGCTGGTGTCTGGGAGCTGTAATTTTTTTCTATGATGTAGGTTTTTATTTGGGAACAAAATGTAAAAAAATGCTCTTTTTTTATCATTTCAGGAACTGTAAAAAAATATCTACAAATGCCACTGACATGAGTGACCCATCATTTTAAAGCTATCATTATTGTGAACATTTTCTGTGAGGTGTCTAGGGGCTAGGAGGCATACTTTTTCAGTTATCATGGTTTGTGCATCATGTGGGCAGTTATGCAGAGCATTTTTCCTAATTCAGTTGATTCACTGGCTTTATGTGTTGGTACATGCATTAGTTTGTGGTCTGTTTTATTAGGTAAAACAGCTCAGAAATACTCTAAACTGTGACAGCGTAATGCACAGATGCTGGTGTGATGGGAAACCATCATACAACAGACATTTGCCACTTCTAAGGTGTTGTTTTGAGTTTTTTCTTTTAAAGAAAAACAATGTAAATTTTCATTGTTACACGCTCTGTAAAAAAAAAACAAACAATAATGCTACTAACATGTGTGACCCCTCATTTTAAAGATTTTTTTATTGTGAGCAAACTTTGTGCTGTAAGTTTTGTGATAGGAGTTATACTTTTTTGGTTATTTATACTCCAAGTCGGAGTGTTACCATTTTAGTTCTGAACATTCTAACTCTTCAGGAAAGCAGCCATTTTTCCACAGAAATACAGCACTCGCTCAAAAAAATGGTCCATTGGTTTCAATCATGTGCACCATATTTGGGAGAGTCACTGTTACTGACAACATTATTGCGGTGAACGTCATTTTGCCTGTGGCACTGTTTGCTGCATAGTTATTGTATTTGACATTATGACCCTGTGCCAATTGTCTTTGGCATATATTGTGTGTCCTGTAGGGAAGCCCTGCAAAAACCCTACTCTTCCTAGTAAGGGTCACTGTCTTGTACATGAGCACTAACTCAGATAATAATTCAATTTTTAACTAAATTAATGCATGGGAAAATTATTCCTGTTTCATAAACACAATGCTAACTTTAAAGACAGTAGCCAGTCATTAAATAATTTAGGCCATGAGGGATTCAATCTCGAGAAGGGACAATCAAGGGATTCTAAATAATTACTAAGTAATTCAAAACGATTTGTCTGCCTCCACTCTGCCATCATGAAGGCTATGCAGTGCATTGTTTCAGTTTTGATTTATTTAACCAGGAGGGATTAGAAACCACTTAGAACAAAGTCTAATTTTTATGGCTGCAGTGGGCAGAGCCCTGTAGATGTCTTGCAATTAGCAGAAAAAGGGAATGCTTCAAATTGCCAATGGACTAGATAAAATTGGATAGTTGTGGAATCACTGTGCTAATTGAAGCAGTCTTCTGTGTTCATTGAGCTGAGCAGTGTTGCACGCACTAGTTTGTGTGATAATGTGGTTATTAGCTTCAATACGGGTAGAATTTTCTTTCAAGAAAGATTCATAGCTCAAAAACCTATCAACTTAACCTTTCAACTGTAACTGAGATTGATATCTCCCTCTCTAACTATCTAGTGACATTACTTGGATGTTCATGTCTATAGTTTTTCTCTTGCCTGTGTTGCAGTGAGATGCACAAAATAGGTGATTTCATAGCAGGCCTTCTAAAAAAACATTTTCTTTCTACACATGAATATCACAGTTTTAGAGAAATAATTATCTGGGAAGCACAGCACTAAATATAAGATGTAGCAGTGTGAATGCCAAATGCCACAAAATGAATGCTATACAGATATACAAGGTCATAAAACATCCAATGTTGAAGTCTTAAAGAGTAGAGACAATGAAGATGTGTGCGTGTGTGCGTGTGTCGGTGTTCAAGCCCTTGATGGAATTAGAGACACACTACAATTGCATTTTCAATGTTGGCACTGTTTAAAATGTTTCTGTCTGTAACTATGGGTTTATTTGTCAATATTATTTGTGAATATTCAAGTTTGTACCATTTAAACATGTTCTGTCTAGAACTTTGTGTTGCACTGAAAACTTCATATCTGATCTATGTGGTTTTCTCCCTCCCATTAATACCATGTAAGTGTAACTCTGCTATATATTTCTTTCATATTACTGTCAAGACACAGTCTAGACAAAACTTATTGTATTATCACACCTGCACTGATCCTGGACTTCTTTGCATTAAATTCCAGCTTCCATTCTTCAGACCATTCCCACAGTTTTTTAAGGTCTTCCCTCATTCTTTCAATCCTCCCAGCATGTCCACCCTATTGTATACCTTTGTATTATCTGTGAAAAGGCATATCTTCCCCTTCAGTCCCTCTGCAGTGTCCCCAATAAAGACATTGAAGAGGGCCGGCCACAACACTAACCCCTGTGGCACCCAGCTCATCACCTCTCCCTCTCCAGAGTACTCCTTGTTTACCACAGTCCTCTGACACCTGCCATTCAACCAATTCTCCACCCACAGAATTATTTTAGGATCCACCCCTAGGCTGTACAGTTTGTTATTCAGCCTTCTGTGAGGGACAGTGTTGAAGGTCTTTCTTAAGTCCAGATAAGCCACAACCCACCAAACCTTTTGCAGTAGAAAGCAATGCTCATGAACTAGAGAGGGTGCAGAAAAAATATATATGCAGTCACCATAGAAGAAATGCACTCCAGACTTAAAATTCAAGTGGAAAGATTTCTTTACTGCATTAGGATGGTACTCACAAAGTGCTATGCATATACATAACCATGTCAATAGCACAATTGCAGGACCCTGCTTGCCATGTGGATTTACCACATGACAAGCAGGGTCCCGCACTTGTAATGATGTTATAAATATTGTGATTCAATGCACCTGGTTGTAAAACAATATAAGAGCACAAGAGGGCACTGGGTAACAGGCCTCTTGAGGAAGGGGTTTGAGACCCCGAAGTGCAGAGGTTTTGTCATAGGTGGGAGCTTGAATTTGTTTGCATTGTGATTTTTACTTGTACTACTGACATAGTTTTGGATATGCATAGTACTTTGTGAGTACCATCCTAACACAGTAAAGAAACCTTTCCACTTGCATTTTAAGTCTGGAGTGTATTTTTTCTACGGTGACTACATCCACCAAACCTCCCTGGTCCTCTACCTTAGTTACCCAGCCATGCCATAGATTAGTACAATGCGTGAGTGCAAAACACAGTGCGTATCCTAAATACAGTAAAAGTTAGGGTTAGATGTATAAGTAAATAAATGTCATATAAGTTTATGTGTGTTGATGAGTATGTGGCAATGCTCTGTCTGTATACAGTGCATTGCTATGTTATACTGGAATGTATATGAATATACAGTGAAGCCTGCCAGGATGAAATCCAACTCTGCATATTTCTGCAGTAAAGTTACTGAAGGAAACAATGCAATTTCAATGGGGTTAATCCCTTTTGTCATGGAGGGAAACTGTGACACTGCACTTCGTCCTTGTGGGCTTCTCTGTATGTGTCTATGAATTAGTCTGTGTGTGTATATCACAACAATTAGAAAGTGTAGTTAGGTGGCTCAGTGGTCAGTGCAAACATTATTAGTTTACATTCCCCCAATATCTAGATCAGTTTCAGCCTTATGCATTTCATTGCTAATTTAAATGAAGTGTCTAGTGGCAACCCCCCCCTCCATGTCCTTTGGAGCCTGAAAAGAAGAAAACAGTCCCTCAATGTCTTTTTTTCTTAATCTGTAAAACTGTGTGTAGACAGTGCACTGCTAGGTTATACTACATGCATATGTGTGTATATGTATTAGTCAGTGTGTGTATCACAACAATTGGAAAGTGCAATTAGTGGCTCAGTGGTCAGTGCAAAAATTGCTAGTCTACATTCCCCTGCTATCTAGATCAGTTTCAGCCTTATGCATGCCATTGCTGATTTAAATGAGGCGTCTAGTGGCAACCCCCCCCCAACCCTCCGATGTCCCTTGGAGCCTGAAAAGAAGAACACAGTCCTTCAATGTCTTTTTTAATCAGTAAAAAAAAGGTCAACTGCTGATGTAACCCCACACCCCCAGCCCAACCTTCCACTGAGCACTTGCCACCTCACACCTCCCGGACCTTCCCACACATCCTTACTCACCTGAACAGATCCAGGTGTGAAAATCCACTGTCCCATGGAAAACACGCCTTGTTGCTGGAACCGGTGACTGCTATATGAGAAATAAGGTAAGTGCAGTTGAAAACCCCTTGAAATACATTGAACCACACTTACCTTAGTTTTCATATACTGATCGCCAGTACCAGCAGCAACACGTGTCCTCGATGGGAGAGAGGTCTTCACACTGGGATGTGTTCAGGTGAGTGAGGGTGTGTGTGTGGGGTCTGGGGTGGGAGTGGTGGGTGCTCATTGGGGGAAGCGGGCTGGGAGGATAGGGTCGCATCACCACCCAGTTGCCCAATTAATCCCTATCTAGTTTGAGGTTCCATGCCCAAATTAAGCTCTGGAGACCCCCTTGCCTCCGGGATACCATTGTGTCCACCCTACTCCTTCTTAAATTCAGTGACCATTTTAGCCCCTACCATCCCATCTGGTAGACTATTCCCGGTGTCCACCACCCTCTCCATGAAAAAATATTTTCTTACATTTTCCTTGAGCCTTCCCCCCACTAAGTTCATTTTGTGCCCCCTTGACTTGGAGCATCTCTTACTTTAGAAGATACTTCCTTCCTGTATTCTGTTTATACCGGTGATGTATTTGTATGTCTCAATCATGCTCCCCATCTTTCCTCCAAGGAACACATATTTAACTCCTTTAATCTTTCCTCATAGATCTTATCCCACAGACCCTGCACCATTTTAGTTGATCTCCACTGCACCGCCTCCACCCTGTCTATGTTCTTTCTCAGATGGGGCCTCCAGAACTGGACCCAGTAATCCAGGTGTGGTCTCTCATGAGTGTCATTATACAGGGGCAAGATGTCCTCCCTCTTTCTATTCGTTATACCCCTCCGTATACATCCAAACATCTGACTGTCCTTTCCAGCCACCTTACCGCACTGCTAAGTTTCTCTTGGGTCCTCTGAGATGATAACTCCCAGGTCCCTTTCCTGCTTTGTGACTGTCAGTATCTGACCACCTAGTTCATACTTTGCCCCTGGGTTCTTGTGCCCTATGTGAAAGATCCTGCACTTCTTTGCACTGAATCCTAGCTGCCATTCTTCAGACCATTTCCCCAGTTTTTAAGGTCTTCCCTCATTCTTCAGCACCCTCTGGCATGATCACCCTATTGCATACCTTTGTATCGTCTGCAAAGAGGCATACCTTCCCCTTCAGTCCCTCTGCTATGTCCTCAATAAAGACACTGAAGAGGACAAGCCCCAACACCGACACCTGTGGCATCCTGCTCATTACCTCTCCCTCTCCCTCTCCAGAGGACTCCCTGTGTACCACAACCCTCTGGCTCCTTCTACTCAGCCAGTTCTCCACCCACAGAACTATTTTAGGATCCACCCCTAGGGTGCACAGTTTGTTAATCAGCCTTCTATGGGGGTTGGTGTTGAAAGCCTTACTGAGGTCCAGATAGGTCACATACACCACACCTCCCTGGTCCACTACCTTAGTTACCCAGTCATACCATAGATTAGTACTATGAGTTAATGCAAAACACAGTGCTTATCCTAAATACAGTAAAAGTTAGGGCTAGAGTTATAAGACAATAAATGCCATATAAGGTAGTGTACAGTTTGTGTGTTTATGTGTGTGTGGCAATGTTCTGTGTGTGTAGGAAGTGCACTGCTATGCTACACTGGAATATATATGCATATGTGTGTATATGTATTAGTCAGTATGTGTGTGTATCACAACAATTAAAAAGTGCAGTTAGGTGGCACAGTGATTAGTGCAAAAATTGCTAGTTTCCGTATTTCTCACTCACCACGATACCATTATTTTGCAGCCATGTTGGCTCTTATTAGAGTTGGTTAATGCCGACTTTGCCAGAGGCTCACAAAGCTGCACTAAGAGGAGTAACACCAATATTGAAATTAACTGACAAGGTATAACCTTGGGTGAGATCAACAATCTTTTAATCACCCCCCCAGGGGTGTAATATGGCACGAGGTGCAGCTGAGTGCTATATTGCCCCAGGGAGTGATTAACTGGCTGTTAATTTAATTTTTGGGATGGCTTTATTGTTATGAAAAATTACTATGAAAGAAAGGTATTCATTTTGAATGCTTTCCTCACTGAGAGGGAGATTTTTAATAAAATAGTTCATTCATCAGTTGTTTCAGAATGCTGGTTCAGAATCAGAGTGCATTATCCCTGTCATCCAGCACTGCTAGAGGATGGAATGCTGACAAGAAGAATTCATGTACCATGGAGATCAGGCTGTACATGATAGTGTAACAGAGATTATTGTAAGATTTTCAGAATGCTGAGTCATTTAGATTGCAGTATTTCTGAGACCCTTTTTATAATGAAACAATTCACTTGGAGAGCCCACCACCTTTGAGGTAAAAATCAAATGGAAGGGTCAGTGATATGCATTCTGGGTGGGATATTCAAAAGGGTTGCACCATGTGCAATAGGGTTGCGCATGCGCAAGTCCAAATTTGCGCCATTCTGCGATATTTAGCAGGAGGCAGTTGCACCACTGAAAACAGGCTGAGCAACAGCGCAATGCAAATGAAGGAATGCACAACCGAAGGGGGTGGACCCTTGCATAAACAGTGCAATGCGATATTCAAAGATTTGCGCAATGCGTAACAGCGGATGAGCTGGAAGGTGCGCCACGCCAGAAATGAGCCAAAATAAAAAGACTCAAGGAAGAGGCGCAAGAACGCTACAGGGAAGCCACATGAGGCAGGGAGAAACCGAGTGCGACAGTGAAAGAGTGCAGGCCAGGGAGTGCACAGGAGAGGAGAGGGACAAGGGAGGGTGTGTTGGGCCACAGGCTGCAGGCCCAGTAGGTGTACCTGGTGCAGTGGAGGTAGCAGGCAGGACAGCGGGGGTAGCACAGCAAGAACAGCCAGGGGGGGAACACAAGCCAGGGACATGGACAGTGCCAGCTTCCACATGGAGGCTGTAATGAGGGGGGTGAGAAGACATGCTGCAGGGGGACATGGCCGTGGAAGGGCCCGTCGGCGGTATGCCCCCAACAGGCAGTACCATGCCCACATCAGCTTTGAGCTGTATTCAGACGTAAAGATTGTGGGCTGGTACCACCTGAACAGGGCAATACTGAGGCAGCTCTGTGAGCTGTGCAGTGATGTGATGCAGGCACCCTTATGACGGAGTCATGCTCTGTCAGTGGAGACAAAGGTAACAGCCTGCATGTGCCTGCTCGCCACGGGTACCTTCCAGAGGCTGACAGGGGACACCACAGGCATAACACAGTCGGCCACATCATGCATCCTCACCCAATTCCTCAGCGCACTGCTGCCACATGCTGCGGAGTACATCCATTTCCCCTGCACCGTGGCAGAGCGTACAGCAAACATGCAGGAGTTCCACAGTGTAGCACGTATGCCTGGCGTGCTAGGGGCCATAGACTGCACCCATGTGGCTATTCGCACGCCACCTGGCCCCGATGGGGCCGCATACAGGAACAGGAAGGGCTTTTCCAGTGTTAACTGCCAGGTGGTGTGTGATGCCAGTGGGCACATAATCAATGTCTGTGCCACACACCCTGGTGGAGCACATGATGCCTTCATATGGTATCAGTCCACACTGTGCCATCGATTCGAGAGTGGGGACATCCCCACAGGCTGTCTAGTGGGTGAGTACACATGTAGGAATAGCAAACTTGGGGCAAGGGTGGGAATGCCACAGGTGCCATGGTAGTGGCACACAGGGATATGGGCAATATGGACCTGAACATGAAACTTATCTCCACCATCTCCACACAGGTGACAGCGAATGCCCACTCCGTCCCTGGCTGCTCACACCATACCGACGCCCCATGACCCCATCGCAGCAAAGCTATAATGAGGCACATGCCACCACATGCAACATCATCGAGCGGGTGTTTGGGATGCTTAAGGCATGCTTCCTATGCCTAGACACCTCCGGCGGTGCCCTACAGTACAGCCCCTCAAAGACCTGTGGGATATTCCTGGCCTGTTGTATCCTGCACAACATGGCCAAAGACTGTGGGATAGCCATACAGGTCGAGGAGGGGGACAGCGATGGGGACGCCAGAGACGCCAGTGATGATGGCGATGAGCAGCCCCCCCTTGGACGGCGAGACCCCTGACTGATCCGGCAGGCCCAGCTGCACCGGGACACCATCACGGAGGAGCATTTTGCACGACACAGGTAAGTCAAGAGCCATGTGCAACCAACACTGTCCAGGCGCAACCCACAGGCACACAGGGTAACACACCAGGGGTGCATGACGGCAAGGGGAGTGTAAGGGTCCAGGCACATGAACACACCATCAGGGAGGAGTGAACAGTCATATGGACACACACACACACACCAGGCACAAAGCGTACATGGGAAGGTGCACAGCAGAGCAGGAACAGACATGTCAAACACACAGATCCACAGACCACCCCCCACCACCTGTACTGTCCAAGTACATGTGTCAGATGCTGGGCACCCTTGCACCTTGGTATACAGTACAATGCAGGCATCATCATGCACACGCACCTGTGGACAGCAGTTGGGTGGGTGTGCAGGTGGTTCATGTGTCGATGTGTTGGGAAGGGCACCCACCAGTTCACTGCCCACCATGATACACATTGCACACAGGGCAGCACCAGACAGGGCCCGCACTGAGAGACAGGTCAGTCATGTTGCACTGTGCCACGGCCACCTCAGATGCATGAGTGGCCCTGCCATGACCCAGCAGCACTGGCAGGCTGAGCATGGGCCATATGGGGTGGCACTGATGGACCACCAGGGGTCCCACTGCGCGATCACGACCTTGTCCACACAGGGGTGTGCAGCATGCCAAACATACCTGCACCAGGGGTGCTCAGGATGGCCACATCAGAACCCGGTGTCGACAGGCTGGGTGTTGCAACGACGCTGGGAATGGGGAGTGGAGAGTGTACTGTGTGGGGTGCGCGGTACAGGAGCACCTGACTGTGTGCCCAGTGCAGCCACGACAGCGACCAATGCCTGGGTCTGCCTGTCAATGGTGGCGGTCACATCCATCTGCATTTGGACCATCTCTGCATGGATCAAAGCAATGTCCCTGCTGTGCTGCTCCACAGCCATGCACAGTGCCTCCGCGGATGTTGCAACCCACCCCAGCTGCTGTACTGATTGCCGCAGCAGGCGGATGTGCTCGTCAAATGGGTCCTGTGCCACATCGGTATCCTGTCCCCCAGGGTATGGAAGGTCCTGATGCTCAACACCCCTTGAGGGTGGATGCTGTTCACCAGGACCAGGTATGGGCATATCAACGGGTGGTGTGCATGTGCCACCGCTGGACCCTGTACCCGTAGACCTGGTGGGTGACTGCTGCTGCTGCCCCTCCAACTGCTGTGCCCCCAAGGAACACTCGTTCCACTGCTGTGGCTGCAACAGTGCCAGAGACTTGCACAGCCACCGATGTTGACAGGCACAGCCTGGGGCTGTGCTGACGTGCTGGCACACACGTTGGAACCAGCTAGGTCCAGGGGCATGTGCTGGCCTGCTGTGTGTCCGTCATGGGACACACACTTGTCACTGCCCATTGCAATCCTTGCATCACCAATGGTGCAGGTATGTGCAACAGCCACAGTCACAGCGTTCTGGCATGCTTGCATGCCAGACTGCTGAGACAGAGGCTATGCACTCCCCACACCTGACTCACTGACAACAGAGGTGGCAGCCAGGCGTGCATGCCGGTGCAGTGCATGCTGGCTGGCGACAGAGGTGGATGGACCCTCCTCCAACTCTGGCAGGTCTTCCTCACTGCATGGTCCCACCACCACTGTCCCCTGCAGATGAATGGGATCTGTAACAGAAAGTGAGGACATGTTAGTGCATGTGATCAACCTTCCCCCCCAAAACACCACCACCATGGCATACCATGCAGTGATGGGCTTCCACCTGTCTGGAATCCACCCCCTGGTATGCCCTCTATAGCACTCCGCTGCATTGATGCAGCCAGTCGATTCTCAGCCGGGGTCAGCTCCACCACTGCTGACTGGCCCCCGCCTGTGCCAGCGTGTGCCACCCTGAGGGCTGCCACCTTCTCCTTCACCCTTCTGCAGTCTGTCCCCATCTTCTTTTTGCATTCCTGCACGGAGCTCTGGTGGCTTCCATGCAGGTTCACTGCCCGAGCTACCCCCTCCCATGCAGCCGCACGGGCCTGAGGGGTGCCCCACCGTCCACTCAGTAGTGGCTCCTCTTCCAGGTAGGCCTGGAAGAGGGCCTCTATCTCTGCCTTGGTGAAGTTGGGCCTCCTCCTTCACCCACCATCCTCACCCTCACCTTGGCTCTGCTTGGTCATGTTGATCTATATGGGTGGAAGTGGACACCTGTCACCGTGCAGTCTACAGCGTTATCCCATGACCATTGGCCAGAACATCACACAGCATACAACTCACCCCTCACCTGCAGTAACCTAATCTGGCCAGCGCAGCCCAATGTCGTGTATTTATAGCGCAATGCATGCAAATTAGGAGTGACTCAACTTTAATGACATGCAAATCATGCCACTGTGCCTCTGAATGGCTAATCAGATGATTTGCATGTGTCGGCTGAATATCACGCCGTTACGCTTTGTGCAATATGGTTGAGCCGGCTGAGCCAATGGCGCATTTCCGTGACTGTGTAGTACACCGCGTTGCATATGCCCAAGTAGCTTACGCAGGCATCTGCCACACTGATGATGTGCTGTGCACGATCAGCAATTCGGTACATGGCCACCATTGTGCCAGTGGCGCTACAGCACTGGGCAGCAAATGGCTCAGTGGCACAACTGCGCAGTAGTCCACTGTGGCACTGGCACGCAGGTGACCATTCACACAGGATGTGTAGACGTCCAATGGCGCTGTGCGTGGCCTTTGCGCCACTGACCCCTGACCTGGTACCTGACCTTTGCCCCCTGGTGCTGTACGTCTGGCATGTGTACGGCTCTATCGTGCTGTTCGGTGACAGCGCGATGGGGAATGGCAGTGCTGTACTGACAGCGCGATAGGGACTGGCTACGATGTACACGTGCAGCACTTCCACGCATTAGGGCGACGCGCGGAGAGCCCCTCAGTGGGATGCCTTTGAGCTGGCCAACCTTGTGGCCACTGTGGACCACACTATGGCCCACTGTTTGGTGAGATGCCACTGGACAGGGCCAGGACCCAGGTCTGGGAAGAGGTGGCCACTGACCTGGAGGCGGCCACTGGCCGCAGGAGAACGGCTGAACAGTGCAGGCACCAGTATGGGACCTGAGATGGAGGGAGTTGGAGCTACTTGCACGTCTGCGGTCACGTGCCAGGAGGGGCGTAGTGCCTCGTTCAGGTGGGTGATTCGTCTACACACTTGTATGATCCATATAGATAACACTGTCTTATGTGTCCAGCACATAGGGGAGGGATGGTCTAGGGTTGGCTGTGGCAGTGTTTACAGGGTGTGGGATGGGTGGGTCTGGCTGGGTGGGTGGGCACACACATTGGGGCAGGGGAATATGCTTGGGTTTGTACTGATGTGTTTCTCTCCTTTGTCTCCCACAGGTGTGGCCGAGTGGAGGAGGAATTTGGAGCAGCAGCAGAGGGTGGGGGCGCTGCAGGGGCATGTCGGGGACCAACCCAGCGCCAGCAACATCCCGATGAGGGTAGTGCCATGACACCATGATTGCTATTGCATGCTGTGTGACAGGGTGGGAATCAGGGCATGGCCACCATCCATGGACACCACTGCCATGCACGTGACATGTGACAGTCAGCACTGTCAGTGGCACTGCATGCCTGGGAATCGTCAATGGTGGTCCATGCATGCACTGGGCACATGGCTGTGGCACTGCCTGCTCACCGCATAGCCATGTTACTGTACGGCTTTAGTTGTGCTGTGCTGGACATGGGCGGTGGGTGTGCAGTGGTACACATGGCTGTTGCTGCCTGGTTGGGCATGTCTTGTGGACATGGTTACTGTGGGTGGCGCATACCATCACAGGAGGCGTGGCACATGGCTGTCTGGCATGCATAATGGGTGGGCTGCAGGGGATGGAGAGTCACTCCCATTGACTCTGATCCCTTGTCCTAGGTGTGCGGATACTTCTGTGAATGCAGCAGTCCATCCAGGATCTTGTCGCGGGTGGTGCAAGAATCCCTTGCCATCCTCACGGGATCTTTAGCAGCATGGCGTGAGGAGGAGGAGGTGACCAGGCAACAGCCCCAGCAGCAGAGGACCAGGCTGGCAGCCAGTGAATAGAGACAACCTTCTCCCCTTTGACAAATCCTCACACCCTGCCTTCCCTCTCCCATATGTTCACCCCTGCCCCTTATCCACTCCCACCTTGTTCCTGTCCCTCCTCCACCCCATGTTTGTACATAATTGTAAATAGTTGTTGTTGTTATATTTTTTGAATACAGTTATTTTGATATGAATACTGTGGTGGTCTCTGATTTGCAGCTGGCTATAGGTGCTCAGTTGCAGTGGTGTGCAATGCATCTGGGGTGGTTCAGTCATGGGCATGTGTGCGTGTGCGTGGGGAAGTGTCTCTGGTGTGGGAGTGGCTATCAGTCGGTATTTGTGGTGTGTGTGTTGTTCTCTGTGCATTGCATTACTGTATGCAGTGGTCCATGGTGCCTGCTCTATGTCCATTGTGCCCCTGTCAACCCATCCTTGGCCTGTGCAGCTGACACCCTTGCATGTCTGTGGCCTGCAAGGTCTGCTGCCTTGTCAGTGGTGGCTGTCCCTGCAGGTCATCCACTGTGACCGTGACAATGCTGGGTTGCCTCCTGTCAATGGTGTGGTGCATGTTTGCCTCGGGTGACACTGTGGCCTCCGCAGTTGCAGTCCCACCTCCATGCTGTGGCTTGTGTGTAGTGCAGGGGCTGTGCACCACTGTCTGTGACTTGTGATCCAGGCTTATGCTGGTGGCGTACAGGGCCACAGTTCATGCACAGGATGGGTGTCACCCCTGTGCCATGAGGGACTGCAGGCTGTGTGTGCACAGTTTTCATGGGCCCACACTTGGGGCTTGGTTGCCACACTACTGCATCCCTGTGTTAGTATCCCCATGGGTATGGGTGTGTGTTTGCCTCTGCACTATGTTGCATCCAGTGTGCTGCATGTTTCCACACACCACTGTGGGTGTCTGTGCTGGCTGCTGTGGCTCATGGTGGGTCTGGCTTGTATGGTTCTGTGGTACACTAGGTTGCAGTGTGGCAGTGGGGAGGTGGTGGTATGCATGGGGATTCCTGCAGTGGTGGTCACTGCTCATGGGGGATGTCTTGGGGTCACAGTACAGGGTGCACTGTGCAGGGAGCTGCTGTGCCATGGGGTGGTCCGCCCTCCTTGTGTGGCAGTCTCAGCTTGCTGGTGGGTGTGCTGGGGCACCATAGCCCAGCTGTGCTTTGTTTGCTTGTCCCTGTGGGCCAGTGGATATTCCAGCCCTCCAACAGTTGTGCTGTGCTTGGGGTGTGGGGGTGCATTGTCAGTTCTGCAGTGTGTTCCTGTGCCCATCTGTGGCATGGGTGGTGGGCCTCTACCTACCTCCCTGGTTGTGCAGTTCCATTGCTCTGCTGCTGGGGGGCTCCCTGCTTGCACTATGGCACCTCTGGGCTGCTCAGCTGGGCAGCCTTTGTTGCGCCATAGCACATCGTCTCTGCTCAACTTCCCCTTTCTGGTTGCGCTATAGCGCAGGTTGTGCGATATTCAGACATTGGCTTGTTGCGCAATTTGGCTTGCTCCATGTTTCAATATCGCGTCTATTGCGCATGTGCGCAATTGACTTGTGCTTGCTCCTGCTGTTGCGCACTTTTTGGGCGCAGTTTGAATATTCAGCCCTCTAATTATATGTTGCATTTTACTCATTTTTATGTTAGCAGGCTTGTGCAGTCAACATCTTGGGGTAGTGCAGATTTGGAGGAGCGGTCATTGTAGGACAAATGCAGGACATGCACCAGTAGGTGCGTCCCTCATTCCCCAATCAGCCTACATGCCAGCGCCACACCACCCGGGTGAGCACATCTAAGGAAAGGTCCGCTGCAATGCGAGCAAAGCTTGTCATATGCAGCAGACCCTTCCTATATGCTCGCCAGCTGGAAACATGACAGCACACTGGCTGCTAAACTGCTGACTTTGGGGTGCCCAATCCCCCCATGCGGCTTACCCTTCCCAAGTATGTGCCAACAGAGAAGACCACTCCCCGTTGGCAGAATGTGTCTCCCCCCTGCTTTCGTTGTTTGCCAAAGGGGATGCCCAATCCCTGTCAGCATCCGCCCCCCCCTTTCCCGTTTAATGTGCTGAATCGGGGCCCACTCCTGTCGGCATGATGTCCCCCCTTCTACTGTGCTGATGGGGTGCCTAATCCCGTCGGCTACCGTACTCCCAAAAAGAAACCACCTTTAAAATGAAAACCATCTGCAATGTGTTTTTTAGTACCTGTAAGCAAAACAGTCCTCGTAGTCTCCCTACCCACCACCCACACCCACCCACTTCGCATCCTGCCTCCCCACACCCCTCACCCCATCCTTACCTCCGGAGCTCGGCGTGATGATCTTCGATGGACCGGGAACATGTCTTCACTCTTCAAAGCCGACCGCAAACTGAGGAAATGCAGGTAAGCTGTATAATGGAATAAATAGGGTTTTTTCAACTTTGATGCATATCTCGGGCATTTTTGGGAATTTTTGTACCAAATTTTCAACATGGGGTTTTTTGGACCTTTCCTCATGAATTCTGTCACAGTTATGACGTAAATCGGTCCCAAGAGGTGATTTTGCGGTCACTGTGCGGAATCACCTTTCGGGACTGATTAACACAAGGACAGTGGTAGGGTCCATGAGGTGGGCTCCCAAAAAGCCTATGTTGCAAATTTGGTGAAAAAATCCAAAAAATAGCTGTTTTATGAGCGTGCATCACGCAGTTGCTACGCAGACTCGTAACTTCATGAATTCTCAATATGTTCATCCCAGATTTTCAATATTGTCATTTTTCTACATCTCCTTGTGGACAGTACAGCTGTCATTTTCCACATCCTGGCCGAAATATGTTTCTGCACTTCGGTGCACAATACTATGGTCACTGTGGGAAATCAGTGTTCGGGGCAGATTACGAAAATGACAGTGACACTGTTCATGAGCAGAGGTCCTAAAATGCCTATGTTGAGAATTTGGTGACGATACTCCATAAAATGACTGCGTTACAAGCGTGCGTTGCACAGTTTGAACGCCCACTCGTAATGTTGTGAATTTGTAATATTTTCACTCTGGATTTTCACCATTGGCATTTTTCCACACCTCTTGATGAACAGTACAGCTGTCATTTTACATATCCGGATCGAAATGTGTTTTCGCACGTCCGGCGCAGAATAGCACAGTCACTGTGTGAAATCACTTTTAGGGACAGTTTGAGGAAATTACAGTGACACTGTACATGAGCAGAGGTGCTAAAATGCCTATGTTGAAAATTTGGTGCTGGAACTCCATAAAATTACTGTGTTACAATTACAAGTGTGCATTGCACATTTGCCACGCACCCTTGTAAGTTCGCAAATTTGCAATACTTACATGCCACATTTTCACCACTGCCATTTTTTTACACCTCCTTATGAACAGTATAGCTGTCATTTTTCACATCCTGCCAAAAACGTGTTTCCACACTGCACCACCAAAGCCAATGCCAGCGCGACAACATTCGGCATTGACAAATGCTTATTACTCTTTCCACCTGAGACCCACCTGAAGGAATGTGACCCTGTACAAGGGGAATGGCCTACACCTATCCAGTGAGGGGACTGCTGTCCTCAGTGAACAGTTTAAATGCTTCATTTGCATGCATTTAAACAAGCAAGAGGTGGCAGAAGGATGCAGGGGCAACAAACTACTCACCCCACAGGATAGGGAAGTCAACATGGAGGACCATAACATTATGGTATCACCAGAGAAACAGAACCCATGGGGGGCAGCAGAGGATAGGAGGAAGGGAGTTGAATACAGGAAGGACAAACAGAGGAGGAAAAAGACAGCAGAGGGGATTATAAAAGGACAAATGGCAGGACATGAAAGGCCATGTATACCAATGCCTGCAGCCTAGGGAATAACATCCCAGACCTGGTGACCCTAATAATGGAAGCTGACCTGGACATTGTAGCTATTATTAAAACATGGTATACTGGAAACCATGACTGGGCTATAACAGTACCAGGTTATACTCTGTTTAGAAGAGATGGGGGGGTTAAAAGGGAGGGGGTGGTTCTTTATGTCAGGGAGGGTATTAGAGCAATTGAGGTACAGGGAATACAGAGGGAAGTGGAGATACCTTGGATCACCCTTGAGATAAGCAACAGCATTGCTATTTGCATGGGCATGATATTCAGACCTCTAGCACGGGGAGGAGGTGGACAGGGTTCTAGTGGAATTCATCCACATGATGACAGCTAAAGTGGAGGTGCTGTTGGTAGGTTATTTCAATCTGTCAGATGTGGACTGGAGCATTCCAGCTGCTGCCTCACCCTGGAGCAGGAACATGCTGTACTCTGTACAAGGGGCAAGCCTCAGGCAGCAAGTGCTAGAGCCCACCAGGAAGGTGCAGTTTTGGGCCTGGTACTCACTAATGGGGATAGAATTGAGGGAAGTCAGGGTGGGTGACACACCTGGGATCCAGTGATCACCACACAGTGTAGTTCAGCATGTATACAGTGGCTGAGGCAAGCCACACAAAGGCGAGAGTCCTGGATTTCAGGAGGACAGACTTTACTCATATGGGGCTATGTCTTAAGCATGCCCTAGCACGGAAGGACAAAAGGGGAGAGTGGTGGACCAGTGGGCTCACCTGAAAGGAGCCATAGTGAAGGCAACAAACCTTTGCATTAGATAAGGAAACAAGAGCAAGAGAAAGAGAAAACCACTATGGGTCTCAAAGGTAGTGGCTGGGAAGGTAATGTCAAAAAGGATGACTTTCAGGAAATACAAAGAAACACAGCAGGAGGAGGACAGGGTAGTGTATCTGGACAAACAGAGGGAAAGCAGTCAGGAGCACAAAGGCACAAATGGAGGAAAAAATAGCACAGGAGGTAAAGATGGAGACAAGACTTTTTATAGGTATATTAGTGAAAGGAGAAAAACCAGGGGTGGGATAGGCTTAAAGGAGAAGAAGCAGATTGTATGGAAGGGGACCTGGAAAAACATCAATACTGAACAAATATTTTTGTTCTATATTCACAGAAGAAGAAGGTGAGGGACCACAGTTAGACAATATGAACAAATATGGAAGGGAGATGGACACCAGTCTATTAACAGAAGAGAGAGTGCTAAAGGAGCTCACAAAACTGAAAGTGGACAAGGCAATGTGACTGGATGGGATACATACTAGAATATTAAGGGGACTAGAGGAGGTGCTGGCACCACCACTGGCATTATTGTTCAATGAGTCACTAGATATGGGAGTGGTTCCAGAGGACTGGAGGAAGGCAGATGTAGTCTCTTCACAAAAGTGTTAGTAGGGAGGAGGCTGGAAACTATAGACCAGTCAGCCTCATCTCTGTAGTGGGGGTGATTATGGAATCAGTACTTAAACAAAAGATCATGGAACATCTTTAAACCAGCAGAGCACAGGATCCGAGACAGTATGGATTCACAACAGGAAGGTCATGTCAAACAAATTTAATTGATTTATTTGACTTGGTGACTAAGTTTGTGGATCAGGTGGGGAGCGGTGGATGTCACCTACCTGGATTTCAGTAAGGCCTTTGATACCATAACACATAGAAGACTTGTGAACAAGCTGGGCAGCCTGGGAGTGGGTCATGAAGTGTTAAACAGGGTTAGGAACTGGATGAGTGAAAGAAGACAGAGGGTTGTGGTAAATGAGGAAAGGAGGGTGAACAGCAGGGTGCCACAGGGATTGGTGCTGGGCCCAGTCCTGTTTAATGTCTTCATAAGTGACATTGCAGAGGTGCTGGAGTGGAAGGTGTGCCTATTTGTGGATGACACGAAGATATGCAACAGGGTGGACACTCCAGAAGGGGTGGCAAACATGAGGAGGGACCTAGATAAACTGGAGGAATGGTCCAGAGTGTTGCAGCTGAGATTCAATGTGAAAAAGTGCAAAATCATGCATTTGGGGGCACAAGAACCGGGAGAATTGCCTGTTTGGGGAGGGGCTGATGGTCACCAAACAGGAAAGGACTTGGGGTAATAATTTCCGATTACCTAAAGGTGGCCAAACAATGTGCCAAGGCTGTGGGGAGAGCCATTGGGATGACGGGGTACATAAGGAGCGGTATCACCAGTAAAAGGAAGGAGGTGGTGATGCCACTGTACAGACCATTGGTGAGGCCTCATTTGGAATACAGTGTCCAGTTCTGGAGGCTGTATCTCCATAAGGACACAGACAGGGTGGAGGCAGTTCAAAGAAGGACAACAAAGATGGTGCAGTGCCTCTACCAAAAGTCAGATGAGGAGAGACTGGGAGACCTCAATATGTATACCCTGGAGGAGAGAAGAGACAGGGAAGATATGATAGAAACCTACAAATATCTAAAAGGCATAAATAGGGTACCAGAGGGTAGCAGCTTTCAGAAAAGGAGATGTCCAGGAACGAGTGGCATGACATGCGGTTGGAAGGGGGTAGACTGAGGGGTAGTGTGAGGAAGTATTTCTTCACAGAAAGGGTGGTGGGTGTATAGAATAGACTCCTAGTGGAGGTGGTGGGGGCAAAAATAGTGGAGGGATTCAAGCATGCATGGGACAGGCATAGGGGAACTTTAGCAATAGGAATGAGAAGGTAAAGCCAGAGATCAAGTAGGGTCTGCGGCTTTTACAGGAGGTAGGGCAAATGGGCAAACTAGATGAGCCTAGCAGTCCTTATCTGCCACCAATTTCTGTATTTTTATGTTTTTAGTTGTATGCCTTTAGGAGGCATATTTTACACAGAAGCAGTCATTTCCCCTCTTGCTCCAGGAATTGAGTCAGACTTTCAATGCCATTACAGAACCAAGTTCCTCGGCTCCCCTCCACCAATTTCCACCACTGAGTAACACATAGATTTCAGAAACAGAGTACACAACAACTAAAATGATTATCACTTAAATGGGACAGGAACATGAAGACCAGATGTAGCAACTTTGTAGTGCATACCTGTGTGTAGTTAGCGGCTGTTATGCGTTATCACAGTAGCATTTTCATTTGTTATGTACCAAATAAATTTACCTTGTGTAACCCCCCAAAATTGGGGAGGGCTTATCTTAAGTGTCTCCCTGGGCTCCACTGGTGCTCCTTGCCTGGCAGACGTCCAGTAGAGAGGTAGAATCCATGTGCATGAGGGTGCTGCAGTTGCTCTGTGTGTGTGCGCACATCTGTAGCACTGCACTGTTTCTTTAAGAGCTCCAGCCTTCAAGTTCAAGTTAGGTTTATTGATCAACAATGGTGGGTTTACACCAGAGTTATTACAAAACTCACAAAATTACAATACATTAACATTGACAGATATAAAAGCTCACGTTAAACACCAGTAGTCAATTATAAAAGTCTCATATGAAGGCAAGGATTCATAACTGTATCTATTCTTTTACGAGTCTTAAGAATGCACTTTTTTTTTTTATTCAAAAGATAATACTGTAAGGTATGAGCACCCTTAAGCTTTTTATTAATAATAATATCTGACATTTGCTTAGTAAGCTAATATTCAATCTGTTACTCATAACTAATTCAAGCATTACTAGCAAATATTATAAAATCTTGTGGTCAGTATTATTGGCCTAAAATGCAGTCACATATTACAAAAGAGGACCCACATATATATTACCTTATCTTAGTACTTAGAACACCTTCAGGAGTCCCTCCATGTGCCGAGACTGAACCTAACCACTCCGCACCCATACTGCCAAACCAGTATGGAGCCCTCGCCCGGGGAGCAGTTAAACAGATGCCAGTCCAAAAGTGGGTCAAGCAGGCCTATCCAGGATGACTCTGTCCTACCTTATTCGACCTTCCTGGTAACACCAAGTCCCATCCATGCCTGCCTGTTAGCTCATTGGGCCCACCATTCATAGGGGACAGGTCCTTCAGGGGCACCATGCAGTGCATACCACTCCGTAGCCCATAAACCACCCCCAGTCCAGCCACACCTGTCGGCTACTCCTGATAGCTTTCTGTATCCCAGGTGGATCTGGTCAAGGCAGGTCATTTTATCCTTGGAACCACCTCCCAACAACCACTTGATTGAACCAGTCTACCATTCCCCACTCCACACCCCTCTCAAGGCCCCCTCTGGATGCCATTATGTGCCCTGTGGCAGCAACAATCCCACACCTGCAGACATCCTTTAATACATCTGCACCTTACTTCAGCCAACATCACTTTAGAGAGGAGCTCTAATTGTTTTCAAAATTACATCAAACTAAGTTTGTCTAGAATTCTAAAATAAAAACAAAACACAAATATAACTATGTCCCTAATTAAACCATCCTAAATGCTTAGAATACCAGCACGTCTAGCTATGTGTGTCATGCAGTTATATATTAATACAAATTCAGTCTTGTTAGGGACTTACAATAAGTAATTAGATAAATGAGTAGTAAATGACCAGTTAATCATTCCGCATTAGGAGACTACTTATTTAAATATAGGCAGCTTTATAATCTGTACAGCATTTTTGGTGAGCCAGAGCTGAAATAAACATTCCACTGGTTCAAAGGCCAGCGTTCCTCAATCGGGAGTCCAGCTGTGATGGAAAAGAAAACATTTAGGTACAGAGCTTGGATAATCATTTACAATTTATCAAACATATTTGTTACTAAATGCCCATTCTAGGGTCTGCCACCTTAGTCAGATATTCAAGTTCATTATAGTTCCACCATGCAAGATCCGGGGAAATTCTGGCAGCTTTTTTCCCTAAAAAAGAGTCCCAACACTACCCGCCCCTGCATATTTTTTTACCTACAGGAAGGTTCTGCACACCTTTGTCTGGAATATAAACATCAAAGGAAATCAGAAAAAAGTGCCTTTTAGGGACATTTGCCCCGGACAGTTCATATTACCTGGCAGGAAAAAAACAGTACCTTTGGGAAACATACTCCCTTAACCTGTCTTCTGTTATTACTGAAAGCCGCTTTTACCGAAAGAGCCACCACTCACAGCCCTCACTTGAATCCACATTCCTCTATTTTCCTTCTCTCAGACCGAGGGTCCACAATTTTAAAGATTTGTCTGGATTCCCATATTCAATCAGGACTGGCCACGGATCCTCCTCTAAATGAACCTTCTCCATTCCACTTAGCCAAGGCTAATTCTGTAAAAATAAAGAAGAGTGCTCCTCTAAACGCAGTAAATTAAGACTCTTTGAGGAATATATTTAATAGGCACAAGTCCTCAGGCAACCATATCATACCTGTTATAGTCTTTTAACAAGCCTATCAGCACATAAGTACTTTTACAGTTTTGATCACCTTCAGGTACACCTGCGTCCTTCTCTCACTCTCTCGTTTAACACATTCCTGTACAGGGATGTGAGTACAATAGCTAGGAGCTCTTAATCCACAAAAATGCTCTCTGTCTACAAATATTACAATTCCTCTCTTATCCCAATTAAATGAGACATGTGCTAGTCACAACACCAAGCACTGAATGCTGACTATTAACGGACACTCAGCAGAAACACTCAGAGGCTAAAATCACTTAAGACCTCTCCTATGGCTTAAAAACAGCCTGTCTAATGCCGATAAACAGAATAGCTGAACTTTCATTTATGGGGGCAAAAAAAGAGACCTCTCCATGTACAATTTACTCAGCTGAAGCAGAGCGTAGGGAAAAGCAACCGGGAGCAGAGCAGTCCTGCAGCCATCTTGCTGCCCTCCAGCCTTGTGTATAGGGTAAATAACCTGAGCTGAGTCTGAGTACAACGGAGCTTGTGACCAGCTAGGCCCTTCCCTGATTGACTCCACTCTGCTGTCGGTAGTAGAGCAGAGGGAGCCCTTTCATGTACTGTAAATATTTACTTCTAAATCTTCGTTGTTCTTTAAATAAAATAAGTTATCTGTACTGCCAAGAATGCCAGTATCAGTTTGTTCCGATGGGGGCCACCATCTTTGGTCCTGGACTTCCTGGCTTGGGCCAATAGGAACCAGGGGGCCCTCGAGGGGTCCTAATTACAATGGATTATGGGTGAAACTGTGAACTTTCCTGTTGGCGCCTATACTAACCACTAGGAGCACTCTGACTATGATTAACAGCTCCTTTAGCCAACTGGAATACAGGATTCTCAAACTTACTGTGGGATTGTTTAAACAGATTTCAGTTCAGCTCGAGCCACTGAGGAGGGCACCGCCTGTAGTTGGGCCATGAGAAACTGCAGGTAGGTAGGCCTGTAACTGCTTCCTGTGACTTTTTACTCTGTCCAAACAGGGATCGAGTAGTCTGGGACTGCATTTGTGCAGACAAAAAAGGGTCCTTCAGCAGAAGGCTGAGGAAAAAATGGCCATTTACCAAAGAAAAGAAGTTTGTTGTTTCTTCAGCCACAAGTCTGTGGCCTACTGTGTGTGCACAGACGTTGATCCTGGGACTCCTGAAGCAAAACAGGAGCCACTCCATTGCAATAAGGACTTTCTTTTGCAAAAGCCCAGCTAGAGGGTTCACCAGCATGCAGATCAAACCTCAACTTAGAAAAGACATTTTCTTCAGCAGAGCCTATGCCAACAACAGCCCAGCCAGACTGTTCCTGTACCTTCTAGAGCACCATTTCAATGAGAGACCAGATTTGGGGATTCAGCCCCAGTGCAGCAATCAAACACAGGTTGTGGCCATCTACTGGGAAAGGCCGTGAAGTGGAGATGAGTCATGTTGGCCCCAGTCCCCAAGAACAGCTCAAGTAAGCAGCAGGTCTTGATGTTGCCAATGCCTTCTTCATTTCATCTGGGTACAGTGAGTAAAACCAGGTAAACTCCCTGCAAAGAATTGTCAGTTGTTTTAATGGTATCATCTTATTCAGTTTTGCCAGGTAATATGTTTACCAGTGACTGGGCCATCCAGCCATGGATACAGATGGTTATGGTTTTACAAGTGTGTTGCTTTTATTTAATCATCCTTCTCTCAATCAAAGGACCCAACATCAGCTGCAACGTTGGCCAACCCACGGCACCGTCTCAGGCATGCCTGTTTTTCATTCTGGGTATCCAGTAGTTGCCAAACTAATGATTCAGGGACTAAAAAGTCATTTACAAGCAGCTAATTCTTCCTCAGTGCAGTAAAGCAATAAGTTATCTAAATTCTCATCTTTCCCTTGTTAACATCCCCTTAATAAATCTGACTTACTGTTTGCTGTTAATCTGGCTTGTGAGCGTATTATTACCTGATCTAAAGTTACTGAAGTGCTGCAAAGTCTATTGAAAGTGCATGCTTGTATTATTGAAACTGTCTTTTGCAGGGGGTTGCAGGGTGAATGCCAGGAGACTGAACCCTGCGGGTAGAGTGGAATGTTCATGAGCATATCATTAGTGCTGGTATTACTCTATAGTCAAAGTGTTAAGTTTTGCATTTATGAAACTAAGGGAAAAAGGTCAATAGGTGGCATTGTGGGTGGTCATAGCTTCCCAGAGGGGCGTACCAATCCTGTTAGCAATCCACTTAAGCATTACTCTGGGTGGAGGCACCATAATTGTAGTTCTACTGTTGGTAGGCACAACACAGTACCCCGCATTTCCTAACCCAGGCCCCTCAACCTGCAAGCAGGGAAGCAGGCACTGGTAGTAGCCCTTGGTATAAAGGGTGACAGGGCTACATTTGTAAGTGCAAAGGTGGCTGTTACTGTACTCCTGTGAGCCATGCTTCCCACTGGAGGCACACAAACAGTGCTGCTTGATTCATGATGATGATGTGTTAGCATGTAAGCCTACAGTTCTGTCCCCACACACCCTAAATGCTGTCCTGATATTTTCTACCAAATCAAATTTTATTTAGTATGAATAAAATCAGATATGTAAATCAGTATATGGACTACCATATACACAAGGCAGTGTTATCATTGAGGGCCTGTGAGAACATCATAGGGACCTCAAGATTAAAGCTGAGAGCTTCATTTCAGCCCCGAGATGGAAAGATACTGATTGGTTGTCTTTATTCTATTTTATTATAGTATGTGGTCATTCCTATCCTACTGAAAAGTCATCCTTATTAGTTACTCAGTACTGTTGCCCAGTCGAGTTAGCATGCTGTGAAAACTGACTCTGTCCCTAGTGTATGGGTAACCATTATTGTACAAGGCAGTGTCAACAAAAGACCCACCAGTACTAAAAAATGCATTCCAGACCCATCTCAAATTATGGCTATTCTAGTCAAAGCAGGGTAGCTCCAGAGTGGCAAAATAAATGTGCACTTCGCATCCCAATTACATTTCAACTACACTGTTAATCCTCATTTTCTTCAATAAAATTCCTTCTGCCACAAACCTTTGCAAACATCCTTTCTGAGTCCATGATATTGTGTTCAAGTCTGGTAAAAATGCTGTAATGACCAAATATCGCTCACTTTCTAGACCAGCTCTCGCTGCCTTGGCCACTTAATCGCGCATGCGCAAAGACGATCTATCTTGTTGTGCCGCAGTAGCGATGTAGCTAGTGTAGCACAACAACAATTTGACATCACTACTGCAGCACAACAAGCTGATTCTAGTAACCAAATTCTGTGCACAATCACGTTCTACCATACACTATAACGTGTTGCCATGTACTAGAACTACTTGTTTAATTGCAAAACCACAGAGCTGGGCAACAAGGCTACACACATTTTAAGGTGCTATGTTATTGACTGAGGTGTCTCTTTCTTTGGAAGAGATAGAACTGAGCTTACCATTTTTCTAGATTTACTGCACATTGTGCTAATTAGTATAGAATTTGATTGAATTCTTTTCACTAGCAGTTTCACAACTTAAGGAGATAACTCACGACACTGTAAAATGGCAAGAAACCCTCTACAGTCTGTATTGGCTATGAGATGTCACCTTAACATGGGTTAAAAACCTACTGATACATGGTAAGGCACAGCTCTATACCCACTCAGCCCGATGACCTGGCACCTGACACAGTGTAGCTCACCCCAAAATCAGAGCTTATCTCCCAAGTCCCATGCTGCTGTTGTCACATCTCCTGGTGCTACGGTGTCTGTGTCTCTGCTGTACCCGCCACCCACTTTGCCTTTCTTTTGGCAGGCAGGGAGACAGATAGAGGTGGAGAAACCACAGCACTACTGGGCCACATAGATAAGAGCCAGCAGGACTCAGATGTTAGCTTAAGCCACAATAGGAAGTGGTGCTTGGGCATGTAAATACCCAAGTGCACATGCGTGTGTAACCTCCTTGTTCCCAGGGGTTACTAGAATCCCAGTTAGAGCCAGTGGCAGGCAGGGAAAGGCAGCTCATGCAATGCCAGTTAAATGGATTTCACACTGTCAAGCTTTAGTGTCAGTCTCAGCTGAGCTAGAGGGTGATGTAATCTTAGAACTCTCATAGCGGCATAAGCCACATTTGTGCTAGCTCTAGGGATGTTAGCTTTAGAATGTTCAGTCAGTCCTGAGTAGGAGTTCCAGGAGGAGGCTGCAGCTTGCTGTGCAGCTCCTCAGACAGCTTTGACAAAGAGCTTCCACTGTGTTTTGGGTAGTTTGTTCTCACCCTAGAAGAACATTGAAGAAGGCAGTGATTGAAGTGGTGGAGACCTTGTCAAGTGGGTTTTCCTTTGCCTCCTCCCAGGAGGGATGAGAGTGATATTCAAGGTTCAGGGACAATCCCCTCACCCAGTCTGTCTAGTGAAGCTGCCTGTAACAACTTCAGAAACTGTGAGTACTTTTGTGTCAGCTCAGGAGGGACACCTGTATTCCTTTTGGTGAATTTTCTCTGACAAAGGGACCCTGTCACCCAGACTGTGTCTGTTTTTAAAAGTGTCTGCCTACTATGGAGTCTAGAGAGAGAGAGAGACTGTCCAAGTACAGAACTTTTAGTCATGTAGAATTTTAAGTGTGAAAAACATTTCAAGATAGCATATGCAAGTTTTCTGTGAGGGTGTTATTAACCAGATGAATGGCCGAGTATAAACTTGAAAGCAAAAGGTGGGAGATCCCCCATCTGGAGTAACCAGTTTACCTCTCCAGGTTCAGTTTGGGCACCAGTTCAGTTAGTGCATTTGGCCAGTGCCTGATGGAAATAGTTACCCAGACATGGGTTTTGGATTCTCTGTTTTCAGTTCACCTCGATGTGGTGGGAGCTGGAAGATTTTGACCCTGTATGCGCTCTTTGGTGGTCATGTTTGCCACCAGTATTCCTCATGAAATATGGGAAAATGTCCTAGTACTGACCATGTGTGCCTAGCCAAGAGGAAATGTACCAGTAACTGGCCATGTGTGCTAATCTCCATTTCAGAACCTGAGAGTTTGCTGTGTGTGTTCAGTATGCCTATGTTAAATAGGAAGTTCAGGAATGTCTGCACCTCAGTAACCTGCATTACAAGTATGAGTAACCCTGTGAGGGTCCATCTTCGCTTTTTGATTATTCTCTGTGTATGTAAATAAAAGCCATACTCTAGAATCCCAACAAGGTTTAGACAGTACTGTTATTGCTTCCACTGTGTCTGGATTTACTTAGGTGCCCCTGTCCAGAAGTACAAACCCAGCACAATTAGGAGCAAACATTTTCTCCCAGGGACCAGGGTTGCTGGCCATGGTAATTGGTCCCACCAGGTGTGTGCCAGGTAGTTGCCACACTTGGATTGTCTGTTGTAATAGCAGGCTCAGAGAAATGTGTGTACTTGTTATGTAAACCCCCATCCCTCTCTTTTGCCCCAGACGCTATGTGGTGAGAGGAGCAGCCCTGCTAGTTAAACAAGGGAGGCTGGTGGGGGGGGTTACAAAAATGGGGGCTCGTCTGATGATGTGTTTAAATTAGGGAGAAAACAAGAGTTGTTTGCTCAGGTTGTGGCTAGCGTTTTGTCTTTCTGGCAGTCGGTAGCACTAAATTGGAAACTTTGCGCATAAGGGATTTGCCCAGAGTAGTGCCATCCATATGTGCCGCTGTGTGCCTGCTGTTCATGTGCTGCTGTGATTGTGTCAATCTTTACCAAGGAGCTGTAAAGCTAAACTGTGTGTGCCCCTTGTTCTGCATCAAAAAGAATGTTTGCCAGCTTTAATTTTCAAGTTGTGTCAGGAAAAAGTATTGTGAACTGTGGGAAACAAAGACAATTGTGCCCTGAAAATTTCAAATGCTTGCTGTGGGGAATCCTAGAAATAGCCAAGAAAAATGGTTCAAATTGGTGCTCCTGCCGTGAAGTTACTGTTGAGAGAAAAAAGTTGTTTTGCAGTTTAAATTTTGAGTGCTCGATGATCGCCATGAAGGAGAAGAGCACAAGAAGAGAGAGAGGCTGATTTGCATGGCGTCGAGTGATTGGTGAGACTACAATCAGTCCCACCCCTAGCCAGCTTCAGAGTGCTGCCCAGTGTTTGAGGGGAGAGAGCAAGTGGTGTGTGAGCTGGTACCAGGAGAATCGTTGCAGTGACTGTAAACATTCCATTTCAGTAAAGACAGATTGTTTTCTGTGCAAATTAGAGCAACCCATGATCTGATCGACTGGGGAGAAAGTGTGGTGCTTGTAGAGACAATCGGCAGTATCGCCAGCCAGCTTTGACCCAGAGGCCTTCCAGGATCAGCTTTAGACCAAGATTTTCCATTGAATAGCCAGCTACTGATTCAGTGAGTACCATTCAGCAAAACTGAGCTCAAACTGTGCT
This sequence comes from Neoceratodus forsteri, assembly GCA_016271365.2. Taxonomy (NCBI): domain Eukaryota; kingdom Metazoa; phylum Chordata; order Ceratodontiformes; family Ceratodontidae; genus Neoceratodus; species Neoceratodus forsteri. The sequence continues at coordinate 655,701,765 of CM057453.1, forward strand.
GAGATTTTCAAAAGCCAGCCGGATCTGTGTGTAAGCAGTGTGATTGTTTTTGCAAAGAAGGACTGTAAAGTAATCAAAACCCAAGCAAGAATTCTGAACAATAGACTGTGAGCATGTATAATGGATTCAGCAACAGTGTAATTTTCTGAACAACTAGAGACGGTAAGTTGTATGAGAGGCTGCAATAAGCAGGGAATCTTGTTCAAGAAATACTGTGGCTTTAGTGACTTTAAGCAAGTAAAACTGATTGAAAGCTAATGGTAAAGTCCTAGAAAATCATATAGATGTGCTGAGGAAGAAAAGCAGTGCAGTCAGTACAGTTTGAGCAAAATTTATCAGTATGTAGTAAATCGGATGCACAGTGGCTTGAGTCAGATGCAGATTATTGATGCACCAGGAGTGCTGCAGTAAAGTAAGCACAGCATCAGGGAACCATTTTGTGAGACTGTTCCAAGTGAAGTGAACTTAGTAATAACAGTGAACTTTTTTGTGTTTATCTACAGTCATGGCTTCGGGACCGTCCCACTACCTGGATCATGCCCGGGCTATGATAGCTGAAGAGGTTACCAAACAAAGAAATAGAGCAATGTTTCTATGGTGGAAGTCTGCCTTCTCATGTTGCGATTCCCAGATACTCTGTGAGAGTATGCATAATGTTCCTCAAGGCTGGAAGGGACGTATTCATGATTCCTCACTGTTCAGGGTGCTTAGAGAAGCAAGGTCTGTCCTGAGCACCTAAAATTCATTTGGCTCCCACTTGGACAAAAGTAGAAAATCCTGCATGTAGCAGCACACAGCACCAGGTTGAACCTGTTGGCGGAGGCCCAGCAGAGTGTGGCACAAAGGAATAGGGTGTAGATTTACTACCAGAGCAGAATCCTCGAGATGTCTCCATGCCTGTGTCACAGATGGACAGTGTGGAGGGAGAATCAGTGGATCCATGGAGAGAGGGTCCTAGTCCTAGCCTCATGGGAGAGGATGAGGTTCGAGAAACCTTAGATTGGGAGGTATCCACCTCCATGCCCAGTGAAGAGTGGACTGTCTTGGGAGTGAGGATGACTACTCACTCATGGGCCCAGATCTAAGTGAGGAAGAGGAGGAGGAGGAGGAGGAGAAGGAAGACATGTATTTCTCTGCTGAGGGTTTCAGTATGTGGCCTCAAGCTCTTGCCTTGGAGGAACCAGAAAGAGAAGTTGGTGACTTCACAGCCCTGCTCTCAGAAGGGGTCAGGGACAAGTTCTATGTAGCTTTGAGTATGCAACACTGGCAGAACCAGGACTGGCCACCCCCCAAGCCATGCCAGGGGTTGCACACTGATGAAGAGTAGTATGGAGGAAAGACTGGTTCATACGAAGGCAAACTAAATCAATGGAATGTCCTTTCCTACCTTTCCTCGGAGAGTCTGGGAGGAGATTGAGAAAAACAGGAGAGCCTGGCGAGTGGAAGATGCAACCAAAAACCTACATCCAGGTGCAAATCTTCATGTCAGAGACAAAGTGATAAGAGATAAGCTGCAGTTTTGGAATTTGGGCAAAACACTGTTCATAGACACTGTACGTTATGTGGGTGACCAAGTAAATGAGACTTTCCATAATGTGAATTATGACTGCCCAGATGGGATCATAATTCTTGCACCTAACCCACTGTAGTACTACCCACAATGTTACCATCATCCTGTAAACATGTCTGTGCCTACCCAGAGGGAAGCAGAGCAGTGGTAGCCAGTGTCTGCCATCCAGCCATTGCCATACCCATGTTGTTCCACCAGTCTGGTATTCCAGGATCCGAGGTGTCTCCAATTTCATCAGCCTTGCAGTGTGCCTTTCCAGTTTCATTGCCTGGCCTTCCAGATGACGTGAGCCTGAGAGGGACATCATCCTAGCTGTTTTCCTGATTCATCGCATGGGATTTTGGAAAACATCAGCCCAGCTGTTCCTTTTCTGTTCCAAGGTTCCATCTCCTAGATGATATCAGCCAGAGATGACATCACCCCAGCAGTGATGTCCATCATATTTTCCGGAAGATTTCCACCCAGCTGTATCCAAAAAATGCTGCTAGGGAGAGTCTTCGGCTGGAGATCCAGGTGCTGTCCATCTTTTTCTTCTTCAAGGGACTGGTAAGTCCAGACTTTTCTTACCGTATTGACATTGCAATACACCTCTGACACCTGGCAGACTACAGACTGTTGAACTGTCCACAAAGACTCTCCCATTTAGGGATTACAGTACTTCAGGAACTGTGCTTCACCGGTCCCCGGCCCAGGAGAGATTCTTTCATGGACCCTGCCTTTGGGCACTGTTTGTCACTAGCTGGGACATTTAGGGCTTTCCATCCCCAAAAGGTGTATTGTACATAATGTTGGTATTTTCTACTGTTTTGTACTTTTCTATTATTTTTTTATATTTTTGGATTCTCAGTGTTTTGATGGTATGGGTTATTGTTGTACTACGTGTTTTGCAGGTTTTGTGTGTTTTGTCTTTTCTCTTTCAGGTGGATCCTGGGGAAGGAAGGAAGAAAGAAAGAAAGAAGAGAAGACAAGAAGAGGATTGGAGGGACTCATCAGAGTTTCTCTGTGCTTTAAAGTGTTTTTTTTAAAGTACTGTGTAGTTGTTAACATGTGTTAACCTTTTTCCTTCCATGGGCGTATTTGTGGGGGAGTGTGGGAGTGTAATGCTTGTGTATAGTGTTAGCTGTGTGTTTGATTTGCAGGTGTCCAGGGCTGGGGGGAGGTCCTTCCTTTGGGTAGGTCTGTTTTGGCTAGGCAGGTTTTCCTCAGAGGGCTAGGGGGATAGACAGATTGTGGTCCTGATCTGTAATAGGGGCTGCAGTGCTTTTCTATTAGGGCTATGCTCTGGACATTTCTTCCAGGGCCACTGATTCCCATAGTAAGATCATAGTGTAGGTGATGATGCATCAGTCATTGGCTTCTGGGCCCTTAGTGTTGCCTGCCTGTGCCTGGAACATGGTAGGGGAGAAAGTAGTGCTACCTCCCCATAGTCAACACCTAGGGTAGGATGGCCTGGTGCTGGGTAGGTAATGACTGGGGACAGTCATTTTCCTGACTGAGGGTGAGTGTAACCCCTTGTTCGCAGGGGTTAGTAGAATCCCAGTTAGAACCAGTGGCAGGCAGGGAAAGGCAGCTAGTGAAATGCTATTTATATGGATTTCACACTGTCAGTCTCAGCTGAGCTAGAGGGTGATGTAATCTTAGAACTCTTGCAGCGGCATAAGCCACATTTGTGCTAGCTCTAGGGATATTAGCTTTAGAATGTTTAGCTAGTCCTGAGTAGGAGTTCCAGGATGAGGCTGCAGCATGCTATGCAGCTCATCAGACAGCTCTGACAGAGAGCTACCACTGTGTTTTGGGTAGTTTGTTCTCACCCTAGAAGAAGAACATAGAAGACAGTGATTAAAGTGGTGGAGACCTTGCCAAGTGGGTTTTCCTTTGCCCCATCCCAGGAGGGATGGGGCAATCTTCAGGGTTCAGGAGCAATCCTCTCACCCAGTCTTTCTAGTGAAGCTGCCTGTGACAACTTCAGAAACTGTGAGTACTTTTGTGTCAGCCCATGAGGGACACCTGCATTCCTTTAGTGAATTTTCTCTGACAAAGGGACCCTGCCAACTAGACTGTGTCTGTCTTTAAAGTGTCTGCCTACTATGGAGTCTAGAGAGAGAGAGAGAGAGAGAGAGAGATTGTCCAAGTACAGAACTTTTAGTCAAATAGTATGTTAAGTGTGAAAACCACTTCAAGATAGTATCTACAAGTTTTCTATGAGGGTGTTATTAGCCAGATGAATGGCTGAGTATAAATTTGGAAGCAAAGGTGGGAGACCACCCATCTGGAGTAACCAGTTTACCTCTCTGGGTTCAGTTTGGGCACCAGTTAAATTTTCAGTCAGTGCATTTGGCCAGTGCCTGATGGAAATAGTTATCCAGGCGTGGGTTTTGGATTCTCTGTTTTCAGTTTACCTCAGTGTAGCGGGTGCTGGGAGATTTTGAGCCTGTATGTGCTCTTTTGTGGTTGTGTGTGCCACCAGTATTCCTCATGAAGTATGGAAAAATGTCCTAGTATTGGCCGTGTGTGCCTAGTCAATGAGAAAGCATCCTAGTACTGGCAGTGTGTGCCTAGTTGAGAGGAAATGTACCAGTAACTGGCGGTGTGTGACAATCTCCATTTTGGAACCTGAGAGTTCACTCTGTGTGTTCAGTATGCCTATGTAAAATGAGAAGTTCAGGAATGTCTGCACCCCAGTAATCGGCATTACCAGTATGAGTAACCCTGTGGGGGTCCATCTTCGCTTTGTGATTATTCTCTGTGTATGTTTATTTATATATTTATTTATTTTATTTATTTAGCTTTTGTTGACCGGGTAAGTGCACTAGACAAATCCTGCCTATTTTCAGGCACGACCCGGGGGAGGGGGGGTTACAGATGAATGCCAACTGACCTTGAACCAGATTAAGCTGTTGGTGGTATTTTTAGTGAATGAGGGAAATTTGGCCAGGACACTGGGGAAATTCCCCTACTCTTTTCGATAAATGCCATGGGATCTTTAACATCCACCTGAACTACCACCAGTCCAGGCAGATGGGACCTCGGTTTAACGTCTCATCCGAAAGATGGCACCTCAGAAATGCAGCACCCCTCTCATGCTGCATTACAGTGTCAGTACTGGGATATTAACCCAAGTGCCAGATGTGGGAACTGAACCTACAGCCCTCTGATCTCCCGGCCTCAGAGGCGAGTGTGCTACCTACTGAGCCACTGACACTGCAAAATCAAGCTCTCCCTGCCATGCCAGGACACTCAATCCTGCCGTGACTCGGGATTAGAAAGTACCTTTTAAAAGAGCCGGATGGTGTTGGTGTGATGGTTCAAAGAAAAACTCTGAAGCACTGTTTTAAGCATAATCACTGGTAATGTGCTAAAAAAAAAACATCTTTAGTAAGTCCTTGTTCTTTAGTGTCAAGAAATTGTATCATTTTTAGTTCAAATTTCTGCCATTTCTGACTCTTTTTAGAGTTACCATTTAACACTCTGACAGTAAAATCACTGATGGAGTGATCTGGTCTTGATAAATGTTCTCCTACTGGTGTATTTTCATTTCTGTAGGTAACTATGAATCTGTGGTGATTCATTCTTGCTTTGAGTTCCTGTCTAGTTTCACCAATATAGCAGCCATCCACACATTTTCTACATTGTTTCATATATACTACATTGCTAGAAGAACAGGAATATGAGTTTTGGATTTTAAATGTGTTTCCATTACGAATGAAACATGTCACAGGAAAGATATGTGTACATGGTTTGCAGCGAGGTGCTTTGCATGGTTTTGTACCTTTATTGCCTAGTTGGAGCTCGGTGGGAAGCTTGCTTCACAATATTGACCAGTTATCACCTGACACTGTTTTGGTCACAGTGGATATTGAAACCTTATACAGCAACATCCCTCACAGAGATGGCTTAATGGCATGCTATGGATACCTGCAAAAAGCAACCACAGACAGCAAATATCCACTGGATGTGATAACTAAACTTATGGAATACATCCTTACACACAATTATTTCAGCTTCAACACTAATATTTACCTTTAAAATATGGGGACAGCTACTGGCACCAGGATGGCACCACAGGCGCCAACCTTTTCATGGCAGATCTAGAAGAAAAATTCCTTAGTACACAACATCATAAGCCATTAAAATATTATTGATATATTGATGATATCTTTATGATGTGGACAGCAGAGAAGGAAAAACTTTAAACAATTTTTTGACAGCTTCAATAAATTCCATCCTTCCATAAAATTCCAAAAAAATTACTCACAGTGTGTGCATTTCCTGGATACCACAGTCACACTATAAAATGGAACACTGCAAACATCAGTGTGCAGAAAACCTACAGACAGATGCAGTTACCTTCACAGCTCGAGTTACCATCCCTCACACACCAAAACATAAATTATACACAGCCAGGCTATCCGGTACCATCGCATTTGTTCAAACCAAGAGGACAGGGACAGACATCTTAGTAGACTAAAATAATCTTTCAGGACAAAGGGATATAAAACCAGCACCATTGACGGGAATATCCATTCTGTACTCTGTAGGCCTAGGGAAGAACTACTAAGGTACAAGTCACAAAGAACATCTGATCGCACACCTCTGGTAGTAACCTACAATCCAGAAATGGAAAATCTATGGAAAATAATTGAAGTTCTACAGCCACTACTGTCTGAAGATGAGACTCTAACAAATATATTTCCCTCCACCAGTGCTTGCCTTCTGCCAACCACCAAACCTGAAGCAGAAACTGGTGTGAAGTGAACTTCCCACAGAATGCCAGCTAAGCGAAAAAGGTACAAAACCATGCAAAGCATCTAGCTGCAAACTATGTACACATATTTCTCCTGAGACATTTGTAATTCATAATGGAAAAACATTTAAAATCCAAATGTCATATTTCTGTTCTTCTAGCAATGTAGTATATATGATACAATGTAGAAAATGTGAGGACTGCTGCTATATAGGTGAAACTGGACAGGAACTCAAAACAAGAATGAATCACCACAGATTAAATGGTACCTACAAAAATGAAAATACACCAGTAGAGGAACATTTCTCAAGACCAGATCACTCCATCAGTGATTTTACTGTCAGAGTGTTAAAAGGTAACTTCAAAAACAGTCAGGAATGGCAAACGTTTGAACTAAAGATTATACAATTTTTTGACACTAAAGAAAAAGGACTTAATAAAGATGTTGGCTTTTTTGCACGTTACCAGTGATTATGCTTAAAACAGTGCCTCAGAGTTTCTCCTTGAACCATCACATCAGCACCCTCTGGCTTTTTTAACAGGTACTTTCTAAAGACAATGGCATTTTTTTCCCTGTTTTTATTTTTTTACAAATGTGAATTGATGGTCCAGACTAAAATGTAGCTAAACATTGATCTTATAAATTGATCTCTTCAACATACACACTGCAATGACAATTAAAGTATTTCTGTTTGTTAGGAATGTGAAATGACTGTGATGCTTTGATGTGTAAACTGCTAGTCTATGTCTTGAATCCACATCCAGTCTCTATATCTGTCATGCTATTCAGCTGTTTTCAATCAGACCTGAAGAAGATAGTTTATTTCTCAAAACCAGTCTCAAAAATAATTTTGTTAGGCCAATAAAATATATTACCTGCAGCATGTTTTTTTCTGTCTATATTGTTGACTGGACTAACATGGCTACCACATCTCTTTTTTTATAAAGCAGCCGCAAACTGTATTTTTAAGGCAATGTTTATTATATGTGACTAGGTGCTGCCATGTTGATTTCCCAGGTATCCCACCCTCCAGCCAATCACAGCCATCCACTGCTCCTGGCTGGGACTTAAGCCTGCAGCCACCAGGGCATCAAACATGTGTTTGACAGCACTTTTCAGCCAATCAGAGCCTGTAATTCCTCCTGTGAAATCAAAAGGTTTTGAAAAGAGTGGGTTGGTCTTGTTCAGACTATCAAAGGAGGCAGAGGCTATTGGTCTTGCTCCTGCGCTGTGAGCTTCAGCCTGATACCAAATAGTCCAGTGTGGACTTGGCCTATTTTAGCTGTTTGTGAAAGTTGCTACTGCCGCTCTGGTAAGCCAGACAGAGTAGCTTGATTTTGTAATTTAGGGGCAGCAACCCCAGTTTAGCTGTAATATAGTTAATGTTGCCAGAAACCTCTCTGGTGTTTGTTGAATATTTACATTATTCAAGATTTGTTCATTTCTGCTGCCATGGAAGACTTCAGCATCATCTTGCTCAACCTTTGGTGACCATCGGCCAGTGGTGTCTGAAGGATCATAAGAGAAGCAACACACCTGTTGGTCATCCCCCTTTGGAGCTAAACAGATCCATCTTGTATACCTTTTGGGTTTCAGGATCAATGAATACTTTGCTGGGCTGTGTTCTGCCTTTTTTGTAGATTACTGTTTGGAATTACCCTTGGAATACCCTGTTTTGTGGAATACAGATATTTGGGCTGCAAGTGCTAGCACAGAAATAAAAGTCACTCAGGTTTGGGGTCTGAATTTATTTAAATTGTGCATCACCTCTACAACCCCAGGCAATGCAAGATCAGGCCTGCAACAGTAACTTTAAACTGGTACCCAGTTAACTGGTTTGGGTCATCGAAAGTGCACTTGAAGGGAGAAAGAGACACCAAATGTTTTCCCACCAAACCGGTTGTTTTCTCAAGGCTTGACATCACTGTTACTAACCACATTTAAAAAGCATGCATTTAAAGGCACTGCACCTCATTTGTATAAAAACAGTGATTTTATGTGATAGGGGCTAAATTATAAGAGCAAATCTGGAATAACTAAATCAGTTGGGCAAAACCAGAAATGACGACTCTTTTTATCTTGCGGGGGGGGGGTGAGGAGGCTTTGCCCCTTCCCACACCACCCTTACTAATATAACAAACTTCAAGGTTGTAACACCTTGGGGAAGGGATGAAACCTTTGTCACCATTTCAGTTTCGCCCTTTTCCCATACTAATTCCCGGTGTCGCCCTTTTGGGTTTTGCTCACTTCACTGCACAGCAAAACAGTGATAACATCAGTTTGTAACATGCACAAGCAAACCACATACTCTAAAAACATGCACATGCAACAATAAATATAGTACAATATATCCATTATACACAAAATATGAGCAGTGATTAAAATACATCAACCCCATAAATACCATAATATAACTCATCATTATTATAACTATAACTCATAAATATGGTCCAAACTGAAACTGATAATTTAAACCAAGGTATTGCCTTGCTTTTAATTTATATTGCCAGAAAGTTTTTGTCTTCTGTAATCTATTGTCTTGGTTCCCACCCCACACATTAAAATATACCTTTTCCAGAGCCTGAAATAAAAACTTATGATCATTTCCCATTTGGCCCAAATGTTGTGCCAAAGCATCTTTCTTATTGACAATTTGTATATGTTCACTAATTCACTCTTTAAATTTATGCTTAATTAGATCAGTTTCAATTAGGACCATTTTTATAAGTTATATTTATGATAATTATGAGTTATATTGTGATACTTGTCTTTGATAGGAGGCAGTATAGTGCTGTGGTTTAAGGCTCTGAACTGCAAAGCTGGAGACCTGAGTTTGAATCCCACAGCCCCCACTTGCATACAGTGTGATCCTGAACAAGTCACTTAACTTCCTTGTGCTCCCACATCACACCTGGAAGCAAGCTTTGGTGTGGTGTGCCTTTCCTGGTAAAATAATTCCCTTTCCTAGTTGTATGCGCATCTCTGGTACTGTAGTTGTATTTATGCATGTGAGAATTGTATTTGTAGCTGTGTCTTTGATACTGATATTTGTGTCTCCATTTGATTTGTGTCCTTGAAATTTATATGTGTATTTGTTTCTCTGCTGTTGCTATTGGTGTCTGTGATATTTGTATTTGTGTCACTGAAACTGATATTTCTATCTCTGATATTTGTGTCACTGATACTGGTATTTCTCTCTGATATTTGTATTTGTATCACTGACACTGGTATTTCTATCTCTGATATTTGTGTCTCTAACATTGGTACTTTTGTTTCTATTTGTATCTGTGTCTCAGATATTTGTATTTTTGTCTCAATGTGTTTCTGATATTTTTATTTATGCTGCATCTCTGATATTTGTATTTCTGTCTCTGATATTTGTATTTGTCTCTCTGATATTGATTTTTATGTCTCTGTTTTTTTTGTGTGTGTCTGCAAGACCCACAATACCACAGGCAGCATGGATAGGGGGGTGCTAAATTAATCTTATGGATTTCTTTGATTGGGACATCAGGGAAAAAAATTGGGGAAGGCATGGATGTGGCCTGTCTGGACTGAAGCATGGCCTTCATTGCTGTTGTACACAGGAGGCTCATAATGAAACTGAGCAGCCCTGGGGGTGGGATCCAACATGGTGAATTGGGTTAGAAACTAGTTACTGGATTGGAGACAGAGGGTGGTGGTAAACTGCACTCACCTGAATGATGGAGGAATAATCAGCAGGGTGCCACAGGGGCTCTGTACTGGGACTGGTCCTTTCAATGTCTTTACAAATGAAATTGGTGGAAGGAAAGGTATGTCTTTTGCAGATGATACAAAATCTGCAATAGAGTGTACACTCAGGAGGGATGGAAGAATGAGCAGTGATCTAGGGAAAATCTAGAACTGGTCTAAAACATGGCAACTGAGGTTAAATGCCAAAACATGCAAGATCATACTCACAGGACATAGGAACCCAGGTGCTGAGTACAGGATAGGGTGAGAGTTGGTAGGTCTAGTGAGATGCTAGGATGCATTGGGAGGAGTATATCCAGCAGGAGGATGGAGGTGGTGTTGCCACTGTATGGCTCACTGATGAGATCGAACCTAGAGTACTGTGTCCAGTTTTGGAGGCTGCATCTCAGAAAGGGCGTAGATAGGATGGAGGCACTTCAGAGGAGGGCAACTGAAATGGTGCTGGGATTGTATGAGAATCCCTACAAGGAGGGACTGAGGGATCGTAACATATACATCTGGTAAAACAGGACAGCAAGAGATGGCATGATAGAGACCTACAAGTACCTCACAAAGGCAAACAGAGCACAGGGAGAGAAGACTCTTTAAAATGAGGAGCACCAGGACCAGGGACATGCAATGAAGCTGGAGGGCAAACATTTAAGAGAGATGTGAGGAGATATTTCTTCACTGAAAAGGTCGTAGATACCTGGAATAGACTGCCTGCAGAAGTGAGGGTGGCAAAAACATTTGGGGGGGGACTTTAAGCATACATGGGATAAACATAGGGGTGTAGTAGAAAACAGTGAGGAAGGAGGGAGGGTTGCTGGAGACCACTTAGGGTCTGTGGAGACGTATTAGGCAGGGAACATTTGAACAGACTGTGTGGGCCAAACAATCCTTTTCTGCTGACAAATTCTATGTTTCTGTGATGCTGATATTTGTGTCTCTGATAGCTGCGTGTGTGTCTGTGTGTGTGTGTCCCATATATGTGTATGTGTCTCTTATATATGTATTTGTGTCGCTGTTATTTGTTTATGTCTGTGATATTTGTACATGTGTCCTGTCTCTGATTTTAGTATTTGTGTCTTTGAAATATTTTGTATTTGTGTCTCATATTTGTGCTGTGTGTCGTTGATATTTTTTGTCTTTGATATTTGTATGCGTCACTGATATTTGTGTATGTGCCCTGTCTCTGATATTAGTATCTGTCTCTGATATGCATATCTGTATATCTGATATTTATATAGATCCAGAAGCAAATGATTTGATACCTTTTAATGGACCAACATAGATGTAAAAACAAGAACAAAGTGCTCTAGCTTTCGGACCAACCAGTTCTTCTTCAGAAGCTCATGGCAGTTGTTTAGAAAATACAATACTTATAACAGCTAGATAATGCAGAAAAAACAGAAAAAAATCCCCATTGGTTTAAAATACTCATTTAAAAGAAACAAAACAAAACCGAAGATGATGTCAAGAAGTTTAACAGTACCATACTGCCTTCAATGAAGCAACCCTGGGTTAAATGTGCTTGGTGGAACACACATGCAAGAATCCTACTGCATATAAATTTAATTGACATAAGATAACACTGCTGAAGCAAATAACTCCTAAATCAAGCTATGAGTGTCACATTTAGTATAAGGATGTGATTGCTGAAAGCAACCACATCAGTAATCACATCCTTATACTAACTGTGACACTCATAGCAGTTAGAAGGATATTCTTCAACAGTATATCTGTCCAGTAAATTATAATAAATAGATGACTGTATGTGTTCCTAGCTGCTGTTAACAGGGTAACTCTGTCTGAAGGCAATACGTACTGTTAAACTCTCTGACATCATCTTCTGTTTTGTTTATTTTAAAATAGTATTTTAAACCAATGGGGATTTTTTCTGTTTTTCTCTGCATTATCTAGCTGTTATAAGTATTGTATTTTCTAAACAACTGCCATGAGCTTCTGAAGAAGGACTGGTTGGTCCAAAAGCTAGAGCACTTTGTTCTTGTTGTTACATCTATGTTGGTCCATTAAAAGGTATCAAATCATTTGCTTCTGGATCTATTCTTGCAAGGACCAATACGGCAACTACTAAATCTGATATTTATATATGCATTTGTGTCTGTTATATTTGCATTTGTGTCTATATTTGTTTGCATGCTTTTGCTTACTAACTTCTTTTTACTTTCTAGATTAGATTCTGTTGCTAATGATTGCACAAGATAAATAATTTAAGTTATAAATAAAGCATGCATTCAAGTTATAAACAGAATGATATTGTATTTAAATCTGTAGACAGTGTTCTATTTGAGTAGACATGTGCCTTCACACACCCTGTCACACCTGGAAACAAGATGAAGCTCAGTGTGTCCTCCTGGCCATCCACTTTTAATAAAAAAAATGAATAATTTGTGTTGTATAGCCCTAGAACCTATTTTCAGTCTTGCATTGGAATTAGTGCAACAATAATTCAAAATACATTCCATTGCAAACCTAAAATTAAGATCTTAGTGGGGGTGACTCAAGGATGATACTTGGCTGGGAGGGTCTTGTCCCACCATGGCTGCTTTGGTGATTGGGGGTCAGGGCTTATGGTGCATTCTGCTGTGTGAAACATATTGATGTGTTGTGGAACACTCATACACTCTAGAATAAAAACATCCCTTGGACTATGAGGCTGGTATAGTGATATGCAGAAATGCATAGTTTGTCATTCTTGGTTTTGAAGGGAAACTTCTCTCTTTCATCTTGTAAATTTTATTTGTTTCCATGTCAACAGTCAACTTTTATCCTGTAGTGGTTGGGGATAAAGTTGTTTGCTTTACTTTGCTTTCACTGTTCATATTAGTTCACTGCAACTATCATGGAGATCTCCATGTTATGGTTTTTGAGATCACATTGTCTCTCACAGCCACATTAGCATATGAGGGTGTAGTTTGAAACACCTGTGTAAACTTATTGATGGGAGCACAGTATAAAAGAAGTCAATTAGTAGCCACAGAGGCACTGGAAAGTTAGGGGCTAAATCGAAGGGTCCTACCTTGACATTGGTGATTTATCTTGCTCAAATTGGAATTCCAGTCTGAAACTAAGAGGCCCCACTACTCACATGGAGCTTGAAGTAAATATAGCCAATTTTGATAGTTGAAAGTTTAAATATGTTATGCTATGTGTGTTGGTGGGGAGCTGCGCTAGTATCATTAGATTGTATGTTGTTGCCACAACCTAGCAACACCCTTTAGAAGAAAAGTGAATTCCAGTGTGAAGTAACATAAAAGGTTTGAGCATGCTATTTTTGGATTTACCTGTGTAGTTTATAGGCATGAACAATGAGTCCCTCTCTCACATCCCCCGAACTGCATCCTAATTTAAATATAAATGAGGTTACTTCACTCTGTTTTGCGATGGTGTGAACATCTGTTTCTCTTCTTTACAAAGGTCATGATCCCACTCATGCAAGGCACCATGGGAGTTGAATGAGAGTTATACTCTCATTCAGTTCTGTTACATGTCTTGTGAAGTCTCTGTTTTATCTAAAAGCATTGTTTTGTGGCTGGCCCAGTGGCGCTGAGTGCTGAGGCACTTACTTGGATGCCTTACCTCATGCTACACCGGTGACACATGTTCAGGGGTTGGGAGGAGAAGGATCAAGAATCCGAGGGACTGCTCTCCTTCTCTAGGGAGGGGGGCCACCAGTGATCAGTGCTCAACTGGCCCCTAGCGGAAGCTGGAGAGCAGTGCAGTGACACTGCAGAAGAGGAGTAGAGATGGAGCAGATGCCTGGAGGAGCACATGCAGATGCATGCATGCTCCCTCTGCTGGCATCTTTGCATGCCCCACTCACGCAAGAGAGAAAACAGAAAACACAGGAGTCTGCTGCTGCAGATGATGATTGTCCCCCCTCCCTGCAGTGCCACTGGGAGGACACCTTTCTGGAACTGGATCCGGTCTGGTGGGTTGAGGGTCTCCCCACTCCTTGCCATGAGGGGTAATTCATAGGGGCTGAAGGGAAGGTGGTTTCATACCTGGTCGATGCACGGGGGGATGTCAGATGGTACCAGTGAGGACTCCAGGGGAGAAAAAGGACCAACACATAAAAGCATTGTTTTGTAACTCAGATATTCTTCAAATTACAGTAAACAACAGGGCATTCACTATGTCTTGAAGAGTTTCATGGCCAGCATAAGACAGGAACATAGGGACTGCAGATTACAGTAACAGCACTGGCTAATACTGTATAACTACGGCAGGCTTTAGCACTAAAACATCATAAAATTCTAGGATGCTTTACATGAATCAGATCATGACCTTTGCAATGGAGTCAAGTAGATTTTCACACCAGACTTAAGTAGCTTCATTTACATTTAAATCCTGATGAAATTAGGAGGGTAAAATAGAGCAGCCATCGTTCATGCCTATAAACTATAGAGTTAAAGGGAATAAAAGGCTTCTTTAATTGCATTTCATCTTTTTATTTGCATTGTACCAACAACTAGTAAAAAAATAATCTAATGGAATTTTTGTATTATGATGTCAGAAGAGACTTTTACTGACAAGACTAGTGGTGTATTTCAAAGGGTAACTGCAAACCTGTTTTCAGATTTTTATAGAGAAATTACATTTTCTACCACCAACATCTTATATATGTAATTGAAATATGCGATTTTTGATAACCTGTGATCTTCTGTTATAATTCAGCTGGTGACATTTTCTTCATAACTTGATTTTACTTGAGAAGAAGAAAAGAGAATCTGATTACTGTTTTAAAATTGTAAAAAATCATACAGATGGACCACAATAGTGCAACTGTATAAAAGGCAAAATCTGTTGCTGAAAGAAGTATCTTGTTACTTTTGAACAAGACAGAAAAATATATTTAGTTTTTTATTTGAATACATTGGGCTTATGAGTAGTAGGCAGTTACTAACATCATAAAACCAGAATTCTGCTGAATTCTTTTTACTAGCAGTGTGAAAAGCAAAGGTGAAAACTCATTTGTTTCACTGCATTGGCACATATTTTATTAAAAAAAGTAGAACAGAATTACTACATATCAAAATACAATAAATAACATAGTTTTCTATTTATTAGAAGTAAACATCTGCTCTTTAAACTAGTCTTACAGTGCTTATAACAGTTAGGCCCTGTCCATATTGTAGAACTGTATTTGGAAACAGCTTTCAAACTCAGTTTAGTTAAACTGGTCCACTCCATCCATATAATGCAGCAACCATTCTTGATAAAAAATGTTGTATAAGGGCAAAATTGTACAACCATTACAAACACCATAAAACTGGTTTAACTTATCTAAACCAGTTTGAAAAGTACAATGTAAATAGAGCCTTTACCCTTTAGTGCCCTGTGCTTTCCCTGGTACAGAGCACTGCACCCACTGGGCCTTGTGGATGTACCAGTGGGGTGCACTCGACCCTTTGAGTGTATCCTGGAAGCAGGTGTAGGGTTCAGGATACTCCTCATCTACCGTCCACCTGGTGATGGGGAAGAATTCCCGAAGGAGTTCGCAGACCTCATTGTCGATGTGGCTTTGGAGTTGCCCAGATGGTTACTTCTGGGTGACTTCAATGCCTGGGTCGTTGATGAACTCTCACAATTTGGAAATAATCTCCTCAAGCTTATGACTATGCTGGGCCTTACACAGGTGGTTACCTCTGCTACCCATATAGGGGGTCACTCTTTGGATCTTGTGTTCCTCCTGGGGATGAAGATCACGGACTTGGGGGTGGAACCAGTCAGTTGGTCAGATCATCACACCATAAGGTTCAGGTTCAGGGCACCCCCAAGTAGGCCTGCCCCCACGGAGATGTTCCAGTACCACCCTTTAAGGGGAGTTAGCTCAGAGGGCCTATCGGTGGTGCTGGACCTATCGGGTTTATTGAGTGAATGCATGAGTCCAGGGGTTTTGTACTGGCCTATAATAAGGTGGTGGGTGATGCCCTGGACTCAATTGTTTCTGTTCATGTTCACCCACTCACTCTGCGTCCAAGGATCCCTTGGTTTGACGGTTCCTTGAAGGAGCTGAGAAGAGTGGGTTGAAGGCTAGAGAGAGCTTGGTGGAAATCTGGCCTGGATGCTGACAGGCTTAGATTGATGGAACATTATAAGGGCTATCAATCAGCAATCACCCGTAAGAAGGAAGAATTCCTGCCTGGGGAGATTGCTGATGCATGGAATTGACCAGCTGACCTCTTCTGGTCTGTGGACAGACTGTGCAATCCAGTCTGTCTTCAGTCTGGAAGAGATTTTTCCCAAATGAAGTGTAATCAGCTTACTCAATTCTTCACAGATAAGGTTGCCAGCATCAGGTTGGGTATTGGCCCAACTCTGTCTGTGAGGATTGCGGAATCGGTGGGAGGTGGCGAGCACCCATTCTACCTAGTCTGACTTTAGCCAGCCAGAATTCATAGACATTGTGAGGACTGTCCAGACTTTGCAACCAACCAGCTGTAGTTTGGGTCTGGGCCCTACGCCACTATTGGTAGGTTGCATAGACATTATCTGCTCAATCCTTGCTGAAATTGTCTATAGTTCCTTGAGAAGGGTCTTTCCTGATCCCTCAAGGAGGCAGTCATTTGACCACTCCTTAAAAACCTACCTGGATCCAAACAGTCTAGCTAACTATTGACCTGTCTCTAATCTACCCTTTGTGGGTAAGGGTATTGATAATGTGGTTACGTTGCAGCTGGATGACCATCTTATAACCCACAATGTCAATGATGTTCTCCAATATGGGTTTAGGAAAAGACATAGCACTGAGACTGCCTTTGTTTGGGTTTTAAATGATCTTCTAATTCTGAGAGATCGAAAGGCTCATACTATCTTAGTCCTTCTTGATCTCTCGGTGGCATTCAACACTGTGGACCATGGTGTGCTTTTGGAGTGCCAGTGGCTTCTTTGTGGACTGTCTGCAACAGTCCTAAATTGGTTTTGATTTTTCTTCATGGGCAGGTCGCTGAGGGCTGTCACTAGAATGTATTCCTCTGATGCTGTCCCCTGTCCTGTGGGGTGCCACAGGGCTCCATATTGGTGCCCATGTTGTTTGCAGTGTACATGCTGCCATTAGGCGATATCATTAGGTGATACAGTTTGGGTTTTCACCGCTATGCAGATGATACCCAATTGTATATGTCCTTTATTCCTGGACAGGATGATACAATCTCCGTGCTTAACAACTGTCTAGCCGAGATCAAGAATTGGATGAGCACTAGCTGGCTGAGGTTGAATCCAGGTAAGATCAAAGTGTTTTTTGTGGACCTGGGCCATCCGGAGGCGGGTCTTGGGGCTGGGCACCCTTCAGGCTTATGACTTGATGGTGTCCAACTCATGACCTCAGATGGAGTGCGTAACCTGGGAATTATTTTTGACAGCAGTTTGACCCTGAAATTACAGGTGTTTGCCTTTGTCAAATCCTCCTTTTACCATCTAAGGAATATCGCCCAGGTGAAACACTTGGTTCCTCCGGCTGACCTTCCTGGTCCGCGCCTTCATTACTGCAATGCCCTCTATCTAGAGCTTCCGGGGGTTGATATCCATCGCTTGCAGCTAGTACAGAATGTGGCAGCCAGGCTTTTTACTGGTACATCTAGGACTAGTTATAGTACTCCTGTGCTGTGCAGACTGCACTGGCTGCCAGTACAGTGACAGATCATCTTTAAGGTCAGGTTATTAACCTACAAAGCCCTACATGAACTGGGACCCCAGTATTTGCAAGATCACCTTACTCCTTACTGGCCCTCCTGCTTACTCCGATCCGCTGACTAGGGATTGCTACAGATTCCCAGGGTCCGGTTAAAACCATCTGGGGCAGCATGTGCTTTCTCTTATGCTGCCCCTACCCAGTGGAATTCTCTACCTCGTTGGTTAAGGAAATGCCTGACTGTCGAGTTTTAAATCAGAGCCCAAAACATATCTGTCTTATCAGGCTTTTTCTGAAGATTTTTAAAATTTATGGATGTTTATTATTTGATCATATTGTTTGTGTATTTTACTGTACAGCATCTTGGCACCTGAAAGGCACTTAAGAAATAAATTTTACTTACTACTTACTTACATGGCCACCAGGGTGTACTCTGTACATCCTAGTGGAAATGATGCTGGGGCACTGAAGCCCTAGCACCATTTTATTCCATGACCTGTGGGATTGTGAAAGGAGTACTTAGGCTCATAATCTCACTGGTCCCCAGTGAATCAGACATCCTGTGACTGCAGAAAGAAATACAGTTAAATAACCTGTTTGCTTTGACTTTGTCTGCTTTTTTACACACAAAGTTTTGTAGAGATAAGGTAGCAGGGCAGACAGAGAAGTTTAGAGCTCTGCAGCTTTGGGATCCGGAAGTGTTTGAAAGTTGTTAAAAGTAGTAAATCAAGGACTTAAGTCTAGTAAGTGATGTTTTGTTTGTTGTGTGGCTTCTTATAAAGGTTTTGGGAACTTTCATTAAGTTTAAAAAATTAGATTTTTTTCTGCTTTTTTTATCAGATATTCTGAGCCAGGTGCAATCACAGTGCAGCTGATCGCTCTGCACTTGTGCGTTACCGGTTCTGAGTGATATTCGGACAGATAGCACTTGCTGATTGAGTGGTACTATCTGACTGAATATCAGGCCATGATGGCACAGTGCAAAGTGGATCTGCACTGTGTCAACACATACCAGGACTGCATATGGCCCAGAGGAGATGGCACAGCCCAAAACAGGATAGCGCCAGGTCTCCTGTGGGCCATATTCAGCCTGCTCATCGGGCATGCAAGACATTAAGTTGCCGTCCACATGCCCATTGTGGCTCATTTACATGCAGTGCAGAAACCCTTCTGAGCACCTGTCTAAGAAAAAGCAAGCTCTGGTGGTCCAGCAGTCCCCCCACTCCCAAATCATCCAGTGGTAATCAGTGTAACATTTCCTGGTGGTATAATGGTTCTCCCACTCCCTGATCACAAAGGAGACATCAATGTAACATTTCCTGGTAGTGGTTCCCTCACCCCCGATCACCTAGTAGAAATAATTTTTGTATTCCTTGGTGCTCTAGTGGTTCCCCCTACCACCCCAACTGTACATGGAATCCCCACCTCTACACCAACTGAAGACCACCGTTCCGCAAACACCCTTAACTCAAGTGCTGTCCCTATGTAATCAGCAGCTGGCACAGCCTGCCTCTAGCCTCCTCAGTCAGCCACTGTTTGATAGTCACACAGCATGATCATGTACACATGTACTCAACTGGCAAAAACTTAAAATCTATAAAAGCATTCTATAAGGTGAATAAGACATTCAAGGATGTGGTTTGTACATTCATATCAGCATACCTTGTTGTATGAACCTTCTCAGCTTTGGCCTCTAGAGTTAAATCCCCAATTTGGGATGTTAATGGGGTATAAACTATCCTCTCTCCTGTCCTATTTCTCACATGGTTTCCACTCCATCCCTACAGACTTACGTGAAATAAAAAACTTGTTACCCACCCCAATGAAGTCACTGCTGTAACAGATTATTGACAGACTGGTAAACTTTCTAATCTTAACTAAAATGATGTCATCTCTGTGAAGAATAAAAATGACTGCCCAATCAACATTTTGTTCCTGATGAAAGTGATGTCAGATGATCTACCTGCCATGAAAATACAAAGTAAAAGCAACCTGCCAGTAACACAGCAAAGTAACACTTACCATCAAGTGACGTCACACACTCTGTAACTTGTATGCAAAACAAAAGTAAAAGTACAGTACATGTTTCTCTTCACTTCTTCAGTCCTTCCATAGACACAGCTCTTTGCACAATAGGCCATTCTCACTGTACAATTCATTTTCGGCTGCTCAGTGGAGCTATGCTGATGTATTGCAATTACATCAGTAGGGAAAGGTACTCTGGAATGTCTGGAATGTTTCCAAATGCAGCACAACCTATCTGCATCCATGGAGTGGAGCAGAATAACATCTCACCATATCCTCTCCATTCCGTACTGTGCAGCTCCTCCTCACCCACAGCACTATTTTCTTCATAAGGTCTCGAAAGAAAGAAGTGGGACCTATAGGTCCCAAGCCACCAAACATGCAAAAGTACTTAAAGGAAAGTGCCAAATAAAAGGCTATTTTTTTGCAATATTAAATAAATACATGTTGGTAAAAAGAATAAGTGTTCTGTGTTATTTCTTCCTGTAACTTTTGTTAGTTTTACTGAGACCTGGGACATCAAACTTTAAAGTGCTAGTTGACTAGTGTGAAATCACTCAGCTGAAGAAGATGGGACCTGACCTAATGTGCTGAAAAGAAAGTTTAACCTGTAGGTTGCTGTTGCTGACAAAATTAAAAAGTATAGGAATTCTATATTCTGTTATATTTATGTTCTGTTATATCAGTCCATGGCACAGCAAGAGTTAATACAGCTTCAACTTTCATAGTGTAGGAGGAGTGTGGTGGGTCATCAGATAAAGGCTTCAGTTTTTACTTCTTGAGACATGGGACCTGACCTATTTAAAAGTAAAACTGAGTTTCACAGTGGAAGAGGAATATAGCTGGGGATCAGATAAAGGCTTCAGCATACACTCCTTGAGACCTTTTTAAACTAAAGCCTTTTATGCCATGAAACTTATTTCTCCTTGTGGCAAGTACACAGTTTCTTCGTTGTTTTTTAATTTTTAGAAAGATACTGGGCAAGAGGGGGGAAGGTTAATGAGCAACAAAGTACACACAACCCCCCCACACACACACACACACACACACACACACACACACACACACACACTTATACTGTAGTTTCATAGTGTATTACAAGTCTATAGGCATTAGTCTTTTGATGACTTGCCACATATCAGTGGAAAAACATCGCCTTATCTATAGTAGGTATCTAGCTTTTTTCTTTGAATTGATTTAGGGATTTATTGTAAACTACTCTCGCCAGTAACAAATTCCTGGTTCGAACTACCTTTTACTAAACCAGTGACTTCTCTTGTTAATTTTACATTTCACACTTGAGTTGCATCCTAAGAGATCTTGTTTCCCTACCATCATTCCTACACAGACCGGATGTTGTCCATAAGTTTTCATCCTTGACTGCCCTGTAAACATAGCATAAGTTCCCCTTTTGCTTTCTGTATGTAACTTAATAAAGACTGAATGTTTGTAGTCTGTCTTTATAAGGTACACTTTCCAATCCATGAAGTTGTTTAGTTATTTTCCACTGCAGTCTTTCCATTAGTTTTATGCTACCTATGTTATATACTGATACAACAGGCACACGATATTCCAAATGTGGCCTGATTAGCACTATGTAAAGCAGAATCAGCACCTCCCTTTTCCTGCTTGTAACATTTCTTAGTGTACACCCTAAAATTATGAGCCCTTTCCTCACCATTTCCCTAACATGATTATCAAATTTTAGATTGTCAGTACTGTATACTCCAAAATCCTTTTCCAATACCATAGCTGCTAGTGTGCAATCCCTCAGGTTATATTAGGCCTTGATATTATGTCCCAAGTGCATTACTTTACACTTAACTATGTTAAAGTTCAGATCATAATTATAAGTCCATGCACTTAGTTGATCCAGCTCATGTTGGAAATCTATACCTGCATCTGTATTTGTTAATTACAGCTCCTACTTTAGCATCATTGTGTATTTACATAGCCATGCCTTATCTGTAGTTTGCATAGATGAGATTAAAATATTAAACAGTACAGGGCCCAACAGAGACTCCTGTGGTACATCACTCGTCACACCTGTCCAGTGTGAATTGTTACCCCTAATAGAAACTCTCTGGTGTTGATCATCTAGTCAAGACTGCACCCATGAAATAATGCTGGGATGAAACTCTTGTTGTATTAGTTGTTTAACTCATGATGTGGAACCAAATTGAATGCCTTAGAATAATCCAGAAACACAACATCCACTGGTAGTCTTCCATCCAGTACATCACTCACTGTCTCAAAGAATTGTAACAGATTCGTCAGACACGATCTTCCCTGACTGAATCCATGCTGTGTGATATCCATCAAGCTCTTCTCGTGTATGTGCTGCTGCACCATGTCCCTGATAAATCCTTCCATTATTTTGCCCACCACCATCATTTAGGCTAATCGTCCTGAAATTGATGATACTGCTTGTGACAGGGTAGAATAGGACCTGTTCCAGTAGTTATGGAGAGTTTAGATGCAGGGATCTGTTCTGTTCTTTCCCGTCTCTTGTCTGTCTGGTTGTGCAACCAGATTTTCTTGTGGGACCTAGGATTTGATCACCCCGATAGTCTCGCATTTCTTTGACTCTCACTATCTCTCAGTTTTTCCTTGCTGTTTCTGTCTTTTCCTCCCTTGCATATCTGCTGGTATAAAAATATATGCAAATCATTAGGTGGAAATGCAACTGATGTTGGGATCCTTTTGGTTAGAAATTATATAGTGTTACTGTTGAAATGTCTATAATTATAGTTTGAGATGATTGCAAAAAGCTATTGGGAACTCAATGAGTTAACCTGAGAGCAGTTTTTAAGCCCTTTTTCAGAAGCTGTGGAGAAGGGGCCTCAGTTCTGGGACATTGTGTTAATGATGCACCTGCCTGATACAAGAACATTTAGAAAAAACAGGATGCTTGTTAAGGAGGGTGGCAAAGATTTATGAGAGAGAGAGAGAGATGCAATGTTTTGAGAGACACAGAGACACACAGAGATGGAAGGAAAACTCAGATGGATCTTTTCTGTTTATTTTGCCTTTGTAAATAGTTATACTGAATAAGTTTTTATGCTACTGCTAATACTAATAAACACTTTTGAATTCTACAACTGCTTCTGTTTTTTCCTATGCTTCCTGACCTGTGCCTGAACAACAGATGGTGTCAGCCTAAGTGAGATTTATGCTGTGCATACTCTAAGCCAGGAGTTTTGTACATGGGTACTGGACCTAGTACCAGGGAAGCATAGAGAAAGGTATGGATTCTGTAGCAGCAAGTCCAGGAGTGGTTACCAGGAAAATGGCAGCCAAACCAGCAGAGACAGAAGTCCAAGCTGAGATTGTACAGCCAGCACAAGTTATGGAAAAAGAACAGGCAGTGACAGAACCTGAAAGCCTGATGGACATTTTCAAATGGTGGGCTATACAACAAAAGAGATGGAGAAACAAAGAGAAAAAGAGATTCAATGTTTAGAAGCAAGGAGGAGAGAAAAGATGCAGTGACAGGAGCAGCAGAGGAGAGAAGAGGTGCAGTGATGGATGGATGCCTTGCAAGCTATTAAACGCAGAGGTTATAGCATAGATCCAGATGAGCAACAAAGCACAAGCAACTTAAAAGCCAATAAACTTACAAAGTCGTGTCCCTTGGATGATATTGAAGAAGAAGAAGAAGAATCAGCATTTATATAGTGCTTTTCATACACAGTATCCCAAAGCACTTTACAAGCAATGCTAGACTGGTAGTGAAGTGACTGAATGTGTGGTGGCTGCCATATCACACATCATCACCCACACACAGCCTGGATAATTCCATGGACCAAGGCATACCTGACAACTTTTGAAAGAGTTGTCACAGCCTGCCAATGGCCAAAGCAGCAATGAGCAATCAGCCTGGTACCCTACCTGATAGGGAAAGCCCAACTTGCCAACAGCAATATGGGCACTGCACAGTCAGAAAACTATGACCTGGTGAAAAGAAAAATCCTGAAAGAGTATGACATCTCAGGAGAGACCTACAGGCAGAGATTTTGATCTCAGAAGTACAACTCAGTCGACAATCCTTGAGAAGCTTTCACCCAACTCAGAGAATTCTTGATAAAATGGCTCCAACCAGAGGGAAAACAGTCCCACAGATCACTGACACATTTGCAATGGAACAATTCATCAACATCCTGCCTACAGATGTGCAGCTTTGGGTAAAGGAACTCCTACAAGAAAATGGGGAAAAGGCAGTTTCTTTGGCTGTAGACTACCAAATGGTCAGATAGACACCACAGCAGTGAGGTAACAGGCAAGACACTCTTTTTCCCATTTAAACTCCAAGTCTGATAAGAATTCTAGTGGGGGTAACAAATCTGTGCCCAAAGATGTTATTTGCTATAACTGTAATTAGCCAGGTCACATTAAAAGAAATTGCCGTAAGAAGAGTGACACTGGAGCAGATTTGTCCTTAGCAAATTGGCACAAGTATTTAACTGATGTGAAGGTGGGAGATAAGACTGTAAAGAGACTCATTGATTCAGGAAGCAGACAGACCCTAGTGCATGTTGAGGTGCTGGGAAAACACTGTACAAAAGGACCAGGTACTGGTATAATCTGCATCCATGGGGACACCCTATACTATCCCACCACCCAATTGACTCTGACTATTAATGGGATGCTGCACCAAATGAAAGTGGGGGTAGTACCCAAATTACCTATAACTGTGATTAGTGGAAATTACTTTCCAAGATTAACTGAGTTAATCAAAGAGGGAATAAATGCTGATGTTTCAACAGCTGTGGTGACAAGAGCTCAGGCAAAGAAAATTTCAGATGGTGGGGACTCTTCCTTTCACCAATTTTGATTCAGACTTGTTTGAGCACAGCTCTAAGATCTGGAAATCCAGGAAAAGAAAGATGATGCCTGAAGAAACTGTGGCAACAAATGACTGATGGACATAAGGAGTTGGGAGATGGGATAGTGCCTCAGAAAAGCACTAGCTAACAGGATAGAAGGAGGTGTGGAGCAACAATGGGGAATTATCAAAACTGCCATCACAGAGGCAACAAGCCTTTGTGAGAAGCAAATAAACAAATCAAAATGAAAGAAAAAGCCACTATGTTTCTCAAAAGAGGTGGCTGTGAAAGTCAGGAAGAAAAAGATAGCATTCCGGAAGTATAAGGAAACATAGAAGGAGCAGGACAGAGAGCTGTACCAGTTAAGGCAGAAGGAAGCAGGGAGGGAAGTCAGAATAGCAAAGGCCCAAACTGAGGAAAAGATAGCCAACTCAGTTAAGAAGGGGGATAAAACCTTTTATAGGTACATCAGCGAGCATAGAAAGACAAAGGGAGGGATAGTGAGGCTGAATAGAATGAACGGTGGGTGGGCAGAGGGGACAGTGAAAAGCAGGAATACTGAACGAATATTTCTGCTCAGTATTCCACAAAGAGATGGGAAAGTGCCTAATCCAATTAACAGAAGCACTCTTGATTGAGGGTCAATCCCAGTCCTTTCACAGAAGAAAGGATTCTGCAAGAACTCCTAAAACTGAAGGTGGACAAAGCAATGGGTCCTGATGGAATTCACCCAGAATTCTAAAAGAATTAAGGGAGGAACTAGTGAAACCACTGATTACTCTTTTAATAAATCATGGGAGGATGGTGTGGTACCCAAGGACTGGAGGAAGGCGGATGTGATTCCCTTCACAAAAGTGGGTCAAGACAGAGGCAGAAAACTACAGACCTGTCAGTCTGACCTCTGTGGTAGGAAAAGTGATGGAGTCACTTCTGAAGGAAAGAATAGTCAGTACCTAGAGGCCAGTGGAGCACAGGACCCAAGACAGCATGGGTTCCAGCGGAAGGTCATGTCAGGCAGATCTAATAGATTTCTTTGACTGGGTGACCAAAGTAGTAGACCAGGAAGGGGCTGTGGACATGGCCTACCTAGACTTTAGCAAGGCATTTGACACAGTCCCACACAAAAGATTGATAGTCAAATTAACCAGCCTGGGAGTGGGACCCAGGGTGGTAGCCTGGGTGAAACATTGGCTGGACAACAGGACACAGAAGGCAATTGTAAATGGAGTCCACTCTGAAGAAAGGGGGGTTACAAGTGGGGTACTGCAGGGTTCAGTATCGGGTCCAATCCTTTTTAATGTCTTCATCAGTGACATTGCAGAGGGACTGGAAGGAAAAGTATGCCTTTTTGCAGATGACACAAAGATCTGCAACAGGGTTGATACACAAGGAGGCGTGGAAAGGATGAAAAGGAACTTGGCAAGGTTGGAGGAATGGTCAGAAGTATGGCTAGGATTCCATGCAAAAGTACAAAATAATGCACCTGGGAAACAAGAACCCAGGGAAGAATACACAATGGGTGGGAGGTAGTAACAACAAAAAGGAAAGGGACCTGGGGTAATCATATCAGATGACCTTAAGGTTAGCAAGCAATGTGAGAAGGCAGTAGGGAGGGCTGGGGTATACTTGGATGTATAGGGAGGCATCATCAGCAGAAAACAGGAAGTTGTTATCCCTCTATACAGACAGTTGGTGAGACCCCATCTGGAGTACTGTGTCCAATTCTGGAGACCCCATCTTTGCAAGGACATAGACAGGATAGAGGCAGTCCAGAGGAGGGCAACTAAAATGGTGCAGGGTCTGCAAGAGAAGCATATGAGGAGAGACTAAAGGAGCTTAATATGTATACCCTTGAGGAAAGAAGGGAGAGGGGACATGATAGAAACTTTTAAGTACCTCAGTGGAATCAACAAAGTCCAAGAGGTAGCATCTTTCAGAAAAAGAGACTTGCAAGAACAAGGGGACACAATTTAAAGACAGAAGGAGGCGGTTCAGAGGGCAATGTGAGGAGTATTATTTCACAGGAGGGTAGTGGATGCATGGAACAGCCTTCCTGAGGAGGTTGTGGGGTCTAAAACTGTGAGAGAATTCAAGAATGCATGGGACAGACATAAGGCAATTCTTGTGGGGGGTAGGAAGAAATAGGCTGTTGGTTAACTAGGATCTGCAGCCTATCCTGTAGGTAGGGAAATGGGCAGACTACATGGGCCTAGCGGTCCTTATCTGCCGTCAAAGTCTATGTTTCTATGTAACATATGAAAATGCTGAAACTAAGCTGATAACTGATTGTGATTTTCTTTCAGAGCAAGCTAATGATGTTTCTCTCCAGGCTTATTTTAAGCTGCTGGGGGTGAAACCAAAACAGGGTGAACCTATGTTTAAAAAATGTAATGGGTTACTGTACAGAATACAGGTTAAACCTCAGACACAGGATCAGACAGAACAACTGGTTATACCACAAAAGTATAGGTCTGAGTTGTTACAGACAGCACATGATAGTCCTATGGCTGGTCACTCAGGGAGGGATAGCACCCTTCCCAGATTGCTGCATGGATTTTACTGGCCTGGGACTCATGAAGATGTTGCTACCTATTGTAATTCCTATGCTGAGTGTCAGAAAGTAGCACAGTCACTAGAAAAGACAAGGTACCATGTGCCCTACCCTTGATAGATGTGCCTTTTGCGAGAATTGCAATGGATGTGGCTGGCCCTCTAGACAAAAGTAAAAGGGTAATAGATTTAGCCTGGTAGTATGCGACTATGCTACTCGATACTAGAAGCAGTTCCAATGTGTATTGTCACAGTTTCAAAATTGGCAGAAGTTGCATAAATTTTCAGCAGAATGGGCATACCTAAAGAAATTATTACTGATCAAGGTAGTAATTCTGGTGCTGCATTACTCAAGGAGCTGTACAGACTACTAGGTATCACTGTCATAAGAACCTCCCCTATCGCCCTCAGACGGATGGTCTTGTTGAGCGTTTTAACCAAACCCTAAAATGTTTGTTAAAAAAGGTTTGTAAAAGGGGAAGGGAAAGACTGGGACCATTACTTGACTTACCTACTTTTTGCTTACAGAGAAGTGCCACAGGCATCAACAGGATTTTCACCATTTGAAATGCTGTATGGTAGGCAGCCAGTAGGGCCACTGGATGTGATAAAAGAAATGTGGGAAGATAACCCCACTGAGAAACAATCTATAACGTCTTATATGTGTGCCCTAAGAAAGAAGCTGGCAAAATATGTTGAAATTGCCCATAGTAATCAGGAAGAGGCCCCAAACCAGCAGAAGGTATATTATGACCATGGGGTAAAAAGAAAAAGTTTCGAGCCAGGTGAAAAGGTTTGCTACTGTTACCCACAACAGAAAATAAGTTGTTAATGAAGTGGCAGGACCTTATAGAGTGGTTAGACATATTGGTACCACTAACTATGAGATTAGAGACCCTGACAGGAAAAATCCTATTAAGATATACTATACCATGCCAACTTCCTCAAGGAATGGGTTGAAAAAAATACCAAATGCTGCTTTGCTACTTTTACCAGAAACTGATAAAGAATGTATTGATGTAGCTTATGCTAGACTGGAACAAACTGTAACTGCTAATGCTATTAAGGTGAATGTTTCCCCAACCTCAGAACAAACTGCAGAAATTCATAATGTGCTAAAGACATTTAACAGTATTTTTACCACAGTAACAGGCTGAGCAAAGGGGGTCAAGCTTGTAATAGTGCCAAGGAATGCTCGCCCTATTAGGCAAAAGACATACAGGTTGCCAGAGCAGTTAAGAGCTGATGTGGTTAAGGAAGTGCAAAAAATGAAAGAAGCAGGTATCATAGAAGAGTCGAGAAGTGTGTGGTCATCTCCAATGGTAATTGTAAACAAAAAAGAAAGGGGTGTTAGAATCTGCTTTGATTTTAGGAAACTTAATCAAGTGTCAGAATGTGACAGTTATCCTATGCCCAGAATAAATGATTTGACGGACAGACTGGGGAGTGCAAAGTATATCACTACCCTCGATCTCACCAAGGGTTACTGGCAAATCCCTTTAGCTAAAGAATCCAGAAACAAAACTGCATTTGCCACTCCTGTTGGATTCTATCAGTTCACCACCATGCCATTTGGTTTACATGGTGTGCCAGCTACATTTCAGTGGTACATAGATGTAATTTTATCACCACACACTGGTTATTGTGCTGGGTACCTGGATGATGTCGTGGTGTACAGTCCAGACTGGAAACCTCCTGGAACACCTTCGAGCAGTTATACAAGCTATCAAAAAGGCAGGTCAGACAATTAATCCTACCAAGTGTACATTGGGCATGCAGGAAACCAGATATTTGGGGTATGTTTTGGGAAATGGAGAAGTCAAGCCAGAGGTTTCTAAGACAGAAGATGTAGTTAACAGCCCTGTCCCTAAAACCAAGAAACATGTCAGGTCATTTTTAGGGCTGGCTGGTTATTGGCGAAGATATTTTCCCAACTTTACTGAGTTGGGGGGTGGAGCTAGCCAACCAAGATGGAAGCTGTGAAACTAATCTACTGCAGTTCCAGTTACATCCATCCTGAAACATCCGAAATTTCAGCACCAACATCTCTAGAATATTTTTACAGATTTACATCCATCAGACAGAGCTGACGCCAGAGATACTTAAATTGTGCTGATCAGATTTGGGATTGCAATTTTATTTGACTTTGAAAACTTTCCTCACTCCCTTCTTAGACCTGAAAGTCAGAGACAGACCATCAGGCCAGACATGGCATGCAGCAGCCTCTCTGAGAGATGGTCCACAATAATGAACATCAGACTTCCACAAGTATGTGAGTGGAACAACAACTGGGCAACAGTACCTCTGTGTTAAAACAAAGTACTCATTGATACAATGGCTCTGATTTCCACCACATCTAGCACTAAGGAGGATGCAGAAAAATGCCAACCAGGGTGACAGACACAGAACAACAAGTAAAAAGACAGAATGAGATTTTACACAACAATTTCTTCAATCCAGAGACCATCATAACCAAATACAATACTTATTGGCTAAGGTTGATGTTCTGGAAAATAGTGGAAATAGGAAAAACATCCATCTAGAGGGAATGCTGGAAGGTACCAAAGGCCCAGATATGGTTTCATTCCTGCAGTGCTCTCTTCCAATCATGCTAAAATTAAATAATCAACCTCCTCTGGAGCTGGAACGAGCACAAAGGTCGTTAGCCCTAAAATCACAACTGGGAGATCGACTTCACCCTATACTGTGTAAGTTTACTAGATGCCCCATTAAAGAATCCTTTCTGCAGGTGCCCAAGACTTAAAACCCGCTGATAGGATGGGGCCTCCATGCAAATCTTTAAGACTGTTCCCATGGCTTGTCTCAGAAACACCAGGGCTTATGGCTCAATAAAACAAGTGCTGTTTAAGTTGAACCTGCCTGCCTCCTTGCGATATCCATCACAGCTTTGAGTGCTTTACAAGAGAAAAAATCACTTTTGACTCACCCATGAGGTGGAGATGTTTCTGGCAGATATTGTGGAGAGCCAGGGCCTCAGCAAAACCTCATGCAGTCACCACGGAAGCTCCCTGCTAATCTTCCCAGCTGCAATGTCATTCCCTCTTCAGCAACATAACCTGGAAGTGACTGGCAGCTACAACAGCGTGGGAGACAGAGGAAGAAGAACCCTCCAAAATCCGGGAAGAATGTCTCACCGTATTTAGAAAGGCAGAAGAGGAACCGATCAAGGAGCCGCCAGAGGAAGCAACGTTTCTCCAGTAGCAGGGGCTCATCTGCATATTCCACCCCGGTGAAAACGGCCAACCAATATGAGCTGCTATGGGATCTTATACCTGTGGCTTTAGACATTCCAGAAAAGAATGTTAACCCAAGCATAGATCTCCATCTGGTAAATGGAGATCTGACTATTGACTTGGCACCGCTACAGAAGGACTGGGCAGAGGACCCTCAGAGTCCCTGACTCGAGCTGAGCACTACTGAATCAAAGGGCAGATTCAGAACAAATGGCTGTCCTCGGGAGACTTAATCTATATCTGCAAAGTGAGGTAAGTGGTGCGGCTAATAGTCCTGAGAGCCCACTGCTAAATACTGTGCCTTGTGTGCTTTAAATGATTCCTTAGCTCTGAGACCAAATTTTGGGCCGTGAGCTGGCTCATTTCTTAAAACTAGTTTCCATGGGGTAATAGTCAGTATGAAAGCCTAAGCTAGCCACACCGCTTGCTTTCCCATAGGGATACTACAGTTAATTATCACAGCATCGCTTCGGGTATTGTGGAATGCTACACCATATTAAGAGTTTGAGGGGGCTTACTGTTTAAGAAATGCATAAGTTCTGAACTGAACATACTATATTAATGCCATGTAGAAGGTATACATGTTTACAGGATTTGGTGCAGGATTTTGTTACTATGATAGGTGATATTTGCCCTGCCCCTCCTGCTACTGCTATGAGATGTGGTTTACATTTCTTGTTATAGCTGCGCTAATTTGGCTTACTGTGAAGGTCTACCTCAAGACATACAGCCATCCCAGCGAAAGTGCTAGAACAATCCACGCACCTTTACTGCTGGTGTCGATTGAATGGGGCAGTTAATGTCTCCCTTTGTTGGTCCATAAGGTGACTTTTAGCACACTGTGGTGATAAGCTGGTCGTAACTAGCAGCTTTGCTTAACCTGGAGGCACCTGCTGTTAAGCAATGGCATAGGAGGTAATCCGGTGCTCCAACTTTAAAGCTTCAGTATAAAGTATTATTATTGTGAGTGCCTGGATATGTGCCAATGATTGATGAGAAGCTTAATGGGTTCCAGTAGAAGAACAGACACTACTAATCTCCTCCTGATGATGCTGGGGCGATAACCTCTGGTTTTGTGGAGTTTAATTATACTGCTGGAATGCTTTCAGATTTACATGAACCCTTATATGAATAAAGAGCATGAGAAGCCAAAGAACAGCTCCTAAATGAGAGAAAAATAACTGTGGAATCTTGCTGAAGCTGCATCTTCTTGTTAGTTAGGTAGCATAACCTGTTTTCAGCTTATTGTTTTTTTGCATCAGCAACCTTAATATTCTGACAATCTGGTTCCTCTCCCATCTTCCAATTTCCTCCTTTTATCTCTGCATAGTCCCCCAGGGAGATCTCAGGTGCCTTTGCCTGTTGGATATGTATGACTGGTAATCTCAGCACTATATAGGATGGCGCAGAGCTTACTTTGTCTACCAAGGTAAATAGAGCTTTCTCTTGTACCCTGAACTCCCTCCCACCCCAGGAGCAGGATCTGACCATTGGGAGGGAGGATTTTGCATGTCTCCCAGGTCGGAAAGATGCTGCATACCCAACATATTGCCAAATAGGGCAACTACCCATGCTAGTAATTTATGCTACTGCAATGATTCGAGAAACCAGCTTATCATTGAGTCAATGCCCTTCTTTCTAGCAGTGCCACCCCTTATCAGTCCTAAGGTTTATCTTTATATATGCACCAAACTAGGGTTGTACACTGATATATCAACCTATCTGATACCCTTTTGGTTCATTGTCAAAGACAAAATGTGATTTCAGAGTTCACTCAGATTAATGCTTGGTCACCCCGTCTTCCCCTCTGGCTGCAGCACTGGGTCCCCTAGGATGGGGAAAGGTGAACCTCTACCAGATTAGTTATGTCTTCATTTTACTTGCACTCGAGATGGTTTTAATGATAACATGCTTATGTTGGCATGCAGAATGGAAACACCCTGAATATGGCTAAATTTTCAGATATAACAGCCACTACTTGGAATGTTAGGGGATTGAATTATCCTATAAAGAGGAAAATGGTACTTTTCTGACTGAAAAAGATGGGCATCCAAATTGCCATCTTACAACAAACTAAACTGAGCTCAAAAGAATCTATTAAGCTGGCTAGGGAATGGGAGGGTACAGAAACACATTGCATGGCAGGGTCAGCTAAATGGGGGTTTCCATTCTGTTACATGAAAATCTACAATGGCAGCCCAAAGAAGTGTATACAGGTGGAGATGGTAGGTGGATCATTATGAAGGTATCTACTGCCTTTGTCCCCCTGATCCTGGTAAATATATATGACCCAAATGAAGACCGTCTGCAATTTTTTCATAACATCTCCCAAAAAATTAGGTATATATCATATGACAATCCTGATATCCTAATGGGAGGTGATTTTGACCTGGTACTGGATGGCCTACTGCATAGGTCTAACTCTAGACCTGAGCCTCACTGCAGAGCTCTGCATGCCCTACAGGATCTT
Source organism: Neoceratodus forsteri (assembly GCA_016271365.2). Lineage (NCBI taxonomy): Eukaryota > Metazoa > Chordata > Ceratodontiformes > Ceratodontidae > Neoceratodus > Neoceratodus forsteri. The sequence continues at coordinate 655,734,576 of CM057453.1, forward strand.
ATCTCCTGCATCAGCTATCAGATGTATGGAGGGTATTAAACCTTCGCAAAGGATTTTACCTACTTTTTGGCACCACATGCTATGGCTAGCAGATTGGACTTTGGCTGGTTTCCCCAAACTATCTGCTGCCACTTCAGGGTAGATATCTCCCAGATATTTATCTCCGACCACTTTCTACCAGTCATACAAACCCCTAAATCTCAGTTGTGGAGGTTAGAGTCCTCCTACTGCTTGATAAGGACTTTGTACACTGGCTCCAGAAGGCCACAGAAGATTTTTTCTAGGATAACCCCCCATATTTTGCCTCTGCCTCCTGCATATGGGAGGCTTTTAAGGCCACATAAGAGGAGGAATCATAAGTTTTCCTGTTCACAGACGGAAGCAAAGTGACCAGGAATTAAAACAACTAGAAGGAACCTTACAACGTTTGGAGGCCAAATACAAATCAAAACCCTCAGCCCCGTCAGACACCTTCCATAATAACAGCCTTAACTGCCACCAGAATAAAGATCAATACAATAGTATCTAGACAGGCTGAACTGCACATACACAGAACACAACACTGTTACCAAGCTGAGGGAGAAAAGGCCAGCAAACTGTTGGCCTACAGACTAAAACAACCCCAAGCAGAGACGATCCATTCTTAACTTAAAAGACAAGACAGTTCAGTTCTTCCAGACCCTTCCACCATTAACAAAATCATGACTGATTCCTATCTCACACTATACTCCTTTCAGGTGAATTGGGACAAAAATTCTTAGTCAGTTCACGAAGACCCTATCCCTACCAAAACTATCTAAGCCCCAGAAAGATATTTTGGATCTCCCCATCACCATAGAAGAAATTCACAGAGCAACATCTAACATGTCCCCTCATAAAGCCCCAGGTGGAGATGGTTTTCTGGCAGATTTTTACTAATTAGTTCAACCCCTGATCACAACCCCTTTGGCAATATGTTTAATGAGGCAGATGAATGTTGGCATCTCCTTCCCACGTTATCTGAAGCCATAATTACTGTCCTGCCAAAGGAGGGTACAGATTTCTTCCTCCTGCTAGCTACAGGCCCATCTCGTTAATAAATGCAGAAGTCAAGATATTGGCCAAAGTACTAGCTTCTAGATTAGAGTGACATCTACCAGACCTAATACATCCATCTGAGGTGGGGTTTGTTAAGGGTAGGATAAGCTCCGACCATATAAGAGCACTGGTTACTTTAATGCAATTAGCGGCATCACTTCCCACAACAGCAGCAGCAGTTGCAATTGATTTCAAAAAGGCATTTGATTCTGTGGAATGGACTTATTTGTATGAGGTACTGCACAGTTTTAACATCGGCCCATACTTTTCCACCTGGATTAAAACTCTCTATGCATGCCCTACAGCCAGAGTTCTTACTAATAATAGCCTGTCATACAGGGCTGCCCGTTATCCCCTTACTTTTGTATTGCAATTGAACTCCTTGCTGCTGCCCTTAGAACCCATCCGCACATGTATGGAATATGGTAGTGAACAAGAGCTATACCACTAAATTATCGCTGATGATTGTCTGATTTTGACCCAGGACCTTCCTCAGTCTCCACACATCCTCTCAACACTAACAGCATTTGAGGAACTTTCAGGCCGAAAGATTAATACAGCTAAATACGAAATTCTACCTTGAATGTATTAACCTTGCCAGTGGTATGGTGAATATGGACCTAGCATGGCGCACTCTGAAAAAAAATTTCCTGGGATTAGACTCAGCTCTAGACTTTACACATCTGGTAGATATAAACTTTAAACCCTGATATCCAAATTGAAAGGCATAGACAGATGAGACATCTGCATCTTTCAATGGCAGGCAAATCTCAGCAATTAAAATGATGCTTGCCTCAGGGTTTACCATCTATTATCTCATCCTCCTTCCTTCCTGCCCGAAGTTTGGAATCAGAAGTTGAACGCACTGCTCAGCTCCTTTATATGGGGTTCAGTCGAGCCCAGATATAGTAGAGCAAATTTGAGGGCCCCAAATCTGAGAGGAGGTTGGAATTTACCAGATTTTTATGAATACTCCATAGCATTCATGGCGGCAAAATTCTTAAAGGAAGAAGGTAAGTCCCTTTCCCATCACCCTCCAGCCTGGACTCACATAGAAAGGGATTTAATGAATGGCTCCTTGATAACGGCAACACAGTCCATCCATTACCAAAATCTCTTAAAGGCTGGCACTCCATCCAGCAATCTCACCTGGCTTGGGCAAAGCTAGGGCTCAAAACCTCCCACTGTCTTAACATGGGGAAACACACTCTGCTTTGACATGACCCCAGCCTCTGCAATGACAATGCTCCCTTGAAATTGGCAGATGGGATCCCCAAAGGGATAAAGTATATTGGGGATCTGTGCATACCTGAGGGAGGGGTCATGGAATCTTTCCATGGCTTACAATATGGATATGGACTGCCTCAAAGTAATTTTTGGAAGTACCTTCAGATGGAAAGCATCTATAACTCTTGGGTTAAAAGTTTATGTTCATGTGCAGTGCGTAAAAGATGCAAATCGGTCAAGCATTCCCTCTTTCAATTAAAGCCTGGATTACGCTTGCCCATTGGCTGTAGCTCTGCACCACTGGCGCAGCCCTACCGGACAGTCAGTCGGCGGGTGGGGCAGCAGGCGGTGGATGCTGTCGCCCCGGCCGCGGGGAGCGGGTGGAGGGGCTTCGTGGGTGGGTGGGGGACACTAGACACCAGGGAGATGTTTGGGGGTTGTGTTGTGACATTCTGCCCGCGATCGGGCTTTACGGTCCACTGGACCACCAGGAGTTATTCGGCTGGGGAGGGTTACATTCTCTGCCCGCAATCGGGCACTGGGGGTTTATACAGGTTCCCGCCCACGATCGGGCTGTGGGAGGTGTGGGGGCATGTAACTGTGATGCCCGGTGGATCGGCTGCAGTGTGCGCCGGTTCCCCGACCTGCCGCTGCCTGGCAGGTGGCCAGGAGCAAGTCCTCGGGATCGGGCGCATCTACATGCAAATGGCATGCAAATGGGGCCATAAAGAGATGCAAATGGCCCCCTGCACCTTGCATAACTTATGGCCCCATTTGCATGTCACCTTTTGAATATCGGAAAGTTGCGATGGCGACTGGTACTTGGCGCCACCGCAAGTTGAATGCTCAACTCTGGCAACTTTGCGGTAGGCAAGTTCCACTGCGCTTACGCGCAAGTGTTGTGGTTGGGCGATATTCAAAGGAGTTGCTCAACAGCTCAACTCCTTGAATATCACCCGCCACACCCCTGTGCAACTATTTTGAGCAGTGCAGGGCTTGCGCCTCAGACTGGCTGTAGTTTGAATATCTGGGCATTATTGTATTTAAGACATTTCTAATATGAAATTGTATAATGCTATGAAATGTCTTGGGCTTCTCATTCCTGTAAAGAAAAAAACTAATAAAGAAATATTTAAAAAACAAAGAGACACCTGTAGCCAATTACATCATTCTGCTAAGGCAAACAGAGAGATGCAACTGTTCAGGACCATCTTGGTTTACCAAACAATCAACTAATCCAAGATGTCAGTACACAATGGAACAGCACATTTTATATGTTAGAGTGCTTGCTGGAACAGAAGCATATTCTACATGTGCTATCCATTCATATTATGTATATTGGTGGGGTACTGCTACACCAGAATTGGAGCATCATTGAGGGCATGGTCCAGGTTCTGTCTACCTTTGAGAAATGCACCTGTCACCCCAAGTTCCAGCTGTCATCTCCTCATGTCAACCATGGAGAGTTTCCAGAGCACAGCACTATAGACTTGTTTTCAGAACCAGTCAAAGAACTCTTTGAAGGGCTTACTAGGCAGTTAAGTTCATGGTTTGCAACTATACATGACAATATTAGCTATGGGTTCACAACCATAACAGTCCCAAGATTCAAATGTGAGGCACTGTGTCTGTCCATGCAGAGTCACAGAGTGAGGAGTGAGTGAGTTTCAGCAGCAACTGTGTAGTGAACTTGAGGGAGTCATAAGGAGATGGACCTATTCCATTCAGAGGATGCTGGAGGTGGGGAGAGTCAGACAGTTCTGGAACAACTGGCATGAGTGGCACAGCACTGGCAGCCCAAGTGGCAGTGGTGTGGGTGGTGGCATGCCACTGCCAATGAGACTGCCTGCTGATGCAGCAAGACAGGCTGAGTCAACAACACAGGCACATGATACTGTCCTCAGGTTACAAAAGCACATCATTATGACTGGTCATTACCCCGAGTTCTCTGCAGAACAAGCAACAGCAGAGGACATGTTTGTTGTTACATTCTTTTGAGCAGATGCTCATTAATTATTTTGATGAACAGATTGTTGACTTTCATGTGTACCTCTTACATGCTGGAACACCAAAGCAATCATGCCCTGCATTGACCCAGGTAGCATGTAAATATCTTTGTATCCCCCCACACACACACACAAGCATTCCCTCGGAGCACCTTTTCAGCACTACAGGAGATATTGTTCAGCCACATCATTCCCATTTGCATCCTGAACATGATTAGCAGCTTATTTTTATTGCTGAATATGTATATCCTTGATTCTTTTTAGTGAATAGGGTGAGGGTGTACTAGTCAGACGGACAAGATGCACTCAGTGTCTGCCAAGTGGTGAATACTCAATTGACCTTATGGCTTTTGACCTCTGCTCTTGATTTTACTGACAAAGATTCTGGAATAATGATTTGGATGTGGTGTTGCACTTGTCATTTGGAGTTCTGACTGAACTTATGGCTTTACTGCAAATTACTGACAATTATACAATGGCAAGAAAATTTCCTTGACTCTGATTGGTCAATGTAGCTTGAGACAGTGATGTTATTACACAACATCACTGTATTGCTTTTGGATCCTATTGATCCTGACCATCTTGCTATGGATCATGACCATTTGATTTCTTAAAATAATTTTTTAATTTTTATTTATTTTTTATTTTGTATAACAACAAGCCATTGTTTAATAGCAATAAGGCAGTCAGGGATGTGTGTTATCATGTAATAGCATACTCCTGGGTGGTGGAAGCCTTTCAGCTTGGCCTGTTGCACCCCAGGAGTGACATTATTATACGATAACACACACCCTGTCGTGTCTTATTGCTTAATTATTTTCTCTTATATTTTTATTTATTTATATTGCAATGTGACTTCTATCCTGGTACATTCAGGTGCTGCATTACAAAATTTACACTTTATTAGGCGTTAACTTTCAAGGCAGACAATGAGAAAGAGTAATAGTAAAAAAATATCAATTTCAAAGTAATAATAAATCTCAAAGAAGTCTTTGAAAAGGACCTTTCTGAAATGTGTCAGATGTTACAAGAATGTCATAGCATTGAGCACTGAATAAATGGCTTGGATGTAACCCTGCAGAGCAGCTGCTATTATTTTCTTGGATGTTGAGTTCCCAATTTTATTGCCTTAAAAATATAAAATAAAAAAAAATATAAAAAAAAAGTATAAAAAATATGACGGGCCGCCCACTAGCACACCTATCAGGGAAGACAGAACATGCAAAGAAAATGCTTATCTGTTAAAGGAAAACACTAGTTACCTTTGTGCACTCTGTTGTTGGTGCATATGCCTGATCAGCATTTATATTTAACAATATATTTTCTAACTGCATCTTCACCATTTTGGCATTCAAAATTTATGTTTAAAAAGTGCATCAGAGCTTCCATTGAGCAAGGTTGTTGGCAGCTGTCTCTGAGGAACCACTTTCCCAAGCCTGGAATATGCTAATGTATGCCTTCACAACAGCATATTGGCTGGTGGGGGTACATTAGCATATCCTGGGTGAGGGAGGGAGTGAGTGGCTTCACAACATGGCTGCTGTCGGCAGCAGCCTGGCTAAACAAAAGTTTTTGAGCACTTTTCTAAACTGAAGTTTTAATACCAAAATGCAGTTCGAAAATATTTTTTATACAGAAATGCTAATCAGGGGCATAATATTCACTGGCAGGAGAGCGCACAGAAATAACTGGTGTTTTCCTTAAACTGCACTTAATGCTTTCTGACTTTGCATCAATATAGCGTGTTTTCACAACCTAGTAATAATAATAATACTATCTACTCATGCCGAGCAGAAAACTTCTTATTTCTCCATTTTGGAGTGTTTTTCATGTCTGCAGCATGTTTAATAAATGCACTACATTATGGTCGATTACAGCATAGTCGAATACCCCAAACCAGTTGAATACCCAAATACCATGGGTGTATTCATTGCCCTTCGATGAATACACAATTTATGTATTTGCGCATCCTGCTATAAAAATAAATCTAAGGGGGTATGTTTATCTTGGCATGTGTTTCCATCTCACGGTTGAGGTGACATCATGGACCTCTCAAGCTGAGCTCTCAGGGTTCATATGATGTTCTCTCAACTCTCAGTAAAAACACAGCCTTGTATATTGTCATCCATACATTATTCTACTGTATATGTGCTATGAAGGATTCATACAGTGATCCTTCTACACTGGGTAAAGAAACTCTGAAATTATCACAGACTAATTAATTGGCAATAATAATGACCCACTGTTGCCAGTTTTATTGAAATGTATTATCCTAAATTCCTTTCCATACTGGTTTGTTTCACTTACAGTTACCGTAAAGGAAATTTACTTGCAAAATTATAATAATACATGTTGTGCATTGTGTTTTGTTTCTGATGGTCCCTGGCATTCTGTTCAAGGTGCCCATGATGGCTTTTTTTTTAATTTTCCCTGTCAGTTTTATGGTCCCTGGGGTAGCGATGCAGCTTTGAGTTTGAATTTTCCTCTAGAAATTATACAAATTAGATGTAAGCCCTTTAAATTTGTATTGGCTTGTCACCCAGCGATAGCACTTGACAAAGAAAATTGCCACACATCCAGAATGACAACAGTTGGCGTTAAAAAATCTGACTTCAGCTGGGAGGAGTGCAAATACTTTTTCAAAGCAGTCAACTTTACAAGCAGCAGCAGTTGGATGGTGTTACTAGAATATTCTGTAGAACTGTTTGTTGTTGCACATCTAATATTTAAAGCATGACATTAACTGGCTGCAGTTATGCAAATTTAATTTCATGTTCTGAAAGTAACACCTAATTCACACTTTTGAAAATGTGCAATTTTGGTTAATTTCCATGCAATCACTTGAGTGAATATAGTTATAATTATTTTACAGTGATTATAACCAGTTCTACAGTAACTAGGATCCCGCGCCACATCTAATGCAAGGTCTAATTCAAATCATTCAAAGAGGCATTCTGGGAAAAATTCCAATAAATCAAGGCAATAATAGAAGCCTGAATGGCTACCTGAGGGGCCATAAAACTTGCAGAGAAGAGCAAAAGTAATTATACCTTGCTACAAACATAGAAACATAGAAAGGTGATCACAGAAGGAGACTGTAGGTCTATCTAGTCTGCCCAAGAGTTCCCAAGACTTTATATAGGTCCTGGGGCCTAACCCCATTCTGTGTTTTGCCCTTCCCTGATCCTTCTGTATGCACTTGAGCCCTTGCTCTGTCCCACCTCTATCTGAATGCTGAAATAGTTCTTGTGTTTACCACTTCTGCTGGCAGGTTGTTCCAGGGTTCCACCATGCTTTCTGTGAAGAAATGTTTTCTTAGATCCCTCTGTAAGTCCCTTCCCTCATAGTTTCTATTCATGCCCCTGGTGGTAGAGCCAGTGGTCCTTTGGAATATTTCTGTGTATGGCACCTTATTTATGCATGTCAAGAATCTGAAGGTCTTGATCATATCCCCGCTTTCCTTCTAGTTTCTAGTGCAAATAAGTTAGACACGGGTTACAGAACACCAGGGATCCTCTGAGAAAGAAAACCCAATTCACAGCCTGTGGTTTTATAATTGTTGCATGTAGATTTCCTTCAAGGTAACAGCTTGTTTTCTGTATGTTATTATATGTTAGGAGACCATGCTTACAGGTTCATAGGTTCATAGGTGATTTCAAGCTAGGTAGACTTTCCCCATAATGCTTGCCTTATTATTTATAACCTCTATCTATTCTATCCAAAGGAAGTTATTGAGTTTGTTTTAAAGGAGTCCATATTTGTACTAGTTGTAAGAGTGATCTCATGTGCTTTCTTATGGCATGAAAACTGTGACCTGAAGATGCATTGTTCTGAAACTCTAAGAATGTGAAACTATCTTACAACGGTTAAGAGTGGTTTGCTAGAATATATTAATATATCATTTATGAAGGTGATTAATAGTATTTGAAATGTTGAGACTCCTCCCCAGACTGAGACAATTTACAGGCACCGTTATGTAAGCTCCCTTTCTAAATAAAGATTGAAAAGTTAAAATTCCTACCCAGACTGAGCCCATTTCCAGGGCACCTCTATGGGAGACCCTCTTTACAGAATAAGACTGTCATGTGCAGGAGCAAGAAACACTCTGATTGGTCAACAATGCTCCCTTGATGAATAATTTATTATGTACCCAAGCACCTACACAATGTTGATGAGAAACAATGAAGGTAAACCATATATCTATGACTGCTGTTCTGTGTCTATCTTGCCCTCTACAGGGCTACCTGAGCCCAAGAATCCATGAACAAGATGCGAACTCCAGTGTGCAGACTATTACCTACAATTCCAAAACTCTGCTTTTAATGCTTTTTAACTCTAAGCAGAAGCTTTCATTGCTCATTTCTATCACAAAGAACAATCCATCTCGAAACCATGTAAAAAGGATAGGTAAAAGAAAATTTTCCAAATGAGGAATTGTACAACACTTGCTATTTGAAAATCAACTGAATATATGACTTACCGGTATACCATATTTATTCCTGTAGACACTTCGCATTGCATAAGAAGTGCCACACAAGCAACACTCATTCATATCACTTGCAACCTGACATCCTAGGCACCAATAGCAGAAGAACCCACAGCAGCCTGGAATAGAAAGCAATAATACTTATATCTAAGGTGACTTAGTTAGAATAAAAATGAAAACTAAGCAAAACAAATACATGGATCAGTGTAGTGTGTTTGTATGGCCAGTGCCCTCCAGCTCGACACCCGACAGCTACACTTGAAAAAGACCATTATTACAGCACAGTCGCTGTAACAGTCTGTTTTCAAGTAATGCTTTCTCCAAGTGTTCTGCATCCTCCCAGAATAACTCTGACCTGGAGTTGATAATCTAAAACTCCGGGAGTGCAGGAGGCAGCACTAGTGTTTCAGATGGCACAATACCCATGTCGCATTGTGACATCACTGTGTGGGAGGTCGGCATTTTCACTGTCAACCTCCCTTGGTACTTCCTTGTATGGCTGGGGATTAGAGACAGGCAAGAACTATTGTAAATTAGGAGACTCTGTCCCACAAACAACAAATCCAGTTCAGCCGATTGTTGAATTGTCGAAAGCCAACATAAGAGATGAGGAGATTACAACTCAACAGGGCTGAGATTTTTTTTGTCCCATTTAAATATGGAAGTGGATTTTGGCAATACCTTATATGAGGTGATGGCACGAGCTTAGTTACTATAGTGTTTTGTAGAAAAGCTGCATATGTGTTTTATTTATTTGTGGGGATATATTTCTTTTTATTCTGAAAGGTATCGCTGAAGGTTTTCTTCAACAAACCAATCCTGAATCTCAGTGACTTGAGCAGTCAGGTACTACCACTGGAAACTGAGAGGTAGACCAACTTATTATTTTGGTAAGTATAGTTTTCTTAATTTTAACCTTTGTTCTATTTATTGTTTAGGCAGTTTAAAGAATTCTGTATTGAGTCTGACCAGTAGAAATTGAAAGAGGAATACAAATTTAGGTTGCTCATTCATTTTATTTATTTATTTAAAATGTTGGTAACCGGTAAGGCATGCTGAGCCAAGGCTCATTACTGGGTGTGACCCAGGGTGGGGCATAGGGGCAAAAATATGACATCTTATACAGGAGGAGTATACATACAAAGCAAATGCCATGAAGTACAATTATTTACATAGTTGTGATACATATACCCTGTGGCTGATACATATTGTGGTTAATACAGCCTTAAATACAATATTTACATTGTTGTGAAGACATTGCACATTGTGAAAGAACAGCAATCAAGTATGGGTGAAAAGTAGCATTAAAGTCCAGAGATTGGTATATGACAAAAGCACAGAGAAGTTCAGGCAAGTATGTAAGGGGATTAATATAGGCCAGTCTAAATTAGCTACTGGGAGACTCTGTGCGCTGGAGCAGTTGTCTGTCATAAATGCCGGGGAGAGGAAGGCCATGGGATGCTGCTGAAGGGTGTCAAAGGGCAGTAGGGCAGGTGGGCAGAGGGTGCCTGGGGGAAGGTGAGGGCAGCAAGGGTGGTTGGGGAAGGTGAAGCAAGAAGACTCAGGTGTGAGTAGTAGGAGAGTATACAGGGGAGGGGAGTAGTTTGAAGTGCTTTTTGAGAGTTGCTGCAGTCGGTAGAATGCAGACTGGGAGAGGAAGCTGTTCTAGAGGGCTGGGAGCCTGTAGGTTAAGCATAAATTCCTGAGAGTGAGTGTGGTTGGGGTAGAGCAAAGGACCTGTGGTCATGGTTGTGCAGCAAGTATCCTGAGTTGGGAGCAGGGATAGCAGCAATGAAAGGTAGGAGGAAGGGTGCCAAACTAGTACTTGGTGATGAAGGCTGCGAATGAGCAAGACCAGGTTGGCAAGAGAAGGGAGAGATATGGAATGATAGAGGGAGCAGTGATGTGTGGGTAAGGGAGGTTAGTGGTGAAATGGCAGAAGGCATGGAACAGAGGGTCCAACTTGCTAGGATGACTGAGGTGCCAAGCTGTATACTACATCAGCATAGTCAATAGAAGGGAGGATGAACTTGAGATGAGTTTTTTCTGATGGGCATTGAGAGACTATCCTTGTGTCAATACAGCATGCCTAATTTAGGATGCAGCTTGCTATGGATGGCATCAAGGTGGCAGGAGAAGTCCAGTTTAGGGTCCAGCGATACTCCCAAGTATTTGCAGGAATCAAGGCCTTGATTTTGGAGCCATCTAGGGCGGGGGAGAAGGGAGTTTGACCAGTTTCTGAGCAGAGCCAAATGCCATGGTGACCTTTTTGGTGTTACATTTGAACGAATTGGCTTCAAACCATCGCAGTATATTTACAAAGTCAGCCTGGAGGATGGGTTTGATATGGAAGGAGGAACCAGATACAAACATAACCATATTGTCTGTGTACATATGGACAAGCAAGGCAGAGCTAATGGACGGGAGGTCATTTGCAATATTGAGAAAAGTATAGGCCTAAGGATCAGTCCCTGCGGTACCTCAACCAGGATGGGGGAGTTTGGTATCATCCAGCCACATATTGGAATCTGTCAGACAGAGGTATGCCATCTGAATGGTGACAATTACACAGCTAATGACATCACAGCGGCAATTTGCTGTTGTGCTGTAATGTACCCATGGGACCCATCACTGCTTTGATGGAGTATTGCACCCCACGCAATCAACTCCAATTTGGAGTCAATAATCCTAAAGGACTGGGGGTGTGGGGTAAAGCCTCACCAAAAAACACAGTTTACATGACAGATTTATGCTGACCGCAACTTGTGGTTAACATAAATCCATCATTGTGTTGTCGGTCGACATAATTTTTTGTCGAACCGATATCATTGATCTCAGACAGATAGGCATTGGAACTAGTCAGTGGCTGAGGGTAAGAGACCAATATAGAGGAGAGTTTATCCAAGAAGAGTCTATGGGAGACCTAATCAAACGCTTTGGCTAGGTCAACAAAGATGTCAAGTATCAGATGGCCTTTGTTCATAGTGGTATGGATACAACTGGTAAGACAGAGAAGGAGGAGGAAGTGAAGTGAAGACCTAAAAGCCCAATTGGTAAGGTGTCAGGATATCATTTGTGGCCAAGAAGGAGTTTAACCTTTTAGAGGTAGAGGATTCAAGACTTTTGAGAGGAGGGAGGAGAGGATGGGCCTATAGTTTCCTGGAATGGAGGGATCACCCTTTGTGAAGTAGGATCACTTTAGCTAGTTTCCAGTCCTTGGGCAGTGAGCCACTGTAGAGTGATAGGTTGAAAATATAGGTGAGTGGAGGACTATTGCAGAGTGGAGATCTTAATGAGATTGGGATTGAGTCCCTGGGACTTTGCTTTGACAGGTTTATGAATTTGAGGGCACAGAGAACCTCTGTGGGGTTAAAGAGAGGAAAGGTGACTGGACATGGTGGGAGGTGAAGGGTGTTGGTAGGTCCGGGAGGGGGTGGTCTGGGGGTATGCTCAGGTGGTGAAGAAGTAGTTTATGGAGGAGGCAGCAGATCCAGGATCAACGCCATCTGTACAATGTGCAGGCGTGGGGAGGGATGGGGAGTGTGAAGAGGTACTGAGCAGGGAGTGGAGTGCCTTCCAGAACACTGCGAGGGAAGGGCAGCAGTCTCCGAACTGTGATCTAAAGAAGTTTACTTTGGTGGTGCACACTGCCTTGATGCAAGCATTTCTTAGGAATCTGTATGTTTGAAGGTCTGAGGTGTTGGAGGAAGTCTTGTACACTCTCAGGCATGGTCTCTGGATTTGATGAGTCTCACTAGGTTAGGTGAGATCCAGGCAGGTGACAGCGATGGAGCCATAGCCTTTTGGGAGGGCGTGTCTATTCCAGACATTCAAGAAGGTAGTGTTGAAGGTGGCCAGTGCAGAGCTGATTTCTGGTGTGGAGAAAACTCTGGACTAGTCCAACCAGAAAGAGGTCTGCCAGGAGAGCTTGGGTTAAGTGACTTTAGGAGTCTGAACCACAGGGTGGGGCAGGGGGCAGGGTTTCTAAGGCAGTGAGTGATGAAATGATTGCAGAAAGGATCAGGGAGGATCCCAACTGAAGAGAACTTTGGGGATGTAAAAATTGGATCCAGTCTAGTAATGAGTGGTTGGATGAGTGAGGGTTCGTCTGGTAGGTTCAGAGATAAGTTGTATGAGGTTGAGGGCCTTGATCACATAGATACATAGATACATAGACAGTGTCGGCAGATAAGGGCCTATGGCCACCTAGTCTGCCCATTTGAGTTTGTAACTTCAGTTTATGGTTTCCAGAACTCTGTTGCCCCTACCCTGACCTCCAGAATTCCTTTATGCGTCTATCCCATGCATTATTAAATCCGTGATTGTTTCAGCCCCACCACTTCCTCAGGCAGGGTGTTTCACTTGTCCATCACCCATTCTGTGAAGAAATTCTTCCTCATATTTCCTCTACTGATGAGCTCCTACTCATCAAGCTGGCTCTCCTTCATCCTCTCCCCTCGTCTTCTGGTTGACTGATCTGATTTGAAGGCTAGCCAATTGAGATTAAAATCTCCTAAAACTAGGAGCTCTCCAGATGCAGTGGAGGAGATGAGGGTGGCTAGGCTAGAGACAATAGACACGGGATTAGCTTTAGAAGAGAAATAGCATACCCCAATGAAGGGGAGATGATGAAGGAGAACCAGCTTGATGTAGGAGCTCATGTTATGAGGGGCAATCTCTGGCAGAATGATGGAGGCATGTCGTGAATCGTGGAAATAAGCCGCTAACCCCTCCACCATGCTTACCCCAATCCTGGTCAAATAGAAAGTAGCCAGGGATCATTATCATCAAGTCTGGGACCTTGGCGGAGAGCCATGTCTCAGAGACATATAGGACATCAGGGGTACTTTGAGTTATCCAGGCCTTTATGTGATCTAACTTAGGTTGGAGACTTCAGCGTTTATGTGGTAGATGCTGCTAGCAGGGGAGGGAGGCAGCATAGGCTGGTTATCGGGTTCTGGGTTTGTTTTGATGTTTCCAGTGAGGAGAAGAAGTAAGAGGCAGGTGCAAGGTATCTGGGGAGGTGTTTCTTCCTGAGAAGGCCTGAGGGGTGGGACCTCAGTTTTAGGGTATGGAGGGGTAGCCTGCTGCAGGAAGAGAGGGAGCAAGGAGGGGAGGGACTGGGAGCTGAGGGAGAAGGGAAGAGTGGGGAGCAATGGGGAGAGTGTCACAGACAACAGAGTGAAGTGTAGTCTATGGGGAGATGAGGAGGGGGCGACAGAGATCTGAGGTGGGACTAGGGCCAAAAGAGTGAGCAGAAGGAGAGGTGAGAGTTTTGAGATGAACAGCAGCATGATCACAAGGCTGAAGGATTAGAGATGTTATTTAGAGGGCAGATTATACTGGGGTGGGGTAGGGGCAACTGTTTTTTATAGTCAGCTTAGCGGGCAACTAAGAGCAATATGTATCCGCAAGACCCTACTAGATCCTAAGGGGTGGGCTGAGAGAGGCTGTGGAGGTGGCAAAGTCCAGGTAGAGATACAGTGGGAGGAGACTGAGAAGATAAGGAGTTCAGACAAGGTAACATTGTTACCCCTGAGGTGGTCAAGAGGTTAGGGGTCACCACCTCTGGTGTAGAAGGTCAAGGGTTCAAAATCCAGACCGAAATACAGGGTAGGTGGTTGGGGTTTCGCTAGAGGTGGGCAGAGATGGAGGGAGGAGTCTAGGAAAGAAGCACTATACAGCACAGATGGAGTTAATTATACTAGAGGTCTAGGAAGAGAGTGTCAGGCACAACAGTGACTCCTAGTGGCTGTATAATATAAACTGATATAGGAAAACTTAGGAATTGTTTCAGGCGCCGTGATCACGTGTCTGATCAAGTGACATAGGCTACCTATAAAGGTAGAGCCATGCAGCAGCGGTGGTTGGTTGGCTGGGGGTGGCGATGGTTTTAAAACAGGTCCTCTGTGTGTACCTGTGTAGCTGGGCTGTCAGAGCTCTCCTGTGAGCTCAATGGGAGGGTCTGAGTGGGGAAGCAACCTGTGTAGCTCAGCAGGGAGGGTCTGAGTGGGAAGCAGCCTGTGTAGCTCAATGGGAGGGTCTGAGTGAGGAAGCAGCCTGTGTAGCCGGGCTGCTGGAGCTCTCCTTTGAACTCAGTGGGAGGGTCTACAGTCACCTTTCTTATCAAAGTCAATGGAGAGATTTCCATTTGGCCAATGATTACTTATTGAATTTTGTAATAGGAGAAAGTTTAATTCAAACAGTTTCAAACTGGACAACATAATGGGTAGTCAGGGCAGAATACGGAAACGCACTCCATACACCGTATACCGCCCTCACTGCTCATCGATAATGACTGAATTCATGGAGCTTTAGTGACTGATATGCCCAGGTACTTCATTTGTATCCCACCCAATGAGTACAAACTGATGTATTGTATGTTACTTCCATATAACCTATGTTGAGTCATTTCAGCTCCTGTCTGTTCACTTTGCACCTGGAAGCTAGCCCGTGCTGCTCGATTAATTGGGCAGTTATCTTTAATCACAGTGATGGTAGACAATGGATAAAATAATGAAATCTGCAAACAGGTGAATTGTTTTGCATTTTGTTACCAACTTTAGTCCCTTTTAATATCTGGATGGCTGCAAATGTCTATAGCTAGGGGCTCAAGAGGCAGTGCAAAGATCACAGGCAGCAGAGGCAGCCTTGCCCAGTGCCTCTTTATTAATTAATGAATAAACGGAGAACAGCTCCTGCTTGTCCTAACATGAGCAGTGTAATTGGTATACATATTATATGGCCTATCCAGTTTCTTACATTAGTCCCAAATCTAGAGATCTTAAACCACTTCTCTAATAAAGTCCCACTCAATTCCATTCAATGCTTCATTGGGTCTTGAGGCTCTTTGGCAGCACCAAACATTGATCCACAGGGTTGCAAGGATGGGGGTAGGGTTGCAGCAGTTGTGTGCTATCAGGGATGGGTCTGCATTTTTAATTATTTCTCTGACACTGGGGTGGGCTCCCAGTGTGAGAATTTAATCTGGGATAGTGTGTCACGTGGTATGTTCTCCCAGGGGTTGGATTACTTTTTATTTTGACACTGAAGTGAGTTCCAGGTGTCTGACTCAAGTTCTGGAGGGCAACAGCATGACTACAGAGACAGGATCCTGGAGGCCTCATTTCTTTAATAGTGCTGACACTGGAGATGAGCTCTGTGCCACCTGTTTTACATGTGACCACTGTTTCATCTGATGTGTGAAAACATTTTATGAAACATTCCTGAAGAAAAAGCATTCTGGACATATGCAGCCATAGTAATTCAAACAAAGATAATGTTAACATTTTTAACTATTTTGTTCCCAAAACAACAAAAGAGATACCTTTAAAACACATCTAACTAACCTGAGAATCTGTGGTTTCAGATCTGTCACTGTTGAGTTATTACTTGTCATAACAAGCATTTGTCAATGCCGAACGTTCGCTTGCAGGTATTTGCAGTGGTATTTGGCACTTGGACATGGCTTAAAAAAATCAGTGACAAAAGTACAAGCATTTGTCAATGCCGAATGTTGCTTGCTTCTATGCGCTGTTTAGGTATTTGGAAGTCATTGGAGTGCAAATATTGAAAATCGCAGAAACTTACGTTGAAATGCGGCATAGGAAACTGCCAGCGCAACACACGCTTTATAAAACAGTCATTTTGTGAATTTTTTTTCATTGAAATTTTCAACATAGCCATTTTAAGAGCTCTGCTCATGAACAGTGTCACTGTGATTTTCTTAATGTGTCTCATACATTGAGTTCAAGACAACCGACCGCGCCATTGTGCGCTACATGGCTGAAACACATTTGGGCAGGATGTGAAAAATGACAGCTGTGCAGCTCATAAGGAGGTGTGGTAAAATGGCAATGTTGAAAATCTGGAGTGAAAATATTGAAAATTCGTGAACTTACGAGTCTGGCGAGAACTGCACAACGACGCTCAGAAGAATAGTAATTTTTGACGACTAATTTTCAACATGGTTTTGGGATTCTCATGAATGATGTCATGGTCATGGCATTATTCAGGCCCAAGAGTGATTTCATGCAGTGACTGCACAGTGACTTGCGAAATCACTCTTTGGCCTGAATAATGCCATGACAGTGACATCATTCATGAGAAGGGGTCCCAAAACCCCATGTTGAAAATTTGCACATATTCCAAAAATGCCTGAGATATGCACAGAAGTTGAAAACCCCTATCTAGCCCATTATACAGCTTACCGCATTTCCTCAGTTCTGCGGTCGGGTTTTGAAGAGTGCAGACATGTTCCCGTCCATCGATGATCATCGCGCCAAGCCTGGAGGTATGGGGTGAGGGGGTGGGGAGGTAGGTGCGAGTGGGTGGGTGCGGGTTGTGGGAGGGGTGGGAGATCAGTGGAACGCTTTTTAATTTACAGGGTTTATTTTTTACAATTGACGACTGGGACATTTGCCATGCTGGGGTGGGCTCCCAGCATGGCAGAAAGACTGAGCTGGGGGCGTGGAGCCGATGGGGATTGGGCACCCCGTCAGCAATTCCAGGGACGCTTGCCACGCTTTGGGTGGGCTCCCCAGCATGGCAGCAAAGATTTGGGCGGCATGATGTGGTGTTGTGGTATGACAGCCGTGGTTTTCGAAGAGAAGACCACTGCTGTCAGCACAGCACCGCATCCAATTGGTGCAGGATTGCCATGCCTGCTCAATGGAGCAGGAGATTGCAGGAGGGCACACCTCCAAAGTGTCCCATTCTCCCAAGACATTCCTTGAGCATGCGGCAAGCTAACATAAAAGGGTCTCAGAAATGCTGCAATCTGATTGGCTTTTCGATTCCAACAGCCTTACATTAACTCGTTACACTATCATGTACAGCTTTAGCACCATGGCACATGAATCCTTCATGTCAGCATTCCATCCTCTAGCACTACTGAATGACTGGAATGCTGCATTCTAATTCTGAACCAGCATTCTTAAACTGTTGGTAGAAGAACTATTTTATTAAAAATCTCCTCTAAGTGAGTAAAAACATTCAATAAGTATACTTTTAACACTTTTCTTTCTGAATATGTTTTATAATAGCAATAAGATACTCTCAAGAGTTAGATTAACAGTCAATCACCCCTAGGGCAATATGGCAGTTGGCTGCACTTGTGCCACATTACACCCTTGGGGATTAACAGACTGTTAATCTAACCCCTGGCCATGCCTTATCATCAAAGAAAGTCCTGAAAGTTAATACTTTTGTTGATTTTGACCCCAATGAAAGAATCCCAGGATGCCCTCTGTCCATTAGGGAGCTATAGTAGTGGAGGTCTAGCAGCAGAGGTCACAGTCCATCGACAAAGCAAACAATAACAAAATGAGACATGAATCAATCTCTCTTTTGTATTTGTGGATCTTGTTTTCATTCAAATGGACACCTTTGACCATGTCATTTCATAACAATGACACTTAGTCATGAAAGGTGGTCCTAAAACAAGTAGCATGTAATGACATGATGTCATTATTCAGAGTGGCACTCCAATAGTTTCATGAAGATACCATGATACTCTCAGTCCAAGATAGTGGTTCAGACCTATTACTATTTATCATGCCTTACTTTTGGTTATGTGACCTCCAAAGAGTTGAAACATTCCAGTGATAATCCAGAGTTGATGTTTGACGTGACTCCTGTTGCTCTTGCTTTAAACAACTTAACCAAATTTCACCAAATGTGTGGGGAGTGGACAAGATCCTGCCACAAAGGGTGTATACTCCAATTGACAGGTTAAATGACCTAGCTAGGCATGGGATCAGTGCAGTGCAGGATGAAATTGTGGAGTTGGGGAGGGCCTCAGACAGATAGCAAGCATGGTTTCCTTCTCAGAGGTGCTGCCAGTCCATGGCAGGGGTGAGGCTTGGGTACTACACACCATGCAGTTTAATTAATGGTTGCAAAACTGGTGGAGCACAGGCTTTGGCTTCATTAAGGACTGGGGGTACACCTGGAGAGATAGAGGTTTATACTGGCATCATGGTCTGCATCTGTTCATGAAGGGAACCAAGATCCTAAGTGACAGGTTTAAATGCTTCCTTGGCAAGCTTTTAAACTAGCCATGGGGGCAGGAAATTTCAAGCCTCCCCCACAAAACATGATGGGTAGTAAGGTAAACACTGAGGTACAGTGCTCAACAGAGGGCAGGACAGGGGTAAATGGAAAACAGACAAGGGCAAAAGAGCAGGCATGGGGCAAAAAGGTTAAAGCTAACATTAAATGGAGGGCAATGAGTACCAATGCCCGTAGTCTGGGAAACAAGCTTCCTGAGCTAGTAGCCTTGATGGAAGATGAACACTTGGATATGGTGGCAGTCACAGAAACATGGTACACAGGGAACCATGACTGGGATGTCTACATATCGGGTACACAGTCTACAGAAGGGACAGGGATGGGAAAAGAGGGGTGGAGTAGCTCTATACATAAGGAAGAGATCAAAGCTACAGAACTAAAAAGTAAAGGGAGGACAAGAGGCACTCTGGGTCACCTTGGAGACAGGGAGGGCATCACAATCCGCACAGGTGTTATATACAGACCCCCATCTCAAGGGAGGAAATGGACAAGAAATGATAGAGGACATTCTCAAAATGGCTGAAAAGGGGAGATACTGTTGATGGGGGACCTGAATATGCCAGATGTTAACTGGATGACATGTACTGCAGCCACATCCAAGAGCAGGGTCATTCTCGATGCCCTGCAGGGCAGGCCTTAGACAGCTAGTGTTGGAACCCACTGGGAGGAAGCAATACTAGACCTGGTACTCTCAAATGGAGAGAGGATCACAAATTTAGAAGTCATTAGACATCTGAGAACAAGCGACCACTGCACAGTGTACTTCACAATAAGCACAACTATGGAGACAAGCCATACAAAAACAAGCATACTGGACTTTAGAAGGGCTGACTTTGGCAAAATGGATGAATACCTGAGGAATACAATAGCAAATGGCCAAAAGGAGGGTGGAAGAACAATGGAGAAAAATCAAAACTGCCATCATAGAGGCAACAAGCCTTTGTGTGAAACAGATAAATAAAACAAAACGGAGTAAAAACCACTGTGGTTCTCAAAGAGGGCAGGGAAGGTTAAGGAGAAAAAGGCTGCATTCAAAAAGTATAAGGCATCACAGAAGGAGCACCACCGGGAACTGTATAAATTAAAGCAGAAAGAAGTGAGGAAGGCAATCAGAATAGCAAAAGCCCAAACTGAGGAAAAATAGCCAAGTCAGTCAAGAAGGGGGATAAAACCTTTATAGGTAGATTAGGAGCATAGAAAGGTTAAGGGAGGAATAGTGAAGATTAATAGGGAGAGGAGAGGTAGGCAGAGGGAGACAGTGAAAAGGCAGAGATACTGAATGAATACTTTTGCTCAGTATTCACAAAGAAGATGAGGAGGAGTTACCTAAACCAGACAATAGAAGCACTCTGGGTAGGGGTTGTCATCGGTCCATTTACAGAAGAAAGAGTCCTGAAAGAACTCCTAAAACTTAAGGTGGACAAAGCAATGGGGCCTGATGATTCACCCCAGAATCGTAAAAGAACTAAGGAGGACCTAGTGACACCACTGACCATACTTTTAACAAATCATGGAAGGATGGGGTAACCTGAGGACTGGAGGAGGGCACATGTGATTCCCTTCACAAAAGTGGGAGCAAGGCAGAAGCAGGAAACTATAGACCTGTAAGTTTGACCTCAGTGGTAGTGAAAATGATGGAATCACTTCTGAAAGAAAGAATTGTTGAATACCTAGAGGCCAGCGGGGACGGGACTCAAAGCAGCATGGATTTACAGCAAGAAGGTCATGTCAGATGAATCTAATAGATTTCTTTGACTGGGTGACCAAAGTAATAGACCAGGAGGGGCTGTGGATATGGCCTACCTAGACTTTAGCAAGGCATTTGACACAGTCTCACACAAAAGATTAATAATCAAGTTAGCCAGCCTGGGAGGGTCCCAGGGTGGTAGCCTGGGTTACAAACTGGCTGCACAACGAGACACAGAAGGTAATAGTGAGTGGAACACATTCCAAGAAAGGAGGGTCACTAGTGGAGTACATCAGGCTTAGTACTGGGTCCAGTCCTCTTTAACATCTTTATAGGTGACATTGCAGAGGGTCTGAGGAAAAGGTATGCCTCTTGCAGATGATACAAGATCTGTAACAGAGTTGATACACAAGGGGGGTAAAAGGATGAGAAGGGACTTGGCAAGGTTGGAGGAATGGTCAGACATATGGCAACTTAGATTCAATGCAAAGAAGTGCAAGTAATGCACCTGGGAAACAAAAACCCAGGAGAAGAGTACACAATAGCAGGGAGGTACTAACAACAACAAAATGGAACGGGACTTGGGGCAGTCATATCAGATGATCTAAAGGTGGGTAAGCAATGTGAGAAGTCAGTAAGGAGAGCCAGGGGATACTGGGATGCATAGGAAGGGCATCACAAGTAGAAAATGGAAGTGGTTATCCCTCTGTACAGACAGTTGGTGAGACCCCATCTGGAGTACTGTGTGTAGTTTTGGAGACTTCGTCACGCAAGGACATAGACAGGATGGAAGCAGTCCAGAGCACGGCAACTAAAATGGTGCAGGGTCTGCATCAGAAATCATATGAAGAGAGACTGAGAGAGCTTAATATGTATACTCTTAATGAAAGGAGGGACAGGGGACATGATAGAAATGTTCAAGTACCTCAAGGGAATCAACAAAGTCCAGGAGGGTAGCATCTTTCAGAAAAGAGATGTGTAAGAACAAGGAGGCACAATTTAAAGATAGAGGTAGGGCGTGCTCAGGGTAATGTGAGAAATCTTTTTCACGGAGAGAGTGATGATGCATGGAACTGCCTTCCTGGGAGAGGTTGTTGGGGCTAAAACAGTGGGGAATTCAAACATGCATGGGACAGACACAAGGCAATTGTAGTGGGGGTGGCAGGAAGTAGTCTGTTGGTTAACTAGAATCTGCAGCTTATCCAGTAGGTAGGGAAATGGGTAGACTGGGTGGGCCAAGTGATCCTTATCTGCTGTCAAAGTCTACGCTTCCATGTTTCTACGTAAAGAAGGCCCAATTAAAATCAGACAAGTGTCACAATTTAGAATTGAAGAGCTAGTGTACTGCTTGATATATTAAGTTTTAAAAGTAGTCCACTGTAACATTTGTGTCTGAGGACCTTTTCTTTTCCTATTTGCTCATTTTAGATTTTCTACCTGACAGTAGTGGAACAAAACTTTGCCTGGAAGCTGCCATAACTTATTCTGTTCCTCTTCAAACATCATCAGCACTGGCTTCACAGACTGTGCCATCGCAACTTCTCAAGAAGAGTCAATCACCTGCTGTCAGAATACTCACTCCTTTTTGTTATTCTGTTTATCCCTCTCTGGTCGCCCCCATCTGCTGGCCACTCCAGACCTATTAATCCAACTTCCACTGAGACTTACTGCCAGCCTTCTTCCCCAGGGCTTACTCCCTGGTAGGGTTGACAGGTTTCCCAAACCTGTTGTAGACACAGATCCAGTTCAGGCTGGTGGGCCCAGCTGGTTGGCCGCAGTAACTGTGAGTGCCCACTGCCATCCTGCCACTGGCATTTTCCTTGTTCTGTGTCCCCGAAGGTGTGACATGCACTGATGTCGGGAAGCATGCCCCACATTCCTTTGCAATATGCATCGACATCTGCCACATACCCTTGATGCTCAGACACAGCCTGCCTTTCCCCAGCTTCTACAAGGGACCATGTGGGCGCTGGCCTCCACCCACCTCTACACAGAGGAGGAGGAGGAGGAGAGCAATCCTTTGGATGCTCAATCCTCTTCCCCAGCCAGCCCTCCGACACGCTGAGTTCTCTTGAACGGGTCATTGGTGTCATAAGTGGTAGTACTAAGGCTGCACTAGCGGGCCAGGCAGAATAGTCACCTTTGATGTCACAGTGAGAAAGGTCACAATGCTGATAAGCAATGAAGAGGAATAGAACTAGATATTTCAGTTGTCAGCTAAAGCATTGCTCATCACATCACATTTAATACTATCAGATACAAAACTTTTCCATTGAGCAAAGGAAAGGAAAAATACTTCAAAAAGCATAAACTGACTTCTTCTAAAATTAATAACAATTGCTGTTTGCTATTTTTGGGGCTACTAGCTCTTTAAATTGCCTATTCAACCTTAACTATAGTGACATGGCATCACATCAAGCATGGAAGCTTGATGAGACACATGATTGCTCTATCTTTCTTTCTCCTTCAACTCTAACCTTTGCCTTTACTTTGTCCCAGCCCGCGTGAATCCTTTGACTGTCTTCTAGTTGACAGGCTCTGCTGGCAGCTCATTCCCATTGACACCACACTCTGTAAGAAGTGTTTCCTGACCTCCTTCTTGAACCCCATCACTTTGTAAGTGTCGCCCTTGTGTTCTTATTCTTACTCAAGCTAAAGAACTTCTCGAGATCCACCTTATTTATACCCTTAAGATATTTAAAGGTTTTAATATTTGAAGATTTTAATCATATCCTCCCCTCCCTACTGCCTTCTAGCAAGTGCATAGTAAAGTTCCTTAGCCTGCCCTCATGCAGGTTGTCCAGCTGACCCTGAATCATTTTTGTAGCCCTTGTCTGTACTGCCTCGAGCTGGCTAATGTCCTTCCTCAGGTGGGGACTATGATACTGCACACAGTACTCCAGGTGTGGCCACACAATGGATCTGTACAGTGACAGAAACACCTGTTTTCTGCTTTCAAACCCTGTAGCTATCACCCCAGGATCCTGCAAGACTTGGTTACTGCCTTTCTGCACTACCTAAACTGCTTTAGGTTGCTGGTTTAGCTATCCCCACATCCTTCTCCTCCTCAGATATCATGGCCTTCACCCCACCCTCAGCATCTGTTTAGCTCACCAGTTCTTGTGGCCAATATGCACGACTTTACGCTGCTTCTGAACTGGACCTAAGTTGCCAGATACCAGACTACATTTCTAACTTCATGAGGTCATCCCTAAGGTCCCTATCACCCTCCTCAGTGTCCACCCTCCCACGCAGTTTGGTGATGTTAGCAAAAAGGATCTTGCCTCTAGTGCCATCCCTATTTCACTGATGAACACATTAATAAACAGGTTCAAGCAATGCCCTGTGGGACCTTCTGTAACCTCAATGAATCCTGAGAGCTTCCCACTACCACCAGCTGTTGGATCCTTCCACTGAGCCAGTTTGCCTACCACCTGGTCAGTTTGTTTCCTGCCTTAAGTCCTCCAACTTTTTAATTAATCTCTTGTAGGGAACTGAATCGAAGGCTTTACTGAAGTTTAATTACAATATGTCTACTACCTGCCCCTTATCAGCAGCCTTTGTCACCCAGTCAAATAAACTGACTGCTAGTCTGGCACAGTCTCCCTGCTATGATTCCATGCTGTCTCCTGTCCTGAAGTTAACTTATCTCAAGAACTTCAACCAACCATTCTTTCAGGATGGCTTAGATCACTTTACCCACTATAAATGTCAAACCGACAGGCCTGTAGTTCCTGGCTCTTTTGCAGCAGTACCACATATGCAGTCCTCCACTCTTGTGGCACTACCAGTGTATCTAGTGAACCATTAAATAGATCCACATGTGGGTCTGCAAGGTCTGCTAGCAGCTCACTCAGCACCCTGGGTACATGCCATCAAGTCCTGGGGACTTGTCCATATTTAAGGACTTGAGCCCTTTCCTGACACGGCCTACCGTGATCCTCCCAGGTGGTGAGAGGACCCTGGGTCCAAAACTTTTATTTGTTTGTTTTAATTCTTTTGCTTATTTTACAGCTTGGGTTTTCTCCTAACAGGAGAAAGACTGATAATATTTTCCCCAGTTGTGAGAGAATGGGGAGTTTATCTTTTTCTTTTTGTTTAGTATTGTATATTTTATGTTGTTTTGGCAGTGAGAGTGCCATTGTATTCTCTTTCCCGGTAGTGAGAGGACTGGGAGGAGGGATTATACAGAAATTTATTATTTGTTCTGTTTTATTTATATGTTATTGAAACTGTATAGTTAATTTAGTTTGAATCTTTGGTTTATTTTGTGTTTTATTTTAGTTAAGCGGCGTCATGTGCTGGTCTTTATCTCACACGGTGTACTATTCATCCTCCTCTCTTGGCCCTCCACCCTTTTTACTCCTCCCTGCAATTTGATGTTTATCGGTGGTGTAGAGCATTGAAGATTGCTCGTGGGAGAGTGAGGGGGCGGTGTGTGAACAGGGAGGATGAACGAGCTGGGCCATCGTGTCGGGTTATTAAGTCCAGAAGGCACCCTGGGCGAAATGGAATCCTGATCAGGATTCGCCCTGTCTAGTATCCATACCCAAGGGCACTACTGATTTCAGTAGGCAGACAGGCCTGACAATCTCTGAGGTTTGTCCAACTCGGGCGGTGTTATGCAATGCCAGGTCTGTTAGGAATAAGACTGCTATTATTGCCAACCTTGTTGGTTCAGTTGACCTGGCTTGCATTATCGATACCTGGCTGGATGAAAATTCTGGCCCTAGTAGAGGCCATGACTCTGGCCGGGTACTCAGCAATACACCGCAAAGATTGGACTGCAAGGGAGGGGATTGCAGTCTGTTTTAAGACTGAATTGGGTCTCACAGTGTGGTAGTAGGGAAGCTGAGTCCTTTGAATGTTCGGTTGTAGCAGGTGTAGGCATTCCGAATCGTTCTCATTTACTGTCCACCCAGTGATGGAAAGCGCTTCTTACAGGAAGTAGCAGACTTCCTTGTCGACATGTGTCGTTTAGTGGCGCCCAGATTGATGGTGCTGGGTGACTTCAACACCTGGGTCGACGATGAACTCTCACAATTTGGTGATCACTTGCTCCAATTAATGTCTTCTTTGGGCCTTACACAGGTAGTTTCCACTGCTACACATAAATCTGGGCACTCTCTGGACTTAGTTTTCCTTCTAGGGATTGATGCATCCGGCGTGGGGTGGAACCAGTCACTTGGTCAGCCACTACACGTGAGGTTCAATTTTGCACCCCCAGAGGCATCCCCTGTGGAGATGGTCAGGTACCGCCCATTACAGAATGTTACTTCACAAGGCCTAGCTGCGGTCTGTGACCTTTCATCCCTCGTGTTGGTGAGCAGTAATCCAGAGGCACTGGTGTTGGCCTATAATAAGGCCATCACGGTTGCTCTGGATTTTATTGCTCATGTTAAGTGACGCCCTTTTCACTGCACCCAGGGCCCGTTGGTTTGATGGGACTCTGAGGAGATCCGGAGAAAAGGGTGAAGGTTAGAGTGTTGTTGGCATAGATCAGCCTTGATGCCAACTGCCTTAGATTGATAGAACATTATGCTAGCTACCAATCTGCAATCACCCGTAAGAAGGCAGAGTTCCTGTCCAGGGAGATTTCAGTTGCTCAGAATCGACTGGCTCAGCTGTTCCGAACCTTAGATAGACTGCAACCCAGCCTGTCTGCAAGTTCGAGAGCGCTTTTCATAAGTAAGTGCGATGGGCTCACTCGTTACTTTGCAACTAAGGTGGCTGACATCAGGGCTGATCTGTGTTTGACAACCTCTAAGGGTGATGTTGTGGGAGCGTGTGAGAACACAGTGCCTCGTTTCTCTTGGAGTTCTTTTTATCGACCTGAGTTCGTGGATATTATGAGGCTTATCCATAGTGTGCGCCCTACTAGCTGCAGCTTGGATCCTGGACCGACTACCCTAATCTTGGGTTGTATTGATATCATCGGTCCAGTTTTGGTGCAAATAGTCTGGTGCTCCTTGGAGTCAGGTGAGTTCCTAGCTCCCTGAAGAGGCAGTGGTGACACCTCTCTTGAAGAAAGCTTCTTTAGACCCAGACTGTTTTCAAGCTACAGACCTATCTCTAACCTTCCCTTTATTGGGAAGGTTATTGTAAAGGTTGTAGCTGCTCAATGGATGACCATTTAACCATCCATAGTATCTCGAGTCCTTCCAGTCTGGTTTCCGTAAAAGACATAGTACCGAGACTGCGCTGGTCCGGGTGTAATGATCTTCTGAGGCGAGGGATCAAAGAGACATTCCATCCTGGTTCTCCTTGATCTCTCCTCAGCATTTGACACTGTGGATCATGTGGTGTTGTTAGCACACCTGAGGCAAATCTGCAGAATGTCGGGAACCGTTTGCAATGGTTCACTTCATTCCTTACTGGGAGATCACAGAGTTGTGTCAGGGATTTTTCCTCGGCCCAGTCTCTTTGTTGTGTGGAGTGCCTCAGGGTTCTGTGCTGTCACCCATGTTGTTGCAGTGTATGTCTGCCCTCAGAAACATTATAAGATGGTATGGGCTGAGGTTTCACTGCTATGCAGATGATACCCAGCTATACCTGTCTTTTCACACGACCAGGATGGAACTCTCTCGATGTTTAACAACTGTCTGGGAAATCAAGACTGGATGGATTCTAGTTGGTTAAAATTGAACTCGGAGAAGACTGAGGTGTTGGTGGTGGACCGGGTGGTCAGATTGAGGGTCGTGTACTGTCGCGCCTTCTGGAATTTTTCTTGGTGGCATGTCATTGCCGGCCTCTGAGCAGGTGTGTAACCTTGGGGTGATTTTGGTAACAAGCTGACTTTACAATCTCAGGTGTCAGCTGTAGTCAGCACTTCTTTTACCATCTTAGGAATATTGCCAGGGTTAGGCACCTTGTTCCATCTGACTCCTTGCCAGCGTTGGTCACGCCTTTGTGTCCTCGGCGCCTGGACTACTGCAGCGCCCTTTACTTTGGGCTTTCTGGGGTTGAAATCTGCCGCCTGCAGCTGGTGCAGAACGCTGCAGCCTGAGTTTTGACTGGGGCGAATAGGTCCTATCACATTAACCCAGTGCTGCTCGAACTGCACTGGCTGCCTGTTCGATGGTGGATCACCTTTAAAGTCATTTTATTGACTTTTAAAGCCCTTCATGATCAGGTCCGTCCTATCTCGTTCATTATTGCCCTGGCAATCACTCCGCTCAGCTGACATGGGGTTGCTGGAGATTCCAAGAGTGAGTTTAAAAACCTCAGGCAGCAGAGCATTCTCATGCTGCTCCACTCTTTGAATTCTCTACCACGCCGGTTACAGGAGTGCACCTCCGTGGAGATATTTAAAAAGAATTAAAAACTTTTTATGGAAAATGGCCTTTTGGAGGATTAAGTTAATTAGAATGTGATTGGATTTTATTGTAATTTATTAAGTTTTTATGATGTACAGTATTTATGATGTGTTTTATAAGTTTATGTTTGTATAGTTATTTGTATTTCTGTTATTAACCTGTTCAGCACTTTGATAATTCGAAAGGCACTATATAAATAAAATGATTATTATTATTATTATCCTGTCTTTCACCATAACCAACCTCTCCCTCCTCTTGCACATCTTCCTTTGCAATACTGATCCAGCTTTCTCTTTGGTAAAGACAGAGCAGTATTAATTTAATACCTCTGCCATATCCTTACTGCCCTCCACTCACCCCATCCACTTTAATTTAACTATGTCCTTCCTTGTAGCCCTTTTTCCCCACTGTAACTGAAGAAGACTGTGTCCTTTTCTTTGAACCCTTCAGCAATTTGCAATTCCTTCCTTGCCATAGCCTATCTGACCACCTTAGCAGCCTCTCTTGACTTTTCCAAATAGTCTTCCCTGTCAACCTCTATCTGGGGCTTCCTATGTATTCTATATGGGGTCCTCATTTCTTTTACTGCTTTGTCCACCTCTTTGTTAAACCAAATGGCCTCTGGGTTTTGGTTTCTGTCCCTACTTAAGGCAGGTTTCAAAACTGTCCTGATCCATTGTCCAATCACAGTCTACTTTTAGTCTATCTCCATGTCATCCCTAAGGTTAGCTATGCTCTCTTTTAGTATACAACTCATCCTGATGAAGTTGACCTTCCTAAATGTAACACTTTTTTCTCTGTGTTTAAGGATCTACTTCCCATATCTATGCAGAACCACATTGACAGGTGGACACTATGTCCAATTGGTTCCTCCACACTGATACCCTAACATTATCCCCATACATTAATACCAGATCCAAAATGCCTCCCTCTCTTATTGGTTCATTCACACCTTGAACCAGGAACCCCATCCTGAACTGTGTACAAGAACAACAGCCTCCTATTACTGGCAGCAATCAACACATTCCAGTCAATTTTGGGCAGGTTGCAGTCCCCACTATCACCACCTCACCCTTCCTGCTGCTTTTCTGATCATATCTCCCAGCTGTCTTTCCTTAACTTTCTCCTGATTAGGTGGCAGATATAAAACACTAGCCTTCTGCCCCGTATGCACCTGAGCCCACTAGACCCCTACTGCTATGTCTTTTCTTGCCGGCTGTGATGCCCTCCATGACATACAGTGCCATGCCCACTTTACACTTTTCCCTCTGCCTTCTACAGAGAGTGTATCCTGGAATGGAGAGACCCCCATCATGGTTTGGGGTGACACAGGTCTCAGTGACCACAGCCAGACCAACCTTCCCTCTGCCATCATAGCTTGGAGGTTATCCATTTGGTTTCCAAGACTTTTGGCACTGAAGGACACTACCCTCAACCAATCTTGTTTTATCCCTTCTTCCTTAATCTAAAGATTCATTCCTTCCCTGCCTGGCCACTTCCTTCACCCTTTCTCTTCTGCCCAACTCCTTTACTTTTCCTTTCCTTCAGTACCTTCAACTCCTTCCTTTATCTCTCTACTATCTAGCTATTTATTCATCTGGGAGGGCTGACAAACCCTCCTCCAGGAAACCTGGCTGCTGTTCAGTTCGGTGCTCCCCTTCAGCTTAAATTCAGACTAATGCTCATATAATCCCCAGTCTCTTACTCCCTCATGTTCTCCACCAATCCATAGCATAAGCTAAACAAAATGCCAGCAACCTTGAAAACTAGGATACGGTCCCTAACTGACCCTTTCAAAGTTGCTGAAACCCTGAATACGAAATTCACTGATCTGTTGACTACCTGGTAAGCTTCCCCACAAGAACACTTCTTATAGTCTTAACCTGCAGGCTACAGCTAGCTCCAGCGTGCCACCCTTTTACTTCAAGGCCGTCTCCCCCAAAAATCTGTAAACTACTCTGAGCCCTCCCCAACCAAGGCAATGCCAGCAGAGATGGTCTCTGGTTGAAGTTTCTAAATTAATGGTTAACATATAGCCACACCCCTGGCTACTATATTTAACCTATCTCTTACCCACCTCTGCTATACCCTACCTATGGAAGCTAGCCAGAGTGGTCCTCATATTCAAGTCTGGTGATCTAACACTCACTGACAACTGCTGCCTCACCTCTATCCTCTCTCACCTGAGCAAAGTCCTTGAAAGGTTGTTTTCCAGCAAGTCTCTGACCATGTGACCAACACAATCTTCTCTCACCAAAATCATGACTTCAGTAAAGACCATAGTACCACCACTGTCTTAGAATGCTTCACTGACAGTGTTTTAAGAGGCATGGACAAGGGCAACCTAATAGGAGCAGTCTTAGTGGATCTTGCCAAGGCCTTTGTTCTAGCAGATTGCAGTATCCTAATAGAAAAACTGCACTGCAATGGGTTCTCCATCACAACCACAGCCTGGTTTTTAAATTGCTTTGCAGGAGAACCCAGATGGTTTTGCAGAGCGGGCTCCACCTCCAACACACTGGGAGCCCAAACCAGTGTCCCCAGGGCTCAGTACTCAAGCTTATCCTCATCTTCCTGTCCAGTGACTCCTCCTCAAGGAAAGCATTAGGTGCAGGATGCTGCTGCATGCTGATGACCTTATTCTGTTCCACAATGCAAAGTTTCTGTCTGAAATATCTTCCATCTTCACAAAGAATTTTGGCACCACCCACCTATGGTTCCTGGCCAACAAACTCCTAGTCAACATAAAGAATAACAAAGCCATGCTGTTTGGGTCAAAACCAAAGCTAGCCAGGTGGACAACCGACACTAAACCCCTACACATTATGTCCCCAATGGCACTTCTCTTGAGCAGGTGACGGTCTTCAAATACCCCACCTCTAGCTTTTATATTCTCTCTCTTTTTCTCCCCAGCCTTCATTAACTCCCTTCTAGTTCTCATTTCTCTTTCCTTTCTCCTCCTTGCCCATACTAACTCTTCTATCCTTCCCCACCATCCTGTTACCCCTACTTACATGTCCCATCCTTCTCCCCTCCCTCCATTACCACCTACTCCTCTCTTTCACCACCTACCTTATCCCTCCAATCCCTCACCCCTCGGTTCTTGCCTGTCCCCTACTACCTTACCCTCTCACCAACTACCTCTGGCCCTATCATGCACTTGTTAGATCACCTGGCACAAAGCCTTTGGCAGCTCATGCATTCTGTAATCTTTTACCTGTTACTAATTCTTTTGTCTTATCTTAACAAAGTCACTGGCAACGTATGTACTGTAATTGTATTAACTGTTATCTACCTGCCTGTTCTTGTCTATTCTTGTCCATTGTCCAAGACACGAACCTTTGTAAAAGAGCACTGTTTGTTCAAAGTGTTATCCAAAATTGTCATAAATCAATAAATCAATAAATCAATCAATAAATCCTAGATGAGGAAGCAGGGACAGCAGCATGAAGGTGTAAGCCAAAGACAGAGAGAGAGAGGATAGTCAAGGGGTAACAAAATGAGATAAGCATTTTTTGGTATGTAACTGAAAAAGGAAAACCTGGGAGAGGGATTGCAAAGATTAAAAGGAAGGAGGACTATGTGGAGGAACAAGAAAATGCAAGCATCCTAAACAAATACTTTTGTTCAGTTTTCCTAGAGGAAAGAGATGCAGAGGGCCACAAAAATGTAACAGGAGCACTGGAGGAGTGGGTGGACATTAGCCTGTTTTTGGAGGAGAGAGTCCTGAAGGGACTTGCAAATCTGAAAGTGGACAAAGCAATGGGGCTAGACATGGGTATTGAGGGAGCTGAGGAGGTGCTAACTGCACCTCTGATGGTTCTATTTAACAGCTCTTTGGAAATAGGAGTGGTCCCGGAGGACTGGAGGAGGGCAGATGTAGTTCCACTTCACAAAAGTGGTAACGGGAAGAGGCTGGTAATTACTACTGGTCCTCTGTTTACACACAAACTTCATCCTGTCTGTCACACTCAAAATGTACAACATCTGTATCTTTGACTTGATGGTCCCTTACACCATGCATTACTGCTCCCTCTACCAGGTTCATGGCTGGCTACCCCAACAAGCCTGCTGTTAATAACTCCTAGGCTGCCTCATTGACAAAACCATCCAAGAAAACAGCAATACCCCATCCACCTAATCAAGACTAAACCTCGCCCCCTTGGTCTCTGGTCCCCTCAGCCTTCTCCTACAATCTCACAAGTTGCCACATGTATGGGCCAAGGCCTTCTCTGTGAACATGCCAAGTCGCTGGAAGGCCTACTACCTCCCCATGGGCCCTAGGATCATGCTCCCTATTCAAATTACAATGGAAGGTTTCCCTTTGTGCCAGACCTACCTGCCTCTCCCTTCCCTGACACTCAATCATTGTTCTGTTGTTTCGTTTCCAGACAAGCAAACTGTTCTTAGTCTCATATCAGAGATATTGTGCTGCTATAAGGACTCTGTAAATTGTTTACTTTATTCTATTTATTCACCAGAATGCTGCCTCATGGCATAACTTTTATTTCACCTGTACTAGAGCAAATGTTTGTATCTTGAATTATAAGCGTACCTATATTTTGCTTCTTGTCACTCATGTACTTTTATTACCCTTGTTTATACTATCTTTGTGGCCCAGGTACTATCTTTATGGCCCACGTCATGCCTGACAATGGTTGCTGGGATCAGTGTGCCAACCTGGACAACAAATAAAAATAAATGACCAAAGTCCTCCTCCTGTACCGATCCTGCAGCCGGTTACTGAATTCCTCTATTCTGCATTTTCTCACTGTACTAGCTCTAGGAATTGGCAGCATTTCTGAGAAGGCCACTAATTTAGCTTCTCCCTATAAATCTGCCTTACAATCTTGAATCTTTCTTGTACCACCCCAACCTCACATCCAGTTAGGTCGTTAGTCCTTGTTAGAGTTCCATTTTTCCCCTGCCCCTGTGAACTATCTAGGGTACCCTTGTCCCTTCCCCAATCTGTGTCTGAAACAATTCCTAACTGGTACCATCATGTGCAGACCCACCCCACCCTTCCTGCTGAACCTTCTGCCCATGATCCGCCATCCATAGAAACATAGAAACATAGACTTTGACGGCAGATAAGGACCGCTAGGCCCATCTAGTCTGCCCATTTCCTACCTACAGGATAGGCCGCAGATCCTAGTTAACCAACAGCCTTTATCTTCCTGCCCCCACAAGAATTGCCTTGTGTCTGTCCCATTCTTGAATTCTCCCACAGTTTTAGACCCCACAATTTCCTCAGGAAGGCTGTTCCATGCATCCACTACCCTCTCTGTGAAATAATACTTCCTCACATTGCCCCTGAACCGCCCTCCTTCTATCTTTAAATTGTGTCCCCTTGTTCTTGCAAGTCTCTTTTCTGAAAGATGCTACCCTCTTGGACTTTGTTGATTCCTTGAGGTACTGAAAGTTTCTATCATGTCCCCCTCTCCCTTCTTTCCTCAAGGGTATATATATTAAGCTCCTTTAGTCTCTCCTCATACAGCTTCTCTTGCAGACCCTGCACCATTTAAGTTGCCCTCCTCTGGACTGCCTGTATCCTGTCTATCTTCTTGCGGAGATGGGGTCTCCAGAACTGGACACAGTATTCCAGATGGGGTCTCACCAACTGTCTGTACAGAGGGATAACAACTTCCTGTTTTCTGCTGCTGATGCCTCTCCTACACATCCCAGTATACCCCGGCCCTCCCTACTGCCTTCTCACATTGCTTGCTAACCTTAAGGTCATCTGATATGATTACCCCAGGTCCCTTTCCTGTTTTGTTGTCGTTACTACCTCCCCACCCATTGTGTATTCTTCCCTGGGTTCTTGTTTCCCAGGTGCATTATTTTGCACTTTTTGCATTGAATTCTATTTGCCATACGTCTGACCATTCCTCCAACCTTGCCAAGTCCCTTTTCATCCTTTCCACGCCTCCTTGTGTATCAACCCTGTTGCAGATCTTTGTGTCATCTGCAAAAGGCATACTTTTCCTTCCAGTCCTCTGCAATGTCACTGATGAAGACATTAAAAGGACTGGACCCAATACTGAACCCGCGGTACCCCACTAGTAACCGCCCTTTCTTCAAGTGGACTCCATTTACAATTACCTTCTGTGTCCTGTTGTCCAGCCAATGTTTTACCCAGGCTACCACCCTGGGACCCACTCCCAGGCTGGTTAATTTGACTATCAATCTTTTGTGTGGGACTGTGTCAAATGCCTTGCTAAGGTCTAGGTAGGCCATGTCTACAGCCCCTCCTGGTCTACTACTTTGGTCACCCAGTCAAAGAAATCTATTAGATTCGTCTGACATGACCTTCCACTGTGAACCCATGCTGCCTTGGATCCTGTGCTCCACTGACCTCTAGGTACTCAACTATTCTTTCCTTCAGAGTGACTCCATCCTTTCCCTACCACAGAGGTCAGACTGACAGGTCTGTAGTTTCCTGCCTCTGTCTTGGTCCCACTTTTGTGAAGGGAATCACATCCGCCTTCCTCCAGTCCTCAGGTACCACACCATACTCCCATGATTTATTAAAAGAGTAGCCAGTGGTTTCACTAGTTCCTTCCTTAATTCTTTTTAGAATTCTGGGGTGAATTCCATCAGGACCCATTGCTTTGTCCACCTTCAGTTTTAGGGTTCTTGCAGAACCCTTTCTTCTGTGAAAGGACTGGGATCGACCCCCTATCAAGAGTGCTTCTGTTAATTGGATTAGGCACTTCCCCTCCTCTTTGTGAATACTGAGCAGAAATATTCGTTCAGTAATCCTGCCTTTTCACTGTCCCTCTCTGCCACCCACCGTTCATTCTATTCAGCTCACTATCCCTCCCTTTGTCTTTCTCGCTCGCTGATGTACCTATAAAGGTTTTATCCCCTTCTTAACTGAGTTGGCTATCTTTTCCTCAGTTTGGGCCTTTGCTATTCTGACTTCCCTCCTGCTTCTTTCTGCCTTAACTGGTACAGCTCTCTGTCCTGCTCCTTCTGTGTTTCCTTATACTTCGGAATGCTATCTTTTCTTCCTGATTTTACAGCCACCTCTCTTGAGAACCATAGTGGCTTTTCTTTCATTTTGATTTGTTTATTTGCTTCACACAAAGGCTTGTTGCCTCTGTGATGGCAGTTTTGATAATTCCCCATTGTTGCTCCACACCTCCTTCTAGTCTGTTTGCTAGTGCTTTTCTGAGGCACTCTCCCATCTTGCCAAAGTCAGCCCTCCTAAAGTCCAGTACCCTCACTTTTGTATGGCTTGACTCTGTAGCTGAGTTTAATGTGAACCACACTGTTTGATGGTCACTTGTCCCAGATGGCAACCTACTTCTAGATCTGAGATCCTCTCACTGCCCCCGTTTGAGAGTCTGGGTCTAAGATTGCTCCCTCACGAGTGGGTTCGAAACTAGCTGTCTAATGCCTGCCACCTGTAGGGCATCAAGAATGGCCCTGCTCTTGGATGTGGCTGCAGCAAATGTGCTCCAGTTAACATCTGGCATATTCAGGTCTCCCATCAACAGTATCTCCTTTCTCTGCCATTCTAAGAATGCCTTCCATCATATCCTTGTCCATTCCTTCCCCTGACATGGGGGTCTGTACACAACCCTGTGGGATTGTGGTGCCCTTTCCAGTCTCCAAGGTGACCAACAGTGCCTCCTTTCCTCCCTGTTTACTCTTTTGTTCAGTTGGTTTTATCCTTCCTTTACATAGAGAGCTACTCCTCCTCCTCTTCTCCCTGCCTGTCTCTCCTGTAGGCATCCTGCCTCCCTATGCTTCCTCACCTTTGGGGTAAAGGCATTCAGCGTGCCTTGTCCCATAATCACTTCTGCCTACCCCTACCCCATCTCTGTCCCTTGCCCAGCCCTATCTACCTGTCCCCATCTTCTATTTCTTCCCTAGTCCCCCACCCCTACATCCATCAGTCCTCTGCCCAGCCCTACTTACCTGCCACCCTTCCATCCTCCCACTTCTGCCTAAGAATGTACTTCTGTCATCAAAAACATAGCTTTCTACACACTGTGGTACCCCCTGTTATCTACATTGTTCTCAAGAACACAGCCTCACAGCAGCTCACCACCCTCCACTCTCCCTCTTCATGCCTCCACATTCTCTTATTTCATAATCCTCTCTAATCAGCCCAGTGGGCCTACCCCGATTTGGAATAGTAGTGAACCTCTTTAATTATCCTATGACTAGCACACTACCACAAACCACAGTGGAAGCCACTCCAGCAGCACACAGGGTGCCATTCTGCCTGGATAACACATAGGAAGGCACCACTCCCACAACTGAAGGGCCACAGAACAAGCCAACAAAATAAATGAGGAGCTGCACACACAAAATCAAGGCAGGGACATGTAAAAGGACCAAATAGCTAAAATATAAGATTTACTGCCTTACAAACAGAATGGCTGCAGCAGAGATGCCATCTTAGCAGGGAGCCACAGCTCCTACCTGACGCACTCTCATGCTATTTTGTTCTCCTTCCAAAGTGAGCTTTCAAGAAGGAAAACAGAAATTATTCTAAGTACTTTGAGAAACATAATCCTTCCTGATACTTAGAAGTCATTTGAGTAAAGTTTGGTAAGACAAATCCACACTCCACTACAGTTCAGGCAATCTACTTTGGCTTGATACAGTGGAACTAGTGACTTAGCACAAGGTCCAGATGTTTGGAGCATGCCACCTTCACAGAGAGCTGAGTGTGGCAGAGGTCACTGTGTGGGGTGAACTAGCGTGGAGGGCTGCGGCAAGCAGTGGTGAGAGGGTGCTGGCTGGGGCATGGGTTGTGGTTTGTCACAACTGGTGGAAGTGTATAAGATGTGTAAAGCATATAAGTACCAGCCAGCATTTAACTTCAAAGGTACTTGTGTAGTGTACACTGACACAGAGAGAAAGCCTTTGCTCATAATCCCTAACCAGTCTAACAACAAAATGCACTAAAAACATTTTGTTGTGTTGCTCTCTTCTTGTATTTTTGGATACATTAATGGTCAGGATCATGGAGTCAAAGGTGCCAACCAGTTACAATAAACTCAAATCAGAAAAGCTGCAAGACTTATGCAGCAAAAGAACATTAACCAGGAGTCACTTAATAAGAAGCAGATCACAGAGATCCTGATCAAAAGGATCAGGAACAGCGGGAGGTCTTTAGGCCTCAAGCCATGGACAGGGGTGAATCTCCTAACAAGAATATATTGCCTGTGAGGAGGGAACTGACCAAGGAGAACATTTCAGAGCAGACCCAGTGGCAGTCAGAGTCAGCGTGGCAGCAGCAGCTACCAAGCAATCACAGCAGCAACAGGACAGACTGAGAGCAGCTGCATCGGGTCAAGCAACAGGTCTGGAGCTGGAACAGCTGATGTTGCATTTGAGTGGGAAAAGATGCAGTTGCAGAAAGAGGTGGACACCTGACTGGAAAAGCTGATGATGGAAAAAGCCTAAAAGAGGCAGTAATCCAGCTTAAAATGATGAGAATGGAGAGACAAAAAAGAACCAAAGCAAGCTATTATGTAGAGAGAGTCAGAGACAGAGAGGCAGAATCTCAGCACAGAAATTAATTGTAGATGCAGCCATTACATCTGCAGTGATTCAGAGTGGTAAGTGGTTTGAGAATGAAGGATCAGCTACTGGTCCTAAACCAAATTCCAAAATATTT
This sequence comes from Neoceratodus forsteri, assembly GCA_016271365.2. Classification (NCBI taxonomy): domain Eukaryota; kingdom Metazoa; phylum Chordata; order Ceratodontiformes; family Ceratodontidae; genus Neoceratodus; species Neoceratodus forsteri. The sequence continues at coordinate 655,772,086 of CM057453.1, forward strand.
CCTCACTTTAAAGAAGGAGCTGATTTAGATGCCTTCCTTTAAATATTTTTAGTAAAATTATTTTTACTGGGAAATAGCAAATTAAAATTCCATTCAGTACATACTCACTAAAACAACAAACTTATTCACCTCATTTTAACCTTAAAAATTGAGAGATTGTCAATTGGTGATAGTTACACATACAGTAGCTTGATAATGAAGAAAAGGAGAAACATGACATTATTCCCATATTTCACTGTTTGCATTACATAAAATTGTTAATTTCCATAGCTGGGTTAGATCTATCTTCTAGGTGCCACGCAAGCTGGAGGAGAAAGAGTTCCAATATGGAGACATATCCTTTTGGGTGCTTTTTAGAAGAATCACCATTGATTAGATTAAGGAATGGTCCCAGATTTTCTGAACTCTATACAGTTTCTGGGCTGATACCTGTGACAGTCTCTAATAGTTTGTCAATTTGGCCAATGTCTTTAGCCACTTAGTAGGTTAGTTATTGGGTCTCCATTTTAAGAGTAGTTGCCCTTTGGCTTTGAAGGCTGCTGGTAAAGTCAAGTTCTATATTGTGAGGAGTGCCCATTTATGACATCTGTATTTCCTAGGATCCCGGGTCTGGGATCATTCAGGACTATTCCTTTCCTAAGTTTGTACAAAAGTGCAGAATCTGTTCCCAGTAGTTGTGAATGATTGGGCATTCCCATAGAATGTTTAATAGGGCGTAGGTGGATGTGTCACATCAAAATACAGACCTGATGATAGTAGTTTTATAGTACCTCCAGGGTGTGATTCCACCAGTATTTTCTTTTGGATCATCTGGTACCTAATGTCCTTGAATTCAGTATGAGACCTACAGATGATTGCCTCCCAGGAATTATCCAAAATGGTGTCTCCCAATTCCACTCCCACGCATCTTCTGTTTGTGGAGGGATGGAATGTGGGTTTGTAGTAAGAAGGAGTACATTCTCTCTACTATCTGTTTGGGGAATAAGGGCCATTTATCTAAGTGGCTTTTCTTTTCATTATGGTTAAGTATGTTGGTGGGGTCATATATGTAATATAGTGCATGTCTTAATTACAGGTATTTCAAAAGTTGTTTTGTGGAAGTTATCTGCATTCACAATTCTGTAAAGAGCCCATAGTTCCTGTCACATATCCTAGTAGATGTGCCACTGCAAGAATACCTTTGTTGTGCTATATGTGCCTATTTAAGTAGGAGTCTCCTACATGAAATGTGGAGTCTGCCATACTGACTCCACTTCATGAAGTAGATGTACTTATTGTATATTTTTGGCCATAGTATCACACACTTTTAAGAATTGTATAGGTGGCATGTAAGGTTTGGGGAGGTCTGGAAAGCACTTGCATAGGTGCCAATGGTGACGTTATGTGACCCGTCCCAATATCCAGCTGACAGGGGTTCTGTGTGATATAAGGATTAACCACTGTGTGCCCAAGGGAGGATAGTCACCCTTTAATACCGAGGGTGCATATTTTTGTGTGCTAAATCTAGGCCATTTCCCTTACCATATAAATTTAGTAAATACTTTTAAGTCATTGCAAGGTCCACTGCCATATCGTTGTCACTTATACTCTTCATAAGTTGTCTTTGCTGGTGGTGCTGCTGTCTTGCTTTTCTAGAACTGCTTGTTGGTATACCTTGCCCTGCTCCATGCTCCCATAAACACATTAGATTGACATAGCTGTGTCCTTATGCGTCAGTACAAATCAGTTTATATCAGTGCATTTTAAACCATACACATTTATATATGCACAGTTACTTGATCTTCTATACTTAAAGAGTTTCCTCTTAAGTCTTCTGTCTTCAGAACTGCCCTTCACTTCACAGTTCTCTCACTCAGAGAACTTGAGAATGAGCTTTATAATCACAAAAGTCACATCAATATGTGCATATAAACATATTATAAATCATGTTGAACATTTCTGCTTTCCAAAAGTGAAATTTGCATTTGAAATCAAAGTGTATTGCTTTGCAGGAAATTAGAGTTAACTCCTCTGTGGGAAATCGACTATACCAACTGAACACAGAACTCAAGAATTATAGAACTATTAGCATATCATTATGTTATTATTAATATCATTGATGTATACGCCGTATATCAACATGTATCTCGATGCCTGCAAACTGTATCAGAAAGACTTATATTTAACTTGACACCAAACTTTTATTAAACAAAAGTTTCTAGCACTGAAGTATCCAGAGTTAACCCACTCTAAAGACCTGAGGATTCAAAAGGATCAGATTCAAATAAAAATTCCATATTCCTCCTGCTTCTACACCTGCCCAACTATGAAAAAAAAAACAGAAAGCCTGGTTCATGATTTCCAGCTTGCAATGTTCAGTTTTCAAATTGCCTTGATCTTGCACTCTATTGTGTATTTTGACTGTCTGCTTATTATTCTGTGTATACACAATGGAGACAGTTGCATTAAAAACTGAACATAATATATATTTATTTTTCTTTAGTAATGCTTTCCTTCTCACCATATCTATTCAACTATGAAAGTCAGTGCTGTCTTCCAATGAGACTTCATACATAATTATCCATCAGTTAGACTGATAGATTGTCCTTGAGTTAGACTTCAGAAAGACTGTCCTTAAATAGACTTCAATAAGATTGTCTGTCAATAAGACTTTGATAAGACTGTACTCAATCAGACTTCAATACAAGTGTCCTTCAATTAGAGTTCAATACAACGTCCTCCAATTAGACTTTGATAGAATTGCCCTCTGTTTAAACTTTAGTAAGACTGGTCATCAGTTAGAATTTGATAACTTATAATATGTCCTTTAATTAGACTTCATTAAGATTGTCCAGTTTAAGTTTGATAATATTGCCCTCCAGTAAGACTTCAATAACATTTTCCTTCGCTAACTTTAATAAGATTGTCCTCCAATAAGATTTTGGTAAAATTGTCCTCCAGTTGAACTTCAACTAGTTGGTTTATTAATAATCGCCTGATCCTTCATACAACCAAAACCAAGGCTATGGTGTTTGGCTCATAGAATCTCTTGAAATGATCTGTTATTGCTCTCACACTTAAGTCTAATCTTTCATTTTTGTCTAGCCTTTTGGATGAGATGTTAAACCAATGCCCTAGCTGCCTGCTCTGGGGTTGTTGAGGTTGACATTAAGATCTATGGCTCTTCTCAAAAGGGTAGCTGAATTTCCCCAGTGTCCTGGTTCCATTTCTCCCATTCACTAAAATACCACGAACATATTAACCTGGTCCAATATATCAGTTTGCATCTGTATCAACCTGCCATCCCCAGATGAGGTTAAAACTAAACAAATTGCCTAGCCCTCCAGCTCCACTGAATAAAACTAACTAGTTAACTAGCCAACAAACTAACTAAGACTTGACAGCTATATTATTAAGTAAACCAATGGTTTTAAATATTTAGGAGCATGGTGTGACAGGGAAATCCTGCCACTCTTGAGTACCAACCTTTTTAAATCTGTTGCAACAGTTCTTCTATTTCTTAGCCTAATCTATCCTTTACAATTTTAAGTTCATAAGGTTGGCCACCTATGGGCACTTCCTTCCTTGACTATGCCTTAGTGTCCTCTTTAATTTTCATTTCCTCTCTGGTCCTCATACAGGGAGTTGTTGTGATGACCTCCAAGCTGAACAAAAATGACAGGCTGTGTTCCTTGTTGTTGGATTTAGTATGCAATGGCATTACGTCATAAAATACATTGATGTATATACCTTATGTGTATGAAACCTGTAAATGTTAAAAATACCATGGCACTAGATGTTTTTGATAAAGGTAAAAAATACTAGGTGACTGTATATTAGAAAAATTAAGTTAGCTGTGCAAATTTAAAATGCATGTAAATTGCTGTAAACTGAGCCAGTCTGAAATCCCATGGAGATCTGCATATATTCCATAATGCTTTGCATTACGGAGTATGTGTGATGCTGTGTTTCTTTGAAACTTGGCTTTATTGCCATTGCCCTTTGGAGCAACCCTTGCTTCAGTGCTTCTTTGTCTTCAGCTTGTTTTTTTTTTCCATTTGAGCCCCATCACCTAAGCAAACAAGGCCAGCATAGGGGACACTGACTCTCAACTGCTAAGTTAGATCAGAGATCAGTGAGCCAGTGGGTGCTGGCTAAGTGTAGAGGAAAGACTTGCATAGTCTGTTGCTAAAACTGATATACTGAAGAAGGGATACGTCATTGCTGAAGGTTATCTCATGCATTTTGAATAAACATCACACAGAGATTGTATGTTGAACTTGAAGTTCGGTGTCTGGTCCATCTGTTATCCCACATCCCTTCCACAGACTTGGTATTTGAAGTGGGATAACTCTTGAAACTATCTGGACTGACTGGCCTAAGAGGACATTTTCTGGTGTATATTGCCCAGATATCCCAGGTGGATGGATGCACCAGGAGTTGCCAGAGGAGAACAAGGAGAAGAAAGTCCTTGGAGTTCTGACCAGAGCCATGGCTGACAGACTGGGAGAGAGGCTTCTGCCTGGACTGGACCTGGGAGTGCAGAGGAAGGCCAAGCCTGAAGATGATGAAGAGATGCAAGGGATGAGGAGCTACCATAGGGTCGAGGCAGACTGACTATGCAGAGAGGCAGAACACTGGTGCAAGGTGCTCAAGGATCCTGCAAGAGAGTTTGAATAAAGAATTGGAGGAGGATTTTTCATGGGTTCAGCTGGAGGAGGACCCCTGATGGAGCAGGATATTCCTTTGTTGCCTGTGTTCCCAGGATGCTACCTGTTGGAGATCAGAGATTCAAGTATGGAACTTGAATGTGAGACCCAGGTAAGACTGCACCTAGTGATATTGTGCTGTGGTTGAAGACTCCAAGCAAGCAAGAAGAAGCCTATAAGGCTGAAGGGACTTTTGTATTGATACAGCTAAATCTATTAACAGTATTGACTGGGGTATACTGCAGGCTAAATATGCTAATGTTGCCAAACTGTACCATTAGTCTCTGTTGAGAAATGTGTTAATGCCTCAGGGCAAAGAATTATGATATCCACTGTGTTTATGATAGAATGTTTATTGCTAATAGGGACCCTGAGACATAGCTTCTGAAGATGGATGGGTAGAAGCTCCATCCCTTCCTGGGACAGGAAGGTGGTAAGCAGTCTGAAATACTGCTTCCCTCTTAAGGTGGGGAATATGTGACAAGGAGCCCTGCCACTCTTGAGGACTGGCCTTTTCTTAAATCTGTTGCAACAGTTCTTCTATTTCCTAGCCTAATCTGTCCTTTACAATTTCCAGTCCATAGGTTGGCCACCTATGGGCACCCTCTTCCCTTCTTTGACTATACTATAGTGTCCTCTTTAATTTTCCTTTTCCTCTCGGGTCCTCATACAGGGAGGTTTTGTGGTGAACTCCAAGCTGATGTAAAACAACAGGCTATGTCCCTCATTGTTGGATTTAGTATGCAATGAAACTATGTCATAAAATGCATTGATGTATATACCTTATGTGTATGAAACCTGTAAATGTTGAAAATACCATGGCACTAGGTGTTTTGATAAAGGTAAACAAATACTAGGTGACTGTATATTATAAAAATTAAGTTAGTTGTGCTATTTAAAATGCATGTAAATTGCTGTAAACTGAGCCAGTCTGAAATTTCATGGTGATCTGCATATATTCCACGATGCTTTGCATTATGGATGTATGTGTAATGTTGTGTTTCTTTGAAACTTGGCTTTGTGCCAATGCCCTTTGAGTAACCCTTGCCTCAGTGCTTCTGCACTGAAGTTCTTTGTCTTTAGCTTGTTTTCTTTATTTTTATTTGAGCCCCACCACCCAAGCAAGCAAGGCCAGCATCAGGAACATTGAATCTCAACTGCTAAGTTAGATCAGAGATCAGTGAGTCAGTAGGTGCTGGCTAAGTGTAGAGGAAATACTTGCATAATCTGTTGCTACTAACTGATGTACTGAAGAAGGATATGCCATTGCTGAAGGTTATTTCATGCAGTTTGAATAAACATCACACAGAGATTGTGTGTTGAACTTGAAGTTTGGTGTCTGGTTCTTCTGTCATCCCACAACCCCACCATATATGGCTAGACTTCAAACACACTTCTGGTAAACACATTGATTAAATTTTCTGTAATGTGCTGCACAATCTCAGCCTCCTTCCAGGTCCAAACCCTGCCTCAATCACGAAGCAAAACAGGTGGTATCCCACTTCCTGTTTCCCATTATTGAATATGATCACATTAAATACCAGTAAGGTGGCAAATCATCACTTCATAACTATACCAGCTGTTCAATAAGCTCTGCACATTTATCCTCTCAAATGACTGTTTCTACTCACTACTGTCTGCTCCTATAAGCAGTTTAACTAGTCGAGCCATCTTACAGTTAGGATTACCATTGAGTAGCTATGCTGTTTAGAGGCACTCATGTTAGAGCCCCTGAGTGTGTTCTGACCTGCCTCATCACACCTAATAATGTCTACTTGCTCTCTAGGAGTAGACATTTTAGCAATAGTGTTTTCATTTTTATACAAGAATAAAATAATGCCATGGACCATAATTTCTTCTTTCCAAGGGTCTCCTATAGGTCTCAGGCTGTGCAGGGCCTGAATATTATTTCTCAAATACCACAAATAGTAGGGTTCCCAAACATTCGGAAGCCCTTCCCAAATAGGGGCTATTCATATTCAGGAAATTATTTGGCCACTTACAAAAGAAAAAAGAAAAGAAAAAATAGCCCCTCCTTCCTCCCCAGCCCCAAACCAGATAAAATGTAACGCTCATCTCCCCACCCTCTATCAAAAGTACAATCCCCTCAGCACCCACAGGTTGTTTTATACATTTAAATAAGTACAGTAGATCCCTCAATTGGTGACTGGCTTATTCCACCCACTCCACAGTCAGCACTGTCTTAATGTAAAGTGCTCATTTGTGCATTGTGCTTATTATAGTAAAACCAGCTGATCATGTGATCAGCTGGTTTCTATAGAAAACATGGGAACACTTTCATTCATGAGAATGTGGCCAGCCATGGAGGAGAGAGAGTTGGGCCGGTCACCTTTTGACTTCTATTAAGAATTGGGTGCTGGTGGGTGGGAGTAGGTTTGTGTGCTGTGCATGGGGAACATAAATTATATTTTTAAGCACAAACAATTAATTTACATTAGGATGGTGGCCAGCCTTGAAATGGGTGGGTTGAGCCAGTTGCCCATCGAAGGATCACTGTACTTACTGAAATATATAAAACACATTGTGGATGCTGGGAGTAACTGTGCTCTTGATAAAGGTAGGGATGGGGTTATATTTTACGGGTTTTGCACTGGAGGAGGAGGAAGGGCGGGTATAGCCAGACATTTTAAACTTGTATTCAAGAGCTGATGGAACTGTTGCCCTCCACATAAATGTAAACCAAAAGATGTGCTGTCTCGCCACACAAACATTGCCTCACCCCATTTCAGTCAACAATATGTAGTAAGCCAATGATCCTAATAGACTCTCAACATTTTTTATGTAACACTTACAGTACATTACCAATCAGAAAGAAGTTGGCTGAATTTTAATTTCAGTGTTTAGGGTACTTGTGATAAGCCTCTGTACCACATTAAGGTAGCCATCCTTACTGAGGTCCAAAGGAACAAATTCATGAGGTCCAACTCACAGCATATAGCCCCACCCCACCTCCACTCACTGTGATCACTCACAACTTTACTTGAGTACTTGCTGGCTGCTGTGTAATCCCCAGGCATAAGAATGGAAAAGGCAGCTTTATTATTTTACTCGGGCTCTGTTTGTTGCCCCAGCAAAAGGCTTGGGTTGCCCCAGGATTTTCCAGATTTTACTGTACTCAGCAAAGTACAGAGTATGCCTGCTGGCACCTATGATGGAGGGAGGAGGGAGCTGTTTTTTTTTTTAATGGCTGAATACCCTTTCCCAAATACTGAATAACTGAATTTTGGCTGCCGAATATGGAACATTCAGCTGAATATTCGGAAAAAGTATTCATACAGCCCCTTAATGAGCGTTAAAATTCTAGGGTGAAAAGAGTTTGACTTGCTTATTCTACTCCAGACTCCTTAAATATACCTTGGAACCAGCTTAGGAATGCTCCTGGCCTGCAAGTATTCACGGTTCATCTTTCCGCTTGAGAACCCCATCCAACTGGCAGCTTATAGCAATATCCTCATCTAGCCAATGGTACATGAGATTTTTGTATTTATCTAGCTTCTGGTACTTACGTTCCATGTGCTATTTACTGTATGCATCTTACACTTATACATACTGTAGCTATCCTTCGTATATATTGCCTGCTTGTGTAGCTAAATAAATGATTGTAACTACTGTATCTGCTAATGGAGATGTTATTTCTGATTCCTACTGCAGTCCTTCCAATCTAGCTTGCAAACCTTGGACCACTTCTATAGCCAATCAAGGTCCTTCCTCATCTTTTATGCCCCCTCCCCACAGAGTGTCCACTCGATTACATATCTTGGTATCATCGATGAACAAACACACCTCCCTCCAGACCTACAGCAATGTCCCGATGAAAATGGTGACAATGACTGGACCAAGTACAGACCCTGTGGCACCACTCATGACACTACCCTCCTCAGTGAGCACCCCATTCACCGTTACCCTTTGGGTTCTACCTGACAGCCAGTTCCACACCCACTTTATTATGGCCAGATCCACTCCCAGACCACCCATCTTGTTTAATAATCTTTTGTGGGGAACAGTGTGAAAGCCTTTCTGAAGTCCAGATAGGCCACGTCCACTGCCTCTCTCTCTGGTCCACCACCCCTGCCACCCAGTCAAAGAACTCTATTAAGTTCATCTGACAGGATCTCCTCTAACAAACCCATGCCTGTGATCAATCATCCCTTCCCTTGAGGTAGTCCATCAGTGTCTCCATGAGGGTGACTCCATGATCTTCCCAACCACTGAAGTCAGACTCACTGGCCTGTAATTTCCAACCTCCTCCCTGTCTCCCCTTATACAGCAGTACCACGTTTGCCTTCTCCAGTCATCTGCTCACATGAAAACAAGATGCTGCATCTCAAGGGATTGTGCGGAAATGGAGAAGCCAGCACTTGGGAAGCATTGAAGTATAAAGATGGGACAGAATAGTTTTTCCAAATCACTTATTTTGCTTTATTAATGAGCACAGGAAATGAACACTGAATAACAGCCCCAAAAGAGGTTATCCCAGCTGGAGAAATGTTAAATAAATAAATACCTGCATGTTTAAATAAGTTAAAATCTTAGCATTGTCTTGGCTTATCGGCATCCTCTTGTTTTAAGAAAGAACTGCTCCTTTTGAGTAAGACAATCTTTTTCTATAATAACTCTATATCCTCTCTTTTCCTCTAAATTTCAGTCTTCTATTTTATTTAGTTTTGTTGACTGGGAAAGAAGGGCTGAGAACTACTTCCTGTTTTCAGCCTTGTTCCGGGAGTGGTATACTGGTGCAAACTGACTGACATCAAACCAGGTTAAACTGGTAATGGGTTAATGAATGAGGAGAATGTGGCCAGGACACGGAAAATTCCCTATTCTTTTAAAGTGCCATGGGATCTTTAAAGTCCCCTGAACAACCACCAGAACAGCACATTGGACCTCAGTTTAAAGGGGCATTCTCAATCCCTGGGGCCTCAATGTGTCTGTAGTTTAAAAACACATGGTCTGATTGATCACATTCTGCAGAGATTGCTGATGTGTCTGGCAGTTTGATTCTGCTTCCTTCTTTCCTTTTTTAAAAGTGAAAAATGATGATGGGGGTACTGTGAGGCAGCCAAGATGGTGGATGTCTTTCTTCTGGCTTTGTATCATGATTAATCTAACTTAATTTGTATTCTGTTTTAACTGGCTTTTTGGCTACCCAAATCTATTGATTGAAAGTGACTTTCTCTGTCCATGCAATGGGTCTGAAAAGACAACAGTAATTGATGCAGGAGCTAGACACCTACTTCTCTGCCCCATGGACATGTACATCAGAAAATGTGGTGGGTCAAGCACTGCCTGTAGTCCAGATTTTTCACTGACAATGCCTGTCCTCAACAAATTACAGGCTACCAGAGATAAAACAAACAAGAGATTAGCCTCGATGGAGCAGAAACTTGCTGACTTAGACTGAAAAATTAATAACAATAAGAAAGTCATATCAGAACTTAATGTAGCTGTGGAGTGACAGGCCACAGTCAGCGTAGCTCTTACTGAGATGCGGGCTTCTTACGAGCTAAGGTAGAAGCATTAGAAAATGGCCAGCTCAACAGAATGTCCATGTTGTTGGTTATCCCCTAGGCTGGCTGGGCAAATGGAGCTACTGAAATATATTGATAACATGATCTTTGATGACCTTGCTCCACTTTCTAGGGATTCAGGTATCTGTGTCACACAAGCCTTTGTTATTCCAGTGTGCTCCAGACCTTGTGGTGGCACCAGAGACAGACCACTCATGGCAATAGCCACACTTTCCACACCAGAGACTTGAATCCCTCTATTGCAGGTGCCTCACTGTAAGGGGATATTATATGGGGAGGTAGCCATATGTTTTTTCCGACCACTCCTCTCAGACTCAGAAATGTAAGAATGTTTAATAAACACCTGTAGAATTTACAGCAGTAGTGTCTGATGCCATCTTTTTTTTGTTGACTATTATTTCATCCTGTTTACTCATAGCACAGGTTGTTCTCAGTGGATCAGGAATTGTTGGTCTGGTTGCTAAAACAGGGTTGCCTGGTAAAGTTACCAATATTATAAAAGCAGGGAGTTTCTTTTCAAATCTACCGATTAATTTTTCCATCAAAATTCAGGGAAACATTTTGTGAGCTTTTATGAATCTTTATGATCTTTTATGTTCATTAATGCTCTTTATTGCTCATGTACAAATCATGAACATTACCAAACAACTTGACACACTGCTGATGACAATTTGTGAGCTTAATTCCAACACTTGTTCATGAGTAGTTTGTGATCATTCATCAATGATTCATGATTGTTTCAACTAGGGATATGATCAGAAAGACATGTGATGGCTACATTATTGTGCAGATTACTTAGAAATGAAGACTAGATCTTGAACAATAGGTTGATGAAGAAGCTCAGGTCAATAAATGGTTTCTTAGGAAATGGGATTTCATAACAGATCTAAGGAAGTCATTGATGATACCATAGGTAAAGAAGCATTCTCATATCTCAAAGTGAGATACATATTGTCAGTTATAATATAGCAATGCATTTGTTTAGAGAGGTCTGTTGAACATGTGTAACCACTTACATATTCCCATGTCATCACAGCAGTCATATACTCCCCCTTTGCCATTGACAGGGTGTTGCTTTAACCTGAACAGTGTATCCTGGCTGGTTGATAACAACTGCCATATTCAATGTAGTCCTCTAACAGCACTCAGCCTAGAGACAAATAAAAGAAGTGTCATACCATAATCCCAAAAATAAACAATTACTAGTTTAGTGATACTAACAACACAATTACATCTGAACTAATAGTGCATCATCGTGTAGTGCCCACCCATCCCATATGAGATATAAACCAGATATTTTTCAGTCCTTGTGACTAGTTTGCATCTATTTGATTTGCAAATGGTAAAATGTAGTAAACCAGCTTCATATAATACACTGTAGTTATATATTTTGAAGGCTGTTTCCTGAAATGAAAATGTGTTCATATGTGTGTAGAATATATAGCTATAGATATAGATACAATAGATGCAAAAAAAAATAGCATTAATGCACCAGTTCAACTTAAAGCAACAAAAGTAGGAAATGTAGCTTTAGGGCTTCCAACCCTAATGCCTCATCCCTGCCACAAGCAGCCAAAGGGACAGAGAATGCAAGAAACCACAGGCAGCCATCATCAGGTTAGACAAACATCATACAACTCTTTCCAGATGACACAAGAGACATCCATCATCATGGTCCAGCACTTGTGTAACCATAGTGCACATGCACACTTCAACTCATATATATATATATATATATATACATATATATATATATATATATACACACACACACACACACACACACACACACTTCAGGCTGCAGTTTCTTTGTCTAATATGTGACAGTGTTATTGTACTGTAAATATATGCAGTAAAGTGGCCCTTATCTGCTGACACTGTCTATGTATCTATATAAACTGAAGTTACAAACTCAAATGGGCAGAATAGGTGGGCCATAGGCTCTTATCTGCTGACACTGTCTATGTATCTATGTATCTAATTTTCTAAATATTTTAAATGTTTTATTCTAATTTAATGTAATCATGGTTGTATTGAATGTACTGTAGTAGGGTTCTAAATACATGCAGATGGGCAAACTTTGTTTTCTTTTCACTTCTGCATGCAATGATGATTACATACAAATGTCATTAATAGGACATGGCAAGAAAAATGCTGGTGCACCTTGAAGCAGTGGTTATTTATAGTAGTGCAGTGGATCAGTATTTTGCAAATGTTCCTCATTTGTTTTTCATATGTACAAAATGTACACGTAATTATATTTATATAGTAATTTCAATTGTGAAAAATCATAGGAAATAATAATGTGCTTACAAACACCTGTGAGCAACCAATATTACATTTGGGATCCCATTTTTATGCAGATGTCTGGATTTGTTTGTTTTACATGACATCATAATTGTATGGAGAGATACATAAATTGATGTAATGAAATGTCAATGGGGATTAAAAAGGTAACAATAATGGTCATAATGGATTTGCATCATAATTTAATGCAAATATACCACATTGTTTTTATATGTTTTATAGTTTTCACATTAAATCATGATCACATGGTAGTGGCTATACCAAGGAAATGCCACAAAAATATATTTGTGTGTTCAGAATTAAACACTGTATAAACATTACCATTGTAAGAATCATAATTACATGCAAATGTCACATTTCTTTTGGTTGAGTTGCTCGTGGAATAATGATTGTTTGGTAATGTGACTAATGTAAAATAGCAAAATAAAAAAATCCTGAGTACTGCATGCAGAAATGCTGCTTATTAACATTCCTGCACTGGGATTAGAATTTCAAGCAAATATAGAACAATGTTGTATGGGTAGAAAATTACAACACAATCATAATTCCATAACAATGTCAATTGTAGCAAATTACAGGAAAAGATCATAGTGTGTTGCAGATAGTTATTACTAACATCACTATCTTAGGATCTTAATTGTGTGCAAATGCTCACAGATGTTATTTCTATTTGCATGTATTTATGATACCATAGTAATGTCAATGCCTGCAAATCACAGAAAATGAGAATAGTACATTTAGATATGGTAATGATTGTCATATTTGCACTAAGATCAACAGTGTATATAAATATACCTTTTTTCTTAGGTGCTCTGTTTCTGCAGCCTAAAGTTGGTGTGTATGTATTGAAGTGCACATGTGTAACCATGGCTACAGAAGTACTGGACCATGATGATGGATGTCTCTTGTGTCATCTGAACTGATGATGGCTATCTGTTGTTGCTTATCTTGTCCCTGTGGCTGCTTGCTAGGATCATAGAGATTAGGTTGGAAAACCCAACACCACATTTCCTCACATTTGTTGCTTTAATTTGAACACTAACTGGTGCATTAATGCAGTTTTTAAAAATTTCCTTTCTTTTTGAGACAGTATACAGTATACATATTTTTCCTTATGTCTGCTTTTGCACCACACAAGTAATAGCTCAATAACATTCAGCAATGTTGTCTGTATGAGCTGTTTGGATCTTCACATTTAATTCAGCTTCATCTTCAGCATTGATTCTCCTCATGACCAATGTTGTTTTAGAGGTTTACGCTTGTAAATTGCAATAAGTGTTTTAACTTGAGAAGTCACCTTTTAAATCGTAAACATGATGTTTACACAGTGTTTATTTAAATACATACATACATTTGTCAGCAGAGGAGGACTAACATGACCCACCAACTCTGCCCAGTGATACCATTTACTCATGTGTATCCTCATGTATTTATTTATTTCGTTTTTGTTAACCAGATAGGTGCACTAGACAAGAGATTTTGCCTATTTTCTGGCTCAACCTGGGAGGTTACATTTAATACCATTAGTCACCCATCACATTTCATGACTTACTATTTGCAACACAATTAATACATTTATAAATGGACAACACAGTACAGAAGTTTGAAAAAAATGATTAGAGAAAACATGCCAATTGAATTAGTGCCAGATTGTTGCAGATTTTCTGGAGAGAAAAAACAAGTATTAAAAATAAGAAACAATAATTTAAATCAGAACACTAAGTCATCTAATACATGTAAACATAGATGACCGCTTACTATATATGTTGTAGGAAATGCATAGCTATTTACAAGTATTTACAAGGCGAACTTGGAAAATTCCTCACTTGACCCCTTAATAAAGGCAAGTCTGTGCAAAAGCAGTAACAGTGTATAGCTAGCATACTAGGTAAAGCATTCACATGTTAATCGTGTTAATTTCAGGTATGTAAGTGAAAAGAGAAAGACCAGGGAGGGATAGTAAGGCTTTGGAGTGAAGAAGGGAGGCGTGGAGGGAATCAAGAAAAAGCAGACATTTGAACAAATGCTTTTATTCAGTGTTCACAGAGGAAGGGAAGGGAAGGCAAGGGACCACAGATAAGGCCAGGAGCACTGAAGGTAGGGAGGTAGACACTAGTCTATTTACAGAAGAGAGAGTTCTGAAGGAATTAGCAAATCTGAAAGTAGACAAGACAATGGGGCCAGATGGAGTGCATTCTAGGATATTGAGGGAGCTTAGGGAGGTGCTGGCTGCAATGGGGCCAGATGGGGTGCATCCTAGGATATTAAGAAAGCTTAGGAGATGCTGGCTGCACCTCCAAAGCCCTGTTCAACCACTCACTGGGTAGAGGAGTGGTTCCAGAGGACGGGAGGAGGGCAGATGTAGTCCCACTCACAAAAGTAGGAGCAAAGAGGAGGCTGGAAATTTCAGGCCAGTCAGCTTGACTTTGGTAGTGGGAAATTAATGGAAGAGCTACTAAAGGAGAGGACTGTGGGATATCTTGACTCCAGTAGCCTACAGGTTCTGAGGCATGGATTCACTGGAAGGAGATCCTGTCAAACAAATCTGATTGGGAATTATCAGTCTGGTGTGGTGGATGTGGCTTACCTAGATTTCAGTGAGGCCTTTGACACTGTTCCACATAAGAGACTCGAAACAAGGTGAGAAGCCTGGAAGTGGGTCCAAAGGTGGTACACTGAGTGAGAAATTGGTTACAGGACAGGAGACATAGGGTGGTGGTAAATGGAGTTCACTCCGAGGAAGTGAGGGAGAGCAGTGGGATGACACAGAGGTCAGTACTTGGTCTGGTCCTCCTTAATGCCTTTATAAGTGACATTGCAGAGGGGCTAGAAGGGAAGATATGTCTCTTTGCAGAATACACTAAAATATGCAACAGGGTAAACACTCCAGTTAGGGTGGAAAACATGAACAGAGAGCAAAGAAAGCTGGAGGAGTGATCAAAGGCATAGCAGCTAAGTTTTAATGCAAAGAAGTGCAAAATAATGCAGTTAGGGCACAGAAACCCAGGGGCAGAGTACAAAATAGGGGAGTGGTATTAGCCATCACCAAACAGGAAAGAGACCTGGGGTAATCGCATCTGATGACCCAAAGGTGGCCAGACAGTTTGATAAGGTAGTGGGGACAGCTAGCCAGATGTTAGGTTGCATAGGAAGGGGTTTCACCAGCAGAAAGAGAGAGATGATGTTACTGCTGTATAGATCACTGGTGAGACCTCATCTAGAGTACCGTGTCCAGTTCTGGAACTACATATTTGGAAGGACATAGACAGAGTAGAGGCAGTCCAGAGGAGGGAAAGCAAAATGGTGCAGCATCTGCATCACAAGCCCTATGAGGAGAGACTGAAGGACCTCAATATGTACACCCTGGAGGAAAGGGGCTATGATAAAACTTTCAAATACCTCACAGGTATAAATAAGGTTCAAGAGGAAGCATTTTTCAGAGGAAATGATGCTCAAAAACAAGGGGCATGCTATGAAGCTGGAGGTGGGGAGGCTCAGGACAGATGTGAGAAGTATTTCTTCACAGAAAGTGTGGTGGATGCCTGGAACAGCTTCCCAGAGGAGGTGGTGGGGACAAAATGGTAACAGGGTTCACGAATGCATGGATAGGCATAAGGAACCTTAGAGATAGGGGAGGAAGGGTAAAGCCAGAGATCAAGTAGGGTCTGCGGTGTTGCAGTTGGTAGGTAGGTAAAATGGGCAGTCTGGGTTGGCCAAGCAGTCCTTATCTGCTGTCAATATCTATGTTATTGTGTTTCTATGCAATCAGTGTCTCTGTCTAAGTTATTTCTTTAAATCCTGGAACATGTTTGAATAACAAATCTAGCTCAATTAAACAGACTGTATTAAACCACTGTCAGCTTTTTGTTTGCCTATATAAATGTGTGTAGTAAAATAAAATAACTTTGTACAGCCATGCACACATACACAAATCACATTACATTTAATAATAAAATAATAACTTTGTACAGCCATGCACACATCGCAAATCACATTACATTTAATAACTACTTTAACATATAGTAATGGAACAGATTTACTCAAAACAGGTTTGCAGCATGAATAATATATTTACATATGGGTCACACTTTGATAGGCAGTGGCAAGCCACACATAAATGGTGCATTTGCAACAATGTTATGTCCCACACTGTGTTACACGACAAAGTGATGTACAGGTGTGTATGAACTGCTGTCTCTAGTTTGAGGAGGGGAGAAAGATCTATATGTAAGAGAATTAGTTGTAAACCGATTATTCACACAGTCTGGCAGCATAGTAAGAGCCACTTGAATTGAAACTTGTATATCAGTATCATGAATACAGCTATCCAGCCATTACAAGTAGAAAGAAAATGTTACAAAAATTAATTTGTGACTCAGTGAGTTATGAAATGCAGTGGAATTATGTGACTGACATATGTGCCTTGTCTATCTCTTTTTAGCCTACTTACTTGAGAGGCATATTACTGGTAAGTATTCTGCAGCTCCCAAAACTGCTTATTTTTAGGGCAGTCACATGCATCCTTCAGCTTCCTTGAAACCTTTCTTTAAAGTTGCATGTAGCATCATTGTAGCATGCAAGACTGTCAAATGCATATGTCCAAACATGACTACCTGCAATAAAGTCAGTTATTTGTGTCACAATTTTGACTCCTTGTGAGTCAAATTGTTATAGTATAGGTATGAGTAGTTTGTGCTTAGGTGCAGTTCCTGCCACACCTTGTGCACTCCCAACCAGATTTAGCATTGCTAAGTAACTGTCTGAATTTGGCAGATGATTCATGTGGGATATACAGTATAGAAATCCAGAGGATGTCATTAGTCACTTCTCTGTCAATATTTCCACAGGACGTTGCTGGACTGCCAGTGCAGTGGCAAGGCATCTGCTTGTGGTGCTGACACCTTGGGTTTGGAGATGGACTCGGGAGTCAGAGGACAGGCTGGTGGGGAGAAGGACTGATCATCCCAGAGACTGCTCTCTTTCTCTGAAGAGGTGGGGGAAGAGTGCCTGGTGCTCTGCAGACCTCTGGTACCACCATTGCTGGCGCCTTACATAAAGGGGGTGGGGTGGATACTGGCCATCATTGCACATACCTATCAACAGGTATCCTTACAGCAGCATCCAAATTCCATCCCTCGGCTATGCTGCCCTGCCTGCTGCACTCCCACTGCAAACAGAATCTGCGGGAGTCCTGCTCCTGTGACCCTGCCCAGGGGTAAGCCTGGGCATGAGGGTGGCATGCGGGCAGGAGCAATCCTTGAAGGGGGCTGAATAAAATAAAAACATTTCCACAGGACAGACAAACATATCTGCTGACATATTTCACTGTGAAGTATCATCTTACTAGAATTTCTTCTTCCTTGAATGAGTTGATTGCCATCATAAACTCTGTTACATCTTGCTGAACATTGTCAGCAACTATCCTATTCTGAGCATAAACTGTCACTGCTCGATGTAGTGGCATCAGTGACTGCAAATTATTACTTGTTGTTGAGTGATGCTTACAGCTTGCTTGAGTGAATCTGACAAAACAGTTGATTTTGAAACAGTTATTGTGGCAACCATTTCAGGCATATGTAGGAGCCTATGCATAGCAGAATGGGCACAGCAATTAGCTCCAGTACTGCTGTCAAATGAGACCATCACATATAGACCAATTGTTTTGTTTGTTCCTTTGCTGGAGGTGATCTCACATCATTAGACACAGTTAATCAGTTACCACCTCTTAAAGTGAAAGAATCACATATAGTACATTTTTACTCTTCATGAGGAGGAGGAGGAGAAGCCTCATATAAGGGAAAGGATTAAAGCAACCGAACTAAAGAGCAAACAGGAAGTTGCTGAGTCACTATGGGTCACCCTGGAGACAGGAAATGGCACCACAATCTGCATGGGGTTAGTGTACAGACCTCCACTCAGGGGAGGAATGGAAAAGGAAATGATAGAAGGCATGCTTAAATAGGCAGAAAAGGGAGCTGTTGTTCACGGGGACCTGAATATGCCAGATGTTAACTGAGCACCTATGCTGCAAGTACATCCAAGAGCAGGGTCACTGTTGATGCCCTACAGGGAGCATGCCTCAGACACCTAGTGCTGGAACCCACTCAGGAGGGAGCAATCCTAGACCTGGTACTCTCAAATGGGGATGGAGAAAGGATCTCAGATTTAGAAGGGGTAGCCATCTGGGAACAAGGGACCACCAAACAGTGTGGTTCACAATAAACACAGCCATAGAGTCAAGCCAACAAAACAAGAATATTGGACTTTAAGAGGGCTGACTTTGGGAAATGAGAGAGTGTCTCAGAAAAGCACTAGCAAATGGGCAAGAAGAAGAGGTGGAGGAACAATGGGAATAATCAAACAGCCATCACAGAGGCAACAAGCGCTTGTTTGAAGCAAATCAACAAAACAAAGGAAAAAACACTATGGTTCTCAAAAGAGGTGGAAGGGAAGGTTAAGGAGAAATGGATAGCATTCAGGAAATATAAGAAAATACAGAAGGAGCAGGACAGAGAACTTTATCAGTTAAAGCAGAAGGAGGCAAGGAAGGCAGTCAGAATAGCAATGGCCCAAACTGAAGAAAAGATAGCCAACTCTGTTAAGAAGGGGGATAAAACCTGTTATAGGTACATTAGGGAGTGAAGAAAGACCAAGGGAGGGATACAGAGACTTAATAAAGGGAGGGAATGTGGGCAGAGGGTGACAGCAAAAAGCAGGATACTGAATGAATGTTTCTGTTCACTATTCACAACAGAAGAGGAGGGGAGGTACCTAAACCAAACAAGAGAAACATTCTGGATGGGGCGAAGCAGTCCATTCACAGAAGAAAGGGTTTTGAAAGAACTCTTGAAACTGAGGGTGGACAAAGCGATGGTGCCTGATGGGATTCACCCCAGAATTCTAAAAGAACTAAGGGTAGAACTAGTAACACCTCTGACTAGTCCCTTTAACAAATCATGGGAGGATGGGGTGGTACCTGAGGACTGGAGGAGGGTGGATGTGATTTCACTTCAGAAAAGTGGAGCAGGACAGAGGCAGAAAACTACAGACCAGTTAGTTTGACCTCAGTGGTAGGGAAAATGATGGAATCACTTCTGAAGGAAAGAACTGTTCAGTACCTAGAGGCCGGTGGTGCACAGGACCCAAGGCAGCATGGTTACACAACAGGAAGGTCATGTCAGGTAAGCCTAATAGATTTCTTTGACTGGGTGACCAAAGTAGTACACCAGGAGGGGCTGTGTATATGGCCTGCCTAGATTTTAGCAAGGTATTTGACACAGTCTCACACAAAAGATTAATATACAAGTTAGCCAGCCTTGGAGTAGGTCCCAAGGTGGTAGCCTGGATAAAAACTGGCTGGACAACAGGATGTAAAGGATAATAGTAAACAGAGCCCACAGTGAAGAAAGGAGGATAGCTAGCAGAGTACCACAGGGTTCGATACTGGGACAGATCCTCTTTAATGTCTCTATAAGCGACATTGGTGAGCACCTGAAGGAAATATGTCTCTTTGCAGATGACACAAACATCTGCAACAGGGTTGATAGACAAGATGGGGTGGAAAGGATGAAAAGAGACTTGGCAAGGTTGGAGGAATGGTCAAATATATGGCAGCTCAGATTCAATGCAAAGAAGTGCAAGGTAATGCACCTGGGAAACAAAACCAAGAGCAACAGTACACAATGGGGTGAGATAATAACAACAACAAAATCAAAAGAGACCTAGGAGTAATTATATTAGATGACCTAAATGTGGGCAAGTGATGTGAGATGGCAATAATGAGGGCTGGGGGATACTGGGATGAATAGGAGAGGCATCAACATTAGAAAACAGGAAGTTGTTATCCCTCTGTACAGACAGTTGGTGAGACCCCATCTGAGTACTGTGTGCAGTTCTGGAGACCCCATTTCTGCAAAGACATAGACAGAGTGGAGGCTGTTCAGAGGTGGGCAACCAAAATGGTGCAGGGTCTGCACCAGAAGACATATGAGGAGAGACTAAAGCAGCTTCATATGTATACCCTTGAGGAAAGGAGGGAGGGGGACATGATAGAAACTTTCAAGTATCTCAAGGGAATTAACAAAGTACAAGAGGGTAGCATCTTTCAGAAAAAGAAGTGCAAGAACAAGAAGGCACAATTTGAAGATGGGGGATGACTCAGAGGTAATGTTAGAAAGTATTTTTTCACAGAAAGGGTTGTGGATGCATGGAACAGCCTTTCTGAGGAGGTTATGGAGTCAAGAACAGTGGAGAATTCAGGAATGCATGGGACAGACATAAGCAATTCTGGTGGGGGTATGAGGAAGTAAGCTGTTGATTAACTAGAATCTGCAGCATATCCAGTAGATAGGAAATGGGAAAAAAGGTGGGCCAAATGGTCCTTATCTGCCATCAAAGTCTATGTTTCTATTATGTTCTGTGACATCTCAGAAGACACATCATGCATGACTATGCCACTCGCCAGTGGAATCAAAGAAAGGTTGGTTGATACAAAAACTGCAAGCCATTGTACTCTGATGCATCTTTTCTCACCATGAATTTTATTATGTGTAACATCGATAATGTACAATCCTGCCGAGTTCTGATGCATGTCAAACCAATACAGCTCATACTATTTTGAATATGTCATTGCCTATGTTGATCTCACAGCATCTAAACTCAAACTTGTGACTTGTGAAGTGGCACAGCATATGCAAGACACAGTGGAAACTGTTTTCATGTTACATAAATGTCTTTTACAAGCTGGAATTTTACCAAGCATCGATCAGTGCTTTGTGAGTAATTAAGGTTGTCACATTTTACCACAACCATTTTAAAAATGTTCTCTGAACATTGTACTGAAAGCCAACTATGCATCCCATTGCACTGTTGACCAGTTCACAATCCATATCAAGGTTAGAATGAAGCATCATGTGTGAATCTTTACAGACTGTAAGAGCTACTTCTAGTCCAGCAATTCTTGACACATCTACATTACACTCTTTTAGACTGTCGATCATTTTGAGATAATTTTGGGCTTAGCCAAACTCCGTCAATTGAATTAAGCAATGACAGGCGACAGTTGGTTGTTGCTGTCTCATCAGTGTAATCTGTTGAACTGTGCACACTGTTTAAGCTTCGCATCAAATACACAATTTGTGTTCCATCGTTACATATAGTAGATTTTGTAAACACAACACATGCTTCACGTGGAACTCTCATTTTTGCATACGACAAGTGTGTTCAGCATACAGGTATTGAAAGGTGACAAGTTTCGAATCTAAGCCTCATTAAGTAGAGCTTTGTACTGTTAATCAGCACTCTGACACATATTCTAAAACAGTTCAACATAGGTGAATAACCCTCAAAGGTAAATTCCACTAATGCACATAATAGTTTTTCTAGCTTCCTTAACAGTAAGTCTAGAAAATATATGCTTCCCATTCACAAGTACCAATTGAAGTAGGTCACAAATGCAACAATATTTCTGCCTCCAAAGGCAATCTTATTATCTGTGCCAACAATCTCCTGTAGATGTAGGTGATTGAAGGCAAGCATAATATTTAAAACCATACTGATCTCATCAATAATCAGAAAGCTCCATTTTGTCAAACCATGAAGATGCATATACCCTCCACACATCACACCAAGTGAGTGTGTTGCTACAGATCCACATGTCAGTGGTTCAGTCTACCTACAGATTCAAACAGGAATGGCCTCTGATCCCTGCACAATATCAGGGTCCATCTGGCAGTAATAGCTCAGGCCTCTTTGGGCCTGCACTTCTGTGAAGCTACAGATGCAGACATGCAGGGCCTTACAGGCCCTGTGCCATGAGAGTTTCATCTGCATATAAAAACGCAGGGCTGTCTGGGCCCAGCACTACCATGTACCTACAACTTTGTTGTTCATCATTATTTTAACCAAAATCTCAGTATAGCCTTTTCCTATAACCACATCTCATGAACAGTTAAGAAACATTTGTCAAATCACACTAAAATGTGATTTTTCAGAACAGAAAAATCTCCTTAGGGATCAGGTTTGAAGTATGTTACCAGCATGGTTCATGAGACAGGGTCATAATAGGCAGATAGAGGAGCTAAACACATGGCTCGGAGGCTGGTGCCAGGAAAAGGACACAGATTTGTAGGGAACTGGCAACAGTTCTGGGAGCGAAAGTTCTTTAAATTTGATGGACTGCATCTGACTAAGGAGGGAGTCAGTGCATTGGGGCAGAAGTTTGGCGTCTTTGCAGAAAATTTAAACTAGCAAATGGGAGAGGTGCAGCACCCCATACATCGAATGGGAAGAACATCCTCCCCTCAGCTAGTGGTCAAACAGGGATTCAGCATGTTTGCAGTTCATTTGCATCACCATGTAAGAAAAAGTTTGTTTCCATACGATGCGCAGGGGTAATGCCAAACCTCACCCAACAACTAACACTGAAATCTGGCCAATGGCCAATGGAAAATCATGTACACAATGCTCACAGCCTGGGAAATAAGATCCCAGACCTGCAGGCAATAATGTCAGAGGCTAAACTGGACATAGTAGCAATTAGTGAGACGTGGTTTACCAGTAACCACACTTGGGAGACTTCAGTACCTGGCTATGAATTGTTCAGAAGAGACCGAGGTGCAAAAAGTGGGGAGGAGTGGCCTGTATGTCAATGAAAATATCAAAGCCACAGAAATTCAGAATACACATAAGGAGCCAGAAGAACTGTGGGTCACCCTGAAACAGAAAATGGACAGCCATAAGAACTGGGGTTGTCTACAGGCCCCAGACCAGGGGAGGACATAGATACATTACTGTTAGAAGATATACAAAACATGACAGCTAAAGGGAGGTTCTGATAATGGGAGACTTCAACATGATGGATACAGATTGGTCAATACCAGCAGGAACATCTGCCAGAACTAGACACATAGTGGATTCCTGCAGGGAAGGGCCTCAAACAACTGGTACAACAACCCACAAGAGACAGAGCTATCCTAGATCTAGTACTGACTAACAGGGAAGGGATCACAGATCTCCAGGTAGAAGGTCACCTGGGAGTCAGTGACCATCACATGGTATGGTTCAATTTGGCTACTACATCTAAATCATCCCATTCCAAGGCAAAAATATGGGACTTCAGAGGCTGACTTTGATAAGATGGCCAACAGAGTTAAGCTAGCCCTGGCAAAAGAAACACAGGTGAGGGGTACAGGCAAAGTGGGCAAGCATTAAGGATGTAATACTTGAATAACATCCCATTGTGATAGACAGAGAAGGAAGTGCAAAAGAAGAAGGAAACCACTTTGGTTCTCAAATACAGTAGCAGAAAGGTCAGAGCCAAAAGGCTGGCCTTCAGGAAATATAAGGGAACACAGCGGGATGAAGATAGGAGGCCATACCAAACTGCCCTAAGGGAAGCAGGGAAGGCAGTAAGGCAGGCAAAGTCCCAAACTAAGGAAACACTAGCACAAACAGTAAAGAAGGTGACAAGACTTTCTATAGCTACATTAGTGAAAGGAGAAAGTCCAGAGGGGGTATAGCTTAATAGAGAAAAGGGAGCATGTGAGGAGGAGGACCATGTAAAAACATCTATCCTAAATAGATACTTTTGCTCAGTATCTACTGAAGAGAAGGTAGGCAGGGCCCATAGCTCAGCACCATGGACACGAGGGGGAGGAGGTGAGCACTACTCCCTTCACAAAAGAAAGGGTCCTACAAGAGCTTGCTAAGCTCAGGGTGGATAAGGCAATGGGACCTGATGGCATACATCCCAGGGTGCTTAAGGAGCTAAAGGTGGAACTAGCAGAGCCATTAGCAGAACTGTTTGGTGAGTATCTGAGCACAGGAGAGGTCCCAGAAGACTGGAGAAGGGCTCATGTGATCCGCTCCACAAGAGTGGTTGCAGGGAGGAGGCAGAGAACTACAGACCAGTCAGTCTTACCTCAGTAGTGGGTAAGATTATGGAGCGCTCCTCATGAAAGGAAAGTAGTGCAACACCTGGAATCCATAGGGCACAGGATCCAAGACAGCATGGGTTTACAAAGGAAGGTCCTGTCAAACTAATCTCATAGATTTCTTTGACTGGGTAACCAGAATGGTGGACCAAGGGGAGCAGTTGATGTCACCTACCTTGACCTCAGCAAAGCTTTTGACACTGTTCCACATAGAAGATTGATAAATAAGCTGGGTAGGCTCGGGTGGGTCAGAAGTTGGTCAACTGGGTGGCAAACTGGTTGACGGGCAGAAAACAGAGAGTGGTGGTAAATGGTATACAGTGAGAAGAGATGCAAGTCACAAGTGGGTACCTCAGGGATCAGTTCTGGGGCCATCCTTCAACATCTTCATTAGTGACCTTGCAGATGGACTAGAGGAAAGGCGTCTGTTTGCAGATGACACCAAGATGTGCAACAGAGTAGATGATCCAGATGGGGTGGGCAGAATGAGAAGAGATCTGGATAAACTACCAAAATAGTCAGAAGAGTGGCAACTGGGATTTAATGCAAAGAAGTGCAAGATCATGCACATAGGGAAGAGAAGTCCTGAAGCCACCTATATAGGCTGGGAGGAGTAGCTAGCAGTCACAAAGGAAAGAAAGAGACTTGGGCATCATCATCACTGATGACCTGAAATCATCCATGCAGACCTCTAAAGCAGTAGAGCAGGCTAGGGGTGTTAGAGTGTATTGGTAGGGTATCACAAGTCGTAAGAGGGAGGTAATAATCCTCTTTACAAGACACTGGTTAGGCCCCATCTGGAGTACTGATGCAGTATTGAAGGCCACACCTTCACAAGGACATTAACCAAATTGAGGCAGTCCAGAGAAGGCAACCAAAATGGTGCAGGGACTGCATCAGAAGACATATGAGGACAGATTAACAGAGCTCAATATGAGCAAAGGAGGGAGAGGTGATATGATCGAGGCATTCAAACACCTTAAGGGCATTAACAAGGTGAAAGAGTCTAACATGTTTAAATATAAGAAAATAGCAGGACAAGAGGACACAGCATGAGATTTGAGGGGCCGATTAAAGGGGAATGTGAGGAAATTCTTTTCACAGAAAGGGTGGTGAATGCATGGAATGGCCTACCTTAAGAAGTGGTGGCTATGAATACAGTGCAGGGCTTCAAACAGGCATGGGATAGGCATAAGGAGCAATACAAATGAGTATGAATAGATAGGCCACTGACAGAGCAAAGGTCGATGGCACATTTATAAAGTAGAAAAGAAATGGGCAGACTGGATGGGCCTTATGGTCCTTATCTGCTGTCAACTTCTATGTTTCTATAAAAATCACATGCTTAAATTTGGCTTTGAAATAAATCTTGAAAAATAGCCAGCTGTGAACAAAACTTGGCATTATTTTAAATAAAATAAAAATCTTGTCCCGTGACTCCAGATTCATTTTCATGGGCCAGCAATCTTGCTTCATGAGGTTCATGAAAGTGGAATCTTGGCTCATGAAAGCAGATGGTAGTTTATTTTCCTACTGCTTTTATGAGCTAAAGTTCTTCTTTCATAAGTCTCACAAAAGATTTCCACCTCAGGAATGAAGAATCTCTGCTCATGAAAGAAGATGATGGCAATTTTCTTCTTTTGTTATTTTGTGAGCCAAGCTTCTTTTTCATGACTCATGAAACAATTCCAAGAAACTCAGCTTATGAAAAAGATGGTGGAACTTAGTCTTTTCTGTTGTTTTGTGAGCCAACATTCTTTCATGAGTCACAAAAGATCTTATGACAAAAGAAGGTCAGCCTATGAAACAAAATGGTAGGACTTCGTTTTTGTCCCTTTCTTGTTTCTTGAGCCTGCATTCTTCTTTTGTGACTCATGAAAGAAATAGGTAAAACATGATAGTTGACTCATGAAAGAAGACCGTGGGACTTAGTTTATTTTCCATTCCTGTTTCATGAGCTGGACTTCTTAATACTTGTGAGTAACAAAGAAGAAGCTCGGCTCACGAAATAACAACAAAAAACTAAGTCCCATCTTCTTTTGTGAGCTGAGATTCTTCTTTCATGAGTAGAGAATCTTCTTTGTGAGCTTCATGAAACACAAATTTGGCTCATGAACCAAGCTTCTTTAAGGATTCTTTTGATGTCCCAAAATCATATTTTGGTGTCCTTTTAAAAATAATAAGTCAAGAATCATGCTAAATGGATGTCATTTAGCTAGAGTCATGGTTTGTTTTCTCCAGGTCATAATTTGTATGATTTCTCAAAATGTCTTTTGTAAAAAACCTAAATGAGATGGCTGCATATGAAACAATAATTATTTCTCAAAAAAGAATTGTGGCTCACAAAAGAAGAATCTTCTTTATGAGAAGGAAGTTTTTTCATATAAAACACATACAAAAGATCCTACTACTGAGCATGCTTAGAACTGAAATTTCAAAGCCATATAGCTAGGGAACCAAATAGTATATTTTTCACAAAACCAACAGATGGCATCATTCTAGGGCAAGCCCTTCTGCCCTGAAAATTTCAGAAGAAAATTCCAAACTGCCTGGGCTGTAGGTGAGAGCAAACAGAAAGCCAGCAAAAATCATGATTGTTCCACTTTTACACTATCTGAATCTTGACATCTGGATATCTGCCTGCCATAAAACTTGCCAGATCAAGAGACCTTGCCCCCATATGGCACTTGTAAAACTGTGTACAATTCCATTGAATGGGGTGAAGCTATTAAGGTACAAAACATCCTACCCAACCTAACTATAGGGTGCTACTGCACCCTGTAAACTATATATATATATATATATATATATATATATATATATATATATATATCCAGAGAGAGAATAACTAATGACAAAGTGTGGTATACAAGGGCATAATAAAACTGAGGGTCAAACAAGCCATAAAGTCACAAGACCAAATGGCTACTGGCCTTTATGAGCTTGTTTGATTCTTGAGATGGTATTATTTCTAGGGTATTCCAGACTTTGCCATCTTTATTTTATATAATATGTTAGGATGGACACTTTTGCTGCATCCTATGTTTTACCATTGTGTAGTTATTTTCCATAGTGCAGTGGTCTGTGTTAGTGTTTTTCTGTAATTTTGTGATTTTCCATAGTGTAGTGGTGTGTATTCTTAGGAAGGTACATAGTGTTTTTCTGTAGTGTACTGATGCTGTCATTTTGTTCCAGTAAAGTTTCCATAGTGCAGGGGCCTCCTATAATAGGAGGTGTGGTTTTGGCCAGTTTTACCGTAGTTTTGTTTCATGAAGCAGCTTGATAGAGGCAGCATGGAAGAGCAGCAAGAGTGGATGGTTAGCAATTTAGGTGGGGCAGAGTTGGTTTTAGCATGGTGCAAACTGTGCACTTGCAGAGGACCCTAAGAGCAGAGGAGGTGGGCCCAAAAGGCCCGACTGTCGAGCTGGACTCCTTACTTCCTCATTCTCTGTGTCTCTGTCCAAATCTCTCCAGAAATTATTGTTCATGTGTGCATCTCCTCATTGCTTATAGAGTATATTCTCATTCAAGGAAAGTGTTAAAATTACACAAAACTAGCTGAAACTGAAGATATAGGGATGCCATGGTAGGGATGAGGATGTTCTTTGGGGGCTTCTGATATGGGGCTACAGCAAGGAGATTCACACAGGGTCCTGGGATAGCTAGGGCCTGCACTGAAGAGTAGTTGACTTTGTACAGTGTAGCTCAGAAACATAGAAACATAGACTTTGATGGCAGATAAGGACCGCTTGGCCCATCTAGTCTGCCCAGGACAGTTTTGTACACAGCTAAGTTTGTTTTACATGTATGTGACTGTTTAGGAAGTGATTTGGAGGCAGCTGCAAAAGGGGTAGTAATTCAAGGAGTCTAAATGTGTACAGTGTAGCTCAGGACAGTGTCTTTACACAGGTTAAGTTTGTTTTACTTATGTAGGGAGTAGCAAGCTGCAGCCTGAATGCCTAGGCCTTTATCTGGATTCAAACATTTTGACCAAATGCCTTAACTTGGTTGACAGTGGATACCACTGTGCCCTAAACAACACATATCTATGCTTAGGCCTTCTGTTTTGAAATCCCAGTTACTCTCCTGATGTATGTGGATGTTTGTTTAGGAAGCGATAGGGAGACAGCAGCAAAAAAGGTTGGTAGTGATTTTGGGGAGGCTGATGTTTGCGATTTAGGATAAGGACATTTTCTTTTACAGGTTTTTTTTTGCACGGGCTGTAGTTGGAGAGACTGTAATGGGGATTTGTAGGTTGTTGTTACATGTGTCATTCATGTGATTATTACAAATATTAATAGTGTTGTAACAATGTGTATACGGTATATTGTATCTATGCTTGTAATAAGTGAATGGGTTGTTCATTATATTGCAAAAACATATTAATGCAGTTTATAAATGGGCAACAAAATTCTTATATGCCAATTGGCTGGAAGCCCTTTCTAGCCGATGTCTTTATCAGGACATAATCATACAAGGGCACTACTTGGGCCAAGGGTGACGCAGTACATGGGAAAATCAGTTTGTGGCACTTACCTCTCCCTGCAGCTCCTCAACTAACAACTGACTGTTCACACAGCAGATGCAGTGGAAACATATGGGAGTGGCACAAAGTACTACAGCTGCCCAATATGAAACCCCCACTCTCCCCAGACACACACACACACACACACACACACACACACACACACACACAATCTGCATTCCTAAATTCTACCAAGTCCACACCATACCTCCGGTATAAATGATTTCAAAATTAAAGTAACCTGCAGTTCAGGGGAAACACGAGCGCTATCTTCAAATCTCTACAAAGAGCTTCTTCTCCATTACATTTATCTCCGTAGGCACCTCCCTGCCCTCCATGAAGCAACGGTCCCAAATCCAATAAACACATTTTAAAAACACTGCGAATGGGACCATCAAGTCAGTAAATGGCTCCATACAGCGGCCGAAAGGAATACACTCGGTGTCAGTGACAAGTTACTCCAAAATGAAAAAAATAGCGAACTGAAAGAAATCTTCACGGGGACTTGGCAGGTGGTCACTCGTCACACACATAGACAAAGCAAAATCTTCAGGAGGGAGGAGGACGTGGAGACACAAGAATCATGACACAAACCCAAGGTCAGAAACGCCATTATCATAAGTGAAACTGAGTCAGCAGCCAGTCACTCATCACACACAGAGACAAAGTAATGTAAAAAAACAAATATTAAATGTATAGGGTTTGTGGGGTGGAGGAGGGTGTCATATACACTGTGTAGTATTATTGTACTTTCTTACTCAGCAATACATAAGAAAATCTCTGCTGGCAATAAACAGTTTCTTAATAGGCAGACAATTTTTTACTATTAGAATAATTAAACCTCCATTTATATATTTCTAACTTTTTTTTATAATTATTCTGAGGCCCATTTTATAAGCGCAATAAGACACTCAAGGTGTGGGTTATGGACTGATAAGAACACACCCAAGGTGCTAAAAGGCACTCAGCATAAGCACTTCATGCCTCATAATGCACCTGGGGCATGCTCTTATCAGGCCATAACCACACCTCATTGTGTCTTATTGCTGCTATAATTAACTGGTTGGGCTCATGTACCTTAACTTATTTTTTTCATATAAGCTACAGTAACTGGGTATCATGGTATATAGGGAAATAAATCATGGCATTTTCAATGGAACAAGAGCCCAACCATGTAGATAGATAGATAGATAGGTAGATATGTAATAGTTAATCCACTACAGAGCATGTGGCTGTGCTCTGATATATGTACGCCAGGATGTATTCAACCACCCAAGGTATACATATATCAGAGCACAACCACACACCTTGTAGTGGATTATCTATTTTATAAAATGTAGGGAAGGATATGAGGGATGAAAAGAAGGGCAAGTGTGCAGTTGTTGTGGAATAATGCATGGTCATGTGGGGTGTTTCATCCAATCAGGAGACTGGATTTTCACAGATTTTCTTACCCATTTTATAAATATATATATATATATATATATATTCTTTACAAAAACTCTGTTAATGCATTGGTTAGGGTTGCTATTAAAGTGACAAAAGTATGGAAATAGTTTTCAACCTAACTCCACATTCCCCACCAAGCAGCCAAAGGGGCAAGGCAACACAATCAACCACAGACGTCCATCAGCAGATAAGACAAAAAATGTATAACTCTTTCCACATTACACAAGAGACATCCATCATCATTGTCCAGTGCTTCTGTAGCAATGAATACACATGCACACATGTGGTTGAAGACACTTGGCACCTACATGCAATCATGCATGTGTGCCCTGTGCTTCCATGGCAGCATAGGTGCTATCAGCAACTGAATGAAGACATCTGCACTTAACCAGGTGGTTGAAGACTGGCTGTACCTAGTGCTTCACAGCCCACCTGGGGCATGCAGCAATTTAGCAATAGTGTGCACCCTGCTGTGTGTTATTGCTTATTTGCAATTTAAAATGGGATCCTTGGGAATTTTATATCACACTTCCCAGGTGGTTTAAGGCACTCAGCTATGCCTCATGCCTCACAAGCAAGACCCACCTGAGGCATGCAACAATTTGGCACTGCAGAACACTCTGCCACATTATTGCTTACATAAACCACACTTCCCAGATGGTTGAAAACTCTTGGCTGTGCCATTATGCTCACAACTCACCTGGGCATGCAATAATTTAGCATTACCTCACACCTTCTGATGTGTTATTCCTTACTTACAATTTACAATGTGATCCTATGGGAATTTTTACTGCACTTCCCAGGTGGTGTTCAAGTGTGCATGTGTATCCATGGTACAGAAGCACTGTCCATGATGATGGATGTCTGTGGTTGCTTGCTTTGCCTTGCACCCTTTGGCTGGTTGATGGGGAATGCAGAGTTAAGGATAAAACAACTCCAACTGATGCATTAATGGAGTTTTATTACAACGACTTCCCTTACTTTTGAGATAGTACAATAGTATCCTTGTTTGTATGTGGGAGCACAGGACCATCTGGGCTCTGTCATCCCATCCTTCCATAGATGCAGACAAGTATGTTGCGGTGGAAGTCCAGAGACCAGAGGGCCCTGTGCTTGCATTTGTAGCAGAACAGCAAACCAAAATGCAAACAGAAACAGTAGTGGAAGCATAAATGGTAACAATGCTAATCACAAGCGCAAACGAGAGTGCAGTGAGTAACAAACACGGTGACGTACAGGGAACAATAATGCAAATAGGTATGTAAACCTAAGTGGAAACAGTAACTGTGACAGTAATGAAAGCGCACACCCTTTTTTTCACCAACAGCTGCATAGAGAAACGCAGTGAATACAAAGAATGTATGCATAATAATGGGCCTTGGAGCAGAAAATGATACTTGGAATACTAAATTGCTTATATCTCAAGATCCGTATGACATAGAAAAAATTCAAATTTCATGTACATTATGACTTTCCTCACTAGTTTTATGCTTAGCCCCTAGAGAGGTGCTAAGCATTTTTCTGACAAAAGTCCATAGCTTAAAGCGTTTCGAGATATGGGCCCCAAAGAGGCAGCAGGACGCGCAATGTTAAGTCTATGGGAAAAGCATCAACTTCAGAGCACCCTAACTTTCAATCTGTGTAATATGTTGTCACCAAACCACTGCAAGGCACATCTGTGGGATATTGGCTTTCTTCCCTCCAAATTTCAGCCCAAAACACAAACCATTGTTTTGCAGTAGGGTGGCAAAGAAGTCCTGTTATTTTGGGCATAGTGTTGCAAATCACGACACTTATAATGAAATCACAAAAGTGTCATGATCATGTATACTACTTTTGCTACATACTTTTATAAAAATTTCAAAATATATTTATGGGGTGTTTAACCCCAAAAGACATGGTTAGTATCCTGAGGGTCCGACTAGGTGAACACAAAAGAATTGTGCCACTAGAGGGTCCCACATTTAAATGCCAGGCATTTCTGTGGCCACTAACTGAAAACAAATGGCTGACTCATGACACTACAGGGGTCATCTGTGACACCAAAACTGCATTTACAACACTGTTGAACTTTTGTTAACTTTTCCCATTGGCTATAATGGGAAACTTGTTTTTGAATAACTTTTGAACCGTTTAATAATTGTTTACAATATCTTCAAAAGGCACATTGGGGACCCCAACCGCATGTTCCCTGAAGTTACTGGACTGATCGCACAAACCGTGTGACTTGTAGGCAAGAGCAAAGAATGCACAAAAGCTTAAATGTGCCGGAATATCGCTTTATAACTCCGCAACCGTATATCCAATCATTATGAAACTTGGCTGATCCAGAGATCTATGGTACTGCTGTATGTCTGTCAAAATGTCATATGGTGGCAAAGTTATTAAAATGCAAAATGTCACACTTTCACCTTAAATGGGTATTCAACCTTAACTATAGTGGCACTGCCGTGCCTACTATATATATATATATATATATATTTAGATATATGCAAAAACATTGTTAATGCATCAGTTAGCATTCTTCCTACAGTGAAAAAGTGAGAAATTCAATTTTACAGTTCCACCTCTTGCACCCACCCCAGCCTTACCACCAACAGGCTTGGGGTGTCGTTGGGAGTCATGGCCTAACTCTCACCCCATCCCATGTGTAAACAGGTTTGAGGTGGTGCAGTGTAGGAGAATGGGGTGAGAGTTAGGCTAATGACCCAACACACACCCGATGCCTATTGCTGGTGTCGGGCTGGGGGTAGGTGCAAGGGTGGGAACCTAAAATCAAATTTCCTCACTTTGTTCACTGTAGAAGAACCCTAACTGATGCATTAACAAAGTTTTTGCATAGACTTTCCTTACTTTTTAAGAAAGACTAAAAGTCAAAGTTGTTCGAGTTGCTGGGAGCGTGGGGCCTTGGGCCCCCACTCCTACCAACTTGTAAGGTTAGCCACATTACACAGCTGATGACTAAAAGTACAGTGACAACAGCACAACCAGCCACTAAATGAATATGAATATGAATGTAGTAGAACAACAGAAAATGCTGTCCCCAAAACATTAATTGTGCCACACAATCTGCAAAATACATTGTCTGAGATGTAAACATGACAGTTCACATCTACAGGACATCCCGCCAGCACTCTCCAAATTTCAAGTGAAAAGACCAAACTGCCTCCGAGATATAACATGCTACAGTTTGAAATTTTCATTCATCAGACTGGCACAGTTCCACACCTGCTGACATTTAAACACACAACTGGCAACTACATCCATGACACAAAGGCAAGGTATCCTATCAATTAAGGCACCACCACAAGCAGAAAGCTGCCCACAGAATGTAAACTTTGCCACGCCCATATCGCTGGCAAAACATTTTTCTGACACATAATCAGTATAATTTAAATGCACAGGACATGCTGCAAACACCTTCTAAATTTCAGTAAAAAGACCAAATCATTTCCGAGATATTCAATCTGAAAGTTTGGTAAATGTCCCTATCTATTCTATTATAAAAAATCTGTCCATCTTGTCCTGCCTCACGATCAAAGATGGCGATCAAAGAATCTCACGATCAAAGAATTTGCAGGCTCATGATCAAGAATTTGCAGGCTCAGGAACAAAGAATAAAAACTTTTGTAATTTACAAAATTGAAAACTGCCACAAACCACTGCCATGGTTCGACAGAACAAAGCCCCTGAGCAAAACCCACCCTCATTTGACATCCTAGGGCATCCCTGGGCTGAGAAAATGGACTTTTAATCTGGCCATCTCATCCTACCCTGACAATGCATGATCGTGATCAAAGAATCTCATGATCAAAGAATTTGCAGGCTCACAATCAAAGAATTTGCAGGGTCATGATCAAAGAATTAAAACTTGTGTAATTTACAAAATTCAAAAGAATTGTGGTAAACCACCACCATGGTTCATCAGAACGAAGCCCCTGAGTAAACCCACCTTCATTTGTCTTCGTAGGACACCCTGAGCTGAGAAAACTTATTTTTAATATGGCCATCTCGTCCCCGCTCATGATACACAATCGTGATCAAAGAATCTCGTGATCAAAGAATTTTGTCTGCCATGATCGAAGAGTGAGGGACTAGATGGCCAGATTGCAAAATAGTTTTTGTAGCCCAGGGGTGCCCTAGACAGTTATATAAGGGTGGTTATGCTCAAGGGCTTGATTCTACCCCATCTGAATACAAAACAGTACTTTTCATTATCCCTGGTAGTCTAGTGGCCTCCTTCCCATCATGCTAAAGTACATAACGATGCCTGTATCCCTGGTAGTCTAGTGCCCCCAATGAGTATCTTAATAATATGTTTTTATTATCAGAGGTAGTTTAGTGGCCCTCAAGTGTGTTTATTAATATATTTCTTGTCATATCCCTGGTAATCTAGTGCCCCCATCTGTACTTCATTATCATTATTATTGATATTCCTTGGTAGTCTAGTGCCCCCAATCTGTACTACTTTATCACTATTGATATTCCTGGTACTCTAGTGCCCCCGATCTGTACTTCTTTATCATTATTGATATCCCTGGTAGTCTAGTGCCCCCGATCTGTACTTCATTATCATTATTGATATTCCTGGTACTCTAGAGCCCCTGATCTGTACTTCATTATCATTATTGATATCCCTGGTAGTCTAGTTGCCCCGATCTGTACTTCATTATTATTATTGATATCCCTGGTAGTCTAGTGACCCCGATCTGTACTTCATTATCATTATTATTGATATCTCTGGTAGTCTAGTGCCCCGATCTGTACTTCATTATCATTATTGATATCCCTGGTAGTCTAGAGCCCACCCTGATCTGTACTTCATTATCATTATTGATATTCCTGGTACTCTAGAGCCCCTGATCTGTACTTCATTATCATTATTGATATCCCTGGTAGTCAAGAGCCCCTGATCTGTACTTCATTATCATTATTGATATCCCTGGTAGTCTAGTCCCCCGATCTGTACTTCATTATCATTATTATTGATATCTCTGGTAGTCTAGAGCCCCGATCTGTACTTCATTATCATTATTGATATCCTGGTAGTCTAGTGCCTCCCCGATCTGTACTTCATTATCATCATTATTGATATCCCTGGTAGTCTAGAGCCCCCTGATCTGTACTTCATTATCATTATTGATATCCCGGTAGTCTAGTTGCCCCCCGATCTGTACTTCATTATCATTATTATTGATATCTCTGGTAGTCTAGTGCCCCCGATCTGTACTTCATTATCATTATTATTGATATCTCTGGTAGTCTAGAGCCACCCCTGATCTGTACTTCATTATCATTATTATTGATATCCCTGGTAGTCTAGTGTCCCGATCTGTACTTCATTATCATTATTATTGATATCCCTGGTAGTCTAGTGACCCTCGATCTGTACTTCATTATCATTATTGATATCCCTGGTAGTCTAGTGCCCCGATCTGTACTTCATTATCATTATTATTGATATCCCTGGTAGTCTAGTGTCCCCCTGATCTGTACTTCATTATCATTATTATTGATATCCCTGGTAGTCTAGTGACCCCCGATCTGTACTTCATTATCATTATTATTGATATCTCTGGTAGTCTAGAGCCCTGATCTGTACTTCATTATCATTATTGATATCCCGGTAGTCTAGTGCCCCCTGATCTGTACTTCATTATCATTATTGATATCCCTGGTAGTCTAGTGCCCCGATCTGTACTTCATTATCATTATTGATATCCCTGGTAGTCTAGTGCCCCGATCTGTACTTCATTATCATTATTGATATCCCTGGTAGTCTAGAGCCCCCGATCTGTACTTCATTATCATCATTATTGATATCCCTGGTAGTCTAGAGCCCCTGATCTGTACTTCATTATCATTATTGATATCCCTGGTAGTCTAGTGCCCCCGATCTGTACCTCATTATCATTATTGATATCCCTGGTAATCTAGAGCCCCGATCTGTACTTCATTATCATTATTGATATCCTTGGTAGTCTAGTGCCCTCCCGATCTGTACTTCATTATCATTATTATTGATATCCCTGGTAGTCTAGTGACCCCCGATCTGTACTTCATTATCATTATTGATATCCCGGTAGTCTAGTGCCCCGATCTGTACTTCATTATCATTATTGATATCTCTGGTAGTCTAGTGCCCCCAATCTGTACTTCATTATCATTATTATTGATATCCCTGGTAGTCTAGTGCCCCGATCTGTACTTCATTATCATTATTATTGATATCCCTGGTAGTCTAGTGCCCCCCATCTGTCTTCATTATCATTATTGATATCCCTGGTAATCTAGTGCCCCGATCTGTACTTCATTATCATTATTATTGATATCCCTGGTAGTCTAGTGCCCCTGATCTGTACTTCATTATCATTATTGATATCCCTGGTAGTCTAGTGTCCCCCAATCTGTACTTCATTATCATTATTATTGATATCCTAGTGGTCTAGTGCCCCCCCGATCTGTACTTCATTATCATTGTACTGATATCCCTGGTAGTCTAGCGGCCCCCATCATAATTAAATTCGTTTGCATTTTCCATGTCCTGGTGGTCTGGTGGCCTCCCACCCAGCCATGCAATACCCAGCACCCCATCCTTCCCCAGCTGGTGACTGGCAGAGCCACTTGTCACATCCATGGCCAGCTGCTGACTGTATATTACACTGCTAATTCAAACAGGTGCTCAGAAATAATTTCAGAGCACCTTTTGAATCACCGCTAACACACACAGTCAGAGGCTGGCTGTGGAGGTGAGAGGTGGCTGTGCCAGTCACCAGCTGGGATGGTGGGGGTACTGGGTGGACTTGCACAGCTGGGTGGGGGTAGAGGGCCACTAGACTACCAGGACATGAAAATGCAAATTAATTTTATTATGATGGGGGACCACTAGACTACCAGGGATATGAATAATAATAATAGTGAAGAGTAGATCAGGGGGCACTAGAGTACCAGGGATATGAAAAATATATAAATAAACACACATGGGGCCACTAGACTACCACTGATAATAATAAAAAATATTAATGAGATATTCATTGGGGCCGCTAGACTACCAGGATAATGAAAAGTAGTCTTTTTATTCAGATGAGGTAGAACAAAGCCCCCTGAGCAAAACCCACCCTTATATAACTTTGTAGGAAACCCTGGGCTACAAAAATGTGATTTGAAATCTGGCCATCTTGTCCCTCGCTCACATGTACGATTGCAATCAAAGCACCTCGCGATCAAAGAATTTGCAGGCTCGCAATCAAAGATCGTTAGTGAGCCATGAATGAAGATTTTAAAAGCTAATAACTCTATTTTTAGACTGATTTGGATGGAACCAAAGGCATGGCTCAATAGAACGGGGCCCTGAGTAAAACCCTTCCAAGTTTTACTTCAGAAGTGACCTCTCAGCTAAGATATTTGTGTTTTCCCGATCGGAAAACTGAAAACAAGATGGTGGACTTCACAATCAAAAATTTGAAAACTTTGGGGACAAAGGTTCTTGAACCATGAGGTTGCAAATTCTTTGACTGCTAGGTGGGAAAAGATGGCAGAACCCCATTCTTGTTCACAAAACATACATATAAATTTTCCCATTGACTTATAATGGGAACTTAAAAGTGGTATAACTTTGAATGCCTTTAATATTTTTAACCAAACAAAAAGCAGCATGTTCGGCCACCAAAGTTCTTTCAGATGAGCTATCTTACAGAGCAGCACACCACACAACGGCTGTGCAGGGCACATCCAAATCCCAAAAGCTGCCTCCAAAAATAGATAATTTTGCATTTTTCAGCACTTTCAGACGCAAAGACCATATGTCTGACCAAATGCAATTTGGCAAATCAATAGACCTACCATGCCCCATCACATGTACCAAATTTCAGGCAAATCCATTGAAAGGGTCCAAAGTTATTAATGCCCAAACTTTGACTTTAGTATGTAACTGACCACTGAACCCTAACTATAGTGGCGCGACCGCGCCACTGTATATATATATATATATATATATATATATATATATACATTTATATATACTTGGCATCCATGGTCTGAGTGGCAAGTTCATGAAACATGGCAAGTTTTGTGATGGCCACTTAATCAGATTCCGATATCCTGAAATGTCAAAATACATAAAAAGGACAGATTGGGGCTGTTCTTTGCTCTCATCTATGGTCAAGGTGGTATAAATTTTGTTCTTATCTTTCAGGGCTGAAGAGGCGTGTGCCAGGATGTGCCTTTTGAAGGTTTTGTGAAAAATATTCAATTCTAGAGTCAGAAGATTTTGAAATTTTACTTCTGCACATGCTCACTAGAGTTTTGGGATAACCCTCTGATACAACCTTAGAATTCTTCATTTGCAAGCAATTTTGGGTCACAACTAACTGCATTTGTGGGTCAAGAGAAAATTGTTTAGGTTGTGATGGCTGCCATTTTTGAATAAAAGATGTTGGAAAATACACATAAATTTTGATTTTTCAAAAATAAACACCTAAACCAAAGTAAATTGACTCATTTAGTTAGATTCTGCTGTTTGTTATTTGAACACTGGCCCAGAAATATCTTTTCTGTACACCCTAAAAATCTTGAGTGCCCATCTTAGTGAGAGGCCCAATTTCTGGGTCATTATCTGAGACAAGAATTATTTGTTGCACATAAAGTGCTGAAACCAAAGAATTTTAGGTTTGCACTTCAAGAAAATGGAGATGTTTTTATTGTTTCTGATGCTGAGTTCATATGTTGGAATGTAAAATGTGTGATCAATATGCCCTTTGTATGCCAGCCCAGTGATGCTGAGGGATTGAAGCTGAATGCCACAGCTCATGCCACACTGGAGACCCAGGTTTGGGAATGAACATGGGTCATCGGGTTAGGGACTGGGAAAGGACTGAGCATCCCAGGGACTGCTCTCCTTTCCTGGGGAGGGGTTCTGCACATGCCGATGCACTAGTGACCTCTGGTGGTAGCTGGGGGTTCCGCAGCACTCAACAGCAATTGTAGGAGGTTGCAGCTGCAGTGTATGTCCTTCAGGTGTGCATAGGAGTGTGCACACACAGAGCTGGACACCATTGCACATCCGCACTCCAGGGACAAAACAAACAAACAAGAAAAATCCTCTATCGCCCAGATGAAAATGACAACCATCAGAAGCACTGGCCACACATCCAATGTCGGCCGCAACTTCGATTCTTTCCTGAGGATTCTGGGGCCTCTCCATGGGGCCAGGGGCCTGGAATCCTGATCCTGGTGCAGCATGCAGGAGGAGTGGTTCAGGTTGGTGATGGAGCCATGGATCTGAGTATGGGAGCCTGAGAGAAGCCCCAGATTGGTAGGAACATAAATAGAGTTAAAAAGTATATATGCCATTGTATTAAACTGGGCATCTATTCAACTGTGTTGTCTGTCTTGGTTTTAGAAGTGGTATGCTCTACCTGACTCAGCTGTTGTTCTGTGAGTTTGGTGTTTCATGCACATATGCTGATTTAGAAGCAGTGACATTGTTATTGTTGAATGTTGTATATCATTGATAACATCAATAACAATAAAATAAACAATGTGATATAGTGATTTTCAGTAATGTAGTGGTAACAAATAACAATAAAATAAAATAAATTTCAAAAGAAAAAAAAAGAAGTAGTGACATCCATAACTCCTATACCGTCTCTCACAACAGAGAACAGCATAGCAGCTGTTGGAAAAGTTCAGCTGTCATGAACAGTTCCTCACAGATGAAGATCAGCTACATGTCTACAAAGACAGGAAAAGATCACTACCGGCCTATATGTATAAGAGTTTACAAGGAACAGAATTGGAAATGGACCAGAGTGCCCACCCGGTGCTGCTGAATACAACAAACTCCTTCCTCCAATTTACTCCTTCCACAACACCTGGGCACCCACCTCTGGTGCCACAGAAGAGTCTGCTGAAACTGGGGTGTTCAATCCCCAGTGTCAGTTAAGTCCCCTGAAAAGAAAACTCTCCTTGCAGGTCTTAGTTTTTTTTTTTTTTTTTTTTCTGAAACCTGAAAAGAAAAAGGTCTCTCGTCAATGTATTTTCAATTGATTTTGAACTTTTACTCATACATTTGCCATTTTCAAATTATGGCACCAAATCTTCACCATGGCCTTTTGGGACACTACCTAATGAACAAGTTAGGTGAGATTTTTCAAATCTGTCTGAAAGATGATTTTGTAGTCACTCCATGAAATGACCTGATGGGCAGGATTTGACAATTTTCACCTACAGTGTTCATGAGGTTAGGTCATAAGAAGACCATGCTCAAAATTTGAGTCAAAACATTAAAAATAAAAAGTTATGAATGTACATGAAAATTTTCAGCACTCGGTCATGACTGGTACTTTTCAATATTTTTACTCCAAGTTTTCAACAAAGTCATTTTTCACACCTCATGAATGTAACAGGTGTCATTTTTCAAATACTTGCCAAAACATGTTTTCCCACTTGTGGCAAGAAAAGATGTTCAGTCAGCATTTTACAGCTGCCACCTGTCATGTTTAAAAGGAGAGTCGTGAAATGAAAATGTGAGGTTAAATGTAAAAGTAAAAAAGTAAGAATGTGCAGGGCCAGTCTTTGGCCCAGTGGTGAGTGTGATTGTGATTCCATGCCAGTGAGCTGAGTTTGAGGGCAAACTCACTGAGCTAGCTGGATGGGCCGAGGTTAAGGGATGGCAGTGTTTTTGGCACCTCCCCAGCCTGTGGAGGGTTGGTGCAGTGTTGTCTACAAAAGCAAAAGGCAACCATATAATGAAGAGAAGTCTTCTTGGCATAGAGCCCAGAGGGCCCTGCACCTCTGCAACCATTGCTGCATGGAATCACAGCTAGATGGACTGCCAGACCACAGGCAGACAGACATGTCATCAGGCCACCCCCACCCGTCAGCACTTCTTTTGCTTTGCTTCACCTTACAACACTAGGAATTCCTTAAATGTGCTTTGCCTGCTCCATTCACCATAACTAGTTGCCTTTATTTTTTTTTTGGTTAACTTCCTCCTTTGTTAACAACAGTTTCCATTCACAAAAATTGAAACATGTTCTGCACAATGCATGGTGCAATGCATCTTTTTGGCTGTCAATCTCAATGTGCTTTAACGTACCTTGTATTTAAAGTATGTTTGTCAGCTCCACTCCCCACTGCAGCTTGCCTCTCATTGCCAGCTCCTATTCTTGCAGCCTGTATGTCCCAAAGTCCCTTAACCCTCCAAACTCCAGACTAGAGACAACAAATGTAGTCTATCATTTACTTTTTAAAATCAGTAAAATCCACAGTAACAAACCCTGATGCCTGTCCTGCTGACACTCAGTCACAGAAACACCTACCACACCTCATACATTGCCAGACCAAACCCAAACCCAAATGAAAATAATACACTGTAATAATTTAATAACTCCCACCTGATCAAATATTCCATGATGTTCCTTGCCACAAACTAAATTGTGCCAGGTGCCTTGCTAACTGCCGTATTTGCCTGACAACTTCATCTACACAATAGCTTAGCCAATTAGCTGCAAGCTAGCAGCATCATTGTGTCTTCCTGATGGTGCATCCATGGCAACAGCAATGGCAGCCAGATGGCAAAAGTCAAATAGAACCAGGACACAAAAGAAATCCTACACAACTTCAGAAATACTTACAAAAATTAAAAAAAACAGTTAAAAGCCCACAAACACAGAAATGGAATATATAATGGGGACCTTGTGTGATTAATGTTTTATCTACAATTGCGCTGTTTTACCTTGGCATATCATTCATGGCTTAGGCAACTCGTGTGGTTACACAATGTCAAATAGCTTGTGTAGATAAAACATTTATCACACAGATCCTATAGTCTATTCTTATATATAAATCTGCTCTTCTCATGCTCTGTTATACACAGGTCTAACATCACTCTCATTATGTGCACTATGCATAACAGTATTCTGCCCGACACACATTTTATGCAGTGTGTAGGTCCTGGATATGCACATCCTAGGTGACTGATGGACTCACAGATGGACTACTAGGCATGTACCTGGTCCACACCCTGCAAATCATATTTGGGTTTTCCACACAATGATGTGGCTGGTCCAGGCATGAGACAGGGAGTTGTGTGCCTGGGAAAGGCTAGTGGAGTACAGCATGCACAATGCCAGTTGCACAGTGCTAGGCCAGTGTCACAGAGGACTCACTATTATGCCAACCAGAGGGCTGCTGTAATGGCTGTGCCTCCTGACTAGACATCATAGAGCATACTGGCACTCATGAGCACCAGACCTCCTCAATACCATGAATGGCTAGGTGGTGGTGGAAGGCAGCAGGGTGCCAACTTCAAAAACTTAACATTTGTTGCCTGCCACATGGGATGTGGCAGCCTGTATTTGGGCTGCCATATCAGGGATTTATTTAACTCTAAAAATTGATTAGCGTTTTGCTCATAAAAGTGCTAAATCTTTGTGAAAATGCTTAG
The DNA here is from genome assembly GCA_016271365.2 of Neoceratodus forsteri. Classification (NCBI taxonomy): domain Eukaryota; kingdom Metazoa; phylum Chordata; order Ceratodontiformes; family Ceratodontidae; genus Neoceratodus; species Neoceratodus forsteri. The sequence continues at coordinate 655,814,985 of CM057453.1, forward strand.
CTCTTGCCTCACTGTGTTTAACAAACATAGCACTTCTAGAAAATCTATATAAATACTTTCTGTACAGTTAGTATAGTCCTAAGGAAAAACTGCTAATCAATTATTTAAAACCCTGCATATCCCATGGACCACTGCTCCCATGAAGCAGGGGATCCACTATGTGGCCTGGTCAGGGCTTCCAGTTAGAGGTCAGCTGATCTGGCCCACATCTGTTACCTCCAGCTGGCCCTGCACTCTAGCGAGGAGCTATGTGGCCATGTTCAGGACACCTAGCCCAACCAAGGGGACATGCATACTGGCCCTGCAGATCCTGCAGGACTGACAACCCAGTACATGGCTCTAATAGAGCCCATACTAAATATTGGACAATGCACATGTGTTGCAATCAGCTGATCAGATAAAGATGCCGATGTTTGAATAGCAGCAAACACTAACAATAGAGTTACTTCTTCAATTAGTTGGGGTTTTTTTGACATTCACAATTAGAGAACAGATCCATGACAGGATCACCTTGTAAACATGGCTTTTTAGCCCTAATGGTGCTATTTTTTTAAAGATTTTACTACTAGTAGTAATCATTTATCACAGTGTGTTCCTGAATAAATCAGCTAGCAAATATAAAGTCTACTTTAAAGCCAGTGGGTTTTACCAACATTAGTAATTAAGGGATAAAAGAGGATACTTGGCAGAAAAATGTAAAAAGGTCAGCCACTCCAAGAAATGTTCAAAATTCTTTTATTTTTCATTTTCTTAGTTCAAGTATCAAGTAGACCCTCCTGAACATAAATTTCACTGGGCATAGCTTCATCAGGGTTGAGAATCTAGTTTTAAACATAATTACATATATTTTAGTATATTTTTAGGAAAAAATAAGAACATTTTTAAATAAAAATATTTTGTTTCAGTTATTTGTATTTCACACCACCAGAGGGCGTGTGCCATCTATTATAGAATTAATTCCATCTGTTAAATTATGTAAAAACTTTGTAATATGTTTGAGGTGTCAGTGACTACCAAAACAGCATGGATAAACTTCAACTGATTGCAGAAGAGCTGTGCAAAGCAACATCCATAGAAACACATTCATTTTGACTACTTAGGTTTGATTTAACTAGACAAATTTAGTATGCTGGTGAAAAAAATAACTTGTATCCTGGTCCAGATATCAACTTATTATATTTTATCTATACCATTCCATATATGTTAGTATTTTAAGCAAAAGTAATAAGAACAAATTAGTGGCATAGATTATAGGGGAGCACATGGGATAGGCTGTCCCCTGAGAAATCCGACCTGGACTTTTTTCTCCATCCATTTTATTTTATTTTTATTTTTATTTCTTCTCCTTCCTGACCTGGGATGATACATGTCCGTTTTCGGATGAGATGTTAAACTGAGGTCCCATCTGCCTGGATTGGTGGTAGTTCAGGTGGATGTTAAAGATCCCATGGCACTTATCGAAAAGAGTAGGGAATTTCCCGTGTCCTGGCCAAATTTCTCTCATTCACTAAAAATACCACCAACAGCTTAATCTGGTTCAAGGTCAGTTGACATTCATCTGTATCCCCTCCCTGGGTCGTGCCTGAAAATAGGCAGGATTTGTCTAGTGCACTTACCCGTCAAACAAAAGCTAAATTAAAATTAAAAATTAAAATTAAATTAAATGTGTGTGCTGTGTGGGGGAGTGGCTTTTCTTAAATTATCCCAATTGGATGCACTTTACAATTTTTGTACTGCCCGATTGCCTGCTTGAACCTAATGCTTGATTGTCAGCCAATTGCAGTGGTCATAACATATTCAAGTCTCCCACGTGGCACAGGGAGCATAAGCATAGCATGAAACATGCCATAAAAGAGCACATCTGCAGGTCTGCTCCATTTTCTTTCTATTCAAAAATATCCTCAAGTCACTCACTCCTTATTTTAGTCACACAACACTTGTGTTAGAGGAGCTGGCCCATGGTCTGGACCAAAGAGAGGAGGCAGACTAAATGTACAATATTAAACTCACTCAGTCATCTGGGACTGACGCAACAGGGGCAATAGTAATGCTGGTTGCTGCTGGGCTGGGCTTTTTAATTTTTTTATTTTGTTTCCAAAGTTCCGATCCAGGGCACCAGGATATTGCATTCTGACAGCCAGAAGGAAGGAAGGACAAGAGTGGAGTGGAAAGTGGACAGTACACTGACATGAGTCTGACTCAGACAGGCATGTACCTCTGGCTCCAGTCCTACAGTTTAAAAAAAGCCACGTTATTGTTAACAGCCTGCTGTGTTTTGTGTTTGTGCCACTGCCACCCAGTAAAAGTTAGATAGCAGCACTAGTAGTACTATGTATGTAACCTGGCTTGGCTCTAAAAACTTAAAACGCTTGGGTTTGTTTATGTTTTCTATCACATTTTATTGATGCAGGGTTGTTTGGCTGTTTGTTGGCACTGTGAATGGTCCATCCGGCCCTCACTGATTTTTAACCTAAATCATCTCCTCTGATCAAGGCCTGGGCTCCATAGTTCTCCTTCGCAACCAACTGACTACCAAGAGGCTCAGTCCATTCTGTCCGACCAACCCACCTGAATTCAGTTATTGTACAAAGAAATGAAATAAAAACTGATATGGTCAGGACTGGTCTGGGCCTGGGTCTGGGTTCTAGTTGGATAAACTACTCTCCCCACTTGCCAATCACAATGATAACTAATGTTGCTATGCAAGAGTGGGTGGGGCCATTGTCTCATGTTAACTCCCCACCATTCCACCTTGCAGTTTAGCTGAGAGTTCACTACGAACTATATGTACAACAATTTCATCCAGAACATATATGAAATATACTGGTTCATGCTGATGAGGAAATCTGCTGTGATAAAGAAGTGTGAATGTTTATATGGTACTAGTGGGCAGTGGGGTGGGGTAGTGGCTAGTATGGGAGTAATCTAGAAGGGTCGTTGGATATATGCATGAAATCCTTTATTACTTACCTTCTTGCTGAAACAATTTTGGACTAGTCTTGCTACATTCATCATTCAGTCATTCACTCATTGGTTTTGAATTGTGCTCACTGCTCACAAGGTTAAAAAGCAGCTTTCCACTTTAGTATGTCCTTTCCCAAGCATACTCTAGTTATTTATTACCATAGAACACTTGCACATTCCATTTGCTTTTTCCCAGGTTTGACTGAATGTTTGCATCATTCATTATTCACTGGGAAAGGAGGACTAAACAATTCTGTTTGTTGTCAGCCTCAGTCCCGGGAGGCCCTAGGTGGCATACATCAAATCAGATTAAGCTGGTGGTGGTATGTCTAGTATTTTTGCACTGTTTTCCCTTCTGTTTTAGGTGATGGGGTGGGGTTTGGGCACTATTGTGTGCACAATCTTGGTTATTACAGCTTTTTTATTTTCCCACGAACCATGCTTGCACTTGTGCTAGATTTGCTGACACAAGTAGGGCTTTTACATTCCTTTTGCAGTGAGTTTTGTGCAGATGGACAGTAGTCATCCTTGGCTTTAAATTCTGGTTCATACTCGGTGGTTCATGTTTTGGAGTGACCCTTACTGGTATAAATGAGTTTGTTTAATGCACCATTGTTTTGGGACTATTTGGTTGCTACTGCATAGGATCTCATCTCCAAAATGGTCCATTTCTTATCCTGTATTTTATTTTAACAGCATGTGTAAATCCTATGCAATGTGCAATATGGTTACCAACGTAACATTTTATGGCTGAATTTTCTGGATAAGAGATTATTTCTTCTCCTTGATACTGATCAAGAAGTTGCTTTAGTTTTGGCAATTTAAAAACAAAAAGTTACTTATTTTGATAGGGATATTGGTTGCTTATAACAAGTCAAAGAAGGTGTTAAAAGTAGTCAAATTGTGTCAAAATGACCCTCAAAATGCACCAGAATATATCAAAACCTTATACCTTCTGGGGTCTAGGCGGCCCCAGACCCCTGCCTATTAATTTGGGATTTACTATGAATAGCAGGACTTTACCACTCTTTGCCTCCCCATAAAAAGCTAACTAAGCCCCTGAGAACAATGTTGTTTACCATATTATCAATCTGCTTAAAGTCATTTTCCTATGCAATATTCAATTAAAGTGCACACAGACTAATTAGGCTTCCTGTTTGTTCATATACCTTAAGTTAAATTTGTTATAGTTTTATGTTCTTTCACTTCAAAAGTTGTCCTGGCTGCAGCACAACTGTTAAAGATATTCTGTATTTGTTAAGTAAAACATGGTTATAAAATCTTTCTGATTTAGGTCAAGTAGTCATAGGTTTTTTTTTTACAAAAGGCTTTTGCTGAAGCTTACCAAGCAAAGGGGATAGTTAATTATTCTATCTAGAGTGGCTGTGTTCATTTACCACTCAATTTCAGCTATAAAGTAAGCACAGTGCTAAGTTTTTAATTACCCTTACTCGGAACAGCTGCCTTCACTCTAATAATGGGGTATTGTTAAGAACTCACTTTACTGTGGAACATTCCTTTAATCTCCTTAGTTTCACTTGTGTCCAGCTCTGGACACACAATTCTGTACAGTTTAAAACAAAATTGAAGCGTTTCATCACACCACTCTTTAAATTCAAACATTCTCTATCTTTAATTGCATTTGGTATTTAAGGCAGTATTACATTATCCATGCACTAATTGTTACTTATATGTAAAAAAACAAAATCTCTCTCTCTCTCTCTGTGGACTCTTTGTTCCACAGGACTTAAAATATAGTAGAACTGTGAATACTCCACAGTGAAGTGAATTCTTAACAATGCCCGTGATTAGATTGAAGGCAGCTGTTCCTATTATTACTTTTGTTTAAAATACTTACAGATATGGAATAGTGTATATCAAATATAGTAAGTTGATATCTAGACCAGGATACAAATTATTTTTTTCACCAGGCATTCTAAATGTGTCTAGTTAAATGAAACCTAAGTAGTCAAAATGAATGCGCTTTTATGGATGTTACTTGAACAGCTCTTCTGCTGTCAGCAGAAGTTTATTCATGCTAATTTGGTAGTGACTGACACCTGAAACATATTACACATTTTTTACATATTTTAACTCATGGAATTAATTCTATAATAGATGGCACACACCCTCTGATGGTGTGAACTACAAATAATAGAAAACATCTTTTTATTTAAAAATATTCATGAATATGTTTGTTTCCTAAAAATATAGTAAGAATATATGTAATTATGTTTAAAACTAGATCCTCAACTCTGATGAAGCCATACGTAGTGGAAAGTAGGTTGAGGAGGGTCTAATTGATACTTAAACTAAGAAAAATGAAAATTAAAGAATTTTGAACATTTCTTGGAGTGGCTAGCTTTTTCCATTTTGTCTGCATTACAATTTGCCCACCTGCCCTGAACATAAAGAATATTTTCCCAAGGAGGGAACTCGCATTTCTCTGGACTTTCCTTGATGCTCTTAGAAACCAGTAATTATAAAAATGAAATATGGGGAGCAGTTAAAGTTAATTTTCTTACAGACCCAAGGTTTGATGTCCAAATCAACCAATCAAGCTTGTCTCTCATGCTTTACAAGGTTATCACAAAGCTTTGAGTATAAAACTATCATTATACTGTATATTGCAACCCACACATTATTGTATGTTTCAGTAGCCTTCCAAATGGTTTTGATGTGGTTGATCATTACAGTGTTTTGATTAAACAGAAACCTGCACTATCTTTCACGTTCCAACTGATAATCTGGGCTCACACACTGTGACTCATGACTCCTGCTCTGTCATGCACACTGTAAATACTGAATTGCTACCAGTGGGACCAAAGAGGCAGTTATCAACATATTGATGTCATCTGAGGCTCTCCATCCTTGCTGGGGTTCAGCTGAAGGCTGGTGGGTACAGATGTGTGAAGCTGGCAACATTTGCTCCACAAAATAATTTGCTAAATTTGTCAGATTCATGAAGTGCAAAGTGCTGACTTTGGAATATTTTTGGCAGGCAAAATAGTACTTTTTCAGGAGAAGTTATGCAAATTCACTGGCGGTTGTAACTTTGCTTTAATTCACCTTAACTTCATCTGACTTTGCTTGAAAAGTGCCATTTCCCCAGGAAAACTCAATGCAAAGTGGCAAAGTGGTGAAGTGGGCAATTCGCAGTTATTTGCAAGGTGAATTCTGCAGCTTCTCTGAACTTTGCTGGTGAAGTAAAACTTCACAACATCACAACTGGTGGGGAAGTGCATAGCCCTGGAATAGTCCTTGACAGTCACCTGTCATTTAAATGCTAGGTGCCGGTCACAGTCAAGGGCTACTTCTACCATCTTTCTTTCTTTCTTTCTTTCTTTCTTTACTTTCATTTTTCTTCCCTCAGTCTGAACTGCCCATATCTGTGGTTGACCCCACCATCCCCATCAACTGCCATCTCTGTGGCTTGCTCCTTACCTCCATTCCTCCACAACTAATCCACTTTGGCATAGCTGTCGGGGTCCCCTAGCCCCTTTTGGACTTGTGTTCCAATTCTTGCAGGTACCCAGTACATGTTATTGGGCTTTGTAGGATCACCACTTATCCTGCTGTTGTCATATGGTCAGGGACACTGGTATACCATGATTGATAACTGGTGAATTCCATTTGCAGATTGGAAAAAATGTATTGTTACCAGCATCTTGATTGTCCAGTGTTCCTTATTGAGGGTTGTCCCAGATGCCTTGAGGAAGGTGCTGGTGAGACCCTCCTGAAGAAATCATCATTGGACCTTGACATCAAAGTGAATTATCGACCAGTATCCAATCTTTCATTTTTAGGAAAGGTGGTGGAAAGATTGTGGTGCTTCAGTTGGGTGATCACCTCATGGCATTTGATATCTATGAGCTGCTCAGTCAGGGTTTCATGTGGGACATTCAACAGAAGCCGCATTAGTTCTGGTGCAAAATGACCTCCTCAGGCGAGAGATCAAGAGAGGGCAATTCTCATTCTCGATCTCTCCTCAGCTTTTGACAGTGGACCATCGGGTGTTGCTGGACCATCTGAGGGACTTCTGTGGACTCACCAGCATTGTCATTCACTGGTTTGAGGCCTTTCTGACAAACAGAAGGCAGAGGCCGTGATAGAATTTTTCTCATCTTTTAGCCTTCTGTCTTGTGTGGTACCTCAGGGTTTGGTGTTATCCCGATGTTGTTCACCATGTATATTCTACCCTGGGAGAGATCATTAAGAAGTACATCTTGGGATTTCATTGCTATGCCGATGATACTGAGATGTACTTATCCGTTGTCCCACAACATCAAATGCAGTGGATGTATTAAACAACTGTCTCACAGAGATCAATGACTAAATGGCCTCCAGCTATTTGCAACTGAACCCTGATAAGATGGAGGTACTGGTGGTGGAGTCGAACAGGAGGCAGGCAGGGTTGACCCCTGGGGCAGACTCTGGACTTGTTCTAGGGTCAGTCCCATTGAAGGCTTCCTCTAAGGTGTGTAATCTTGGCATGATTTTGACAGCAGTATGATAATGGAATATCAGGTGTCTGCTGTTGTTAAAGGACAGCTTTTATCTGAAAAATATAAGCCAGGATTAGGCACCTTATTCGCCCTGGACCTCCCACCTTGGTACATGCATATGTCACATCCAGGTTAGACTACTGTAATGCACTCTACCTCAGAGTCTCTGGAGGCACCCTCCATACTGCAGCTAGTGCAGAATGCAGCTACCAGGTTGTTGACAGGTCAGTCGAAATACTGCCATGTCACCCGATGGTCGTGAACTGCACTGCTGCCAGTTCGATGAAGAGTGCTCGTCAAAGGTGGGCTTGCTCCACCTATAAGGCCCCACACAGATTGGGCCCTTGTTACCTGGCTGACCTTCTGACTCCTGCTGCCTCAGTTCGACCCTCTAGTCCTCCTCGATGGGCCTCCTGACAATTCCTAGGACAAGATTAAAACTGCCGGCAATCGAGCTTTCAGTGTTGCCGCCCTGTCTTTATGGAATTCGCTCCATTCTTGGTGAGGGAAGCCCCATCAGTAGAGGTCTTAAGACCCAACTGAAGTTCTATTTGTTTAATCAGGTTTTCTCAGACCCTGTTTGACACTAGGGTTATTAGTCCTTTTAAAGTTTGAGGGTTTTATATATTTATGGGGCTGTATAAGGATATAGTTTTGTATGTATAAATTGAGTTGGGTTTTTTGTATGGCACCCAGAGCCTCTGGGATTGGGTGCCAGAAAAATAAAATTGCCTTGCCTTGCAAAGCCAAAATCCATTTTACTGGTGTTTTGTTTTGTGAACTTTGTTTAATATTTTTTTTCTGTTAGTCTGCAATTCAGCAATTTTGACTTTTACTTTGAGCATCTATCCTTGTACCCATTAAAAGTTATTGATAATACAGACTATGAGATCTACCTGTACTACTGCTTGCTTTGTGTCTTACATGAATACAGTCCTACTGCTATTATCCATCATTTTCCACACCAGTGATCCAGATGTGCAGACCCTGTGGGCCTTTACCACCCATCGAAGCACATGGGGAGGGTATGAGAGCTGTGAGGAAGTACTACCTCACTAAAAGAGTGGTGGATACCTGGAATAGACTGCCAGCGGACATGGTGGAGGCAAAAACAGTAGGGGCTCCGAGCATATATGGGATATATATATATATATCTATGAGAATATTAAGAAATAGACAGGAGGAGGCAGGTTTTCCATAGACCAGTTAGGGTTTATGGAGAGAAACTAGGAAGGGATCATCTAGGCAGTCTGGGTAGGCCAAGTGATCTTCTTCTCCCAAAAATTCTGTATTTCTATGGCCAGCTACTCTACCACAACACAGCCAAGCACTCACCAATGGCAAGAAATAATGGCCAAGGTGGTACATTTGAAATGTGAGTCTCTTCATTTACATGTCCCGCATTGGGATATGTTAAAAGAAAAGCATTAAAAGCAGTTCTGAAAGAGAAAGATGAAAGATGGTGGACTCAGTTTGGGTGGTTTAAGAAAGAATGTGTCAATGTATGAACCATACATCTCATTTTCAGTGGGGTCTTGATTCTACTCATTTCTGCAGCATGATGGAAACACTGGGAGGCTAAGAGACATAAGTTACACCATGGTTGTTTTGCTCTAGTGGGGTTTGAACCAGTGAGCGATTTCAAGGTTCCCAAGTCAGTGTTCCAAACGCAGGTCACCAATACCACCATTTATTACACTATTTAGTGGCACTGTCAATCTTCACCACTTGCTCCCTGCCACATCAACACTGACAGCACCTGCATCAGCACAGTCAGTACCCTCCCCAGAGACAAATGCAGTCAGCTTCCGCCTCCAACACAGACAGTTCCGCCTTCTGCGACCATACTCCACCACACCAGGAAACATAGCTGGCTGCCCCACCACATCAACACAGGCAGCCCCATCCCAAAGCACCAATATAGCCCCTTCCCAGCACCAACTCAGACAGCACTGCAGAAACATGGCCAATCACCCCACCACACTAATGTGCAGCAGCGGCAGAGTGCCTTTTAAGGCAGTTTGATCCCAGTCCATAAGACCGACTCTCCAAAACTAACACAGCAAGTCCCTCACCAGCAACAGAGACAGACCTTGCAGCAACACTACCAGCCCTCCCACCCCACCCACCCAAACCTGGTCAGCTCCCTTGCCCCACAGCCATACAGAGATAATCCTGCACCAACAGACAGCCACTGTGGAACACTGCCAGTCCCCACACCACTCAAACAAACCCTAACCAGCTCCCATGCCACAGCCACAAGACCGACTGCTCCTGCACCAACAGACAGCCTCTATAGAAACACTTCCAGTACACCCCACCCAAGTGAACCTGGTCAGCTCTTCTGCTGTCAGCACCTTCTAACATTCATACAATGGAAAATGCAATTGTGCCAACCAGTCCCCCTTACCCTATCAACATTAAATGACCAGTCCTGATCCTAACAGCACAGTTGGCTCCCCAAGGCAGCCAGTTCCCCTTGCACCAACACAGCCAGCTCCCATGCACCCACACAGCCAGCTCCCCAGCCCAGACACAGCCACCTCCCTTGCCCCGACACAGTCAGCTTCCAGGCCCCAGTACAGCCAACCCCTGGCACTGCCAGCCCACCCTCCAACAAAAACAAGAAACTTTGTCACTCACCTCAACAACATGGACAGTCCTACCACCACACCAAAAGACACAGACAACTCTCTCACACCATCAGTATGGCCAGTATCCCCAAACAGTCATCTTCCTCACCCCACACTAAACAGGCCTACAGTGCACGAACATGGCCAGTCTCACCCACCCACCTAAGCGGACACAGTCAGCTTCCCCACTCCACCAATATTACCAATAAACCCCAAATCACAAACAAACACGGTCGGTTCCTGCCCAACACCCCACATGGCTGTTCCCACCCACCACACCTAAGTGAACAAGCTGGTTCCCCACAAGGTCAGTCCAAACCCCCACCAACATAGCCAGTCCCACTCACCCCCAAAGAGTAACAGATCCCCAGGAGCTAGAGCTCGAGCCACCAGAGACATAGTTTCCAAACATGCACAAATGCAAAGCATCATGGGCTGTATATACAAATCACCACAGAATATCATGCTGGTTCAACTTTAAGCAGAAATGCATGGTGCTGAAAGGCTTTTCACACAGTTTGCACAGGGTGCCAACAGAAGACATAGATATGTGTTCCATCCTACCAGGACTCATCAGTATGCCTCGTCCATTTGACACCACAGTGTAATGAACCAGCTACCTAAGATGGTCTATCTGGGTTATGTTGTGGTGAACCCAATTAAAACAAAAAACAAGTTTATATATATATATATATATATATATATATATATATATATATATATATATATATATATATATATATATATATACATACACATATATATATATACTTAAATAAAAGTTACTTTTTTCAGGATGGAGAGCAGGTGGCTAAGAAGAGAAAGAAGGTCAGCAGCTCAGTTTGTCTTGTGTCCAGGCCAACTCCAGGAGGCCAGGTCCCCACTTCAGTCAGATAAAAATTTCCCCTTCCTAGTAAAGACACACACACTTGGACAGCTCACACATGCACGACTGCATTTAAAACCTACCTTTTTTGTTCAGGATGGAGAGCGGACATAGCCAGCTCCTCCACTCCACCAATATGGCCAGAACCCTCACCCATGATCAAACACAGTCAGCTACCTCATCACCTCCCACACCAACACAGGCCTACCTACACCAACATACAGGGCCAGTGCCAACCCCCAACTAAGCAGACACAGCCGGCTTCCCCACCCGACCAATATGACCAGGACCCCCAAACCTCGAATGAGCCATTCGGCCCTCACCCCACTAAAACACAATCAGGCCATTTCCACCCACCCCACATAAGTGGACAGAGCCTGCTCCCCAATATGGCCAGTACCTCTCCCCACCAACAAACATAGTCCACTCCCTCACCCCCACACCAACACATGCCTACCTTTGCATCAACTGTTGACTCCCCCACTGCCAGATAGCACAAGTAACACACTGAGTCTCGTGATCTCATGCCAGCAAACACAGTCACCCCCCACCCACCAAGCTGGCCAGTCAAACCACCCCAACACAGCCAGTCCTTCCCTAAAGAACACATGTGGCTCCATCACTTCAAAAGACAGCCTCTATACCAGCACAGCCAATCCTTCACCTAAACAAACACTGCCTGATCTCCAAAATCACCCTAAAAACACAGTCGCCCAGTACCCCACCCAAGAAGGCACAGCTGGACCTTCACCTTACCCAACATGGCCAGTCCCCACCTCACCCAAGCATACAAGGTCTGCTCCCACATCACCAACATTACATAGCCAGCTCCCCACACCCAGCACCAATACAAACAGTCCAAGACTTATTAATTTAATAAAATTCAGCTGACCAATCTTGAAAAGAAGTGAAGGTTCACCACTGAACACACAGCCACACCACTCCCTTCATGACATTGGACCTCAACTAATGCATGGCTTTCCACCCCACCCCAAACATAGCTCCTCCACTCCACCACAAAGACCATCTCCCTGCCTCTCCAACAGAAGTAAACAAACTGCCCAGTGCAGTGCTACCATGACCCTCACACACACACACACACACACACAATTTGTAGGCATGTTATCTCAGAATGAATTTGCTCCACTACAAGTGAGATCTGACACAGATTTGCAGATTCGATCAACATGTGCTATAGTGAGTCTAGTGAGAGTGAGGAGGGTTAACTGGGTCAGGTGAATACCATGACCCTACAACACAAGTAAACAAACTGCCCTGTACAATGCTGCGACACCTCCCCCGACAGACATACATTTGTAGGCAGGACCATGTTACACCAGAATTAATTTACCCACTACAAAAGAGACCTGACAGGTTTGCAGATTCAATATCCATAAAACTATTAGTAAGAGCGAGGAGTGCTGACTAGGTCGAGTGAATGCAGCCCTAGACAGAAACTCAATTAGCCTGGTACCAGCAATGAAAAAGTACTGCCATGGGTGATGACACCCCCACACACACACACACACACACAGACACACACACACACACACACTTTAACATGCATCTATTGAGACTTTTGAGCAGGGTAAATGCCACCAATAAAACAGAAACTGAATTAGCCCTGTACCAGCAACCTAAAAGTATTGCCCTGTGTGTATCGCACCTCTGGCCATTACTGTGCATGTAGAGAGCCTTTGTCTAGGTCTAGGCAGTCAGCAGCAGGCTGATCAAAATAGGCTGAAAAGTGAAACCTGAACTTACGGGTTTACTGAGTCAGTCGAGGGTTGTTCTGGGTGACTGGGTTGAGTGACTACTGGCAACAGGATGGTCAAGCAGGTCAGGAACAGGCAGTTGAACACCGAGCATAGCAGCAATGAGCGAACACAATAGCTACTGCAAGATTTATAGTGCTCTGTTCATGGAGCATCCATAAACAAAAGCTTTTTCTGGTTTGGAGCCACAGGCCTTTTGTAATTCTATGGACCAATTGGATTTCTGTTTTACCATCCGTGGTTCTATGAATGTAAAGTCAGTCTCCTGCAGATGGTATTTTCTGCTTTTTCTGCCCAGGTTCATCTGGATACCTCATGGGCTCGGACAGCAGAGAGGCAAGAATGCAGACTGTGCTCATGTCAATATCAGGAGGAATCTCCCTAGCCATCATGCCTGCTGCTTGTCAGATGGTGCTTTCTGCTTTTTGCCTGGGTTGACCTGGACACCTTGTGACAATGGGATGCAAATGCAGAATGTGCTCACGATGCTATCTGGAGGTATCTCCCTGCCCATCATAGATCCTGTTTGCACAGCCACCTGTGGTGGTCACCCAGGTGGTGTTATTGCAGCAGATTGCATTGTCATCCCTCCCCAGATGAGGCATCTTAAGAAAGGCTTAAACCTCCTGCCTCTTCCATCCCCCAATGTCCCAGGTTCCTTCTTAAACCTGTTGCAGCAAAGGGCTGGCTTACTTTACCTTCTTAAAAACATTGCCACGCTCCATCTCCTGTTTGACCCTGCAAATGTGCATACCCTGGTGAAAGCTGTCATCTCATCTAGATTGGACTTCTGTAGTGCACTTAGTAAGGGTTTGCCCCAGGTCAAATCCATTGCCCACATCTGGCATAGAATGCTGTAGCTTGTGACCTCTGTGCACAGACTAGAACATATTATCCCTTTATTTCAGGTTCTGGACTGGCTGCTGGTCAGGTGACAGATTGTCTGTTCAGTTCTTTTACTTACCTTCAAAACCTTAAACTGACTGGGCCTTCAGCACATCCAAGAGCTACTGGCCCCTTTCATTCCCACCAGTTACGAGGTCCATAGACTGAGGGTCACTTTGTGTCCCATCATCAGATCTGAAGTTCACTGGAGTCTGGGTGTTGTGGTGATAGACCCAGTTCTTTGGAACTTGTTGCCACTTACCATCAAGCTCTTCCATTCCATAAACTCCTTTAAATGCAATGTGCATATTTATGTTTTCCTCAGGCATTCCAGTGATTTCCCATCGGTTGAGATCATATTATGGTTTGCTTCCTGAATTGTAATTTGTGGTACCCATGTCTGTACTTTTCAGCAGATGCTTATTATCTAATCGTAAAATGTCAAGGCTGTTGTCCCTTGTTGTTGCCATCTGTCTTCTGGAAGTATTCGTAATTTCAGCACCTTGAGTTATGAAGGTTCTTAAGTAAACTACAGCTAATACTTAATCTACTAAAAATAACTGCCTTTATAATCCGCTCTGCAAGGTTCACTGCCATAGAGCAACAGTTACATAAAATACATACCTTAGAAATGAGGCTTTCAGTTTGTTTCCAGTTTTCTTTGCTAGCTTAAATTCTATACTATACTATAATATAGTTTAAAAATCCAGAAAAGCTGTTCAAATTCTGAGTTCTGACACGGTACACTAATTTGAACATTTCTTTCTTTGATTCACTACCAAATATTGTGCTAATAAATAATAACTTACGTTTATGTAGTCTTGAGCAACCGCTTCTGATAGCAGAGGTTTTTTGCACCTTAGTCTTCCCTCTTTATAGGTTTGACTCGTCTATTAGTTTTGTTTTTCTGAAATTGCCATTGGCTCATTTTGTGTATCATCTACAGAAAAGCACATTTCACAAGTTGTTGTTGGGTAAACATTACAGGATCATATGCTGAAACCTCGTTATTCATTAACAGAGTATATTCATTGAAACCAAAGGCAGTAAGTCCCACACCCTCAAAGAATTCAAAGATCTTATCATAAAAACATAGAAACATTGAAACACGAACAATGATGGCAAAAAAGAGTAAACATCCATTTAGTTTGCCTGAGCAACGTGACATTTTTAGCAATTGGTCCTTTTGTTATGATACCACTTTGATGTAGCTCACCATTTGCATGTCTGACCTCCCACTTTAATGACATAGAAACAGAAATATAGAATTTGATGGCAGACAAGGACTGCTTTGCCCATCCGGTCTGTCCATTTCTCCTACCTACACTATTAATGCAGATTGTACCCGATTACAGCTCTTTCTCCTCTCCCTCCTCTCTACTCTCTACAATGATTCCCTTGTGCTTATCCCATGTATTCCTTGAACTCCACCACTGTTTTAACCCCTACTACCTCTGCTTGAAGACTGTTCCAGAAATCCACCACTCTTTCAGTGAAAAGTACTTCCTCACATCTCTCCTGACTCTACTCCTCCAGCTTCTTAGTATGTCCCTTGCTCTTGAACATCTTTTCTTTCTGAAAAATACTTCCTCTTAGAAACATAGAAACATAGAATTTGACGGCAGATAAGGACCGCTGGCCCACCCAGTCTGCCCATTTCCCTACCTACTGGATAAGCTGCAGATCCTAGTTAACCAGAAGCTTACTTTCCTACCGCCACCCCAGAACTGCCTTTATGACTATCCCATGCATGCTTGAATTCCACCATTGATTTTGACTCCACAACCTTCCTCCGAAGGCCGTTCCATGCATCCACAACCCTCTCTGTGAAAAAATACTTCCTTAAATTACCTCTGAGCCACCCCCATCTCCAAATTGTGCCCTCTTGTTCTTGCACACCTCTTTTTTGAAAGATGCTACCCTCTTGGACTTTGTTGATTTCCTTGAGGTACTTGAAAGTTTCTATCATGTCCCCTCTCCCTTCTTTCCTCGAGGCTATACATATTAAGCTCCTTAAGTCTCTCTTCATATGTCTTCCTGTGCAGACCCTGCACCATTTTAGTTGCCCTCCTCTGGACAGCTCCATCCTGTCTATGTCTTTGCAGAGACTGGGTCTCCAGAACTGCACACAGTACTCCAGATGGGGTCTCACCAGCTGTCTGTACAGAGGGATAATAACTCTTGTTTTCTACTGGTGATGCCTCTCCCTATGCATCCCAGTATCCCCCAGCCCTCCTTGCTGCCCTCTCACATTGCTTGCCCGTCTTTAGGTCATCTGATATGACTACCCCAGGTCCCTTTCCATTTTTGTTGTTGTTAGTATCTCACCCCCATTGTGTACTCTTCCCTGGGTTTTTGTTTCCCAGGTGCAATACTGCACTTCTTAGCATTGCTCTTGTACCTTATCTATCCCCACCATGAGGTATTTATAGGTTTCTATTATTTCCACCTCTCCTCTTCTGTTGGAAGGTGTCATGCGGAGGTCCTTTATTCTCTCTTCACAGGGCTTTTGATGCAGGCCTTCACCATTTTAATTGCCTTCCTCTAGACTGCTTCCACTTTGTCTATGTCCTTCTGGAGATGTGGTCTCCAGAACTGGTTATGGCAATCTAGGTGGTGTCATAGCAATTTATACAGAGGAAACACCACTTCCCTCTTCCTGACAGTGATACTTCTCCTATTCACCCCAGAATCCCATTAGCCCTCCCTACTGCCCTGTCACACGCCTCGCCATCTTTAGGTAATACAATATGATTACCCCTGTCTCTTTCCTACTTAGTGGTTGCCAATACCACTCCACCCATTTTGTATTCTGACCCTGTTTCTTTGCCCAAGTGCATTATTTTGCACTTTTCACATTGAAATGCAGCTGCCATATGCTTGACCACTCTTCTAGTTTTCTTAGGTCTCTACTCATCCTTTCCACCCCACCCTAAGTGTCCACCTTATTGCAGATTTTGGTGTCATCCACAAAGAGGAGACCTTTCCTCTGGCTCCTCTGCTGTATCACTTATAAAGATATCAAAGATGACTGGTCCGGCACTGATCCCTGAGGCACCCACTGGTCACCTTCTTTTCCACAACATGAGGCTTATCTCCTGGTAGTCACCAGTACTGTATAAAATTGCTTCCTCTACACCTTTCCTTTTGTCTCACAGACTCTTGTATATATTCTGAAATGCTGGTTAATTTTTCTTCCCTTGCTGAAGGGACCAGGGAGTTCTTAACAGCTTATGTAACAGTTCTTCATTTAGTGTAATAAAAGGAATTACCACAAAAGTGCACTAGATTTTCTGAGACTAACACAGCACTACAAACCTGCAACTTTGATAAAGGAACCACTGCTACTGTTACTACAATTCACTGATTTACTGGTTGTTCTTGTGTCCATACATATTATTGGGGTGCGGCCCCCAATAGCTAGGGTCAAATAGCAATTTAACGTTAAACCTCAGATTTTGCACTTTAATAACTTTGTAACCAATCGTTGGATTTGCAACATTTGGTGAGTGCTGTTCCAAGGATAGATCTCTTGATGTGGCAAGTTTTGTTGTGGTTGGCTTGTGGTTGCTGAGATCCAGATAGTATAAAAAGTTAAAAGTCGCCACTTTTGCAGTTTTTTCCTCATCCATTTCCACCCAGAAGGTGTGGAATTTTGGGGTGAATTTTTATTGTAGATACAACTTGGGTAACAGAACTGCCCTGCATTTGTTTGGTGAAAAATCTGAATCTGTTGCAAAGTTATTCAATTTTTGAGTTCCCATTGTTTTCAGTAGGACGATCACTCTCTAGGATATAGGGTACAAGTTTAACAAAGATTTGGCCTCATGAAAAGGATCCTTTTAGTGAGGGGCAAATCCTTTTGTGAGAAAAATCCTTTTCATGACCTACCTTCTTGTTTTCATTTTTAACACACAACAAATTGTCATAGCACTGTCCAGGGATGTCTTTACAGACATCCAAACATGTATCTTGCTCATCAGAAGCTGATGAGCTTCACTGTGTATTTTTAGAGCTCTCATGGCTCTGAAGGTTTTTACAATTATTTAAATCATTTGTTGCCACTTGTTATGTTTCTTTTTCATATTCCTTTTCATCATCACAGAAAAGGAACTGGGATGGCAAAAAGGATTTAACAGTGCCATCTCCTTTCATAGAAAATATATTTCATTGGTGTTCTGTAGCACCCAGCTCCCTCCTCTCTCCTATTTTATATCCCTGGTGTCTAGTGGCCCCACCCTCCACCCTTCAATTTCCATATAGATTTTTTAACAAAACATTGGTGTCCAGTGGCATCCCCACCCGATGATCACCATTCCTTTTGCCTTAGTGTCTAGTGGCACCCCACCAGCCCATTGCCATCCCCATTATTTACATTTTGATCTCTGGCATCTAGTGGCACTCCTCATCCTCCAATCACCATTCCCATTATTTAAATGTTATCTCTGGTGTCTAGCGGTACTTTCCACCTCTGATCGCCATCCCCATTATTGAAAGTTTTGATCCCTGGTGTCTAGTGGCATTTCCCACCCTCCAATCCCCATCTCCATTATTTTAAATGTGATCCACAGTGTCTAGTGGCATGCCCCACTCTTCGATCGCTGACCCAATTTTTGAAAATGTTGATCCCTGGTGTCTAGTGGCACCCCACCCTCTGACCATCATCCTGATTATTGAAAATGTTGATCCCTGGTGTCCAGTGGCACCCCACCTTCTGATAACATCCCAATTATTTTAAATATGATCCCTAGTGTCTTGCGGCACTTCTCCACTCTCCAATTGCTGACTCCATTTTGAAAATTTGATCCCTGGTGCCTAGTGGCACCCCCACCTCCGATGACCATCCTGATTATGGAAAATGTTGATCCCTGGTGTCCAATGATACCCCACACCCTCTGATCACCATCCCAGTTATTTTAAATTTTATCCCTAGTGTCTAGTGGCACTCTCCACCCTCCTATTCAGGAATAACCTAAAATAAAGAAACCAGTGTATTTGATGCATTTTCTTTTTGAAAACCTATAAAAGAAAAAGATCCCTCACCGATCAGACCCACTCAACCTCATCTCCTACTCAGTACCCATCACCCACACCCCCAGTATACCCCCACACACCCCTCACTCACCTGAACAGGTCCCAGGTTCAACACCCTCTATCTCCAATGGAAGACAAATCTTGCTGCTGGAACCAGTGACTGCAACATGAGAAACTAAGGCAAACATGACTCAATGCATTTCAAAGGGGTTTGAACATTTATGCAAACTTTGCAATTTTTGAGATTTTGACCTCAAATTTTCAACATGGCCTTTTGGGACCCCACCTCATGAACTATATGTCTGTCAGTACACAACTCCTGCCCAAAAGGTGATTTTCAACATGGCCTTTGGGGAACCCACCTCATGGACAATATGACTGTCAGCACATAACTTCCTGCCCAAAAGGTGATTTTGCAGTCAGTTGCTGAAATCACCTTTCAGGTGGGATTTGGTAATTTTTCTTGACCTTGTTCATGATGTGGGATCATAAGAAGGTTTTGTTGAAAATTTGGGGTTAAAATTATTAAAAATGGCAATGTTATGACCATTCATTGCAATTTCACTATGCACGCTAGTAACTTTGGAAATTTTAAATATTTTGTCCCCAGAGTTTCAATATAGCCTTCTTATTACCCAACCTCATGGATGTCACAGCTGTTATTTTCAAATTCTGGCCAAAATGTGTTTCGCACCTGGCACAGAGCAGTGTTGCAGTTGTGTAGAATTACATTTGGTGGGGAATGAAAAATGTTCTATTGAGTACATGAGGTGGGGTAATTAGAAGGTTATGTTAAAATGTGGGTTCAAAATATGAAAAATGCCAAAGTTATGACCATTTGTTGCAATTTTGATACGTATGCTCGTAACTTTGGAAATTTTAAAGTATTTTGACCCCAGAATTTCAACATAGCCTTCTTATTACCCCACCTCATGTACGTCCACAGCTGTCATTTTCAAATTCTGCTCAAATGTGGTTTTGCACTCATGGAGTGGAATGGCATTGCAGTTGTGCAGAATTATGTTTAGTGAGGATTCAAGAATTTTCTGTACTGGGTATGTGAAGTGGAGCAATAAGGTGGTTATGCTGACAATTTGGTCACTGTTGTCCTATAAATGGAGCCCTGTGCTTCCCACCTACATACATATACGATCTACGGAGGGATGGGAGCAGGGTCCTATGCTCCTACAATAAAATAAGAATGCTATTCTAGTATCTTAAAAAGTAAGGAAATAAGTTGCAAAGACTTCATTAATGTTCCAGTTAGGGTCAAAGTGACAAAAGTTGAGAAATGAGGTGTTAGGGTTTCCTAACACCCCACCCTCCCAAACTAGGCAGCCTAATGTTCACCTCATTCTCATACTGTCTACATATCTGAACTTATTTGCAGATGGAATGGGGTGAGTGTTAGGCTTGAGAAGCCTCAAGGTACACCCCATTCCATATGTAAACAGGCTGACATGGCACAGCATAGGAGAATGGGATGAGAGTTAGGCCTAATGACACCATGGAATACCCAATGTCTGTTGGTGTGTGGAGGGATGGTGGTGGTGGAAAAGTGGGAGAGTTAGGGGCTCAACTCTAATGCCTCATTTCCATTCTTTTGTCACTTCAACCCTAACTGATTTACAACAAAGTTTTTTGCAATTTATTTCCTCACTTTTGAGATAGTATAATAGTAACTCTATTTTACTGTGGGAGCACAGTCCCTCCATCCAGGTAGTAGAACAGTATCCATCTGTCACAGTGGAAGTGTAGGATCACTTTGGACCCTGTGCTCCCATGCCTCCATCCAAATAGTACAACAGTATCCATATGTCACAGTGGTAGTGCAGGGTCCAAAAGCAGTATCCCCATGTCACAGTAGGACCCTGTGCTTCTATCCTTCCACAGATGCACATATGTATGTAGCTGTGGAAACACAGGGATCTCTGGCCCCTGCACTTCCACACACTAAGTTACGAGCAGGCATAGTAAAATTGCAACAAGTACTCATAACTGAGCCATCTTAAATAATTGCCACCCCAAATGTTCAACAGAACCTTCTTATCACTTAACCACATGTACACAGTACAGAAAGCTTTCAGATCCCTGTAGAAATGTAATTCTGCAATATGTAATGCCGCTTAATGCCACAGGTGCGTAAAAATTTTTAGCAGGATTTTAAAATTGCAGCTGTAATATTCATTAGATGGTGTGAAAAATCATAATGTTGATAATCTGGAGGAAAACTTAAAAAATTGGGAAGTTAAGAGCGTATGAAACTGCGTGAATGCACACTTGTAACACACTCAATTGTTGACACTTTTCACCTAATTTTCAACATAGGCTTTTTGGGATCTTTCCTCATGAACAGTGGCACTGTGATTTTATTAATCCATCCCAAAGTTGATTTCACACAGCGACCGTGCCATTCTGTGCCACAGGTGTGAAAACATGATTCAGGCAGCATGTAAAAATGACAGATGCACTGCCCATAAGAAGATGTGAAAATGGCAATGTTGAAAATCTGTAGTGAATATATTTATAATCGGTGAAGTTACAAGTGTGGTAGAAACTGTACACTAGTAGCGTAGTCATTTTTGGAATTTTTTCACCAATTTGCAACATGGGCATTTGTGTACCCCACCTCATGAACAGTGGCAGTGTTGTCTCATTAATCAGTTCCAAAAGGTGATTCCATGCAGTGGCCATGAAATCACCTTTCAGTACCGAGTAACGAAATGACAGTGTCAGCATTTATGAGATGTAGTCCCAAGAAATAAAAATTATGTACCTACCATAATTCCTGATCTTCTCTTGTATCTTTACCATTCATTACTGCTGGGTGTAAGCCAGAAGCATGCACCCAATCGGGAGGTTTTTTGAGGAGGAGTCGCACCTATGGCGCCTCCCATGAGAGAGACGACTATGTGGTGTGCAGGGGCAGCCGTTAGGTCTCAGACTCCTCCTCCATCCCAGTTCTGTAAGCTGGAGAGGCAAATAAAAGAACAGAAGAATAAGAGCGAAGCAAGAGAGACGAGGATAGTACTGTAAAAGGAAAGGAAACAAACTGAAAAGGAATATGCCAATAGAGGACAGGAAAGAGAAGAACCCTACCTAAGGTACCACAAGGCCTCACTCCTGGGTGGCTCCAAGAGGGGAACAGAAAAGGGAGAGGAAGAAAGAACAAAAACAAGGAGAAGGGGAATGCTGGAGGAGGGAAAATACTGCCAAGTTGAGAGTTAAATTGGTTTAAGGTCATCAGCTCGGAACCAAAGGGAAAGGAAGCAAGGATCTTCAAGAAAACTGGCCTAAAGGTTTGACTGAACTGTTTGTACAGCTTGATACACAAAAGGCAGATTTCCAACACCTCCATTATCCCAAGCCCATCACTCAAGCTGAGAACTCACAGATTGCCAAGGCACACAATCTGTTCCAGAGGAAGAGTGCCCAACTGAGGCAAGGTAAAAGGAACCCACTAGCACATTGCCATGTGTTGATACAGGTGGTGGTGGGGGAGATAGGAAGGAAACTGTTCTGACTCCTGGGAAAGGGAGGCCAAAGAATCAAACCACCAGATGCTGAAGGCAATTTTGAAAATGGTCTAGAAAGACTTCGACTGGCACCAGACTGGCATACACAGGATAAGATCCAGAGATACTAGTGAAATCTAAGAACTAAGGAACAGGACCGTTCAAAAACTATTCCTGTTAACTGGTGATTGGGTTAACTTGGTCTAAGAAAAAGGTACCAGAAGGGACACCTTCAAGGGTAATCAGAAAGAGTTCCCTCAGGAGAAAGAAGAAACTCTACTTGTTCTCCTCTCTCTCCAGACTTGTTACCTCTTCTGAGAGAAGAAAGGAGACCCAAAGACTAATGAATTAGGCTCTAAAGGCCATGAAAGTAGGAGGGGAGGAGGGAGAGCAAGCAGGGTAAAGGAACACCCAAAAGGAGGCCCATGAGGGGAAGGTGGGTGTGATTCAGTAATGAATGGTGAAGATACAAGAGAAGGTAGGTACGTAATTTTTATATCTTGCCTTGTCAATCTTCACCATTCTTTACTGCTGGGTGAGTACCAAGCACCCCTAGAGGGGACTAACATAACTCTGAGTGAACAAGACCTCAGCCTCCTGTTGGTGAGAAACAGGAGGAAGAGACCTAGCCATACTAAACTGGAAGTCTAAGGCTGAAGAGAGCTAGGAGGTGTCCCCTGAAGCTGAGGTGATGGAAGAAGCCCCTGTAGCCTTCTAGCCCTGGTAGAAAGAGGCAGGCCCCTCGGTAGGCGGAGCAAATCACCTACACTGGGCCAGGGGTGACAACCTTGGTAGGCGAAGCCATGCCATCCGCCTAATGCAGATCGCTGTCCTCGTGAGCCTGGAAGCCACCTCATTGGCATCATAAGATGTCCTTGCTTGGTGCCTTGCCAGTTCCAGGCCTATAGCAGAGAGGGCACTAGCCTGTTGAGATTGCTGTGTATCAGGCATTGATGCTAGCACCTGAGCCAGCATCGATCACAAGTGCCTATTATAGGCAATATGCCTTATGTGATGCAATGAACAACATCACACAAGAAGAGAACACTCTTCACCCCACTGGTTGAATTGTTGGGAATCCAAGTCCTGTGGTCAGTTGTGCACCAGGCACCAGCGCTGGCACCTGGAAGGGGTCTCTAGGAACACCAAGCCCCAAGGTGGGTCAGGAGAGAACCTAGGGACCCAGATGGAGCACAAGACCTCTCCCACAGTCTGCCAGGGCTGGGAGAGGGTCAGTTGGAGGCTGCCAGGTGTGGATAGACGCCCCTGGAAGGGAATAGGCCAGGATGGCACCACCAAGTGCTGGACACTAAAGTCACTGAGGAATTTGCATGTCTCTTGCTCAGTATTGTCTTGTCCAACATAGGAAATATGGAGATCCCCAACCTTCCTTGAAAGGAAGTGTTGATATTCAGTGAAATCAGCATCGGAAGAAAGGTGAGCAGTAGGTTCCTGTCCCTCCAAGGAGGGAGCTGAGG
Organism: Neoceratodus forsteri; assembly: GCA_016271365.2. NCBI lineage: Eukaryota > Metazoa > Chordata > Ceratodontiformes > Ceratodontidae > Neoceratodus > Neoceratodus forsteri. The sequence goes on from CM057453.1 coordinate 655,838,660, forward strand.
AAGATGGGAAACTCGAATATCCAGAAGACTTCTGTGGTGGTGGGGACAGGTGAAAGACCCATTCGTGCATATACCTGTCATACAACGGGAAGGCCGCCGCAGTGCCTCCAAACGACTCCCAGGATAATGGTCCCATAGGACCCATGTGGCCTAGAATAGAAGGGGTGGCTGCAGAGGAATGGGAGAGGGACACCTACAAGGAGGTGACTGTCCTCTGCCAGGGCACTGAAACCAGGAACAGAGCCCGAGCTGGAGGGATCCCTGAAATCAAACCAGGTCACATGATGAAACCCTGGGAGTGTGAACCTGAAGACCCCAAACAGGGATCACCCTGTGATGCACCTGGGGTTGCATGAGTCCAGAAGGGCAAACCATGGTGATGCCACCAGAATGGCCCTCCACCTAAGAAGGAGTGGGACTTGGTGCTACGGCACCTCCTTGCACCCAGAGGGGTGGCAGAGGAGTGCCAACACCCCCACCAACCCTCAACCCATCAGATTCTGAGGATGCTCTCCTTCTTGGCTCCAGTGAAGGGGTCCTCAATCCAGGGGCCTCCTGAAGGAGACCTCGAAGACAGGGACTCCCAATCCCCAAGAGGGTGCCACAGCACTGAGGTTGGCGCTGCCGCAGCTCCATCTGGGGACAGTCCCTCCCCAACCCCAAGCCACCCTTCTCCATGGACCCCAGGCCACCGCCAGCCTAGGACTCCTCAGAGGAAGACAGCTGTGAGATTCTGTACTCTGTATATCCCTTTCCTCTTCCCACAGGACATACCGTGAGATAAGCATGAAGTTGCTCAGTGTATCTTTCCTGGTGAAACAATTCAATAAAAAAAATAATTAATTCAGGAATGGATGCGCTGGGCCACCTGACACAGCTGCCTCACAGAGGATTCTGATTCAAGAATCAGGAGCCAGACCGGTTCACATCCAAGTTGTTTCTCTGAAGAAGAATCGACCAGGAGGACCTCGATGCTGGCCACATGAGAATTCCCTGAGAAACGGCACCACTAATTGCGCCGGTATGGCTCACAGCACTGTCCATTTCCAGCACACCGCCCACAGCTCCAGAACCTGGCCCCAACCCATCAATGGCCCCGTCAAATCCCGGGACGCTGCTGCACTGAAACCAACACGGCACAGCTAAAGGAGTTGACCAGGTCAACAGCACCGAGAACCAAACTGGCGCTCATGTAGCACTGCCCCGATCACTGACACCACAAACAGCACCAGGATCTGAGATGGCAGCAGAAGGCGACATTGAGGGTCTACCAGTGCCGGGCCAAGTAACCATGGGCAGCAACACTGGGGATCCTTCACCTGAAGAGATGTGACTGCCAAGACAGTGTCCATTATGCGACCCTGAGAGGGGCCACAGCATTTCTCCAACACCGCAAAAGAGGCCTCCTTCTCGGCAAGGCTTGAAGATGAGGAGGCTTCCTCCTCCCCAGACTGTATAGGCCTGGGAGGGACCGAGAAAGGCATAAAGACCTGGCCTGGGAAGCCTGAGAATGACACTATCCTCCCAAGGTTGGCGGGCCTTGCCAACTTTGAAAATGCAGATTTCTAGAATGCAGTGATCCATGGAAAAGTAGATGTCACATCTATCCATATCAAGGTTAGGTCTCAAGCACTGAAGGCAAACATCATGTCAGTCCATCACAGAGAAATGCCAGCCACAGGATCACTGATGCATGGGGCACGCCCGCTTGACTTTCACTTGGCTCCCAAACTGGACAAGATGCAAAACAATTTAATAAACAGAAAAGCTCCCAGCACTGCCGAGAATAAAAATAAAATGGTCTTACCAGATTCAATGGCATCAGGAATTCAAACCGGATGAAGGAGATCAAAACAGATGTCAAAAAATGACACAAGACCTAATAGTGCAGCAGCAGACTGTTTCACTCGCATAGCAGGTGTAGCCTCGATGGTGGGAGAAACAGAACTGGAACGGAGGAGGAGTCTGTGAAACCCAACAGCCACCCCTTGTGCACTACGTAGTGTGTTGCTGCTGGGCAGCGCCATAGGTGCTGACTCCTTCCAGCTTACACCCAGCAGTAATGAATGGTGAAGATTGACAAGGGAGATCCCCATGTTGAAAATCTGGGGCTAAAATTCCTAAAAATAGCTGTGATAGCAATCTAAGTTGAGACCCCATTGACCGCCATGATTCTTCAGTTTGCGGTTTGGCTTTGAAGAGTGCAGACGTGTCCCAGTCCAGAGAAGATCACTGCTCCTGTCCTCCTGAGGTAAGTATGGAGTAAGGAGGGGGAAGGTGGTAGGTGCTCAGTGGGAGGGTGGGGATAGGGGAGGGGACTGGGGAGATGACAAGGGACCGTTTCCTATTTTTCAGGTTTAAAAAAGAAAGAAAAAAAGAAAAGACTTTGGGGATGGTTTTCTTTATTTACAGCAATTTTTCAATATACTTATTTGGACACACCGATGTGGACTCCCAGCATGCTATACTGTGTGTGAAGGGGATACATGCTATGACATGGGGATTTGGCAATTTCGTATTGGAAATTAACAGTACCAGCTGTTGGGGATCATCATCTGACACCGGGAGGGCATCCTGGTGTTGGAAACATGTAATATAAATAAAAAATAAATATATTTTGGCACACTGGGGGCTCCCAGTGTGCCATATTAGTGTTGGGAGGAGGAACATACATGCCGACATGGGAGTTGGGCACCCTGATGTCGGCATTTAAACAATAAGTGATCCACCATTGTGCAGCCATGTTCCTGAGGCCATCCCATTCATGAGGTGGGATGATGACCAGATAGCCCTATCTAACCATCTAATCTTCATCTCACAAATGAGGAATTTGACACCTCACGAATGGGGATTTTGACTGCTGGCAAAGAAATATAGAAACATAGACTTTGGACGGCAGACAAGAAGAATCAGCATTTATATAGTGCTTTCATGCACAGTATTCCAAAGCACTTTACAAGCAATGCTAGATTGGTAGTGAAGTGACTGAATGTGTGGTGGCGCCATATCGCACATCATCACCCACACACAGCCTGGATAATTGCATGAACCGTTTATGGGAAGGGAATGTTGGCCAGACACCGGAATGTTCCCTGCTCTTACGAAGAGTACCCTGGGTTCTTTACTTCCACCTGACACCCACCAGGACAACACCAGGATGGGCAGAAGGGACCTCGGTTTAACATCTCATCCGAAGGATGGCACACCCCAGCAGTACAGCACCCCCAATACTGCACTCAGATGCCAGCGATTTTAGGTGCAATCCATCTTGGTGTGGACGAGAACCCATGACCTTCTGGTCCAGAGGCGGATGTTATCAACTGAGTCATGCTGACACTTGATATGGACTGTTTGGCCCACCTAGTCTGCCCATTTCCTACCTAGTGGATAAGCTGCAGATTCTAGTTAACCAACAGCCTATTTCTTCCTACCCCCACAAAATTGCCTTATGTCAGTCCCATGCATTCTTGAATTCTCCACATGTTTAGACCACACAACCTCCTCAGGAAGGAGGTTCCATGTATCCACCACCATCATCTCCATGAAAAAATGCTTCCTCACATTGCCCCTGAGCCATCCCCTCCATTCCCCATCTTCAAATTGCGTCCCTTGTTCTTGCACATCTCTTTTCTGAAAGATGCTACCCTCTTGGACTTTCTTGATTCCACTGAGGTACTTAAAAGTTTCAATCATGTCCCCCTTTCCTCAAGGGTATACATATTAAGCTCCTTAGTCTCTTCTCGTATGGCTTCTCTTGCAGACTCTGCACCATTTTAGTTGCCCTCCTCTGACTGCCTCTATCCTGTCTATGTCCCTGTGGGAAAGACAATTTAAAAAATCCCATATCACGAGATGTCAGATCCCTTTCGCCAGGCAATCCCTTTTGTGAGGTGACAAAATCCCTGTTTGTGAGCCAATCCTTGTTTGTGAGATAGGGCCTTCTGGTCTGGAAATGGCAAACAAAGATTTTACAGCTCACAAACAAGGATCGGCTTATGGTCAAGGATTTTGTCACCGCGAACAAGGATTGTTAGTGAGTGACAACCAAAGAATTTAAAATGTAAAATGGATGTTTTTCTCAAACCAAAGAAAACCAAAGCTATGGGTTTGCACAGGGCATCTCTCTGAACAAAACCCATACTTCTAATAGCACACACACACACCCGTGGAGAAGTTAGAAGGTTTTCTTTGTGGGTGAGATATGAAAACAAGATGGCGGACTACAAAATTGAAATTTTTCCTCACAAATGGGATTTTATAAATCTCCATTTGTTAGCTAACAAAACCTTGATCATGAGCCAAATTCTTTCACAAAACATACATATAACTCAAAGACTGAACTAAGTATGCTCAGAACCCAAAAATTGTAAATTAAATAACTTTTCTTTCCATTTACATCTTGCACTGTATTGGTGATATAACAATAAACTTAAAAAAAAAAAGCTTTGGAAAATTAATATTTTTCACCAAACCAATGCTGGATTGCTCTTTAGGATAACCTCTTTCTACTCTGAAGCTTTCAGACTACAATTCCAAATGGTGTGGCGCAGCACGATAGGCAAAATCAAAAGCCAAAAATGCATTTTGTGGGACTTCAGCTGCATGAAAACTGCAAATCCTATCAAAACAAAACGTGGCATATCAAGAGACCTATGATACAAGACTGCACATTCCAAAATTCATGCAAATCCATTGAATGGTTGCAAAGTTATTAACATGCAAATTTAGGGTTTAACATTAAACTGCCAACTCAACCCAAAACTATAGGACGCGACCGTTGCCGTATAGATATTAATATATATATATATATATACACACACACACACACACATACATATACATAAATATATATAAATATACTGTATATATATATATATATATGATAGTGGTGCGGTAGTGCTTTATATTTAAGGCTGAGCAGGGTTTCTATGTTAAACCTCAAATGTTGAACTTTAATATCTTCGCAATTGTTCAATGGATTTGCATGAAATTTTGCACATGTGGTTTTGTGGTGTAGGTCTCTTTGGTATGGCAAGTTTCATTACAGTCAGATATGCAGATTCTGAGATGTAGATAGTGAAAAAAGTTAAAAATCGCTGTTTTTTTGTCATCGCTTTGTTCCCAGACAATTTGGAATTTTAGTCTGAAATTTACAGGGTAGAAAGGGCATGGCCCACAGATGTGCCTTTTACTATGTTTGTGAAAAATATTAATCAACTTGTTATTAAATTTTAAAATGTTGGTTTTGAGTGTGCTTAGTACAGTCTTTTGAATAGATGTTTGGAACGGTAAGAATTTGGTCCATACTAAGAAGGATCCTTTTTCATCTGGGGCCAATCATTTTCATGAGGGAAAACTTTTTCATTTGTTGCCATCTTGTTTTCTGTTTTTGCATAAAAATCAAAACCTCAAAATGACATCCTGCAGAGAGAGAGAGAAGACATGTGTCTTGCTCATCGATACTCCCTAGGCGGGTTCTATGGTTAACTGTTGGAAAACTGACCCAAAAGTTTTTTTCCCTTTTAAATCCTTTTCATGACTCACTTCCACTTTTTCTATATGGGCATTTTCACTTAAACGAAAAAGGATTCCTTCATAAGGAAAAGATTTTGGACTCAGTTTTTTTTTTTTTCAGATTTTTCCATATGACCTTTTTTCATTGACATGAAAAGGATCCTTCATACAGCAAAAGATTTTGGACTTAGATTTTTTCTTTTGCTCTTTTTCATTTATCCTTTTCATTTGAACAAATAAGGATCTTTTCATATAGAAAAGATTTTTGACTTAGTTTTTCTTCTGTTATTTCTCCCGCTTTATCCATATGACCTTTTTATTCAAAAGAAAAGGGTGTTCATATGGAAAAGAGTTTGACTTAGTTTTTGCAAGTCTTTTTTTTGAAAGAATCCTTTTATGTTTCCTTTTTTGTTTGATACAGAAAAGGATTCCTGCAAATGAAATAAAGGATTTTGCATGGTGTCCCATGATGTTCCTAATATTATATAATTTATTCTTGGTGTCTAGTGGCACCCCAACATCTGATGGCAGTCTCCTATTTTTTTTATTCTTCCTGGTGTCACGTGGCACGCCCATGCTTGGATCATCATTCTGTATGTATTTAATTGATCCCTGAGTCTAGTGGCTTCCCACCTCAGATTGACATCTCTATCATTATTAAATGTATCCCTGGTGTCTAGTGGTACCCCCAATTGTGGTCCCTGTAATTATTACATTTATCCGTGGTATCTAGTAGTGACCCTCTCTCTCCAATCACTGTCATCTCTGAAATAAAGAAAATGGTCCTCAATGTCTTTTTAACCTGTAAAAAGAAATAGGTTCCTCACTGATCCAACCCCCACTCCAACCTCTATCTGAGCATGCACCACCGCATCCCCCACACCCTAGACATCCTCATTTACCTGAACAGATCCCAGGGTTAAGATCCTCTGTCCAATGGGAAACAGGTCTTGCTGCTGGAACCGCTGACTGCTACATGAGAAAGTAAGGTAAGTGCAGTACAATGTGTAGTATTTCAATGGGTTTTTCAGCTTTGATGCATAACGTTGCTATCTTTGGATATTTTACACAAAATTTTCAACATCGCTTTCTGAGATCCCTAGGCATGAACAATGGTGGTGGAATTATGGAAATCTGAATTAAAAGGTGATTTTGCTATCACTTGGCAAAATCACAATTTGGGCAGGATTTGAAAATGCTCACTACTCTTGTTCATGAGGTGGGGTCATAAGAGGTATGTTAAAAATGCGGGTCAAAATATGTAATAATGGCAAAGTTATGTGCATCCATTGAAATCCTGCTATGCTCACTTGTAAGTTTGGTAAGTTTAAATATTTTTACCCCTGATTTTCAACATAGCCATGTTTTTACACCACCTCATCAATGTGATAGCTGTCATTTTCAAATCCTGGCAAAACTGTCTTCTCGAACCTGTGGCATGGAAAGAGGTCGTGGTGGCATGGAATCATGTTTTGTGGGGATTAGAAAATGTTAACTCATGGGTTCATGAGGTGGTATCATTTTTTTAAATCAGGAGAGACATTCTAAGCTGATGCTTGTTTACAGGTACAACCTGGGAGCACAAGGAAGATAAGTGACTTGCTCAGGGTCACACAGTATACCGTGGGGGCTGTGGGATTCAAACCCAGGTCTCCAGGTTTGCAGCTCAGAGCCTTAAACCACTGTGCTATACTGCCTCCTAATAAGAAGCTTATGCTGGCAATTTAGTTGCTGTTCTCTACAAATGGAAGTGCAGGGCCCTCTGGGACCAGCGTTTGCAACAATATACTTATACACATCGATAGAGGATGGGAGTACAGGGCCCAGAGAGCCTTGTGCCCCATGGTTGGGCCCTGCACTTCAATGGGCAAATATGGATAGGATTACTGTATGTCAGAAACTATTATAATAATAATAATAATAACACTTTTATTTGTATAGTGCAATTCCAGTGTCAAAGCACATCACATACAAACATCAAGAAATCATTCATTAAGATCACATAAAATAACAGATTCAATTCAAAATCCACAGAATAATTTAAAAGTTCAAATATTGAATGCCTGTTTAAATAAATAAGTCTTCAGACTGGTCTTGAAGCCTTCCATGGTCCCGCACTCTAATCTGATGCGGTAGAGAGTTCCACAGGAAAGGCTCCATGAACATAAAGGCCCTGGCACCAGATGTCTTTATCTGCACCCTGGGAACCTCTAGCAACCCCTCATCAGTTGAACGGAAGGGTCAACCCAGGCTATAAGGAACCAGGAACCTAGCAGGTAACTCAGTCCCAATCCATGCAGGGCTTTATAGGTCAGAAGACTAACTTTGAAGGTGGACCGCCACTGTATAGGGAGCCAGTGCAGATCGCACAGCATGGGAGTAATATGACTGTGTGAGAAGCCCCAGTCAATAACCATACCACAGCATTCTGCACTAGCTGCAAGCGGTGGACATCAGGCCCTGGAAGCCCTAGGTATAGGGAGTTGCAGTAGTCCAGGTGCGAGGTCACAAAAGCATGGATCAACATGGGCAAATCATTGGACTGAACAAGGTGGTTAATTCTGGTGATGTTCCTAAGATGGTAAAAGAAGATTTGATAACTGCCAACACCTGCGCATGCAGTGTCAGCCCATCATTAAATACCACCACCAGATTACGCACTGCTCATAGGTGGGCAGCTGCACACCATCAAGCCAAAGCCCAGAAGGTAACCCCACCACTGGCTTTCTAGCTGGTGCTCTGGATCCACAATTAACACCTCAGTCTTCCCAGAATTCAATTTCAGCCAACTGAACTTCATCCAGTCATGGATTCCTCCAGACAGTTATTAAACATCAAGACTGCACTAACCTGGTTGGTGCAAAAGACAGAGAGCTGTGTATCATCTGCATAGCAGTGAAAACTCAGCCCATATCATCTTACAATGTCTCCAAGGGACAGCAAATACACTGTGAACAACATGGGGACGGCACCAAGCCCTGAGGAACCCTGCATGGCAGACAGAATGGTTCAGAGGAAAAATCCCAAAACCACCGTCTGAGACCTGCTGGCTAGGAAAGAATGAAACCATCCAAGAACTGTACCAGCCAGTCCACAGATGAACCTCAGGCGCTCGAGCAGTACCTCATGGTCCATAGTGTCAAACGCTGAAGAGAGATCCAAAAGCATCAAGAATGAATGGCTCTTCTGATCTCTCACCATCAGGAGATCATTGAGCACCTGAACCAGAGCAGTCCTGGCACTATGTCTCTTTCAGAAACCTGACTGGAGAGGATCAAGACATCATGGATGGTAAGATGGTTCTCCAGTTGCAGTGCAACTATTTTTCAATCACCTTCCCAACAAAGGGAAGGTTAGAGATAGTTCTGTAGTTTGCACAGATGCATGGGTCCAAGGAAGCTTTGTTAAGAAGTGGTGTCACCACCGCCTCTTTCAGGGAGCTAGGGAATTCTCCTGATTCTAAGGAGCACCAGACAATCTCTGCAAGGACCAGGCCAATGATCTCCAAACACCCTAATACTAGGTGTGTAGGGCCTGCATCCAAACTACAGCATGTTGGCTGCAAATTCTGGACAATCCACATGATGTCCCCTATCTCAGGTCAGTCGAAAGATATCCAAGAAGACTGAGGAGAGTGACAATACACCAACCACCACAAACCCCATTGAGGGTGTTGGACAGATTTCAGCCCTGATGTTAGCCACCTTATCTGCAAAAACAGCAAAATCATCACACTTATCTTGTGAAAATGTCCTCGAACCTGTAGACAGGCTGGGTTGCACAGTCTGTCCACAGTTCGAAAGAGCTGAGCTGGTCAGTTTTGAGTAGCAGCTATCTCCGGAGAGGAACCTGCCTTCTTACGTGAGACTGCTGATTGATAACTTTGATAGTGGTTCATCAATCTAAGGTGGTTGGCATCAAGGACTGTCTTCCACCAGTGATGCTCTAGCCTTCAACCCACCCGTCTCAACTCCCTCAAGGTTCCATCAAACCAGGGGACCGAGGGCGGAGAGAGAGGCGAACACAGAGTGGGGCGATAACATCCAAAGCCCCAGTGATAGCCTTATTATAGGCCAAAACTAGATTCTCTGGATACTCACCTGCCCTTGAAAATCCCAATAGGTCTAACACTGCCATAAGACCCTCAGGGGTAACACCCTCAATGGGCGGAATCTAACCATCTCCACAGGTGCAGGCCTAAAAGGGGCTGGAGATTGAACCTCATGGTGTAGTGATCTGATCAAATGACTGTCTCCGCCACCATATCGCAGGACTCTACCCCAGGAGGCAGACCAGATCAAGTGAGGCACCATGCTTATGAGTAGCAGAGGCAAGTACCTGTGTGAACCCCAATGGTTGAATGGTCTGGGCCCTGTGCTCCCACAGGCAAATGAGGATAAAATTATATTGTCTCAAAAAGTAAGAAATTTCTTTGCAAAAAAAAACTGCATTGGGGTTTAATCTAAAGTGAAAAAGTAGGAACTATGTTTTAGGGTTTCCAACCCTAAACCCCACCCCACCTCTGAAACAAATCAGGGGTTCAGTCTTCCTTGAGGTTGTCAATCCTAAAGCTACCCCACTAGGTGTGTATGTTTCTGATAGTTCTGGAGTGTATACAATGGGATGTGCTTTAGGGCTCACTACCCCAAGAAAGTCTAAATCCAGATTGGAAGTGCTCAAAAGTGGACCAGGAGATGAGATGAGTCTCGAGCTGAATGGCCACCAATTTTTCAAACCCTTCCCAAAAATGGGAGGTTTGAGACCGGTCTGTAGTTGATGAGACACTCTGGGTCCAGTGAGGTTTCTTTAAAGGGGTCTGCACAAAGTCTCTTTCAAGGCCATAGGAAAGACTCCACTTGTCACGGAACACTAGATGATCTCAGCAGTCACAGATCCAATCAGACCAACACAACCAGCCAAAAGTTGTGCAGGACCTGGGTCTAGATCACAATAGGTTGCTCACAGCCCTGAGACTATCTTGACTACATCATCCACTTCAACTGGATCAGACTCACCCCACACAAAGGATGCCCTGGCACTTCACTGGTCTGATCCTGCAAGTCTTTTGAACAATGCTGGAGGAGATCTCAGTCCTGACAGAGTACACTTTGTCGGCAAAGAACAGAGCAAGCTCTTCACACCTTGTGCTTGAACTTGCTCCTCTAGTACAGAGATGGGTTGGATGTAACAACCTGTCCATCGTACAGAAGAGTTGAACTGATCTGTTCCTTGCTGCAGCAATCTCCTTAACAGAAAATCTGCCTTTTTTCAGGGATTGCCTTTGGTAATCACCATAATGTGACCTCAAAGCCAATTTGTCCTCCATCATTCCAGATCTCCTCCAGCATCACTCCAGCCTCTGGCCTGTTATCTTTAACTCCTGGGTTCCACATCAAACCAAGGGCCTCTAATAAGTAGATAAGGGCCAGACACTGACAGGTGCAATAGGGTTGAATGATGCAGTGACAGCCCTATTATAGCCACCACTGTCTCCTCTGCACCCATCATGCATGCAGTTTCCACATTTGAAGGGCCAGTATCAACCCTTGGTCATGTTGGGGACAGTCCTTGCAAATGATGGTACTGGACCATCTCCACAGAGGATGGACTCTCAGGGTGCCCCAAATGTAAACCTTATGGTGCTATGATCTGACCAAATGACCGGATCAATCATGACACGTTTACACAATTTCTTTGATTTTAAACAGCTCTCTTCAGATAGTCCAGTAGCAACAGTTCTAATAATTAATAAACAGGCTCAAACTTAAGAGATCTACATGTAAAGATCATCTTTATTCCAGCAGGTGCAATTCAGTAGCAATACAAAACATACATAAACTCACAGAAAAGGAAACTGAAAAGACAATAGCAACAGATAATGGGTACAATAGAAGAAATCGCTCAGCGCACATCAATCTGGAGCACTAAGGAGACTGAAAACAAATGGTAAAATTAAAATCAAACTAGCAGATAAGGGTGGAGTAGTAGTTACACAAAATTACAATGATTATCAAATGAAATGCTTGAGACAACTTGGAGACACAGAGAACTACAGGAGAACAGCATATAACCCTACACCAGCAATAGCAGAGGTGATGGAGAACTGCATTGAACAAGGGTATAAACAGGGATGGAAGAATGAGTAGAGGCAGCATCTTGAAACTATTTACCAGTGCCACAAGGTTACATACAATAGTGATACAGCTCGAGTCCTGCACATGGTTTTTCAATAGAAAAGTATGACCTCCAACTTGCTAGGTCAGGTTAAAAGGCATTTATTTGAAACATGTAAATGACAAACTGGCACCTTCCACATGTCCACCAGCTTTCACGTCATCAGACACTTTGTCAAGGTATAAACAGGGATACATAAGTGAATGGGAGAGAAAGGCAGTAATGAATAAGAAACCAGTAATTCTAGTGGTTTACACTATACCCAAGATACACAAAGATACAGGAAGACAACAACAACAAAAACACAAGGAAGACTTATAGTGGCATGGATATGCTTTATGTTAGAGCCTTTATCAACTTATGTGGATTTCCACATCAAAGATTTAGTGACAGAGCAGTATGAATACACAAAGACACAGGACATACACTTAACATTATAGAAAACATTAATAACACTAATATAGAATGGGAAAAGGTAATATTGTCAACATTTAATGTACAGAACTTCTATACCGCAATACCACACAAAGAAGGCCTTAATAATTTTAAAGACTTTCCAAAATAAAGACAAGAATCAGAAGTGGGTAAAATTAATTTTTACTACAATTGGCAGAAATAGTATTGACTAAGAATTATTTCAAACTTGAAAAGATTATTATTATCAGGTGAAAGGCATAGCAATTGGGATCACTTTGGCACCATTATATGTCTGATGTCTTACAAAAAGCCTTGCTGGGACTGTTGTTCTCTGGGATCTTGGCCATGCTGAGCCCAGTGGACACCAATTACCCTACAAGAGGTATATAACATAACTCCTTGGTGCTTCCTATTTATACTACTTCTTATAGTTGAATGTGATTTTATATATATATATATATATATATATATATATATATATATATATATATATGTGTGTGTGTAATATAATTTTTCCTTTCAGCTGCGTGTTTACCATCAAAGTTGCTAATGGTATTTTTGAAGCATGTAACATGTCACCACCAGTGTGTCCATTTCTTTGTCTTTTTCCAGCAACAGTGAGTACCATGCCATATGAGTACATAATTCCTTTACCTTATATGCTTTTTATCTTTTGTTTGTCCTTGTGTGTCTTATAGGTTGACACTGTCCATATCCCTACACTGTGCCCCTCCCATTTCATATATTAGGTCTATGTGGCATAAACTGACAAATTACTGTTTTTGAGAATGCCTAGATGATCTTTCTTTATAAGGGGTTCAGTGAGCTACGTGAACAGTGAGGATGTAGGATTGCATAATAGAAGTGAAAAAGTCATGATTTGAATATGCATAACATAATACTGGTTTAAATATACTAAGCAGAAAGAATGCTGTGGTAGATGGCGTTAGCTAGGTGGCAGGGGCCATGGGTCATGACACCGAATGTCCATGATGCCCTCTGTTCCCACAATCACTGAGGAAGTATAAAAGGATTGCTTAAGAACAACAGTGTACCTTATTATTGTGGTGAACTGGGGCTACAGAGAAACCCAGAAGAGCGGGGCAAGTACCTTATGTATGCACTAACGGTGGGAAACTCATTTGATTAAAGATGAAAGAGTAACAAAGGATATATAAATGTATTCAGAGGCCGGATATTCAGACTGCACCTGGCAGGGGGCTAAGCGTGGGCACAGTGCAACTGGGATGCGCTTGGGCCAGGACAGATTGATATCCAGCAGTGATGCACCATGGCGCATCGCCGTTAAATATGGCACAGTGACACTGCACACTGCGCTGGTGCAAGCCACGGACAGAGCAAGGGATGTGCCAGCACAACTGCAGTTGCATAAGGCACATCACCCATGATATTTAGTGGAGGGCATGCAAATGAGGCCATAACATTGTAAGGTGCAAATGGTGTCATTTGCATGTCATTATGGCTTATTGCATGCCTTCGCTAAGGCAGCCTAGCAACACCAGGTGAACTGCACAGCATGACGTGTCCGGTAGGGATCCTGGAGCATCCCCACCCATAGCCATGAATGCTGAAATGTGTAGGGAATGATCCTGGTAGTCTAGTGACCCCCTCGATTACCCAATTCCCGATGAATGTAAAGGTAGACTTTTCCTGGTAGTCTAGTGCCCCCATGTTCCAGATCACTGGAATAAGGCTGTCATGTAATTCCCTGGTAGTCTAGTGGCCCCTCCCTCCCTCCCGTGTCTCCAGTCACCAGAATAAGACCGTCATGTAATTCCCTGGTAGTCTAGTGCCGTAATCACAGTACAGTGCCATATCATATTTCCCTGTAGTGATCCAGTGGCACCCCCACCCTCATACCCACACAGCACCCCTTTCCCACCCCACTCCCCCATCATCAGTGGGCGGCTGCAACCCACCTGCAACCCACCCAGCCGCCCACCGAATGACAGGTACAGTATGGGTTGCAAGCCCATTAGACCACAGTGTGGACCAATGGGTTTGCAGGGCATACTGTACCAGACAGTCCCAAATATGTGAAGGAGTCTGTGGGTGGCCAAGAGTTGTTCCCACCTCACAGGCTCAACTCTGAGCCCCCTATGTGTGCACTGCAGGGTTGCACCAGCATATGCGCTATACATCCCGGGTTGAATAGCTGAATATCTTGATGTACCGTATATGCAAGGGGACTTCCCCTGTATCTGTACCGCATACAATTACATTGCCCCCAATGCATCGGGTTTTGTGCTGTGCCTGGCAGCCCATTCAATATCCCACTGGGGCACAATGCGGGTTATGCCAGCGCAACTCTGTTGCACCATGTGCAACCTCTATGAATATCCAGCCCACAGAGCCTGGCTCCATAGCAACTTACAAGTTGCTGAGGACATGCCAAAATGAAGAAGCAGTTTGGCTGTAAAGGTACAAGTCTTATTTACATTAGTTTAAAAAGGTTATGAGGGAAATAATTGCTAAAGTATAGCGGATAAAATATACAAGAAATATGTTGTGCCTTTTTGTTTGCAGAAACAAACATATGTTAAAGACAAGTATTAATAGTGTGAATTGGAGCTTAAAAAGTCCTTGTAAAAAGTAGGGTTTTGAACAAGATATATTAGGCTTCATAATGGATTTTAACCCATATAAAGATATCTAATGTATATAAACATTATAAAATAAATAATAATCGAGTACTTACATACAGAAATGTTTGTTTCTCTGTTAGGGCATTGTGAGTGAGGCTAAGGGACAGATATTCAAAACTTTGTGCGAGCAAAACTGTTTAGCAGGTTTAGTGCAGGACTAGCATGGGTTTGCTATATTCAAAAGGCCAAACAGCACAAGCAAACTGCATTAGCGCTGGGCAAAATCATAATGTACACAAGAGACAAACTGAGTGGGTGTGTACATGAATACAAAGCGCAGTGCTATATTCAGCGACTAGCGCCACGTAAGTGGTTTTGCATGACTTAGCATGACATTTAGCGCAGTGCACATTATCGCCTAGAAAAGGTAGTCTTAACCCTGGGCAATCAGCTCTAGCGACATTATGGATTTGCAGGGTGTTTTGCGTGACCCTAACAAATAAATGTGACTCATAGACAAAGCCAGACATACAGGAAACATGCTGCTCACTGATGGCATCACAATGATGCCATCATCTCCACCAGTCTCAGCCATGCCAGGCAGTAAGTGGTGACCCTGCCACCAGTGGACAGCATGACAGTGTGACCATACAGCAAACACCTGCAGACCACACATCTGTGGACACCAACAGATGCCAGACACACATGCAGCACTGTGGGCATGGAGGATGTTGAGGGAGTGTGTATGGGTGGCCAGGCTGTGCCACAGACCAGGTGTGGCCACAAGGCTGGGACGCATCATGCAGTGCACATGGGCCAATATTGGGAATACCCCAACACCAGTGTGCCTTTCTGATGATAAACACCCCCAGGCCACATACTGCACAACTGTACAACTGCCACAGCACACAAAGCGGACATGTATATGTCACTGTGAGCATTCCATGCCAGAGATGCAGCATCTGTGGGTCATACAACAGTGTAACAGTAATATCCACTGTCAGTAAATGCCTGCATGCTGGGCCTATCACTTTGTATAGTGCAGTCATCAGCACTGCCCTACACACCATAGGCAGTGCTGTGTCCACACACTACTGGCCCCTTGCTACTGTAGTGTCTGCTGTGTACTGTAGCATGACCTACAGTGTGACAGTTGCATGCAGCACCATCACCATCTGTGCCTATGCTGTGTTGTCCCAGTACAGCTGCAGACAGCAGCACATGTGAAAGTACAGTGTTCAAACTCAGTAATATTCCTCAATCTGTTTAAGAAAGCACCAACACATTTGCACAGGTTTAGACACAGGGCTAAACCATTAGCCCGGTGCAAACTGCATGCATATCAGGGCATAATGAGATGCTAATCTGGATGTTTGCCCAGAGACTACCTAAATGAAGCTCATTTGCATGTTTCGCAGCCTCATTCCCATGCTATATTCAGAAGTTGTTTGCCCCAAGCTATTCCTTTTGAATATAGCTTGCTTTGTGTCTCGGTCTAAGTTTGCTGCCAGGCAGTGTTAATTTAGCCCTGGGGCAAAGTTTTGAATATCTGGCCCTAAGGGTTTTATAAACAGAATGACACATGTAACTGTGAGAAGGTAATAAAATAAATACACATTAAAATGCTAAAGTAAAATATATTTTGAATAATTTTTAGTAACTGTAAAAGCCCTGAAAAGGGAATCATTCCTCAAAACTTTTTTTCATTTTCAAAGATAAAGGTTACTTGGTAGCACTTACATCTTTGCAGTTTTTACAAAGAATTGCCTTTCTTTCTGAGATAGTAGAATCATATTCTCATTCATGCAGGTGCCCCAGGACCTGTGTGAACACATCCATCTGGCTATGGAAGTGCAAGGCCTCTGGGCCCTGTGCTTCAATGCTCCATAGATGTGCATATCCATCTGGTTGTGGAAGCACAGGTCCCAAAGCCTCCAGGAAAGCAATTTATCAGCTTCATCAATATTTTGTGGGTCTCACTTCAAAGAAAAAAATATATTGTGTGTCTCTTAACTCCCAGCAGTAGATTGTATATGGGCAAAACTGTGTTTTTCATTTTTATTTTATCCGTAAGTCCGTAAATATTTGTCAGTTTGTTCTGAAATTGCTATGCTTGTAGTCCAAGTTGGGATCTGTACTTTTCCTGACTATCAAAATCCCTACATCCGTTTGACCAACTCCAAGTTCCCAACATTTTTGAAATACCAACTATCATTTCCCAACTATCACAATCCGTTTCTTCTATTATCAACTATTTTGCTGTTTGTCTGCTTGTCTCCCGTGTTTGACTCACCATCTCTAGGCTAGTACTCGATCACTAACAATCACTAGTGCACAGCTACAGCATAGGAAACAGTAATCGATATAAATAGCCTCAGAGTCTCAGAATAAACTGCAAACAGTAGGTTAAATAGAACCAAAAACACCATAAAACAGAAACATTTTTTGACAAAGAGTCAAAATATTGCATTCATTTACTTTATTTTTTACATTACCCACTGGCAGAAGCTGTAGGAAATTAACAGATGAAGTGGAAGAATTAAAGTTATCATGTGTCTACCTTTAGAAATTCTGCGGTCCACAATCACTGGCACTCAGACTGAGGAAACATGCAACCCTTTTGTCAACATTTGGGGTTCGGAATCAATAACACAAATGGAATGTGGAACTTCTAAGTGTAGACACCTGATTCCTTTACTTCCTCCACTTCCTTCATGGACACCTGTTTATTTCCTATAGCCCTGCCAGCGGTATGTAAAAACAAGTAAAGTTACTTAATGCAATATTTTGACTCTGCATTCCTGGATATGATTAAAGCCATAGCATATTTCCTCTGCAGGCTTTCTATGGTTCTATTTAACCTATAGATCAAACTTTAGATGGAGCATGATTACTCTGTATGCAGTTCACTCTGAGATTGTTTATATGGCATTAATGTGTCGCCTTGCTGTAGCTGTGCACCGTGATTGTTAGTGTGAGTAGAGTGATTGTTAGCCTGAGACAGTGAGTCAAACACTGGAGCTAACTATGGAGCAACACAGCCTGTGTAAAGTTGGTAGCATGTTAACTCTGTTTGCAGTTTGAGGAGTAGCTGTGCACTGTGATTGTTAGCCTGAGTAGAGCCATGGTAAACCACAAGACAGCGAGTCACACAGGAGTCAAATAGCCAAACAGCAACATTTTTGAAATTTGATAAATGAAATTTAGATAGTCAGGAACATGACTGTTGGTTTTTGACACAGATAGGAATTCAGAGTTGGGGTAGTGAGCATCGAGTTTAGAGAGTCAGTCAAGTACAAGTTGAGATACACCTTGGTACATTTTGTTGATGATCAGATTTTAATTGTGTATTCGGCACCATGATAATATTTGGAGGTAATTTTGGGGTGCAGTGCATACGCCATTAATTGGGGGATTATGTGTTAGTACTCATTGAGACTTTTGTTTTGAATATATAGATTGTCCCTTAACTTCAAATATTGACAGAGATATGGTTTGTTAAATTTGCAATGTTATCCTATGGGAATTTTCATATTTTTAATTTTTATGTTTTTATATGTCTGTATTCAGTTGGTATTTTGTAGGGACTTAATCTTGTAGAACCCATTGATACTTTTGTTTGATATATAGAGTGTCCCTAAACTCAAAGATTAATGGAGTTGCTTCCTGTTAAAGCTGCATTGTTATGCTATAGAATTTTCATTTTTTATGTTTATGTTTTATATGGCCCCAGAATTGTTTTGGGGAGGTATTATGTGTTAGTCTTGTTGTGCTCATTCAGCCATTTTTGATGTTTTGATGTATAATATAGATTTCACTTAACTCCAAACATTGACAGAGTTATGACTTGTTAAGGTTGCAATGTTATCCTATGAGAATTTTCATTTTTATTTTATGTTTTTATGTGTCCTTTTTAGTTGGTATTTCTCAAGACCTTAGTCTTGTAGTACTAATTGAGACTTTTTGATCTATAGCTTGTCACTTAACTCAAAAGACTGACAGATTTACAGCTTTTAAACTTGCAATGTTATCCTATGGAATTTCCATTTTTAATGTGTATGTTTTATATGCCCTGAATCATTTTTGGGGATATTATGTGTTTGTCACATAATACTCAAAGGAAGGGATATTCAGAAATGTACCAGAGGCAGGCGAGTAGCAGCGCAAGTACACTTCACCATGGTGCCCCTGAACACAATAGTCAAGGCTGCGCGATGACGGCAACTGCCAGTGCAACACTGCTGAATATCACAGGGATGCACCATAGCGCAACCTGGGCTGCACCAGGGAGCAAACCAACATGCATCATAGTGCAACCAGGGCTGTGCAGGGTAGAGGTGCATGCACCAGGACACAATACAATAGGCACAGCAAGGAGCATGCCACCAGGGTGGATAGAACACCACCAGGGTGCAGAGGATGCCAGGAGGGAGGCATGGCAGGCACATGGCAGCAGGCCCTGACCATGTGCATCACAGTGATGCATGGAGGCAGGGTGGCACCAATGACCACTGGCAAACAGCCACCGGCAACACCCACAGGAAGGAACGGACACACCACCTGGACCACAGTTGGCAACACACATGCTAACAGCACACAACGCACACATCACACAACACAAACACAGAGTACATGGCTGCCCCAGGGCACAGCCATCAGCCACTGGGCAGAGACCATCAGGCACAATCCTCAGTCAACCCCAGGCATACCACTTGGCCACCATGCACACCACTGCAGCATGGCTCCTCACACCAGCTGCAAGGCAGACACAGACACAGATGGCTAATCATAGAAAAGTGTATTAAAACTAGTCTGGAAACAACTACATACAGAAAAACTATTAACAGGTACAGGGAGCAAGGAATGGGAGGCCACAAACAAACCAGGAGGCTGGGAAGGAAGCAGGGGGACAGGGAATATGGCTGGATAAGGGTACAAGGGAGGAAAAGGGGGACAGGGAAGGAAAGTGGTTGTAGGCCAATGGGCCCTACCATGCCCCACTGGTGTCTGATGCTGGCGTCTTCGCTGCGGCCTGCACAGGGCCCGCTGTATCAGTCGTGCCACCTGGAGTGTGGCAGTGGTGACATGAAGGATCCACTGCAGGAGCCTGGTGTTTACATCAGGGTGATGGACACCTAGGACAAAGGAGGGACATGGTATGAGTGCATGTCCATACGACTGTAGCCCACCACCGTGCTTGGCGGACAGCAGATATGTGCCCCTGAGATGGCACACAGCCTCTCGCAGCATGTGTGCCCACACGAGCTGCCAACCTGACTATCTAAAGCCACACAGAGCATTGCACACCAACACACCCATGTGCCGCACACCAGAACCGTGGCAGTCAGGCGACAGGGCTAAGCGGCGGGGATGGCAGTGGCACAGCTGGAATCGGGTGCACCCAAAGCCCACCTGCAGCAGCCACACACATGTGTGATAACCACAGCATGGTGCAAGGGACACTGCCAGTGGTGCACAGCTGGAATGGCCATGTGCACAGGGGCTGTGGCCCACACCCGCCCTGCACAACATCATACCTTGAAAGAGTGCCTACCTGCTGCTGGCGTACCCTGTGCCTGTCCAGTGGCACCGCCTGCGGCCTGTATCCTGTGCCCATGCCTGCATTGGCCTGCCCTCACCCACCTGCAGCACCATCCACCGTGCACATCTTTTATCCTCAGGGCCTAGTAGGGAGACATTGAGAAGACACATCAGTAACTAGCAACACAACATGCCCCCAGCACGCATGCCCCGGCCCCAGGCAGTGGCAGTGCAGTGGCACAGCTCACCCATGGTGCACTGCCACAGCCAACAGAATGTACAGCCACAGCCCTTCCCCGCAGCATGGTGTGACACCCTGCTGGCCCCCACAGAACACTGGAATGGCATGGACATGGGTGTTGCACACTTACCTGGATGTGGCATGGTGCCCTCTGGACAAATGCCAGTAGTGCCCTTAGCCTCTCAGGGTCCCTCCTCCATGGGTCCCCATAGCGGTGGCAGCTCTGCTCACCTGCTGCTACACCCCAGTGGCCTCCTCCAGACCCTCAGCATCCTCCGGCCACACTTCCATTCATGGCCAATTCAGGGCACCTGGCCATACAGACTGCCCACATGTGGCTCCAGGGCCACAAGGTTCACCAACCCACCTGTGACTGACTGGGTGCCCTTGCAGTGCTGCAGTGTGGCATAGTCATTCCTGCAGTTGCACAACAAAATGGCACCCATTAGCAAATGAACCACATGTGCTGTGGGTGCACAACTCACTTGGTGATGTGCTGCCATCTCCAATCGCGCATCCACGGTGCTGTGCGATACAACTGGTGCAGCGTTGGCACATGCCACAGGGCTCCTGGAGGGTCAAGGGCAGGCACATACACCGTGCACGACATCGCTATTTGGCATCCCATGCACGCTAGCACAGCAGCATGGGGCCCTATGGTCCATGGGCTAATCACGATGGGCACCATAGGGCACATAGTACACAAGCACCACATGCCCAGTAGTGGCAGAGTGCTGTACTGCATATGGCACAGTGTGTGAGGATGCACCACTGACGTATGAAATGGCACTGTGTGCATGCGCTCGCCGGGCCTACTGCACGCATCATACTGTTGCGCCATGGCTTGCATGTGCAACACCATTACACCATGTGCCATGATATTCAACTGACATATGCAGATTAGCTAATCAGCATATCCATGGTGCATCAGAGGCATTTGCATCTCATTCCAGTTGCGCATCCCTCATTTGCATGTGATGCCACGGGACTGCACAGGCACTAGACCAGTATTGCATCCTTCAGAGGTAAGTCACCAGGCTGTGGGCCTGTCTGACAGTGGAATGGGAGGGTGGTGTGGGTTACAGCCGTTACTGACCACATGTACATACCCACAGGACTAAGCATGATGGATCATGAGGAGGTTGAGGCGTGGGCCTACATGGGCGCAGGCCAGACTTCACGAGCAGAGAATGATGCCTATTCATTGCCTATCTGGATCAGGAGCCTCTCCTGAGTGGCTCAACACCCACAGGCCCAGGCGACAACATGGGAGGTGTGGCCAGGGCCGTGAACCAGCAGGACAGCCACCAATGGACAGCATAGGAATGCAAGAAGGTAGGCACAGACCGAGGAGCATTAAGGAGAGAGGTGGCTGCCATCTGGGCCTACGTGCTACCATGGGCAGTGGACAGCCTGATGTGCCACAGCTGTCACTGCAGGAGGAGTTGGTGGCAGTGGCCATGTAGCGCAGCACCATTGAGGGGTGCCGGTGGAGGGATTCAGACAGCGGGCAGCCCATCACTCCATGGTGGGTATGGCAGTACCTGGGGAAGGGGGCAGGGTGTGTGCCAGTGGCACTAATGCAATTGTGTTCTCTTTCAGCTCCAGAGCACCTGCATGCAGTGGCAGGAGTGGGTGTCCATCATAGAGGTGGTTCTGGACCTGAGGACCATCCGTCCACCTCCACCAGTGTTCGGGATCTGGACTGCAGGCAGCCCAACCCCACTGTCCATCCGGATGCCTGTGGCATGCTTGTAGATGAGGCTCTGGTGGTGTTTCAGAAGGACGCCAGCCATGGCACCCAGTATGCCGAGACACAGATTGGGGCAGGGTCTGGGACCGATGATGATGGCGTTGCCATTATTCTGGACAGTGGTATTGCCATTCAAGGGAGGCACCATACAACACACCCACCACAGCAGCACAGATGGTGCCCTGGTGGTGGTTGTCCATCCACTGGCCACCACACCCGGTGATGCTGTGGGCACCATTGGTGCAGTGCAGTCTGAAGGGTGGCAGTGGTGGTGCTGCACCGGTGCCCATCTGTGCACAGTGGCTGCAGGCAGCAGGACATGGTCGATGGGGGCCAGGTGCAGTTGCCACCAACATTGCACCGCAGACTGATCAGCCCCAAGAGGGCCTCACTATTCAGTCCCCACCAGTGAAAGGGCTGTACTTCAGGGTCAAGCACCACCCATGGGTTGATGCAATGCCCATGCCCCCAGGCGCCAACCCCTGACTGAGCATACCCATCTGCTATGGGCCTCTGTGGAGCAACAAGTGCTGGTCATGGCAGGGTGCATGCACTCCACACAGAGCTGAGTCAGTCCACAGGGAGACATGACAAGGACTATGGGCAGCTCCTGGCGGAGACCACCCATATGTGGAAGGACACTACCGCAGCCCTGGATTGGCATACCGCTGCAGTCACAGCTGACCTAGCAACACAGGCCACCCTGGTGCATGGCTGTCCACTGCAGACCCATGAGTGCCTTCTCCACTCCTCAGTCATGGTGTTGTGTGACCCCTCAGTGTCGATGCCGGGATACGCTGTGGGCATTCTGGGCCAGCCTGGAGCTGGCATGTTCAGGACCTGCAGACCCCTTTGAGGGACCGGTCGATTCCAACAGTGACACACCTGGGGACCATCAGAAACACCCCTG
Source organism: Neoceratodus forsteri (assembly GCA_016271365.2). Classification (NCBI taxonomy): domain Eukaryota; kingdom Metazoa; phylum Chordata; order Ceratodontiformes; family Ceratodontidae; genus Neoceratodus; species Neoceratodus forsteri. The sequence continues at coordinate 655,861,816 of CM057453.1, forward strand.
TACTGTTGCACAGCCTGCATCTTCTGGGCAGTCTCAGCAGGGCTGTCCATGTGTCTGCAGTGGCCATGCAACCGCCGGGTAGTCCTGTGAGTCACCATCCTCCTGTCCGCTGTCTGCCACTTCCCTGTGTGCACATTGGTGTGGCATGTGCATGTGCATTCCAGGGACATGTTATTCATGGTCGACACTGCAAACAGACCTTGTGCACACCCACCCTGCTGCTGGCCACTGTGGCATGTGCATGATGATGCTAACTCAACATCAGTCACTACTGTACACCTGTGTTCAGTGTGTGACACATGCCCATTGGTGGCTCTCGTCATGCGCATGGGTGCCCATGTGCATGTGTGCCAGTGTGTGGGGATGCATGTGGGTTTACAGTGCTATACAGGGTGCTTCCACGGAGTCCAGTCCATGCCCATCCATGCTACCCTCCAGCCATTTCTGTCATGGGACCCAGCCTTGCATGCCTGAATACAGTGCCATGATCCCTTGGACATGTGTGTAGTCATGTTTGCCTACCTGCGTGCACCATAGTGTTCCTCTGTTGTGTCCCGGTGCTGCTGGGCCATCCTGTTCAGCTGGGGTTCCCTTCACCAGGGGCTGCCCACCACCACCTGGCCCGCAGCCACATCACCCCACTGCTGTTCCCTCTTCAATGTCGACAGCTATCCCACAGTCGGTGGCCATGTTGTGTAACATACAGCAGGCCAGGAATAGGCTGCAGTCCTTGAGGGGCTGTACTGTAGGGCACTGCCAGACCTGTCCAGGCAATGGAACTGGGCCTTTATCAGCCTGAACACCGCTCGATGATGTTCCGTGTGCTGGTTGCCTCATCATATTGCTCCTGTGCTGGGGTCGACAGGTGCTGGCATGGGGTGAGGTTGGGCCGAAATGGATATCCGCTGTCACCGTGTGTTGGACATGTGGTTAACAAGGTGGTCTGTGTAGCTGCACTCCTCGCCTTCCCAGCCACACCCTCTGATGCCCCTGGTCTAGTGTCCCCACACCCTTTTACCCTGTTGTACCAGGCTGCCCATTCCAACTGCATACTCACTTACTAGGTGGCCAGTAGGGATGTCTCCACTCTTGAACCTGTGGCACAGTGCTGACTGGTGCCAGATGAAGGCATTGTATGCTCCACCAGGGTGTGTGGCAGAGTCATTGATTATGCACTTGGCATCACACACCACCTGGCAGTTGACACTGGGGCAGCCCTTCCTGTTGGCGTAGGCTACCCCTCCTGCCCAGATGGTGTGTGGATGCTATGTGGGTGCAGTCACGATGGCCCCTAGCATGCCAGGCGTGCGGTGCCACCCTGTGGAACTGCTGCATTTTCGCTTCAGCCTACCTGTGTGCTGAGAAATGGATGTATTCGGCAGCATGTGGCAGCAGTACTGAGGAATTGTGTGAGGAGCTGTGATGTGGCCAACTGGGTAATGCCTGTGGTGTCCCTGTTGGTCTCTGAAGGTACCCGTAGTGAGCAGACACATGACGCCATGACCTTGGTCTCCACCAACAGGGGGTGGCTCCGTCTTGTGGGTGCCTGCATCTCATCACTGCACAGCTCACAGAGCTGCCTCAGAATTGCCCAGTTCAGGCAGTACCGCCCATAATCTCTGTGTCATTGTACTGTTTAAAGGTGGTGTGAGCATAGTACCACCTGTTCCGGCATACCACTGACAGGCCCTTCCACGGCCATGCCACTCTGCCTCCTGCCTCCTCACACCCTCATTACTACCACCATCTGGAAGATGGCACTGGCCATGGCCTGGGCTGTCCTGCCCCCCTTGGCAGATGTCTCTCCAGGTACCCCGGCTGTGCTGCTGTGTGTACCTCTGTGCTAGGCGCACACCTGTGTTCAGTGTTCCCATCCAGTGGCCTGTTGGCAGTGGCCTCTGCCTCCCACCCATCCAGGCACTTTGCTGCCACTCCTATGCCCGGTGTTGCAGACTCATGCTGCTGTAGTTGCCCTGCACCTGTCACACACACACACACACACACACACACACACACACACACACACGCAGGCACATTCAGTGTTGCATGCCCAGTCCCACACTCTGTTGCACTTCCTGTCTGCCTCTGTCTCTGTCTTGCACCCCTCCTGCTGTCCTGCCTGCCCATTCCTCTCCTCTCTCTCCTGCTCCCGTGGTGAATGCCTCCATCCCTTGCTTGCTCCCTCTTTTATGGGCTCAAGTTTGCTCTATGCATGTCCCTGTTGCTCTGCACTTGCACAATTTGCTTGCTGTTGAATATCACACTGCACCACTTATTCATGGCTATGCCCCATGCACTTGTGCATACATTCATTAGGGTTGCGTACTGGCACACTGCGATTTGCACAGAACATTGGCTTCAGCTGAATATCATTCTTTGGTGCATTTCAGCACTTATGCAGGTGCATCTCAGTTGCACCATATGCAATGGCTTTGAATATCCCACCCTCTGAGTCCTTGTTTTGGTATATAGCTTGTCCTTTAACTATAAATATTGAAGGATGCTATGGCTTGTTGAATTTGAAATGTGGAAAAAAAAAAAAACACTAAGTCCAAATTTTTCTTTCATATAAATTCATCTTCTTTTGTGAGATATTCATGAGCTCACTAAAGAAGATGCCTTCATACCAAAGAAGGTGAAAATAATAGTCCAAATTCTTCTTAAATGAGAACCAATCTTCTTTTGTAAGATTTTGTGAGCTCATGGAAGAAAATTAGTTCTCATGAAAGAAGAATGTGAAAAAAACCTTAGTTTAAATTCTTATTTTATATGGCCTATTCTTCTTTTGTGAGCCATAATAAAGAAAATCATCTCAAAAGAAGATTTTTACATGCTTCAAAAACATATTTAGCAGTTGTTTTCAAAAACTAAGTGCAGAATTTAGCTAAAAGTTTCCTGAAGACTCATGACTTGTTGCCTCTTCAAAGCATTATTTTTAAGGGTTTAAAAATATTTTTTGAAAAATGGAAACAAGATGACTGCAATCCGAAAGAAGAATTTTCTGTCACGAAGAGGATTACTTCCTCATGAAAGAAATCATCTTTCATAGGTCAAATTCTTCTTTCATAAACATCTACCCAAAAACTCTACTGAGTGTGCTCAAAATCAACATTTCAAATCCTTATAATTTGGGAATGGATTAATAGTTTTTCACTGCAGCAATGAAAGGCAACATTCTGGGCAAGCTTTTTACCCTAAAATTTCAGACCAAAATTCCAAACCATCTGGCTGCTAAGTAATGACAGACAAAACAGCAAACTCCCATGATTTTGTAAAATGCACTATCCGGATCATGGAATCTACACATGTGACTTGAATAAAATGTGCAGATGAAGAGTCCTTGCCCCCAGACTGCACATACAAAATTTTGTGCAAGTCTATTGAATGGGACAATGCTATTTTTTTTTTAAATTCTATTTTTCCTTCCCTTCCTGAGCCCCACCGAACTCTCTCAGGCAACCGCCCATCCTGGATTCTACCTCCTTGCATGGCATCAACTGGTCTCCTCTCCCCAACACCGTGCATCCCTGGGTCTACCCTCTGGGAAGGGCTGCCCTGCCCAGGGTGCTCTTTCTTATAGGGTTGAGACCGGATCGGAAGGAGCCTGGCTAAGGATACTGCCATGCCTGACTTCTAGGAGTGTGATCCTGGGGTGGAAGGCACCGTCACCTATCAGTGTGAGGAGGGAGGCATTTCCTTAGTTATGAAGTGCCTTGTGGAGCCCGGCTGTCATGGCATGTGCTGCCGCCAGCTCCACCCTCAGGCATACACCACAATGCTACTTTGGGCTATCTCTGGCCACTGCCAGAGGACACTCTTTGAGCAGTTGCATCCCGTCCTTTCCCAGGGAAGAGACAGCAGTCCTACAGATTCTTGATCTCTTCTTCCCCGCTGACGCAGCTCCTGGGCTCATTCCCAAACCTGAGTCGCAGCGTGGGCGCAAGGTATGGCATCCAGCATCTCAACCCTCAGTGCCACCCAGGATGGGGGCAATGCTATTGAGGTGCAAAGTTAGGGTTAACATTAAACAGCCTGCTAAATCCTAACTATAATGTTGTTATGCAATAGGCATGGAGATAAATACAGTGTGATAAATATTATCTGAGCAACTGTATATAAAATGAAATTATACATATAGTAACAACATCATCAAGATTTATACAAATAGTAAGGATGTCATCAGGACACCCTCCCACTCCCCACCAGCTGATCAGCCAGCACCAGCACTACTTACTCTAGTTTCATTTCTGCAAGCATTTCTTGCCAAACAGTCCTCCTGCATGCAGCACCATCACAAGCATTAAAAGTTAAATTGAAAACAACAAAACCATGTTAATTTAGTCCCTTCATACACTAAACCATCCCTTAAGCCACCCCAACAGCAGCAATACTATTTAAACATTACAGCTAGCAACTGCCGTCACTCCACTCAATTATCACTGTATACCCTACCACAATGTAAATTTAAGCAAAGAAAGTCACTGTCTGCGCTTAGCACTTTGTCTTTGGATGCCTGTAAACTGTAAGTTTCTTAACCTAAATCCTATTAAAGTTTTTACTCATTCACTCTGTGCTATTTAAACACCACAGATTTTATTTTCCTTTTACTGCAGCTTACTTCCTAATACATAGCAGCTGATCCCCAAACTAGTCCAGATCCCACTCATTCATGCATGAACACTCTGTAAGCTGTGATATTCTCAACACAGTATGCAGCCACACTTGAATTAAATTATGTCATTAAGAAAAAGCTGTTCTCACCTCAAATGCAGACTTCATCCTTTGCTGTTTACTTTCACTTCCCACCTACCCACCTGTCTGCCTCCTCTTACATACGAACATATGAATCTGCCAGCAGAAACAGGCCTCATGGTCTAACAAATCTGCTTGAATGTGCAGCTAGCCTCCTACATAGAAGCTGTCCCTCCCTCCCCTCACATTTGCCCCCTCACCTGTTCCATTCAGTTTTAAAACTGCCCATCGTCCTACAGAATATGACCACTTTGGGCAGAGCATTCCACTTAGCAACCACCCTCTCTGTGAAAAATGTCTCCTCATCTCTCTTCTATATCTTCCCTCAAATCTGAGACCATGCCCTTTTGTGTCCCTCCCCACTCAACGTGAAATACCCTTCTGTACTTGTCTTGTTTATCCCAATCATGTATTTAAAGGTCTCAATAATATCCTCCACTCCTTTCTCTCCTCCAGTGAGTACATATTCAACTCCCTCAGCCTGTCTTCATTGGGCCAGTTCTCCAAACCCTGGATCATCTTTGTTGCCAAGTGCTGTACCTCCTCCAGTAATCTGACATCCTTCTTCAGAAACAGACATCAGAACTGCACAGAGTACTCCAGGTGTGGTCTGACCAGTGACCTGCACAGAGGCAGGATCACCTCCTTCCTTCTGGAGGAGCTTCCTTTCACACACACCCCAGCATCCTGTTGGCTTTAGCTGCCATCTTCCTGCACTGAGTTGAGTTGTTCATATTCCTGTAATAACTACCTAGATCCTTTTCTTCCTTGGTGGTACCTAACTGAACCCCACTCAACTGGTAGCTCCTCCCAGAGTTTTTGCTCCAAAGTGCAGTACCTTGCACTTCTTAGCATTGAGCCCCATTTGCCATGTTTCTGACCACTCTTCCAGTTTAGTTAGGTCATCCTGTAGCCCTTGCCACCCTACTATGTCATCCACCATCGCCCCATCTTGGTATCATCAACAACAAACTGATCTTACTCCTGATGCCATGTGAGATATCCAGTTTGAAAATCCAAACAGCACTGGGCCCAGTACTGAGCCCTGAGGGACCCCACTCATTACAGCCCTTGGGGATGAGAGATCCCCACCACCACGACCCTTTGCTGCCTCCCGTTCAGCCAGTTCACAATCCTGTTCAGCATCTTTGTCCCCACCCCACATACTCCAACTTTCCCAATTGCCCATGAGGCACTGAATCAAAGGCCTTGCTGACATCTAAATACAGGACATCCACTGCATGGCCATTGTCCAGTTCCCTCGTCACCCAGTTGCAATACTCAACTTGGTTGGTCTGGCAGGATCTCCTGAGATGAATCCATGTTGCTGACTGTCCTGGAGCCATACCTGCCAAAAATATCACCAGCCTCTCTTTCAGAATTGTCTCCATTAGTTTTCCTACAAGGGATGTGAGACTTTCTGGTCTGTAATTGCCTGGTTCATCCTTTGGGCCACTTTTGTGGAGGGGCACTATGTGAGCCATTCTCCAGTCCTGTGGTATGCATCCTGTGTCCAGGAGGTATTGAACAGGTCTGCCAGCAACCTGGCCATGACCTCTGCCAGTTCTTTCAGCACCCTAATGTGAATGCCGTCCAGTCCTGGTGCCTTATCCACCTTCAGAGCCTTCAGACCCTCCAACACCCTGCTCTTTGTAATTACCTTATCTGTTACCCCTCCCCACCCTTGCCCATCTTCCCCATCCCTGATGTAGTTGCCCACTCTTCTCTTTCATGAATACAGAACAGAAATACTCACTTAGTGCTTCTGCCTGCTCCACCCCTTTTCCACCCACCCCCATCCTTCCTAATCTTCACTATCTGGTCCTTGCAGCTCCTTCTCTCCTTATGTACCAGAAGAAGTCCTTTTCCCGTCCTTGATGCCCTTCACCAGCCTCAGCTCTCTGGAAACTTTAGCTGCCCTGACTAGTCTGGTTACCTCTTTGGAGTTCTTCACACACCTCCCTGTCCTCTCCCTCCTGGATTTCCTTAACCTCCTAAATGCTGCTTTTTTGCCCTCACCCTTCCAAGACCTCCCAATTCAACCAGCTTGGCTTCTTGGCCCTACTGTTCTTGTTCTGTGTCTTGGTACATGACCCAGTATCCTCCACTAGCCCCAGCTTGGTGATTTCCCATTTTGACATCTATCCAAGAGTGGATGAATTTCTCACAGGTGCCTCTTCAAAATTTCCCCATCTTAACAAAGTCAGCCTTTCAGAAGTCAACCACCCTTGTTTCTGTACCTACTGCATCCTTGCCCATGTCGAGCATGAACCACACTGAGTTATGGTCACTCCCAGCCAGTGGGTCTTCCACCCCAGCTCCCCTACAGCCTCCCCTTAGACAGTACTAGGTCTAGAGTTTTTCCTGAGTTGGATCATTAACCATCTATGCCAGGAAGCTGCCCTGGAATGCATCCAGTAGGACCTGTTTCCTTGTGTTCTCTTGCACTCAAGGTGGCTGGGGTGCTCCAATCCACTCCTGGTAGATTGAAGTCCCCATGATCACTGTTTTCCCTTCCCACAGACCCTCATGAGATCTGCTCTGCTAATTCCCCATCCAAGTCCTCAGCCTGAGCTGGTGGCCTGTATACCACTCCTATGCCAAGTGTCCTGCTTTTTTTGTGTGTGTATTTATTTGTGCGCCTATCCTGGGAGCCCCCATCAGCCTGACCACCCCACCCCAGCTCCGACTCCCAGAATTACCTAGACTTACCTTATGCCTGGCCTGAGAGTGGTGCCTGCGGGAGGTCGGCTTCATCCAGCCGCTGGAATTTTCTCCTCCATTTTCTCCCTTGTTAACCTGGGGCCCCATGAGTAGAGATGCATGTGCATGGAGGTGCGCATGCATACTACAACCCCAGTGGCAGCCCCATTCACCCACCCTATGGCCTAATGCCTGTGTGCTTCTTTGGCTGTTTCACTCCCAGCCTCCACCAGGAGGCAGACCTGCCCCGAGGATGCACCAGATCCTCCCGGAGGAGAGCTACCTTTCGGCTGCTCTAGCCAGCTCCATGCACCCCCCTGCCGGTCTCTGATAGCCAGTGCTCGTTCCTGAACTCAGGTCGCTAGCGTGTTGCAGTAAGGCGTCCAGTGCCCCAGCCCTCTGCATCACTGGACCAGCATGTCCTGCTTTTAAAACCTGGAACTGCATCCATAATGCCTCAGTCCTACCCTCCTCCCCTCCCCTCTTCCCTTACACACCTTATCCCTCCCTTAGGTAAATCGCCACCCCACACCTTTCCCTTGCCTCAGTCCTTTCTGTACATTCTATACCCTGGGATCATCAGATCCCAATCCTGTATGGATGGCCCAAGTTTTATGATGGCCACAATGCCCACCACCCCACTGCCAAGAGAGCCTGTAACTCAGATGCTTTGTTCCCAGATTTCTTGAATTCAGAGATACAACCTCCAACTTGTTCCTTCCTTCCTTAACCTGTTTCTCTCTATTCTTAACCCATTCCTGTGATCCCTCCTGGTAATATCCTTGTTAGCTTGGGGGTAAGCTTGTTCAACTCCCAGCTCTGGTGGTTTTGCATTCCTACTGCACACTTGCTTCCCCACACCTAGTTTAAGTTCACCTTAGTTGCTATGCATTCTCCAGCCTCTGCTTTAATACCCCAACCCACCTTACTCAAATGTAACCTGTCCTTTGTGAACAGATCACTGTTGTCCCAGATGTTACCCTAGCCTCCCTCTAGCCCATACCCTTTGGTTGGACACCTTCACCCAGTCAAGTGTTGAACTCTTCTATCCTTACTTTCCTCTCTGTGCTTGCCCTGGGTACTGGGAGCACTTCGAGAAGGTCACGGATCTCCCGCCTCCTCACACAACTTCCTCAGTTCTTCAAACCTCTCCTTTATGAACCCAACCATGCTACCAGCCAAGTCATTTGTACCCAAGCGCACCACTATGTGCGGTTTCTCCTTCCTCATCTTGCATACTTGAGAATAGACTATCCTACCCTATCCACTGTCAGTCCAGATACTGATTCCACCTATATTTGACTATTTAAAAGACAAAGAACCTCTGTACGTAAACACTGAGGCAAGGGTTACCCAAAGGGCATTTGGCTGGGAAGCCAAGTTTCAAGAAAATACAAATACACATGCCCCCACAATGCAAAGCATCATGGGCTGCATATGCAAATCACCACAGAATGTTATGCTGGTCCAACTTTAAGCAGAATTGCATGGTGCGAAAGGCCAATCACACAGTTTGCAAAGGATGCTAACAGAAGACACAGACACATGTTTAGTCTACTGGACTCATCAGTATGCCTCGTCTGTTTGACACTCCAGTGGAATAGACCAGCTACCCTAAGGCAGTGTGCCTGGGATATATTGTAGTGAACCCATTAAAATAAAAACTATTTAAAGACAAAGAACCTCTGTGCATAAACACTGAGGCAAGGGTTACCCAAAGGGCATTTGGCTGGGAAGCCAAGTTTCAAGAAAATACAAAATCACACATGCCCCCACAATGCAAAGCATCATGGGCTGCATATGTAAATCACCACAGAATGTTATGCTGGTCCAAAAGGCCTTTCGGACCTGTGCAATTCTGCCTAAAGTTGGACCAGCATAACATTCTGTGGTGATTTGCATATGCGGCTCATGATCTTTACGTAATGGGCATGTGTGTTATTTTCTTGAGCACAGATTCCAATAAACTCAAGTGCTGCCTCAATGTTCTTGCCTGAGGTTCTTCATCTTTAAATTTTTTTTTATTTTAATGGGTTCACCTGATCATATCCAAGACACACTGTCTTAAAGGTAACTGGTCCACTCACACTGGGGTGTCAACGAATGAACATACTGATGGTCTATTGAAGATTAAGCTGCGTGTTTATGTTTTGTTAGCACCCACTACACGAAGCTGTCAATCAATGACGTTCTTCGGCAACATGCATTCTGCAAAGTGAACTGCCTAACAATCTGATTATTACCACGCTCTGTCTTTGTTGTCGGCTGTGCGGGCTGGTGTGTTGTTTTGAAATTGGCTTCAAACCAAGATGCCCGCGTGGTAACGCGCACTCTGGCTGTTTACGCTGAAAGTCTTCTGACCTTAAATAGTTTTCGGCTGGTGGTTCACCACAACATATCCAAGACACATTGTCTTAAGGGTAGCTGGTCCATTCCACTGGGGTGTCAAACAGACGAGGCAGTCTGATGAGTCCTGGTAGGACGAAACACGTGTCTATGTCTTCTGTTGCACCCTTTGCAAACTGTGTGAGAGGCCTTCGGCACCATACATTTCTGCTTCAAGTTGGAACAGCATAACATTCTGTGGTGATTTGCATATGTAGCCCATGATGCTTTGCATTGTGTGAGCATGTGTGATTTTGTATTTTCTTGAAACTTGGCTTCCCAGCCAAATGCCCTTTGGGTAACCCTTGCCTCAGTGTTTGCACACAGAGGTTCTTTGTCTTTAAATAGTTTTTATTTTAGTGGGTTCACCACAGCATATCCAAGACACACTGTCTTAAGGGTAGCTGGTCCATTCCACTGGAGTGTCAAACAGACAAGGCATACTGATGAGTCCTGGTAGGACCCTTTGCAAACTGTGTGAGATGCCTTTCAGCACCACGCATTTCTGCTTAAAGTTGGACCAGCATAACATTCTGTGGTGATTTGCATTTGCAGCCCATGATGCTTCGCATTGTGTGGGCATGTGTGATTTTGTATTTTATATATATATATATATATATATATATATATATATATGCTTTTGGTAACTGAGTAAGTACACTAGGCAATAAACTGACTATTTTCTGGCACAACCGGGAGAGTACAAATTGAGAATATAGCAACGACAACAGTTAGGAACATAATGAAGATAACTGTCAGTACAACAATTAATCTGCAGTAGAAGTCACAGAAAAGTAAAGATAATGCCAGATAAGAGTAGGATACAATTATGGCATAATTTGCTGGTAGCAGTCTAATAGCCTGACATAGGAGAGAAAAGATGAAGAAATGCACAGGTAGACAATATTGATAAGTTAGGCATTTATAGCTAAGGCATGAACACCGCTGGTGAATAACTCAGTAGTTACTTGCAGTCGCAGTTACCAAAGTATACTGATGAGGAAACAGAGAATGCTTAAATGCAAGAGTAGGCAGTGATGGGTTAGGCAGCCAATAAGGCGAATCTGCAGATATTGTTGTAAGAAATGTCCCACTTGCAAAGTACTCCAGCATTGGCATGACAGAGTACAGGAGGGCATATTGGAGTTGTGGGAGTAAAACACTCTTCCTACTGAGATCCTAGCAGCCAGGGTGAGTGGTGGCACACTCTATGCTGCACCAATCTTAATGTTAACTGAGCGACATACTTCATTAACGTGCAGCTGTTCAATGGATGTTCATGTAATTTGGCTTGCATAATCACTAGGGACAGGTCTATTGATCCTCCAAATTTGGTAGGAATCTGTCTAGTGGTTTCTGAGATATGAAGTGTTGAAAAACAGAAAATCTGAATTTTTGACATTTCTTTGTCATCCTGTATCTCAGAAACATCTTTACATTGTGGGCTGAAATTTTCAGGATAGAACGCCTTGGGTCACAGATGTGCCTTTTGAAGGTTTGGTGAAAAAATATGAATCTGTTCAAAAGTTATCAAAGTTCTAAATTTCCCAGTATTTCCTACGGGAAAGTTAAGTGTTAAGCATGAAAGTAAGATTTGTGCAAATTTGAGCAATGTGTGAAAATCTGACTTTCACATGCATAGTCAAGGTGCAAAAATAAGACGTGTAGAAGTAGCCTGGTGCGAAAATCTGACTTTCTCAAGTGTGTTTTTTTTTAATGCAGAATCCTGCATCAAAATTTGCTACAATTTGATGCAGGATCCGCCTCCAGCCAATTCCTATTTTTGGCATCAACATCGGAGTGCCCAGTTCCATGTCAGTGTGTATCTCCTCCCTCAACTATTGTGGCACACTGGGAGCCCACCCCAGTAAAATAAGGATACAATTATACTATCTGAAAAGAATGAAAATTATTTGCAAAAAAAAAAAAAAAAACTCTGTTAATGCATTAGTTAGGGTGAACACCACAGCAACAAAAAGCAGGGGAATGAGGCAGTGGGTTTCCAGCCTAACGCCCTACCCCTGAGTTCCCACCCTACCACCCTACCCCCATCTCCCCTCTACACACCAACAGGCATTGGGGTGTGCCATTTGGTCGTCAAGACTAACTCTCACCCCATTGTCCTATAGCATGCAGGTTGTTTACACATGGAATGGGGTGAGAGTTGGTCCTGACGACCCGACGGCACACCCAATGCTTGTTAGTGTGTAGAGGTGGGGAAAGGTGGTAAGGTGGGAATCCAGGGTTAGGCATTAGGTTGGAAACCCTTACGCTTCTTTTCCCTGCTTTTGTTGCTGTGGTATTCTCAACTGATAAATTAATGGACAGATAGATAGATAGATAGATAGATAGATAGATAGATAGATAGATAGATAGATAGATAGACAGACAGATAGATAGATAGATGGATGGATGGATATGAGATATATATATACATATGTTATAATAATATAACAATAATAATAAACTTTATTTGTATGGTGCCTTTCAAAACAAAGGCGCCTTTAATAATATTAAAATCACAAAATAAACAAAACAAACACCTCAGCAATAAAAATATATCAGACTGTTATCATCCAATAATTAGTCACCTAAAGCTTGGTACCATAGGAAAGTTTTTAATGTCTGCTTAAATCCTTCCACGGTCTTGCACTCACGTAACTGTGGGGTAGACAGTTTCAGAGGGTAGGAAACATGCATGCTCTAGTCACAGGAGATTTCAAACACACCTTGAATCTCTAGCAACCCTCATCAGCTGAAGCGGAGCAATTGCCCACGGCAGTAAGGGACCAGAAACTCTTTCAAGTAGTTCGGACCAAGTCCGTGTAGGGCTTTAAAGTCAGAAGACCAACTTTAAGGTGATCCGCCACTGAACTAGCAACCAGTGCAGTCCACGGAGCACCAGTGAAATGTGACAGGACGGGATGATCAGTCAAAAGCTGGGCTGCCGTGTTCTGCACTAGCTGCAAGCACGATTTCCACCCTTGGTAGCCCTAGGTACAGGAGTTGCAATAATCTAAGCGAGGTCACAAAGGCATGGATCAGGTAGGAAGGTCACCAGATGGAACAAGGTGCTTAATCCTGAAGATATTCCACAGATGGTTAAACAGTTTGATGACAGCCAACGCCTGTGAATGCATGATCAGCCATTTGTCAAAAATTACCCCAGGTTTCACACCGTTCAGCGGTCAGGAGTGACATGCCCCAAGAAAAGAGTCCAGAGGCGAACTCCACACCCAGACCCCTATCCGTGACCTGGATCCACAGCCAATACCTCAGTCTTATCAGAGTTCAACTTCAACCAACTGGCATCCATCCTCTCCTGGATTTCAGTAAGGCAGCTATTAAAGACCAAGACAGCTCCATCCTGGTTGGGTGCAAAGAAAGGTAGAGCTGGGTATCATCAGCATAGCAGTGAAACCTCAGCCCATACCTTCTTACAATGTCTCTGAGGGCAGCATATACACTGCAACAACATGGGGACAGCACTGAGCCCTAAGGAACCCCACATGATAGAGAAACTGGATCTGAGGAATAAACCCCGGACACCACTCTCTGAGATCTTCCCATTAGGAATGATGTAAACCAACAATGGATGGAAGGCTGACCAGTCTATAGTTATTAGGCTAGTCCCTAGGCTCACTCCTGTGGAGAGGCACCATGAGCCATCCTCCAGTCCAGGAGCACACACCCCATCCCCAGTAAGGTATTGAATAGGTCTGCCAGTGGGCCTGCCAAGACCTCTGCTAACTCTTTCAGGACTATTGGATGCACTCCATCTGGCCCCGGGCCTTGTCCACCCTCAGGGCTTTAAGACCCTTTAGAACCCTATCCAATCCTATCTGGATCACCTCATCTATTCGGCTGCTCTCTCCTTCCCATCCCTTATTTCCCTTGTGGCATCAATCCATCCTTTTCTCTGGTGAACACCAAAAGAAGTACTCATTAAGTGCCTCTGCCTAGTCTACTCTCTTCTGCTCAACCCCTTCCCTCTTGATCAAGAAAATCTCATCCATACAGCTCTTCTTCTCTCTATGTACCTGAATACATTATTTTCCCTTCTCTGATCCCTTGAGCCAGCCTAAGTTACCTTGAAGCTTAAGCCACCTGACTGCTCTGCTCCTCTCTGGATTTCCTTGAGTACTCCCCTTGTCCTTCCTTCCTTCACCTAGTTTTCTTTTACCTGCACACACTGCCTGTCCCTCACCTTCTCTGCTATCTCACTGCTCAGCCAGCTCAGTTTTTGGACCTGACTTCTTACTTGGGTCTCAGCACACATGTTAGTGGCCTCTGTGAGACCCCTCTTAATAATGTAACCATTTCTGATTGGCATTCATCTCTGGGCAGACTGTGGCAAGATGCCCTATAGGATACTTTCCATCTTGCCAAATCCACCCTTCTGAAGTCCATCACTCTCATCCTTGTCCTGGCTGTCTCCTTTCCCAAGTTAAAGAAGAACCACACTGTCCAGTGATTGCTGCCCTGTAGGGGTCCTGCATGACTGTATCATGGACATAGTCCCCATTTGACAACACAAGATCCAGTATATTACCCTTGCTGGTTGTCTCTGTCACCCCTACTTGAGGTAGCTCTCTGAAAGGCCTCCAGAAGTACCTGTTCCCTGGCATTAGAGGTAGCAGTGGTGATCCAGTCCATTCCAAGCAGATTGAAGTCACTCGCTATGACAGTGTTACCCTTGCTGCTGTCTCTGATTTGCTCCTCAACTCCCTTTCTGTTTCCTCTTACTGTGAGGGTGGTCCATTCCTATCCCAAATCTAACTTTCATTCCTTTGAGTTTTAGAGCTGTATCCATAAGGCTTCTTGCTTGCCTGTTCCCCTCCTCCCTAGTACACAGTATCCCTTCCCTTATAAATAGCTGCCCATCCTCCTCCTCCTCCTCCTCCTCCTCCCTCCTCTGTCCTTGTGGTGCACCCTGTATCCAGGGATCATGAGGTCCCAGTCATGGTACTGGGTGGCCCAAGTCTCTGTGATGGCCAGAATATCTACCTCCTCCGCATCATCGCCTGGAAATCTATTACCTTTTTGCCAAACTCCTTGCATTCAAGCATGCTACTTTCCAACATGACCCTGCCTGTCCATTCCCTTCCAGTCCTCTGCTTTCCCTCCATACTGAACTGTCTTCCTCCCTATATTACCTGGGAGGCCTTCCTATCTCCATTGTGTGGTGACTCCATTACGCAGCTACCCAATTGCCCCCTCTTCCTCAGTTTAAATTAATTTTAGTCACTATGTATTCCTATTGTTTCTGTTTCAGGGTCCCTGTGCCCTCCTTACTTAAATGCAGCCTATCCAGTTCATAAAGTTCCTTGTTATCTCACATCCCCCACCTCACCTCCATCCCATACCCCATGGTCTCACATGATCCTCCAGCCATTTATTGAATTCATTGATTCTTTGCTTCCTAGCAGAGTTTTCCCTAGGTACTGGAGAACCTCAGAGAATGCAACCAACCTCCATACCTCCTTATAGATTCTTCCAACCTCTCTGAATCTATCCTGCACCTTCTCTACTCTACACCCTTCCAGATCTTTTGTACCTAGGTGTACCATGATGTGAGGTTTATCTCATTCTTTCCATACACAATTTGAAATGAAATGCCTCACTCCCTCCATCATGCCTGCTTGCAAGGGATAGCCTGATACCTTTTAACATGGGGCTATTATTCTGTGTAGTTCTGGTTTCCAGTTCTAGGTTTGTCTACCTATGTCTGTTTCAAGCTTTTAACCACTGACTGAATTGCTTTTAACCACTGACTACTATGCCAGAAACATGGGTTCAGGAACTGACCTGGGTTGCTTGGGGACTGGCTTAGGAGGAGAATACACATCTGTGGGACAGGAAGAGGAATCTAGGGTGCAGCACCATGGGGTAGCATGGAAGTGACCCCACCCTGGATGCCTGAGGTGTCTCCATGGAGGCTGAGTACACACATGTGGGCTCAATAGTGGAGAAAATAGGAGGAAGGCACTCTGACTGTAGAACAGTCATGACTTGCCTCTAGCAGGCCCCACACCTATGACTAGGCACCTCTGATCCAAGGTCCTGTGACAGGACAGACCAGAAAAGCTAAGTCCCAGAGAAGGTGGGTGATGAGACTGGGAGGTCTGTCCCAAATGGGGCAAGTCAGGGTGCTAAAGGAGATAAACACCTTTGCCCCATGAACACAGGGGATGAGATGCCACTCATCATGGTTGTGTACTGCATGCTGGTGAATGGTAAGGCACTGCCTGCATGGAGGAACAATGCTGAGAAGCAATTCATGAACACAGTAGGGTGACATGGTACCCATCAAGGTGGTGTACTGTGTACATGTGAAAGGTCAGGGACTGCCTGCACAGGAGATTGATGCTCAGAAGCACTGTGTGAACCCAGAGGGTGACATGGCAGCCATCATGCTTGTGTGCTGCATGCTGATGAAAGGTGAGGAACTATCTGTGCTCATTTAACTACTACATGAGAAATAACACAGACACTGTCTTATATGGCATTTATTTGCTTATACACCTAAACTTAACTTTTATTGTATTTAGGATAAGCACTCTGACACACTAACACATTCGCTGCTTCACGTTCTAAACAGTACACAGTACTATAGTATAGCATTACAGCCACTTGCAAACTAACTAGGAAAAGGTTAATGTACCAGGAAAGGGTTAACAGAGTACCACACAGGTGCATGCACACATACACAGACACACACACACACATTCTCACATTCCTCTTCACAATGTGAGCAGAATGTAGAGACTTTTGTCTCTGCCTGCAAGCAACATACCTTTCTTAACCTTCTTTGTTGTACTAACTTTCTCCAGCTAATTTCAAAAATATGAACAATAACTAAAATAACCAATACAAAAACTCATTGAGTGATTTACATAAGTTAGTGTGTTATTTAATGCTGTTATTTTTTAATTCTTGCAGATCTCCTGAACTAATAATGACACCTTACTCAGTGTTGATCTGAGGCCTTTCCCAATTGCATCTGAAATCTGAACATCCTTCCTCAATCTCAGTTGCAGTTTATGGCTGGGAAAGGCTGACTAAATTGACTTGTTTATGAGCTATGACTCTTTCTTGAAAGACAATACTATCCATATTGAAGCTAGTAACCACGTTATCACATAAAATAGTGTGATGCAACACTGCTCAGCTGAATGAACACAGCAGACTGCTTCAGTTAGTGGATTGATTGCACTTAACCTCCAATTTTCTAGTCCGTTCAGAATCTGGAGAGCTTCATTTTCTACTGTGATAGCAAGATGTCTGAAGAGCTCTGTCCTGCAGCCATAAAAATCAGGGATTGCTCCTTGCATGAAAAATAAAGTTCATTGCATCAGATATTTCAAAAGAAGTCACTCCGTGCCACGCTGGTAGTCACTATCACTTTTAGTAATGGGATATTTCATACTCTACATTAACCAGGGCTGGTTTTAGGACTTTGGGGCCTCCAGCAAACTCTATGACTGGGGCCCCACAGACAGGGCAGGTCCCTTTCCCCATTATCTTTCTACATAGTATTTTATGTTTGAAAATATAGGCAAATGCATACTTAGGTGCTAAATCACATTTGGAAGCCTAGAAACTAGCCCACCACATTTATAAAACTGAAACAATTGTACTCCGACTAACTAGAAACCAAATCAAAGTAAATTCTGGAAAAAAACTTGAAAGAATATGTACATACATGGGATGTAACTAATTTGGAATTTCTTACATAATTCATTAGAAAGAATCTGGTAAGCTCAACTTCTGGGTCCTTGCCTTTATCTGCCATTTCTGTAACAGAGGCAGCACAGCAAGCATCACTTCTAAATAGCCAGACAAGCTTAAAAGACAACTGCACTGACCCTGCAAGCAATTTCCATTGCAAAGATGGATTGGTAAATACTGGTTCAGATTCCATTACTGACCGTTCCATCTCTACAGGCTTTTTATTATCCTAGTGAGTATTTTGGTTTGCACTGCATGCAAGAACCATTTTGGTTTAGGACCTAAGCTTGGCTCTCATTGTTGGCACAATGCATCCATGTTCTACTATAAAACAGAACGTTGTTGTGGCTGAGAAAGACAAACTACATAGAGTTGTAAATGTCACTTGAACACCAGAGTGTGGCTGAGAAACTCACTGAGATAACCAAGAAGCCTTTAGCTATGGAACTATTACAGAATTTGAAAATACATTGAAAAACAGCTTCTACTGAGAAACATTACTTTAGATTCAGTGCAGTTCTCCTTCAACCCATTTAATGTTCCCTGGTGTGATACAGTCTCTACCAAGTACAGCTAAGCAGTTGCAAATCAATCAATCAATCAAATCTTTATTTATTCAGGCGATCATCATTGAGCAAGGCTCATTTACAGGATGGACCTGATAAGGTCAAGGCTTGAGCTGATGCACAGCAATTACATCACATACTTATGAGAAGTTATACATACAGAAAAAAGAAAATGTTATTTATAACACAATAATGTACAGAAATTCACATGTTAAAGCTTGAGAGAAAGTTAAACTAACATTTACAATATGTACAGTACATATATATCACAATGAGGGCCATGACAGTCAGTCACATAATGAGTACAAGGATGGTGAAGGGAATATTGGGTACCATATACTGGCGGTGTCTGGCTGGAAGGAATATGCCATATGTGATTGGAACATGGTTTTGTGGGATGACTATGCTATCTCTAGTGGTAGCAACTGCATTTCTCTGTGAAGAAGGCTGTACAGTGCTGCTTGAAGGATGTAAATGGAATGATAATGGACAGTTTTAAGGATTTTGTAGGGTGTTCCATGCTATGGCTAGAGAATAGCTGATTGCTGCCCTCCCTATTTTAGTGTTGACTTTGGGCAATTTGAGAAGGATGATATTGTTGCTTCTTAGGGCATAGGAGCTGGAAATGGTCAAGTTGAAGCAGTCCAGGATATAACTTGGGAGTTTTTGATAAAGCTCTGTAGATCCATAGAGCTGCATTTCTGCTCCTCCTGACATGAAGGAAACCCATCCAATTGCATCATAGAGGAACAATGGTGAGTATTATATGGCAGGTCTGTAATGAACCTTATTGCTCTATGATATAAGGTATCCAACTTTTGAAAGTAGAGTGGGGCAGTGACTATAGAGAAGTCTCGTAGTCAATGACTGATAGAAAGATTGCCTGTACTAATCTCATCTTTGAATGTCTATTAAGGAAGGGTTTTAATCTGTAGAGGAGGCCAAGCCTTAGGTGAAGCTTTTCAGCAGTTCTTCTAGATGCCGAGTAAAGTCAAGTCTGTTGTCAATCCACACACCTAGGTATTTGAAATTTTCTACATACTCCAGATTTTCTCCAAGTATAGTGCATAGCTGGGAGACTGATTGAAGAGGATGTGCTGGTGGAGTTTTGGGTTGTGAACATCATTACTTTGGTTTTCTTTGCATTTAGCAGAAGCTTTTTCTCAAGAAACTGATGTTGTAACAGGAGAATTCTGCTTGTAGGATTTCATGAGCAACTTTAGGCGAGGGTTGCTGACATACAGTATAGTGTCGTCAGCAAAGAGATGTACTGAGGACTTGGTAAGGGTTGAATCAATTTTATTTATATAAATGGCAAAAGGATAGGACCCAGAATACAGCCTTGGGGACTCTTCTTGACAGTGGTCTTAATGGGGAGAGGTCACCTTCAGCTTTTACCTGCTGTGATCTACCGGAGAGGTAGTATCTGAACCACTTAAGGGAGGATGGATCTAGGCCAATGGAGTGTAGGGATGAGAGTAGCAGTTCATGGTCCACAGTGTTGAATGCTTTGCTCAGGTCCAGGAATACTGCACAGACATTGTTCTTTTATCCAGTTCGGTTTGCCAATCATTGGTGACCTTGGCTAATGCAGTGATAGTGCTATGTTTGGCCCTGAATCCAGATTGAGCTGGATTTAATAGATTAACATTGTCAGATATTCCTTAACTGAATACTCACTATTTTTCTCAGTATCTTGGATAACACAGGTAGGATGGAAATGGGCCTGTAGTTATTAAGATCCATAAGGTCCCCTGATGTTAGTAGGGGACCATTGGGCTGTCTTCCACAGCGTGGAAATGAGAGCCAGAGTTTAGGAAAGGTTAAAGAGGTGAGTTAGGGGACTGCAAGCACATGACATGCAATCTTTAGAAAGAATGGGTCCAGAAGATCTGCTCCTGCACTTCTTTTGGTATCTAGATGCCATAATAGATCTTCAACTTGTTTCAATAGCATAGGTTTGAAGCTAAAGGAGGAGTCAACTCTTTGTTCACCAGTATAGTGGGAGCTTAAATGATCCCTTAATAGGTTAGCTGGGGAGGAGTCAAGGCAAGGCCAGCTGTTGTGAAGTGGTTGTTGAATGCATCCAGGATTTCCAATGTGCCAATGTGGGGCCATAGTTACTGTGTAATTGGGTTGGAAGGGGTTGTTAACATCCTGGCCCATCATACCTTGATGGTGCCCCAAAATCTAGCAGTATTATGGTAGGAGGAATTGAGCTGGGCCAGGTAGTAGGCAGTCTTTGCATCCCTAACTTTCTTAGTGCATTTATTCCTGGCTTTCCTAAAGATCATCCAGTCGATGATATTCTTAGTTTTTCTTGCTACTTTCCAAAGTTTATCTCTCTCCAGCAGTGCAGCTTTGAGGTCAGCTAAAACCAGCGACAGGATTTGTTGTTTATTCAGATACTAGAGACTGGGGCATGGGTGTTAAGGGCATTTAATATAATGCTATTTAGCACCTGCTGAGCTTTTTCTACAGAATGTGCAAGATAGAACTTTTGCCAGTGTGGAGAGTAGGTTAGATCATGCAGATATCCTTCAATATTGATGTTTTCTTGGATCTCCTCATGAGGAATTTTGCAAGATCTGCTTTAATGCTGTTGGATCTTACCCCTGCAATGGGGCAGTGGTCACTTATGTTGCATAGGAGCACTCCAGCGTGTGTGAATAGATGTGGTTTACTCACTAGCATGATGTCAAGTAGAGTACTGTTACTACTATTCCTTGCATTTAGTCTTGTTGGTTCATTAATTAACTGTGTGAGCCCGTAGGTGTCACAGAATGATACCAGAGGTGTAGCTGCCTGGGTGAGTCAGTTGAAATTCAGGTCCCCTATGATAATGACTTCTTCAGTACAGGACTTGACCAGGTTTCCCAGGTGGGATAAGAGCTTGTGTTCAGCAGAGGGGGTCTGTAGCATTCAATTAAATGGAAAGTTGCTGTATTGGGAGAGAGATCTTAGAGATAGACACTCAAATTCCTTGGGCATAGATGTTGCAGCAGTACAGGATACAACTAATCCAGCTTTTACATATATGGCTACTCCGCCTCCCTTGTTTAGCGATCAGCTCTGAATAGCTGATAGGTAGGTTAACTTCCTGTCCATTGTGGTGGTCTTGAGCCATGTCTCAGTTATCACAAGAAAGTCTGGCAAGGTATGGGCAACCCAGGCTTGTAGCAATGTAAATTTTTTCAACAGACTGCATACATTAATATGCAGGAAGCTGAGGCCTTTAACTGAGGATAGGTCTGAGGGAGAGTGATGCTTTCAAGAAGTCCAGGGTTGATTTCCACATTACCAATACAGAGCAATAGGAAGCTCAGTAATTTCATAAGGGCTGCAAGTGATAGGGAGAGGGGCTGTCTTTGGTCCTCCTTTTTATTCCATTGCCACTCTTTGTTTTGGGTGCTCCTGTGGATTTAATGTAGTGTCGGGATACCAATTAGCAGTTTGTGACTAGGCTTAGTGGGGATCTATATACCCAGTAGTGGGGCCTTGGCTGAGACACTATATGTGGTCATATGTGTAATTTTATGGTGATTGTACCACATTAGTCGATGCAGCAATGGCAAGACATATATGAGGTATGGGTGTCAGCCAGGAGGATGTTCAGAGAAACTAGGTGGGTTGACCACTTTAGATTGTATAATAGGGTCATCTTCATTGTGGAACCCTATGGCTGATAGTGACAGGAGTATCAGTAGTAAAGCTCCCCATTCTGGGGATATTGATAGTTGGCAATAGGGGTAGCAAAGTTGCTGATTGGTTGGATCAGCAAGCTGGTGTGACTCTCTGTTGGTTTAGATAAAAGTGCTGTGGGCGGGGAAGAGATTTTGTCAGGAAGATGCCTATAAATTAACACACAAGAGGGGAAGAGTGGGTGGGCAAAAATTGTGCACCTTTCCGACTGCTCCCTACGCTGTTCCTCCCAGCCTTGTGGTTCCCAAGTTCGGCTAGGTGCGCCCGACCGCCCGCTGGTGGAGCGAAGCCCCTGCACTCAGCTGGTTGCTGTGGGCTGAAGGAAGCAGGCTGGAGAGAGACAGAGGAGGGTGCAGCAATTAATAAGGGCAGTAGCAAGCCTTTTTCTGAGCATCACTGACCAAATCTGCACTACAAAGGACTATGGGGGGTCCTGTGGCGCCTCAGCATCTGGCCCACTTACATATTCAGACAAGTTCTAATGAGTTCTAATCCAACCTTAAGAGCTGCTAATGAGCCCGCAGCCAGATGCCGTTTTACATTTGTCCTGGTAAGGCCATCAGGATCACATAAGAGCTAACAATGAGCACTGAGTTGGCTGCTCCACATATTGTCACACTGCTGAAAAAGTACTCCAGGTCTTAAACCTCTAGAAATAAAATGAAATATGTCAGTGCACCCCTCCCCTCGAGGGTTAATGCAACAATACAAATATTTTCAGCCTGGATTGGCATTGCAATTTACTCATTTGTTTTCAGAAGGAGTGGGGTCTTTTGGTATTCACCTCAAGGCCCTGCTGTGATGTCACCCAGGGTGGTAGACCACCTATAATCTTGGTCCCCATGTCAAACTGTATCTGCCTCAAATGCCTTACTTCATATAGGTAACAGCACTCATTCATAAAACAATAAATTTAATTTTAAATGAGGTGTGCTACTGCACATGGCAAACAATAAACAAGAACTTGTGTGCATCCCTCCCAAACAAGCATTTGTCAATGCCGAATGTTGTCTTGCTGGTATTGGCACTGGTAGTGTAGGAGTTAGAGAGATGCATAATAGGAATAGCAGTGAAGTATTGAACTGAAGCCAACCCACCACCACCCTGCAGAGACTGACAGGCATTGGGGTGTGCCTTTGGGTCGTCAGGCATAACGGCCACGCAATTTCACCACACCCTACCCTGCAGTCTCCGACAAGTGTCACGGTGTGCCTTGGGGTCTTTGGGCCTTATGCTCACCCATTCCATATGGAAATATGGTGAGATGGGTGCAGTATAGGAGAATGGGGAGAACTTTGGGGCCGAAGAGTCCAAGGCACACCTCAATGCCTGTCACGGGCTGCATGGTGTATGTAGGGGTGGAATGGCTTGAGCATTACAGGTGGCAATCCCAAGTCACACCTCTGATGCCTGTCAGTCTCTATAGAGTGGGGCATTATGGGCAGAATTCCTAATGCCCCAGGCATTCATTGGTATTTTCACTCCACATTTGCAACATGGGTTTTGTAACCCCACCTCATGAACAGTGACAATATTAGTTTGTTAGCGAAGCTGATTTTGCACAGTGACTACGCCATTTGGCACCACTGGTGCAAAAACACATTTTGAACAGGATGTGAAAATGACAGCTGTACTGTTCTTGGGGAGGTGAAAAATGGCAATGTTGAAAATGTGGAGTGAAAACATAAAAACTGAAGTCATGAGCATGCGAGAAACTGCACAATGCACAACCGTAATGTAATTACTTTGGGGATATTTTACAGCAGATTGTTAATGCAGGGATTTTGGCACCTCTGCTTATGAAGAGTGTCACTGTGATTTTCTTAATCTGTCCCGAACAGTGATTTCCACAGTGACCATGCATTTTCTGCTGGAAGTGCGAAAACACATTTCAGCCAGGGTGTGAAAAATGACAGCTGTACTGTTCATAGGAGGTATGGAACAATGTCAGTGTTGAAAATCTGGACTGAAAATAGTACAAATTCGTGAACTTATGAGGGTGCATGGAAACTGTGCAATGTACGCTCGTAACACAGTCATTTTATGGGCTTCTGTCACCAAATTTGCAACATTAGCCACTTTAAGACTTCTGCTCATGAACAGTGTCACTGTGATTTTTTTAATCTGTCCCTAACATTGATTTCGCACACTGACTGTGCCATTGGGCACTACATGCACAAAAACACATTTGGGCAAGATATGAAAAGTGACAGCTGTACTGCTCATAAGGAGGTGTGGTAAAATGACAATGCTGAAAATCTGGAGTGAAAATATTAAAAATTTGTGAAGTTACAGTGTGCATAGGAATTGAGCAACACTGCGCTCATAAAACAGTTATTTTGGAATTTTTCACCAAATTTTCAACATTGGGTTTGAGAATATACCTCATGAACTGTGACACTGTCGTGTACATTACTTGGTACCGAAAGGTGGTTCTGTGCCGTGACCGCAAAATCACCTTTCGGAACTGAACAACAAAATGACAGTGACAGAATTCATAAGGTGGGGTCCCAAGAATCCCATGTTAAAAATTTGGTGAAAAATTCCCAAAATGCCGAATATGCACTAAAGTTGAAAAACCCATTTATGCCATTATACAGCTTACTGGCATTTCTTCAGATTGCGGACGGGCTTTGAAGAGTGCGGCGTGTTCCGGTCCACTGAGGATTGTCGCACTGGACTCCAGCGGTAAGTATGGGGTGGGGTGTGAGGAGGTGGATCGCAGAGGGTGGGTGCTGGTTGGGGGGCAAGACAATCAACAGGGGACCTTTTTCTTTTCAGGTGTTTCTTTTTTTTTTTTAGGAAGATGGCGCTGGGACTTGTGCCATGCTGGCATGGGCTCCCAGCGTGGCAGCTGGAAGATTTTTGGGGCGGTCAGTGGAGCTGATGGGGATTGGGCACCCCATCAGCCATACAGACATTGCCATGCTGAGGTGGGCTCCCAGCGTGGCAACTGGAATCTATTTCTTTTGGGGGTTCAATTCAGCCGACAGGGGAATGGGCACCCTCATTGCCATTCTGACATTTGTCACACTGGGGTGGGCTCCCAGTGTGGCACCTAGAAAGTCTGGTGGGGCGTGGAGCCAATGGTGGATTGGGCACCCGGTCAGCCACACCGTGTGCGGCGGAGGGCGCATGAGCACACTAGGGTGGGCTCCTAGCATGCTACTTGAGTGTTTGGGAGGGGTAGAGTAAACACAAAAAAGCTGTCTATGACAGCTGTTTGGAATGCAGTACTGCATGTATAGACTCTGCATACTGTCGACTGCAGTGTGTAAATTACCTGCCGGCGCCAGTATGCAAATTGCCTACACATTACAACTGCTGATTGCAGCAGTTTTCACTTTCAACTGTACGCCACTGCATTCTGAATGGCTGTCATAGACAGCTCAGACATTCATTGGTGCAGTGTGGTGTGGCCATGTCTGCAAAAAGGGAGCAGGGCATTGAAGTGGGAGGCACACCTATGAAAACTCATATGGTGGCACTATATTTCTTGCACATGCATGCAAACAAACATAAAAAAGAATGAGTAGCTTCTAGCCCTTGTCATTGAACCACAGCATGAGGCAGCCAGAGAAATAAAATCCTGATGTATACATTTGTGTTGGTACAAAAAAAACAGTGCCCACAGGAGGGCTTTCTGTGCACTGCTTTTCACCAATGCTCCCCTACTCATCCACAGGACCTGATTGAGGAGTTCCTCTCCTAGGCCATTATGCTATGTTTGCATGTAAGTGTCTCTTTTTTAGATATAATATGGTGTTTTACTTAATGCGTAATATATATACTGGAAAATGCCACAAACAAGACAGAAGCACAGCACACGAGTCAGACTAAGCTAAACATATACTGCCACCCAGGCTCCCTCACAAAAGGTTAAAGCAAACAGCAGAGCTGACATTGAAACTTTTCAAACTGCCTGCAGCCTTTCAGCACTGATGTGGGTAGCAAGCAGCGAACAATAAATTAAAGTGCTGTTGCTGCATTCTTAGCATGAAGTTATAACCACATAACGTAGTCTGACCCTTCTGGATTTTGTTCCAGAAAGAAAGTTTCACCAACTTACAAACAAGCATGGCAACCTATGTTTTTGTTGTGGATTTTATGTACTGGTTAAAAAAATATGAATATGGCATGGGGTTGCAGAAATACTGTACCAGGAATGTCCTTCTCCATTAAGAGGCAGTATGGCGCAGTGGTTTAAGGCTCTGAGCTGCAAACCTAGATACCTGGATTTGAATCCAGCCCACACTTACATACTGTGTGGCCCTGAGCAAGTAACTTAACCTCCTTGTGCTCCCAAGGTCACACCCTGACATCGAGCTTCAGCTTAGTGTGTCTTTCCTGGTTAAACAATTTCCCTTTCCCTTTCCATTAAGGGACAGCAGCAAAATCTGGCAATATAGGACATTCGTCTCATGTGGGACTATGGACGGTGCAATGGACACAGTATCCAACTTAATATATTTAACCAGGCAACTATGGAAAATAGCTAGGCTGAGTTAATTTTTCACAAAATGTCCTTAACTGCTCCTCCAGCTACTGTACATTTTGTCACAGTCTCGGACACAGTGATCTGACAAACACTATGCATGCTGGTTAGCTTAGCAGCAATAAATGGTTTACAAAATGCTTGACAGCTCCTCCAGTTACTGCACAATGTATTACAGACTGACCGAAAGAGCACTGTTAATGCTGCATTATTGTAATTACATCAAAACATCATTTGTATTAGAGTAACTTTGAAGTAACTTTCTTAACTGCTCCCTCAGGCCCCAGAGCTACTTCAGCTACTGCACAATTTGTCATAGTCTCAGACACAGTGACCTGAAGAATGCTATGTAAACTCCCCAAAATCCTTAACTGCTCCTCCAGCTGCTTCAGGCTCCAGCTACTGCATATAAAGAGAGATTATATATTAGAATAGAAATTGCTTCCTTAACTGCTCGGAGTTCTCCAGCAAGTTGCTGCACAATTTGTCATTGTCCCAGACAGTCAGAGTTACTTGAAGAGAAGTAGAACTTCTATAATTATATTATTTATAATTTACATTTATAACATAAGTAATTTATAAAATTACAAAAATGCTCCTACTGATCCAGCTGCTATTGTTCTATCTCTACTGCACTATATACTATGCTGTAGTCTCCTCTGTTTATATCTGTGCCCTATCTGTATCAGAGCAGAGTCTAAACAATTCTTTCTGGTGATCCTCCAGTCAGACAGACCAAGACAGACACCTTACGATCTCCTATCCTATTATTACCTACCTAAAAGGAAGTGAAGGCAGGCAAGGCACTGGCCTCCCTAAACCCTAGTGGCGCTCCCACCAGGTCTCATTGAGTCACCTCTCCACTCTGTGTACTGGCAGCGGAGTGGTGGTCTGCTGGTAAAGTGGAAGTGCCCAGTAATTCTGCTGCTGCTGGTTGCCCTGCTTTGCTCTCTTTTTCTTAAAAAGAAAAAAAATTACAGCTCGAGCTGCACTGGTGGCAGTAGCAGGGCAGCAAATCTGTATTGGCAGGTGGGTGCCAGGTCTGGAAGGTCAATCTGACTGTGGCGGATGATAGTCCTTCTCTCTACTCTCACAAGTCAGGCTAGTGGTTGCAATCCTCAGATTCTCTCTGGAACTGGTCCTCAGCTATGATTCCAAGAGTGCTGGAGGGTCCATTTTATGATAAAGCTATGGACCTGAGGGGAACATAAATGTTCTGTTCCCAGTGGGAGGAGGTGTGATGACAACAGTGGGGTCTTGTGATTGGTTCCCAACCACACTCCTCCCACATCAACATATATAGCAGGGCTGGCCTTAACCATTCTGGGCCCCTGTGCAGCTACCTGCCAGGCCCCACCACTTCATTCCTGTGGGACCCCCATCCAATATTTACATCTAATTAACCCTCCTGTCCTGAATTAATAAAGCAGTACCAATTCTGCTAGTTTCATCAGCATCTTTTAATTAGTGCCATTGACTGCATTGAATTATTTTAGTTCACCACTGGAAATTAATCTGGCTGAGCCTGGAGCAAGAACTTAAGTAAGGTACTACTACCGTATTCATTTCTGTAAGGACAGGGACATCATCACTGGACTCTCACACCACTGATAATCTGATTTGCAAACAAGTTAAACAATTTAGCTTTTCTGGAGCTGTGAGTGATTGAGAGAGAATAGAAGGATTACCATGGAACACCAGTTAGGTTGCCACCTGTCAATTTTTACCTGGTGATTGTGTTTTCAGGGTCCCTATCAGAAAATCCAGTTTTGTTCTGTGTTGGTCAGGTTTTTTAGCCATTTTGAGTTGACATATACTTTTGAAACAGATTTTGTCATATAATTCATTGTTTCAGCTACAAGTACAGGTTTCAAACACGTTCTCTTGCCAATATGGCCATTTGTTTGTAAAGCAATCAATCTGGGAGGTGTAAGTATGACCATTAACACCATTAGCAGTTACTTAACCTAATCTTTTCCACTGCAGCAAAGCTGCCCCACCTTTGTAACAGTAACAGAGCCAGCTGTCTTCTACTTTCATTTGCTGGTAAACATTTTCATCTCTAACAAAATTTAGGCATAAAGTATGGGTCCCAAGGTGCATGGGCACAGTTTGCACCTAACTAAGGCCAGCCCTGATGTGCAGCACAATAGGGGGACATAGGAAACAGAAGCAATGTTCAGTTCAACAGAACATGATGTGGACAGGACAGCATGGTTCAGTATTCAACAGGGAAATTGGGTAGACAGCGGGCAGAATTATGACACTAGGGCTGCAAACAGAAAGCATAACTGGACGGGAGAAATCTCAGCAAGCAACACAGAGCCAGACTTGATACAATAAAAATTGTCCGAGGTCACAAGGTAATTAATTAATTATGTATCTGCAAGTTTCTTGAATTTTTGTTAACTTTTACTGACTGCTGGGGCCCACTGCCAGACCGCTGCCTGCTACATTTAGGGGCCTCCTGCGGCCCGCGCTCAGGTACAGGTGCTAACGCCCGGCCTACATGATCATAAATTGTGAATGTTTTAGTGTGCTTGTGAATACAGTCTAATGAAAAGCAAAACATTTGGATTAATACTAACTTCAGTGCATGCTAAAATGTGATATTAATGTATGTTAAAACAAGCAAATATATATATATATATATATATATATATATATATATATACATATATAATATATATATATTTTGGCACCATGCGTTTCTGCTTAAAGTTGAACCAGCATAATATTCTGTGGTGATTTGCATATATAGCCCATGATGCTTTGCATTATGGGGGTATAATAATGATTTTGTATTTCTTTGAAACTTGGCTTCCTGGCCAATGCCTTTGGGGTAACCATTGCCTCAGTGCTTGTGCACTGAGGTTCTTGGTCTTTAGCTTGTTTTTGTTTTTATTGGGTTCACCACAACATAACCCAGATAGACCATCTTAGGGTAGCTGGTTCATTCCACTAGGATGTCATACAGATGAGGCATACTGATGAGTCTTTGTAGGATGAAACACATGTCTGTGTCTTTCTGTTATCACCCTTTGCAGACTTTGTGAGATGCCTTTCGACGGCATACATTTCTGCTTAAGTTAAACCAGCATAACATTCTGTGGTGATTTGCATATACAGCCCATGATGCTTGCATTATGGGGTATGTGTGATTTTGTATTTCTTTGAAACTTGGTTTCCTGGCCAATACCCTTTGGGGTAATCATTGCCTCAGTACTGTGCACTGAGGTTCTTTTCTTTAGTATAGAAACATAGAAACATAGACTTTGGGCAGATAAGGACAGCTAGGCCCATCTAGTCTGCCCATTTCCCTACCTACAGGATGAGGCTGCAGATCCTAGTTAACCAACAGCCTATTTCTTCCTATACCCCACAAGAATTGCCTTATGTCTGTCCCATGCATTCTTGAATTCTCCACAGTTTTAGACCCACAACTTCCTCAGGAAGGCTGTTCACGCATCCACTACCCTCTCTGTGAAATAATACTTCCTCACATTGCCCTGAACCGCCCTCCTTCTATCTTTAAATTGTGTCCTCTTGTTCTTGCAAGTCTCTTTTCTGAAAGATGCTACCCTCTTGGACTTTGCTGATTCCACTGAGGTACTTAAAAGTTTCTATCATGTTCCCCTCTCCCTTCTTTCCTCAAGGGTATACATATTAAGTATACAGTATTAAGTACATATAGTATATAATCAAACTGCTATATGTAAAGCAACAGTCTAATGAATCTGAATAAAAACCCAATGGAATTAACCTCCCGCAGGAAGAAACTAGTTTGAAGAAAGTAAATATTCACTGTACTGAACTAACAGTCCTAACACACTGCAACATCATGTCATGTACCTGAATATAAGCCTACCTTAATATAAACACAACCCCCACCATACCTTCCTCACATTCACAACCATCCCTCTCATAAACAAAAAAAAACCCATACCCCACCCCATACACACATAGGTCTTTCATGAAAAACCCACATGTTGATAACCAGTTAAAATGGACTCTATACATATTAAAACAAAAATAAAAGACACGCTGAAGTCCTATTATAATGTGGGTGGGATATTTAAAGCAGTTGCACATGGTGCAACTGAGCTGCACTGGAGCAAGTGTGGAAATGCACCAAGGAACAATATTTAGCAGGAGCCATTGTGCAGCACAAGTCCCATTGCGCCAATGTGCAACCCTAATGAATGCATGTAAGGGCAAGGGGCATGCCCATGAATATGTGGTGCAGTGCGATTTTCTGCCGCCAACCCATGGCACAAGTGTGGAGCAACACCCAGATGCATCTATCAGACTTGAGCCTATAAATACAAAGCACAAGTACACTGACAGCACTTGTGCCAGGGGAGAAGAGAGAGAGAGAGAGAGAGAAAGTGTGGAGCAGGATGGTGGAGGGACAAAACAGAAAGAGCAAGGAGAGAGAGCCTGTGAGGGACAGAGGGACTGGAACAGGCAGCCACAGGGGCATGAGACAGAGGTGGCAGTGGAGAGCAAGCCTGGGGCAAAGGGAGTGACAGAGAGAGGCAGGCAAGTGCCACACACTGCTCTAGGGGCAAACAGCACACAGTAGCTGGCTGCCCAGGGGAGACAGGACAACAGGGGCCATGGCCAGTGTACCCTTCAAATGGAGGCCATAATGACGGGTGTGAGGAGGCAGGAGGAACAACTTCATTGGCCATGAAGGGCCCGTCGGGTGGTATGCCTGGAACAGGTGGTACCATGCCCGCACTACCTTTGAGAACTACACCGATACAGAGATTGTGGGCTGGTATCGCCTGAACAGGGCTATTCTGAGGCAACTCTGTGAGCTGTGCAGTGAGGAGATGCAGGCACCCACTAGACAGAGCCACACCCTGACAGTGGAGATGAAGGTAACAGCTGTTATGTGCCTGCTTACCACGGGCACCTTCCAGAGACCAACAGGGGACACCACAGGTATAACCCAGTCGGCCACATCATGCCTCCTCACACAATTCCTCAATGCCCTGCTGCCACATGCTTCAGAATACACCATTTCCCCAGTACACAGGCAGAACATACAACAACCATGCAGGACTTCCACATATGGACTTCACAGGGTAGCACAAATGTCTGGTGTGCTTGGGGCCATTGACTGCACCCATGTGGGCATCTGCATGCCACCTGGCCCTAAGGGCATTGCCTACATCACCAGGAAGGGCTACCCCAGTGTAAACTGCCAGGTGGTGTGCGATGCCAAGGGCACATAACCAATGTCTGTGCCACACACCCATGGAGTGCACATGATGCATTCATCTGGCACAGCTCTGCGCTGTGCCACAGGTTCGAGCATGGGGACATCCCCATGAGCCACCAGTGGGTGAGTATGGGACGGCCAAGGGTGCCGGGCAGAACAGGGCATAGGATGGGGCAGGCAGGGTGGGTGCGCTGGTGAGGGTGCCAGGGATAGACAAGTGGCACAGCAACAGAGGACACAAGGCTAACCATGGTATTGTCCACACAGGTGACAGCGGCTATCCACTCAAGCCCTGGCTGCTCACCCCTACCAGTGCCCGACATCCCCAGCAGAGAATCGGTACAATGAGGCACACGCCAGCATGCAGAACATTATTGAGCATGCATTTTGGATGCTGAAGGCATGGTTATGTTACCTTGACAGGTCTGGTGGTGCCTTCAGAACAGCCCTTGAAAGCCTGTGGCCTACTTCTGGCCTGCTGCATACTGCACAACATGACCATTGACAGTGGGATAGCTGTTGAGGCTAATGAGGAGGACAGTAGTGAGGACAATGAGGGCAATGGGCCAGTGGGCAGTGGGCAGCTCTCCAGGTGGAGGGATCCCGGCTCTGAGGATGGCATGCCTACACAGAGACACAATTGCACAGGAGCACTATGGTGCATGCAGATAGGTGGCACAGCACCCACACACTGGCCACACACACACACACACACACACAGGTACAGTACACAGGCAGGGGCATGCATGGCAATGGGCATGCACACACAGAGGCATGGTACAGGGGCAGGGCTGACAGTGCCACACAGCACACACACAATAGCAACAGCATACACACACACACACACACATCACGTGCCCAGGCACTAGCATGTGGCAGGGATCAGATGCAGGCACCAGTGCACAGGTGCAACCTGTGCAGTTCTGCTTTCATCATGCCCACACCACATGGGCCAGTGGCTGGGCAGGTATACCTAAGCAGCATTCGGCATGACACAGGGTGCCACATCTGTGGTATGCATACACACATCGCCCTTCTGCAGCACAGGACAGTGACGGCAGACTGCAGCCAGGGCCTTACACACATCAGGTCTGCCGCGCAGAACCTTGGCCACCACAGACATGGGAGCTGCACGGGGCCGATCAGCTGCCAGAGGCTGCTCATCAGCCACAGGGGGTGTATGCAACAGCCCACCAGAGGTCGTTCTGAGGGACCATGACTGGGTCCATGAAGGGGTGTGTAGGCACCCAAACAGGCCCGTCCTAGGTGTGCCTCGGATGGCAACAGCAAAGCCCAGTGTTGACAGGGAGGGTGTCACTCAATGCCGTGTCCATGCGGTGGACAATGCACTGCATGGTGTGTGAGGTTGCTGCCCACACCCTGTGGCAGCCAGCGGTGCAAGGCCAAACATGATCGCATTGGCAATGTGAACTTGGGATGCAGTCATGTCCTCCCGTAAGAACTGCAGAGTGCCTTTTTCATGCTGCACAGCTGCCTGTCACACCTCTGAGTGCAGTGCATGCACCTCAGCTACAAGCAGAAACTGTTGCTCCACGGAGGCCTGCAGCAATCGGGTGTGCTCTGCCAATGGCTCAGTGCCCAGGGAACCTGGGCAGGGCAA